>MUAA02000129.1:0-600000 GCA_014180765.2 Marchantia paleacea
AAGATTGGATTTAAAAATTATAATTGTATAAAAAATGAATCAAACAAATAATTCCAAAGATTGGATGATCATTACTTGTTTCCAATTACTTATGATAATTCGAAGTATTAAAGATGACAAAAATATCCTTTAGGCATATGAAATAAATATTTTAAAAACTAAAATATTTCGTATAGTCAAAGCTAATTTATTGTTATGATTAATATTTTTAAAATTTTTAATCTTTAATTTATGAATTCATAAATTTTCATCAATACAAAAAATTTTAATGTTTTGACTTAGATCTTTAAAATATATTTTAAATTTAAATCTATATTTAAATATTAAAAATGGTTAGAATAATTATACAATTAAAATAACATAATGATATTTGTAACATAAATTCTCAAAGAATTTTTTTGAGACATATGTGGTACTTTGTGTTATATATATATAATTCTGAAAGATATTATACTGAAATATTTCAATTAGTTTGAATTGAAATAAATTATTCATTACAAGAATCAACTTTCTTTTTAAGAAATTTTTTGTTTTTAAGGAGTTGTAATCAATATGTGACTTTTTTCAAGAATCAACTAGTAATTATAATTTAAATATTTTTCAATATATAAATTATCTAAAAATAATGATGCAACATCACACTTATTTTTTTATCATAAAAATCAAATTAATATTATAAAAATGTATTTTGGTTAAAAAATCATAATCTTTTTATCATCAAAATCGAATTTTAAATCCAGCATGTTAAAGCTAATACTAGATTATGGCAATAATTCAAACTATATGGATGAATAAAAATCATGCAAAATTAGTTTAAAATATCAATATTATGAGTTCAAACTGAGAAAATAGAAAAAAGTTTTTTAACATGCAATCCAGTTAATTTTTTAATAAATTATTTTATAATGTCCACATCATATATATTTATGAAACCAAACAAATATATTTTAATAAGTAAAGAATAAAAATTATATTAATTTTTTGAAAGAAAAAAACATAATATTTTATAAAAAATGATAAATTAAAATAATAAATAATTATTAAAAAAAATTATAATTTAATTTTTTTATATATTTTAATAATTTCAATGTATAAACATATTATAAAAAATATTTATTTATAAATGTATGTCATATGAAAATATATATATTATATAAAAATATAATTCAAATTATTTATAAATAAAATGAATGGATATATTTAGATTGTTATAGGTTTGTAGTGGTTTAAATTTTTAAAAAGATAAAATTAATTTTGATGATCCAAAATTAATTTTATATATATTGATCAAACATTTTTAATCAATCACTGTAGCATTTTTATGATTAAAAACTACAAATTATGAATTTCATCAATATGATTTATAAATATAATAAAATTTTTAGTTGCACAAACTTTTTAAATTGAATGTTTAATAATCAATACATAAAATTCTGTCACTAATTAAATAATTATGTTATTTTTTATCACGATTAAATCAATATGAATTAAAATTAAAATGATTGTTTTATAGTTTATTGTCATTGATGTGAGCGTATTTGTGAAAAATTAATAGATTTTATATTTAATTTATTAAGTGTGATAATTTTTAAATGATAATCAATTAGTTTAATATTTTAAAAACACATGAGTATAAGCTGTTCATAGTATGATATGAGTTTATTGTGATTGATTTAAGTGTATTTGTGGGGAAAGAAATAGACTTTGTATTTAATATATTAAGTGTAATGAGGTTGAAATAATATATTAAAAAAAATTAGTACTTTAAATTGAGATGAGTAAAAACTTACAAAACATGACTTGTCACAAGTAAGTTTTACGATTATAGAGCCTGACAAAAGTCTTTAAAATGAACATGACTTAACATGAAGTTATTTGAAAGAAGAGATGTATTTGAATTTATTATTTAATGTTAATGTTGATACAGATGATAAAAAATTTCAAAATCATGTATTTATAGATAATAATTAATCAAAACTTAAAAATGAATATAGATGATTGTGTGATTCATTAATTCATATATTTTTGATTTCAATATTTCATAAATAAAATGTATGAAAATATTTCAGAATAAATAAATAATGTTAAATTAAATAAATTACAGTTAATTATACTAAATTATGTGTTATATTAAAAATTATAATTATTTTCAAATATTTTTTAATTTTTAATTGTATATAAAAAGATTGATAGAAAAAATTATTGTTAATACAAAGTATTATTACAAATACACAATAATATTATAATATACTTAAAAAAAATTTAGTTTGCAAATTTCAATTTCATGCAAGTATTAATTAATTAATTTTATTATTTTAAATTTATGATATGAAAAATTTTTATTTAAAATTTCAAATAAAATGAATATTTACAATTTATTCAAATCAAAAAATTATATTACTTGAAGTTTTAAAAGTAAGCAAAATATTTTGAACAAAATTGATGTTGTTTTTATTTTTAATCTGTGTGCAATTTTAAATGAACTTATGTATTGTAAATACAACATCTATAATGTTATAAATAAATATGATTTAAAATTAAATTTTAATTATTTAAATATAAAGTATTTAATTTTAATTTTGTTGTTGCGGTATTTTTATTTAATCAATATATGAGTTTATCAATCTGATTTGTTACAAATATTTCAAATTTAAAAATTGATTTTTTTCAAAATTTGTAAATTATTTAATTTTAATTTTATAAAAATATATATAATGCATATATTTAATTATAGTATAATACTTAAAGTAATTGTTCGTATTTCAATATTTTATATTTATTTTTTTAAAAAAAATTATAGCATTAAATGAATAAATTATATTAAATATTTATTTATTTTTTATATTTTCGTATTATTTATTTTCTTTCAATATTTATTTTTATTATTAATATCAAATTAGATCAAATGAATTATATAATGTGAAAAATTACACATTTTTAATATATATATTATAAATGGTATAATTTTTCTTCAATTTATATGTATATGTAATTTATTTTATTTTATTAATATGTTTGTATATTCTTGTTAAAAATTAAAAAAAATATGATGATAGCTTATATCTTTATTATATAATTATTTTTGTGTGATGTATGTGTGATATAAATAAATATATATTGTTTTTAATTTTTAAAAGTTATGTTATTTTAATACTCAATTTTAGGAAATATTTTTATAACAATTTTTGAATTATTAAAATGTAACATGTGTTTTATTTCTTATTACTGAGATTGTTAAGAGTTTTATGTAGATGATATTTGCAACTCTGTATTTCATTGATATATGTTATTTATTGTTAATATCCCAAGCTCATCGAGTTGATATAGGTCGATCTTTGCCTGATGACTACGGGCCGTAGATCTAGGGTTGTTACGCATCGATGGTACAGATTTGTTTTGGGCTAACCCAAGATTAGGGTTTCCCATTTCTCACCCCTATATGCGAGGGGGAAGGCGAAGCCTTCCCCATCTCATTCTGTACACTCTCTTGTCTCTTTGGTGTGCTCTCCTCTTCTTGGAGTGATTCCTGAAGAGTCATTTTCTCAACATGGTATCAGAGCATGGTGGGAGCATTAGTTTTGTAGATTAGACATAGTAGAGTCTTTGGAGATCGGTGAGGAGTGTCCCGTGAAGCAAGTAGATTGATGGGGAACCATTTCGTGTTTTCTCGGAATCTTCAATCGCGTTTTTCGAGGTCAAGATGATCGTTTTTGATCAATTTCTGATCGCCCAACTCCCTATGGGAGTTGTCTTGCGCAGAATGGTCGAATTTAATAGTCATGAAGTTTTCGTGCGATTTGGAGTTGTTGGTGGTAGTTATCGACTTTTCCAAAACCTTTGAGGAGCTGTTTGGAGGCCTAAACGAGCGTTTTTGGAGATTTGAGTGTTTATGCCTTATGGGTAGAATCTGAAATTTGCTCGCCTCTGTCAAAGCTCCTACCACAAAAAATTTCGGCTCAAACCGAGCTTTCTTCGTCATTTTTAAACTAAAGTCGCTGCCACAGGCGAGAATCGCGAACACATTTCCCCTTCATCTGCCCAGGTCAAGATAGGCGCATTTTGCCGGTTTGGAGCTTTGCATGTTTCTTGATCGAGGTGCGGAGTTTTTTTTTTTTTTCCGCCCTAGTCGTAGAGGTTTTTTTTACGTGCAGGTACTTGCCGTGTTGGGGTCGTGATTTCCGCTCGTGACCACAACCATGGCGTAATCCGTGAGCATGATCCTTTGGAGAGAACTTCGACAAGAACAATTTCCAAGTATGGAAATTTCGAATGAAGACCTTCCTTCAAGGTCAAGGGCTCTGGGAGCTTGTGACAGGGGAGGAGAAAGCACCAATAGTGGTTGGTGATCTTCGAAGTGGCTTAGGACATTGCGTGAGTGGAGAAAGCGGCCGTATCAAGCTATCCACTACATTGCGCTCACGATTTCGGGCTCGATGATTGGTCACATTCAAGGCGTGACACACCCAAGGAAGCTTGGGACGCGTTATCTGAGATGTTCCATTCGGGAAGAAAGCTCGAAAAGCTGCGATTCTTTGCGCACAATTCAATCTGATCAAGAAAGGCTCGATGTGTGCTAGTGACTACGCCAATCACATCAAGCAACCTGGCAGATCGTTAGCATCTGTCAATGTTCAACTTGATCCGATTGTGATTATCGGTGCGACATTGCAGGAGGGGCTGTCTACAGTACAAGCGAGTTCATTACGTCCATTTCGACAAGAGAACCTCTTCCGAAGTTCGACGAACCTGGCCCCAATGATGTTGGGAGAAGAAGTGCGAGTCACAGGCATACGGTGCTTCGATCCCCACCATAAGAAGGTGTGTTTTATGGAGGTTCTAGAGGTCGAGCAGAGAGGTCGTGGCAGAGGAGCCGGATATGGTGGTGGTAGAGGTCGTATGAACAAGGCCCTCAGCAGGAGGTTAGGTGTGCCACTTAGGCCGTAGGAAAAGCGGGTTAACACCGCAACTATCTTGTCACAAGAATGGCCACTATGCCAAAGATTGTTACAAGCGTCAAAAACGATAAATGCGCTTCGGGCCAGGGGCCATGTAGGCTGGCGAAGAACATTCTTCGTTGTGACACACAGGAGTTATCTTGCCTTCGCCATACGATCTGATTGGGTGATCGATTCGGGCTACCTGACCACATGACGCCGCATCAAGAATGGTTTGCGTCGCTTCGACAACTATGGAGACTCCTCGAGTTCATGATGGTGGAGATGATACCAAGCACGAGATTAAGCATAAGGGTAAAATTAAAACTTGATATTCCGGGATCTAATTTTTACGGAATTGGAAACGTTTTACATGTTCCTACTCATTTGAAATCGTTATCGGTAGGCCGGATGGTAGAACAAAATTTCCAAGTGCGTTTCAACAAAGATGGATGCTTTGTTGAAGACTCCACAGCCAATAATGTCGTAGCTCGAGGTAGAAAGGGAGTGGTAATTTGTTCAAGCTAGATGTTACAAGTTAATGTCGATGCTTGACCAACTCTGTCATTACGAGAAAAAGTGGCTTTTGTAGTATCGACATAGATATTTGGCACAAGCGAATTGGGCACATGAACTTTCGTAGACCGAAGACTCTTCCGAGTTCAGATCTAGTCACGGGTTTGCCCAACTTCATACCTTTCGACCCAACTGCGGTGTGTCCGGCTTGTCGGGTTCGGCAAGCAAGCTAGACAACCCTTTAACGGATCGGTAGGAGAGCTTACCAAGCTTCTCGATTTGGTGCACATAGATGCATGGACTTCTTCTCAACCAAGTTTATACGGTTTTGAGTACTTCGTGTCCTTCATTGATGATTTCTCTCGCTACACTGGGTTTACTTCCTTAAAAAGCAAGAGCTCTTCGGATGTGTTGTCGGCTTTCCGCACTTTCCACACCTTGGTGGAGAAACTTGATCTGGACAATCTATCCTTTGTCTACGTTCCAATGGAGGAGGCGAAGTTTCTATATGGAGAATTCACCGCTTCTAATCGTAAGCATGGCATCTGCGCCGGAAGACTTTGTTATACTCCACAAAGAATGGCGTTGCGGAGAGGAAGAATCGTCACATAAAGGCTGCTCTTCGTGCTATGTTGAGCAGAAGAACCTTGCTGGAGACCATTCTCGCGGCGTCTCCGTTGCGGTGTACTTGATGAATCGAACTCCGACTATGGCGAGTTCACAACAAGACCCCGATGGAGGTATTCACAGGCCACAAGCGATTACTCATTCTGAAAGTTTTTCGGTTGCATACATTATGTACACATTACGGATGAGAAGCGCAAGAAGCTAGATCCGAAAGCTGAGAAGTGTATTTTCCTTGGATATGCCTTAGATACGAAAGGATATAGATGCTATAATCCTTCCTCTAGGCAATTCTATATCGATAGAGATGTTGTATTTGAAGAGTTGCAATCTTGGTATGCACTGCGATTGTTCGGTCATACCCACTTTTCTCTTTGAAACTACGTAAAGCCAAGTAGTCCGTCCCTTGTCTTATTTCACGAGTGGAGTTTGCGGAGTCACACTGGTCTAGAGGCTGAGTCTCTGTACACGGAGTCGCTACGGATGAAGTTCACCGAGCACCAATCGGCCCGACTCCTAGTCTTGAGGATCATCTTATTTTGCAACATATGATGTCCTCACCACGGATTACCGATATTCATCCGTTAGATGAAGCGTCCCGAGTAGCGATGCTTTGGAACCTCGAGATCGAAGCAAGGGGAGACAAAGCGGTACATCGATCTTTGCCCTACAAAATCGAGAGAGTTCGGCATCTGTTCGGCGATTTATGCATGAAAGTTTCCTGGCGATCATCATGCATACATGACTCACGTTCTTCTGGCGAGCGAGTAACCGAGTACGCTTGAGGAGGCGATGCACAAAAATGAGTGGATTGAAGCCATGGAGACAGAACTTGCTGCGCCGTCACCAACAAACATGGGAATTGGTGGACTTACCTCAAAGGTAAGAAAGCGATTGGTTGCGAGATGGGTCTTCAAGGTCAAGCGCCTTCGGATGGCAACGTATCTCGATACAAGGCGGATTGGTAGCCAAGGGCTACGCACAGCGACATGGAGTGGACTACGAAGAGGCGTTTAGTCCGGTTGCCAAGATGGCAACCATTAAATGCGGTGGTTGCTATTCTTTGTCAACAAGGGATGGCGGCGCATCAAATGGACTTCAAAACGCCTTTCTCAATGGAGATCTCGGCGAGGAAGTCTACATGCAACAACCACACAGTTACGAAGATCGAAGTTTCTTTCCGAGTTTGTAAGTTAAGGAAATCCCTCTATGGGTTGAAACAGGGCTCGAGAGCATGGTATGAGAAGATCAATTCCTTTCTCATGTCTCTTGGATTTGTAGTCTGTCATTCCGACTCATCGCTATCTTGCATGAGATCGGGGAGTTCATGTAGTGATGATTTCCATCGTAGATGATCTTATTATCCTTTGGGAACCATGAGGAGATGATTTCCCGCATCAAGAGTATCTTATGTTCGAATTTGAGATACAAGACTTAGGATATCTTAAATTCTTTCTTGGTGTGGAGTTTATCACGGAGGAAAGGATATGTGGCTAATACAAACGCCAATATGCTTTAGATAAGCTTAAGGAGTTCAAGATGTCGATTGTAAACCAATAGACACTCCTCTACAACAAGGTCTAAAAGCTAGAGTTAGGCGATGGAGAGTTACTTGCGGATCCCGCTTTGCATGAGACGGATGGTTGGGAGTTTGATTTATCGACTATCACTAGACCGGATTTGAGCTATCTTTGTTGGTCTAGTCGGTCGGTTCTGCATGCTCCACGGGTACCGCATATGATGGCGGTTAGCGGATTCTCCGCTATGTGAAGTCCACACTTCATTTTGGACTTCGATCTGATTTGGAGGTGATTTGAACTTGCATGGCTAAACCGGCCGATTGGGCGGGAGACATTTCGGCGGGGAGATCACGTCACGGATATGCGTTTGGACTTGGGAGTGCGGTTGTGGTGGGCTTCTAAGAAGCAACCCGACCGTGGCACTATCTTCTTCCCGGAGGCGTAGTATCGTGGTGCTATGAATGCCACGTGTGAAGCAGTTTGGCTTCGTTCCTTGCTTTTTGATATTGGAGTAGATTATCCTAGTCCTACAGTTATCCTAACGATAACATTAGCGGCATGATGTTAGCCAACAATCACATTTTTCATGCTAGGACAAAACACATTGAGGTGCACTATCACTTTCGGTGTAGTAGATCTTAGATATATATACATACAGGGAGATCGGGGTTGCGAGATATCTTCACCAAAGCTTTACCTAGAGAGTCGTTTGCTACATTTCGACATTGTCTAGGAGTTCGGGATGTCTGATTGAGCTTGAAGGGGAGTGTTAATATCCCAAGCTCATCGAGTTGATATAGGTCGATCTTTGCCTGATGACTACAGGCCGTAGATCTAGGGTTGTTACGTCTTGATGGTACAGATCTGTTTTTGGGCTAACCCAAGATTAGGGTTTCCTGTTCTCACCCTATATATACGTGGGAAGGCGAAGCCTTCCCCATCTCATTCCTGTACACTCTCTCTTGTCTCTTTGGTGTGCTCTCCTCTTCTTGGAGTGATTCCTGAAGAGTCGTTTTCTCAACATTTATTACATTATATTACATTTAATTTATTTTCATAATTGTGTACATTTCTTATTTTATTAGTGTATAATTAGAAAAAATTAGCATACCATCTTTCTCAAGCAACAAATTTTTTGATTCATGCATAAGTTAAAATTATGTGTTTAAGTAAAGTCTCTTAATTATTCACATCATTTGTTCAGATGGGCCTATTTAAAACCACTCGTATCTCATTCTCATATATTTCATATTACAGGTGTTTCATATACTAATTGTATAGGGGTTGATATGGATGGTTTTGCTACAGCTGCATATCTTTAGGTCTGATTCATGGAACTATCCAGGTCATTATCCGAATGACTTTTGTTTTTCTGAACCTATGTAACCCATCATTGCCATGTTTACATATGCATACTCTGCAATAAGAATTTTGAATACACGGGACTATTACGTGTTATGTTTGAAAAAAAATGTGGTGAGCAGCTGTACATATGAGATAGACGGCGTTGGGCTCTACTACACACTATGTTCAACTTTAAACAAGGTTTGATCGGGAAACAGAAAAAGTATAATAACAAAAGGGATGGGAAGATAATCAAGGGCACATAATCATAAATTCCCATGGAGTAGTGGTCACATTTACAAGGTCAAACCTGAGCGGCATATTTTTGTTTGTTCCATAAGCTAAAAATAACAAACGATTCAAGGTATAACAGTAGGTAGATAGACAAGCATAAATGAGTCAGTTCAATTTTGGGATTCCATTGATGTCCATATATCTTGTTACTACAGGAGCTTGACGAGTGCAACGTGAACGAATTGCTGCTTTGAAAATACCTGCAGACGAAAATGTTACATTTTGGTTACATGGCACTGGTTTAGTCGGAACATGTACCAAGATGAAAAAGTGTAACTTGAGGACGAATTGAGGACTTACCCCTTTGGTTTCATCTATATACTACTTCCCATCCTGTTTGCTATGTTACTTGGTTCCCCGAAAAAAAAAACTTGAGGACAGATTCGAGAACAGTCATGGCTGATTCAAATGCTTCCAACAGAGTACTTAAAGGCTTTTGTTGGCTCAAAATAATGCAGAACCACTGAGCTCGAAAAAAATCCGAGAATATTTAGCTCTAAACTTATATGGAGCATTTCAGAGGTGTGTTGGTCATTCGAAAGGAGTGACAACGTGCTTGGAAACCTGAGAATGAATGTAGTCGGAGGAGACAGAAAGATGCAATATGTCAGTAGAAGGATATTAGGTCTTCTTTCTGAGAGGGAGAGAGAGGGAGCCTCGAAAGAAGCAACGGGCGAAAATACAAAACGAGGAGGAGGAGGCTAGCTCCGGAGGGAAAAGATTAGGAAGGAGGGAGGGGAAGGGAGGGGAAGGGAGGGAGAGATGGGAGGCAGTGGGGGTAAGGGAGAAGAATGTAATGTCGATCGAAGAGGAGACTTAGGAATCCCGTATCGCCCGAGGAAATAGGGGAAGAGGAACTGGAAGCGGAGGACGAATCGAAGAAAGAAGACGTGGAAGGTAGGGAGGAACGAAGTCCGCCGGAGAAGAGTGTAGGGGACTGGACGAGCAGAAGGAGAAGAGGAAGAAAGAAAGAAAAGAGGGAAGCAGCGCTGGGGAGGGGAGGAGGTGAGAAGAAGAGATTAGAAGGGAAGTCCCATCTAAATTTTTGAAATTGATGAATCAGAGCACGCATCGTCAACATCTTTCGAAGGCCTTCGAAGTGAGGTCAAAAATTCCGAAGAGGCAGGTTTGAGAGAGAGAGAGAGAGAGGGCCGCAATGTTCACTTTGAACGAAATCTGGCACGGGCAGGATCCTTCGGGAGATATTTGTATATATCGATCGATTTGCAATATAATATGAGATTATTTTTCTCTCTCTGTTTCTTGTGGGAGAATCAGGACTGAAGCAAGATGGCAGTGTTAGCCTTGGAGTGCAAGTATGTGACGGAAGAGTACGTGAAGGAGTGGAAGAGTACAAACAGCGCTCGTAAGCTATCCATAGAAGTTCCTCCTGCCCGCTTCGTGTACGAGCTCTGCTGGACTGTGGTAAGCCCAATTGCTTGTTTTCTTCCTGTCTTCATTCTCAGATGACCTTGTCATGTCGAAGCACGTCATTTGAACCGGAAGAAACTAAGTGCCTATTGTGTAAAGACAGATCGTATCGACGATAATGAAAGGAAGAACCAGGGTCAGATTGCGCTTGGTGCTAACGCCGGTCTATGGATTTTCTGTGGGGTGACTGCATTTTTCCACACCGGCGCAATTCAGTCACTTGTGAATAATTTTATACGGCAAAAGCTCCAGTGTCTGGTTGCAGAAGAAAGGCTGCACTAAAATGTGACCAATTATGGCGGGGATAAGCACTCCCATTCAGAGTCCAGCAGTGCTGCTAAAAAATGCACGGTCATATATCATCGAGGACTGGGCTCTACTCCATCAGAAGACTAATTGGAAAGCCTATTTTCTAATTATTACTAAAAAATATTGAGGTTTTGATGATGGAGGCAGCTGTTGAGCGAGGGATAAGTTTTAGCTGGTGCACACTTTGCCTACCATTCAAAGGTTGACAAATTCGTATCAAGATAATCTGAATTTATTTGTAGTCTTCTAATACGCACGACCTCTCTACTGACCTTCCTCGGAACCCTCCTGCAAGCATTTTATAGGAAGCACGGGCCTAGAAAATTTCTTCTGGAAGGAAACTTGAAAACCTAATTATGGAAACTTTTTAGTCGCCACCCATTCTCAGCTGTGATCAGTGTGATGGCATTGCTGGTGAAGGGTGCAAATTCATCCTGTACCGCCTCGGACATTTTGCAGGTATGTAGTAGCTACCTCGTCTGGTCCATGGTGCCGGACAAGTATTGGAGTATAATTGGATCACCATATGAGTATCATGCTCTGTTTTAGCATTCTGCCACAGTCATTCTATATCAATTTACTAAGTGAATTCTTACCCACCATTAAGTGGCACATTTTGTTACAAAACCATAAAATTTAACCAGTTCATGATATAGTTAGATCTTTGTTATCTGGCCCTGAATTTTTTTGGCAAACCCAGTCGAGATCAATAGTTCTCTTGGTCCTTGTGATCAGTAATCGTGAAGACATTTACTGTTCCTAAACTCCTCGATTGCTCAACTCTAGGTTAGACATGGTGCTAAAGTGAGAACATCTTACTTGATAATTTTTGATTGGTAGGACCCGATATTAGTTTCCATTACTAAATTACAGTTGGAATGGGCGATTGATTATCACAATCTGGCCACACTATCTCTTTTCGCGAGGTGATCTCTCAGTAAGCGTTATGGTTTTGGCTCTGTACTTTCGCTATTACTCCTGGTCGACTTGGTTCTATAACTTGGTGTGTGAGGCTTGTTGTGGTAAAAAGGTTTGGAGGGACGGAAAATCCTCTCGCCAGTCGCCAGATTGTGATAATACAGAGAAAGACACGTGGGTTTATCTTTGCATTTTTTATACTGTAAAGGTTTGGAGAGTATGTCAAACGTGCTTTCACTTCCTCATCTGTACTTTTGTATGAAAAGTCTGTGACTGAAATTTTTTCTTTTTCAGTATTCTTTCTGATGGCAGAAATTCTTTCTTTCACTTGCAGTAGTGGAATTGGCTCTCCCTTTGGCTCAATTATTCCGTACTCATTTTTTGAGCTTGCGTCTACCAACGATTTAATAATAAAAGCAGATCTTTTTTGTTAGTGTACTCGTGTTTCTTTGTTGTACACAGTTTCTCTCCGTGAGATTATTTAAAACAGGTGAAGGAGTTTTTATCAGCTCAGATTATATCACGTGTGTAGCTGCATGAATGTGAGAGCCTAGTACTATCACATCTTTAATCATCAACCTTTCTCCTTCTCCCTGGTCCTTTGTAACGGTAGCAACCCGCAGCCAGGTCTATGGTCTCTAGGCTACGATACGCAGCTACTTATGACTACAGCTTATACATATGAATACACAAATCTTACGTGTTTCTATCTGAAGAGTTTTATTCTCTTGTTATGTGCAGATATGTCTAGGTCCCAGGCCCTCTTTTTGCTTCCGTTTAGGAGCTTTCCCATTATGGACTCATTGACTTCATCCTTCATTGTTCTCTCCAGGGCTTTCGATGTTTTAGGTCCATTTGAAGTTAATTCTGTGTCATGCAATATCTACAAACTGTCCATGGTCTGTTGGGTTTTGAGTTACCCTCAACCCCCGCGCGGTCCAGTGCAGAAACATTTATTCACTCCGGTACCCACTGATGAAGCAGCCGGGATCACGTGACGATGGAGTGATGCTCATCGGCTAGACGTTGTTGATGGTCCCTGGTTCCTTTTTTCGCATCGGATTTGAGGAACCATACCGCACTTTGTTCTATCAGCGCGTGTGCGCTCGTTTGTTATGTAACTATGTCTCATTTTCTGTCTCTTATACGTCCATTTCATCCCGTGGATTGTGGCTGCCTGCTTCCTTTTCCCGCAACGACTTGCAGGCTTCTGATCTGGATACTGTGTGAATGTTTGTCCATTGAATCCGTCGATTTCCTCACCGTGCCTATTCCGGGTTTCAGGCCTGTTTTTATTGCTTGACAGTTCTAATGCATCTGTTTTATATCTTAGATAGAGCCTCTATGGTTTTACCTCCCGCGTCTGTGTTCTCCGGTCTCCTTGCGTGTTAAGCCATTTTGGTTGATCACGAGTGTTTTCATTTGTTATGTGCAGATAAGAGGGGAACTACCACAGTCAAAATGTCGGCTCGCTTTGGATGCAGTAGGGCTCACAGAGCACGCAGCGAAGGAGGATACTTCTTCAGTTCTTGCAGACACTATTGCCCACATGGGACAAGAGGTGATTTGTTTCCTGCAACATGAGGGGAATTCCCTTTTTGCTTTGATAGTCGAACGAACGTTGATGTTTATAATGTGTTAGTATTTTGAAATCGTGGAATATCTACGTATCCTTTGGCCTACTGCGAGGATGCTCCATTTGATTGAAATCTCTGCTGGGAAGTGAGGGTCCGACTAGGTTTGCTCCTCTCATTATCGTGTACATTCAAACCCGTGCATTTTCTTTGTTGTGAAGTGGTTTGTTATCGTAAACGGCTGATTTATGTATTTTTAATCTTTCAGCTTACACTCCCTGGAGAATCTCGAACCCGTCTAATAGAACTCGTAAGTTGGGCATCATTTCCGAAATTTGCTAAGTTGCATTGCATGTTAGTTAAGAATGATCCGTACTGCGCCATCAAACTTGCTGTGTTACTATTTTGTTGGAAGAGTAATGGTAATGCTTTTTTTTCAATTTTTCATCTTTTCTGGCTGAAACAATTAATAGGTGAATGCATTTGTTTTGAGTACTGAATTGATCTTCTATGTTTTTGAACATGTATATTTAGAGAGTAATTAAGTTTTCAAAAACTGTGTATAGCCAAGTAAGGTTTTCGTACCTCTTAGAGTGCAAATTTAAGTTCTTTATCCCTTTGTTTGCGACCTTTTGTGCAGGCAAAATTGCTGGTGCAAATAGACCTTGTACCAATGAGACTCCTACAAGAACGTTGCGAGGTAATTGAACTCAAACTTGCTGCTCCACAAGTCTCTGCAGACTCCATTTGCGAATACTTCTCATTGTAGAGCTATCAAATTTTCAAACTGGCTGCCCATTGTGCCCAGCGTTTACACAGCCTCTCGTTTTGTTTCTCCATATTTTCTAGCAGTTTGGAATATATATTTCGACCATCATATTTAAACTCCAATTTTTATATGTCCATGTAAAATTTGGAATATTTTTCCATGGTATTTGTCTACGGTTCTGTTATTTCATGTTTGTTTTTATTCTTACAGGCAGAGTTCTTGTGGGAGGCGGAAATGATCAGGATCAAGGCAAACGAATTAAAATCGAAAGAGGTGGCTCCTTGAAACTTGGGCATTGTTTGATAGCTGTTGACATTTAAGATTCACAGCTTAGCACAAGCTTTGTCGTGGAAGTTTGTATCTAAGTCTTTGCAGTTCCTGAAAGCCACTTCGTTCCAAACTAGCGCAACTGTATGAATAAGAGTATGTGGTTTGTCATAGCAAACTGCAGTAAAATGACGGCATTAGAGACAACCCTAACATTGTTCTGTCGGGGGAGATATTTTGTCCTCCCGTGGTTGAACTTTTTATCTGAAGCTAATACAAGTTCGCTTTGACCTTGGGTTATTCAGGTCAGGGTAAACACAAGACTTCTTTATCAACAAACCAAATTCAATCTGCTGCGGGAAGAAAGCGAGGGATATGCGAAGCTGGTATGCATGGTTTCTCAACTTTTGATCTGCGTGGGTACTAGCACATGATGTATGTAACCCGTTTGGAATTTCAGAAGGTGTCCAGCTTTTGGTCATACATTTAAGAATCAGTCTTATATTTCTTTTTTCAGAATGTACTTCATGTCAAGCAGTCCTCCCTCTTCCGTCTCCCTCTTTATCTCATAATTTTTTTCTCTTCCCCAGTCTGTTACTACCAGCACCTCTCAGCCATGGCGCGGGTTCTATTGTCTTCAGTCTAAGACACGCAAATACTGATGAGCACAGTTCAAAATGTATTACAGTTGACTCTTCTCTGTCAACGAGGACCTGACGGGTTGACAAAGCAAACTTCTACGGCAGTTGTGAGCACAATCAAGGTATGCTGACATACTGCTACGATGGTATTTATAATTACTAGTCCTGGTACGTTATGAAATGTTGGGAGAACTTTTTCAACCAAACATACCCATTCAGATTGTTTACTTCATGAAGAAGCATAATCCATCAATTTCTTTCGGGACAACTCTTTTTAGTTAAGGACGTTGATCATCAGACATCATGTTTGTCAATTAAGCATGTTTCCTAGATCATCCTTCCAAGAAGGAATCAAATTTTCACTTGTCAGTCTTGTAAGAGCATGCAAGGTGCCTTGTTTGAATGAAAGGGTATATGTTCAGATTTTGATATCTTACGATTGACTGCGCAGTCTCTGATTGGACATTTCGATCTAGATCCGAATCGCGTCTTCGACATAGTAAGTTTCTTCTTACAGTTTGGATATGCTTTGCAGTATCTTAGCACAAACGATTTGATGATCCAATCATCAACGGGTTTGTGTTAATGTGCTGTTTGTCCCCAATGAGATTCAGGTGTATTAGGCTTGAAATCTGACTGACGGGCTATTGGAAGTAATTAATGTTGAGGTTTCAGTTTGAGCCAGTATCTATGATTTGTTTTTTGATTGCTCTTTGTTGTTTGTTGCTGAGATTCAGATCTTGTGGTACTGATTTGAGGGTTTGTACCTACAGGTTCTTGAATGTTTTGAGTTGCAGCCTGATAATTCCGCATTTTTGGAGCTTATACCTCTTTTCCCAAAGGTAGAGTTGGCTTCCTGTTTCGAACTCATGCTTATAGTTTTTGGTGATACTTGTCGGAATTCTCTTGGTCTAACCCTAGAGGATGTTTCTAGAAGCACCTTCTATCTGGACTCTCGTTGACCTTTTTTCGCTTTGAATGCCACGGGAGTGGTCGATAAACGTCAGAATACTCACGTAATTCTTGTCGAATATCCATAAAAGTCTTCGTATTGGATATTTAGTTGTGCATACGTTCTACATATACATAAAAAAAATGTTCGCGGAAGCGGATTGATACACTTTGGATTTCTATTTGCGTCAACTTTATTTGCACTCTATGCTTAGCTTTCTCTCCACTTCGTTCAACCAGCATCGGACTGCACTGCATTAGAGTTCTTTCCTTCGGTCTTCATTCAAATAGGTTTCAGTATACTTATTTCATATGTGCATCAAGTTTCCTATTTTATAATCTTGCTAATCTGCAGGTCATAGCGGAACTTTACTGTACGGGCACACTTTTTAATAGTCCCGCCGCTCGTACTGAGGACTTTTACTCGGTCTCGCTATGTATATAAAATAATAATACGGTGATAACTAATGAAGTCATTAGTGTTATGTAACAGTCACATACATCACACATTCTTGGTTTCAAGTTTCAATACTATCAGCGCACCGAGGTCGAAGATCCAGTTCCGACTGGTTTGTACAGATTAGCTGCGACTCTCATAAAGGAAGACTTCATCGACCTCGATAGCATGTATGTATTCCGATTAAGCCCGCTCTGGTCATATTTCAGGTTGATTCATAAGTTCGTATCTTCGGAAATAGCAGGTGGGGGGTTTATTGCTTTTGATATCCTCAGACTTGTGTTCAACTTTTTAATTTAGTAAGTGCTAGTTGTGAAAGTTATTTCGTTTTGACATTACATGATGTAAGCTATCCACGAAAGTTAGAAAACTAGTCTGAAGGAGGTAGTGTGCATGAAATTTCTTGCCATTGTTGCCCAATGTGAACCAGTTACGCGCACCTTTTGCCTAAGGATGAAGATGCTTTGGAGCAGTATGAAGAAATATCAAAGAGACGAATAGACGAGGTACATAATAAAAAAAAATTGAAGTTTTTTCACTATTTTTGCTTTGTAGAGTTGCCAGGACACTAAATCTAATTCAAAAGAGGGTCAATCGTTTCACGTGGAAAACATAAAGGATTTGGAAAGCCTCTTTTAAGTTCTTCGTGTACTTTATCGGTTTTGTCTAAATCTCCCCGTTTGTGTTTCTATGAGTGTTGAGGAATTGAGTACGTAGTTGATGGTGGAAATCTTCAACATGAATGCTGTTGAAAGGTTCTCGTGGACTTTGTGAACTTACTGGGCACACCTTCCCTTGCATAAGTTATCTCATAGGTCAGATACTCCTTTCAGGTTTTCCTCTTCGTGACAAAGCTCAACTCTGTATGTACATCATGTATGGTATTTCTTGGAAGACTACTATCTGATGACCATTTGTATGCTCTGTTGCAGGCAAACAAGATAGGAAAAATAAATCTTGCTGCCACTGGAAAAGACCTGATGGAAGAGGAAAAGCCTGGTGATGTTACCATCTACTTGTATGCTGCTCTGGATATGGAAACTGAAGCAGTCGCCGAACGTTCCAAAGAGTTGTTTACGAATCAAAAACTGGGACTTTTGAATGGATTTCTTGTGGTTGACGACTGGTGAGTTATTTGTTTGTGTATGTATCGGAAATGTGGAATGAACAACACTGAGCTGACCTTGCAAAGGCTGTTTTTTTCGGCATTGACTGATGAATAACAAGGGAATAGAGGATAGAATATCTGAAAGTACTCTTCGGAGGTTGGTTGGAAGCCTTGTGAACTAAACAAGTTCACGCTCATAATGTGCTCATGTGCTCATCTTACAGGGCGCATGCTCACATTCTCTTAGAACGCCTGGCTGCCTTGAACCCCGTCGCCCATCCACAAATTTGTGAGGGATTATCCAGGTGAGTTTTTTGTGTCCTCTTGATTTAGGTGTTTGACCCAATAATGACGTTGTTCAACTTTGTGATGCAGTTTTTGAAACATCTACTTCAAACCAATCCAAGTAAACGTTTCGCAATTGTATTAGACTACATAAAATGTTCTGCTAGGCTTGCTGAGTAGTCAGTTTATTGTTGGTGATGGCCAGTGAGAGTGAGTCTTTAGTTTGTTCTTGTTCTGAACTTCCTTCAACAAGCATATTGCCATGCATCTCCCATATTCGGAAAGTCCTAGGGTTTGTGAAGAGATAATCTGGATTGCTGATATTTGGTGTTTCTTGTATCTTAGGGCTATCGAGAAGGCAATTGCTCCTTATTATGCAACTATCAGACCAGGATATCTGTCGAAGTTAAATTCTCGTGGGAAGGTCCATGAAGCCGGGCCAAATAGTGTAGGCCCTAAATTGCTACCGGTGGGGCCAGCCTCGACAGCTTCAGAGCTACAAAAAGAGTTCTTTCAAATGCTTTCTTGTATTGGTCCTTATCTTCATCGCGATGTGTTGCTACTACAGAAGGTACTGCAATTCAGCTGTCGATTAAGTTTCAGTCAACCGAGTGTACAACTCGAGAAATTTGTTCAAAATCTCCTATTTCCTTGAATCGGAGCGTGCTAGGTGTTTGGACCAATCTATGGTTTTGCATAAATTTGTTGTGTACTAACCACAGCATGGATCGCTAATTGGTACAGGTTTGTCGAGTTTTGAAAGGCTACTACTCGTCTGCCCTGGCCGTTGTTAGTTCAAGTTCAAATTCTCAGGATCCACAGGACCTCGACCGGAAAGATGCGAAACTTGCCCTGAAGGAAGCTCGATTCCGAGTGGAAGAAGCTTTGGGCTCATGTCTGCTTCCTTCACTGCAGCTTCTCCCCGCCAATCCAGCTGTTGGTATAGAAATATGGGAAGTTATGAGTCTTTTGCCGTACGAGGTAACTTGGTTTCTGCCTCAGCTTAATTCTTATCTTTACAGTCAGTATGCTTTTCCTGCAGGTGCTTCTGTGTGGTATATGAAGCTCAAAGCTGCGGTCTGATTTTTAATCTGATTTCTTGTCTTTTTTTATTTCCTCTTTTCAAATGTCGAGAACTTTTAATTTTTTCTGCAATTCAATTTAGTCTTCTACATGCGAATCGATGGTTCTTGTGTCAAAGTCATTCACACTCGAGGACCTTCTAATTTCTTTGTTCTTGCTAGCTTCAAGGCTCGTATATTGGGAAGTCAGTCCATTCTCCTTACTGGTCTTCCTGCTCGGAATTGCACGCTCTGCCAAATAAATGTATGCATGTTGTTCTTCCCTGTACAACCAATACCTGGTTGTTTGTGCGTTTCTGTTGTCAGTTCTCTGTAGTGCACTTGCTAACTATGTGGTCTCTGCGGATTGTACTTCTGTTATCCACCTCATGACATTTCTCGCTCATCGATAAATGTTCCTGATCATTTGGTACTGTTATAGCCTGCATTAGGTTTGTAAGTAACTTTGTTAATAATAAAAACTAATATTGCTTTGGCCTTATATAAACAGGCACGATATCGTCTGTACGGTGAGTGGGAAAAAGAAGATGAGCGGATCCCTATGGTCTTGGCAGCTCGTCAAACCGCAAAGGTGAAATATTGACTAATTTACAAATCATTTCTTCTCATTCCCTTGTCTTACTAAAGTATGTTCCATTGTGAATTCAAACCAAGATGTTGAAAACTTGGGGTTGGAGCTTGACCTGAATTCCACTGTTGAATTTCACACCGTCTTTTTAGTCGATGTCGGCGACTTCTTCCACCTGTTAAAAGAAAGGATAGTTCCACATCTGGTAGGAGATTGCAGAGCTGACCAGTTTTACTGAAGAAAGTACATGGCGTAAGCAGGAACATGGAGATTTCCTTCATGATCATCCTCAAGGGACGATGCTTAGATATTTGATGTGATATGTCTGGCCGAATCCATAGGAACCAAGTTTGCAACTGTTTGTAGGTCATGCACTTTCACAGTGTGTTATGATGGTGGAAAGAGTTTGTTTTGACAAAAAAGAGTTTGTTGTTGATGACAACAATTCTTGCAGCTAGACACAAGGCGCATTCTGAAAAGGCTTGCGAAGGAGAACTTAAAGCAATTAGGAAGGATGGTGGCCAAGATTGCACACGCTAATCCTATGACTGTCCTTCGGACTATCGTACACCAGGTAACTTCTGAGGATTTTTTACTCAGGCCTAGCATTTCTCGGTGGAGCTTTAGCTGCAGAATATTTTTATTTGCGCACATACCATGGTGCTTTCTATGTTGATGAAACCGATTTCTAATTGCCGGAATACCCCAAGCATATGCAGATTGAAGCATATAAGGATATGATTGCACCTGTGGTGGATGCTTTCAAGTACCTTACTCAAGTATGTTACCTATTTTATTTTGATTGTCACTACAGGAAGGTCTACGGGCGTGTCCCTTTGTTCATTCGTTTGTGAGTTTATTAATATTCTTGATTGTTTAAAGTTCTAGTTTTAGAATTTATGATGATCTTTGCAGACCGTACTCGTTAGTATTTGCCTGTCAGATGATCCGTGTAAAGTTTTATATGATCTTTGCAAAGGCTGGCCAGTTTATCGCACATCTTTCCATTTTAGTATTGATGATTTGAACTTCGCTTTTGCAGCTGGAATACGATGTTTTAGAGTATGTTGTGATAGAGAGGCTGGCGCAAGGGGGTCGTGAAAAGCTGAAAGAGGATGGACTTAATGTGTCTGACTGGTTACAGTCCCTTGCCTCTTTTTGGGGTCACCTGTAAGTTTTCAGTTGTGAACCAGAATGTGAATGTTTGAAAATGATGCACAGGGAAGGTTTCGGTTGTGAGCCAGAACGTGTATGTTTGAATAGCAGTTCTTACGGTGTCCAATTTGCATTTTCGGGAGCAGCCAGCCCCACCTCTTATATTCATTTGCATCCGCTTGCTTGAAGTGAGCTGACTTTGATGTTCTCAGCATATTCTGTTGCACTAAAGTCTATCATGTGGACTTTAAACCCAAGGGTTTTTCGGCTCTTCGCTCTTTTCTTCATGCTCCCACCCGTTCGATATCATTTAGATGGTACCGTTGAGACGTACCACCTAGGTCTCAGATGTTTTGTTCCCCTTGGATGTTAATCCTCCTGCGGTCGATCATGTGCTATGTTATCTATCATGTAGATGCGATTCTCAATCTTATAATAATATCTAAACTTACCTCCTTTACCGAAGTAGATAGGTATATTCGTGTAATTCAGGCACAAGGATTTCGTGCAGTCAACATGAAACCTTCTGCAAATGGTGAAGTTGGCTTGATTGTGATATTTTAGAATGTGCTTGTACCCAACAAAGGGTCTGATGCTAATGCGACGTACGAATCGGCTTTGCATCAGATGTAAAAAATATCCTTCAATGGAGTTAAGAGGTCTATTTCAATACCTTGTAAATCAGCTCAAGAAAGGGGAAGGAATAGAGCTTGTACTTTTACAGGTAAGATTACATGGTTTATTGCCTGCTTGTTGGAGGAAAGATTCAAGCTTTGTACCCGTTTTCAATTTTTGTTAAGTAAAGAATATTAGGTTACTTGACAACGAACACTCTTCATTCGAGAGGGTCTACAGGAATTGATACAGCAAATGGCGAGTGTGGAGTATACTGAAAATGTCACGGAGGATCAGCTAGAGGCAATGGCTGGAGGAGAAACTATGCGCTTTCAAGCCACTGCATTTGGCGTGACGAGGAATAACAAGGTGAGTTTGTTGGCGGTTCAGTATTCCCATTGGCTTCAACTTTCATGTTAAGCTGTTTACAAGCAGACACGGGGTGTAATTTAAGCTGCGAAGAGATTTAGTTGTGCCATGAACATTACAAAACTTGCACTGATATGATATCTACTATCGCAACCTCGAGACGAATATTCCGTGTCCATATTTTTATATCCCTATAGAGACCTGAACAATCTGAGGTTTCTTTTAATTGTGGTCATCGTTTACATACTTGTAGCTATTCAGATTGTTGGTAACCTTCTGGATTGAAATTTGTTTCGGAAGAACGATATAGGATAAAATTACAGTAAGCATGCGGCAGTCCCAAGGAGTCCAAGGCAATAAGGAAGTAAGTATGCTGGAAAAGTGTTGAAGGGCATTGACGTGGACATCCACTGTGAGACGTTCCTTCATTGTTGAGATGTTCAAGCGCCTCTCACAATGCCATCGCTATGATTGGGCGCAGGCACTTATAAAGTCAACAAACCGCTTGCGTGATTCTTTATTCTCCAAAGATGAACCAAAGCTTGCGGTTCCCTTACTGCTCCTAATTGCGCAGCAGAGAACAAAGTAAGTTTCATTCAAAACGAGCTCAGAATCAACTTAATTTTGTGAATCTAGCTTGAAGATATGCTCAGTGTCAGTCGTTCATGTAGACTGTCTGTATGTAGAATATTTTTCATTTAAGAAATTATTTCGATTGCTTTGTGTATTTCTGATATAGGAAAAATCACCGGTGTACTTTAAGGTTATCTTGGGACTCAACGACTCACATTTTGACAGGAGTATTTTTATCAAATTTTTTTCAGTGTGGTGGTCAATGCGAATGCTCCTTACATAAAGCTGGTTAGTGAGCAGTTCGACAGGTGTCATGGCACTCTGCTCCAGTATGTGGAATTTCTCACCAGTGCCGTTTCACCAGTTTCAGCGTATGCACAGCTCATTCCTCCACTGGATGACCTTGTGCACAAGTACCACATTGAACCAGAGGTTTTTTCTCTTCCTATCAAACCTTTTAGATAGCAGGTCTTTGGAAGCAATTGTTTGCTTTCTAGTTATTCTCTTAGTGGTTTTAATTACCCTCACCTTTGTCTCCCTAGTGATCCGGCACGTGTGTAAACTCGATGTTGGTCTTTCTTTTGGATATAGAAAGCTAGCTTTTAGGTTTGTACTTCCAAACGTTTGTCGTATGTCCAGTTTTAAGTGTAAGTTCTACTACGTGGAAATTGGAGGCATGTATACATGCTGCAGTTGATTGTGCAGTATGGCATGTTTCCTAACCTTTTTATCTCTTGTGTATGAGGTATTGGTTGCAGGTAGCTTTTTTAATCTACAGACCAGTGATGCGGTTGTTTAAGCCCCATAAGGGTTCCTCAACGTCGTGGCCTGCCGACACTTCTAAAAGTCTTGTGCAAGTAGATGGCAATAAGGATAGTGGAGCAGCCAAGATATCGGTTGATCTGGTGCTAGACTTGGGACCTAATCGGAAAGCCCTGACGTAAGTTTTCGTTTGTTAATCCA
Organism: Marchantia paleacea; assembly: GCA_014180765.2. Classification (NCBI taxonomy): domain Eukaryota; kingdom Viridiplantae; phylum Streptophyta; class Marchantiopsida; order Marchantiales; family Marchantiaceae; genus Marchantia; species Marchantia paleacea. The sequence goes on from MUAA02000129.1 coordinate 23,268, forward strand.
CCTTGGCCTCCTCGGATTGTCATCTATGAATCAAGCGATCATCCTGTTGTAGAGTGGCACCATCATTATTATTTGGTTATAGGCGTGCTTGTTTTATTTTCTAGTAGTTAATATATCTTATTCTGCTTCCAGCTGGTCAGATCTTCTGCAGACCGTGCAGACCATCCTACCACAGAAGGCATGGCATAGTCTTTCTCCAGAACTTTATGCCACCTTTTGGGGGCTGACGTTACATGATCTATACGTTCCGAAAAAGAGGTATGAGACAGAAATGGCAAAACAGCGTGCAGCATTGAAGATTCTTGAAGAGAATTCAGATAGCTCACATGCGGCTGTGGCGAAACGGAAGAAAGACAAGGAGAAGATTCAAGAGATTCTTGATCGCCTATCCGCAGAAATGCAGAAACAAGAGCAGAATGTGACGACTGTCCATCAGCGCTTAGTGAGGGAGAAAGACTCGTGGCTTACCTCCTGTCCAGACTTTCTCAAGACCAATATGGAGTTTTTGCAGAGATGCATTTTTCCAAGGTGTGTTTTCAGCATGATGGATGCAGTGTACTGCGCTCGATTTGTACACACATTGCACTCTCTCGGAACCCCGTACTTCAACACCGTCAACCATATTGATGTTTTGATTTGTAAAACGTTACAACCAATGATCTCGTGCTGCACGGAGTATGAAGCTGGTAGGCTTGGAAGGTTTCTGTGCGAAACTTTGAAAATGGCTTACCACTGGAAGGTACTCTATTCCTACCCTGAATATAGATGTCGATGGACGAGCTACCTAGATTTCTCCTGGTTTTGCCTTCAAATGTGCACAGACGGAGCTTATATGGGGCGTTAAAATCTTAGTATTTGATCTGGCCTGTGTAGAACGAGGAGTCCACATATGAACGGGAATGTGGAAACATGCCAGGTTTTGCCGTTCTTTATAGGGATCCCAACAGTGCACGGGTGACCTTTCAGCAGTTTGTTCGGGTATGATCTCTTACCGTTCTGAAACACAGCACTTTTTTCTTTATTACTGTTAGTGGCTATTAGACTAAACGTTATTGGTCCTTAGATTGGAAATCTTCTAATTCTCGTTTTATCCCTATTTTGTGGCATCTTCTTCTTGTTGTAATGAAGGTTTATCATTCAACAAAATCGTTATAATCTGTCGCACTTCTCATTTGCAGTAGTAAATGCCGTGAATTTGGCATCTATTACAGATGTCGAACTTGCTAAGTCCTTTTTTCATTTCCAATCATTTTGGGTCTTCCAAATGCTAATTTGAATTTTTGCTCAGCAGATTCACTGGAAATGGAGTTCACGTCTGACAAAGTTATTGGTTCAGTGCCTCGAATCATCTGACTACATGGAAATTCGGAATGCCCTCACAGTTCTTACCAAGTTGTCGAGTGTATTTCCCGTTACCAAGAAGAGCGGAATCAACCTTGAGAAAAGGGTGAGAAGGATACGAAATAAGCCATTGGTTTTCTGTTGTATTTCCAAATCAGGTTTGTAGAGTTGCTTGTCAGTGGGTGTATTAGCTGTAACAACGGGTGGTTGTCACCTGTCCAGGGAGACATTAGAGGATAATTCAAATCTTATTAAGCTGTTAGTGCTTTTGAAAGCTTTTCGCAGATCTACTCCTTGTTATATTGTTCGGAGTCAGTCTTTTTAAATGGAGGAGGATGACAGCTGCATTTTCACATTTTGCAGGTCAGCAAGATTAAAAGCGATGAGAGGGAGGATCTCAAAGTTCTAGCTATTGGCGTAGCTGCCGCCTTGGCGCATCGGAAGGTCTGCTTTCTGAATCTGTACTCACTGTTTTCAAATAGGAAATTGAGTTTACGTTTCGAACATGTCTGATATTTTAGTATTGGCAATATACCCTGTAAATAATGATGAACATTGACTAGCTTTTCCCTTTTCTCATCCAGTGAAGCTAATAGGTATGTAAAAAGTAGTATGGAAGTCCCAATATTCCTATCATTATTCAGATATTCTAGCTACTATGCTTGTCCAATTGCTTGAATTGAAGAAATTGCTTTTTTTTGTGTTCACTAGTGAAGTAATTGGAGTCATAGATCTTGTCATAATTATGCCTCAAGAAGGAATCTGCATTAATCTCACGCGCGTGGAAAGCTTTCTTGAGACAAATTATAGAGCTCATTAATTGGAAATCTCCTTGTTTTTCTTTAGAATTCGTGGGTATCAGACGATGATTTTACAATGGGTCTTCTCGATATTAGACCGCCCTCATCCCCAGCAAAGGCTGCAGTCGGTGCCACGTCTTCCGGACTCGTCAGCTCAGCTGCTGCGTCAGAACCTTCATCTATTGTAACTGTTGTTGGAAAAAGCTCTGGAATTCCTTCGGTGGACGCTCCGATGGGTACTGTTGACATGCCCACTCCACCAGTATTGCCACCAATTCAACCTGCATCAGTTCCTGTTGTGCGCATTGAAAATACCGTTGTACCGCCAGTGAAGAGTGAGCAACCTCGGGGACCCTCACCCGCTTCAAAGCCTTCTACTCATAACTCAGTTTCTGAATCAAAACCAGCAGTTGTGCATCTAGCAAGTGCTCCTCAAGCATCTACGAGGACTTCCACAACTGCTCCAGGCAGAAACGGACCAGAAGTACCTCCCCGCGCTGCTTCTGGACATGTTGCGACCACAGCTGTGAAGGTGGAGGAACCTTCAACGAAGCAACCAGCGAAATCTGTCATTGCTGACGCAGAGGTATTGACCCACCGTTGTAAAGAAATATTGTTTGAAAATAAATTTAGTGTATATTTTTTTCCTTATTCTGTTCCGCTGCACCTGTTAAGTTTGTTTTAAAGTTCATTGTCTCAAGTGCGTACTTACATTTTGTGTGTACTTATTAATTACATTCGAACTAACTGTTAAAATTTCAGGCTCCGCGACCACCCAGGCGTCCCAGTCTGTCAGGCCCAGCAGGAACTGGTAGTGTTTCGAGCAGATCTGTCAAATCCGATAGCCAAAGGGACGATACGACCCGTGCGGCACCAAGCAGCACGTCTGTACAAACCGTAGAGGCCTCTCGTGGGAATGAGAACTCAGGATCACGACAACGGCCGTCAAGTGCTGGTACCTCCAGTGTTGTGACAAATGGTAGTGCTGGAACTACGCCTGCAAAATCTTCCTCTGGACGTGGGGTAGAACGTAGTTCCCAGGAGAGGGCGCGTGCTTCGGGTGATGCCTCGACCGTGAGGACAGATGCTGGTCTGAAGATGGAAGTAAGTGGTAGTAAGGCCTCTGATACAAAGGGAAGCACAGATAGAGAGCGGGAGCGGGAAAGGTCCGAAGTACAGGACGTGGTCGTGACTCAGCAAAATCGACCACCTTCAAAGTCTCCACGTCTAGAAGATAACTCGGCGACTGCGAAAATTGTAGAAGATGCAAGCAGCAAGGAGAGGCAAGGCAAAAGGACAGTTGGATCAGAAGAAGCAGTGGACAGGTTGAACAAGAGGAGGAAAAGTGATGGGATAGAGAAAACATCTGAAGTTGGTGACCTGCGAACGTCTGAACGCAGTGATAGAGTTGAACAGAGGCCTGCTGAACGACCAAGATCTGTTGAGCATGACAGAGTAGGATATGATGAGCGGCCGTTTGAGCGGCCCGGTGAAAGGTCAGACCGAGGTAAGGAAAGAGGAGGGGAGAGGGTGGATCGGGAGTACCGTGTAGCAGAACGAATGATGGAAAGATCAGACAGGGAGCGTGGAGAAGAGCATACAGGTGACAGGTTTAGAGATAGGTCTATAGAGAAGTTCACTAGGGAAAGATCTGTAGATAGAGGGTCTGATAGAGTAATGGATAGGAATTTTGACCGAGCTCCTGACAGGATCAGGGATGATCGAGGCAAGGATGATCGTGGGAGACCGAGATATGTGGATCCGCAGCCTGCGGAACCGCAACCTCATCCTGATGATCGATTTCCAATGCAGAATCTCCCACCCCCGCCGCCACTGCCACCAAACCTTGTCCCTCTGACTGTTCACCCAGCACGAAGGGAAGACGAAGTAGATCGTAGAGGGAGGAATCCTCCACGACAGACGTCGTCACCCCGACGAGAAGAGAAGAATGAAAAGAGAAGAACAGAGGATGTAAATTTAATATCTGTCGAGGATCCCAAGCGAAGACGCGACGAAGAACTAAGAGATCGGAAACGAGAGGAACGGGATCTGCTTCAACTGAAGGTTTGTGGAGAATCTTTCTTGCTCAGTAAATGCATGAATTGGTTTTTAACTCTTGTAATTTCCATCTTTGTACATTGGCAAATATTGCGTCCAAGTATACATCCAGTTTCTGAATCGTTTGAGACGACCTAACTTTCAGCCTCACAGTAAGGCTTCATACCGAAGCTCAGAGAGAAAAGTCCAACTGGACATTTCTGATCCCTTCTAGTTTGCATCGAGAGTGCATCTGCTACTTCGAAATTTCTCGTGATTACAAACAATGTCAATCTATGCACTGTTGTCTTTGTCCCAGTATTTAGTGGCCAAGGAAAGCCGAACAATAGAGTACACTTACTATTGAAGCAAACTTTGATGGAGTAACCTTGTCGGAGGCTTTGCGGTTCTGTTCTTCCTGTCATTCGAGACACCTTTTCTCATGGTTACAGAGCTTTGATTTCTCCTCTCTTCATTTCCTTGTGACAGTGTCCATGTGCTACGTTCGATGCAGGTAGAGAAAGAGAAAGAGCGTGAAAAGGAAAAAGCGTTTCTCGCTAAGGAAGAGGGAGAAGGTAGTGCCGCCTTGTCAAAGCGCAGGAGGTTAAAGCGCGACCATATTCCGTCGGCGGAACTGCAAGCTAATTTTGGCCCTTCTCCGCCACCTCCTGGGGTAAACGCTCCAGTTTATGAAGGGCGGGAACGCGATCGCAAAGTGGTAGCACGAAACGTTTACGTTGAAGAAGGCCCTTATGACAATAAGGGCCCAGGTGGAGGAGTTGGAGGTGGCGGAGGAGGTGGAGGTCGGATGCATGGGAAGGAGACGAAAGTATCTCGCCGGGAACACGATCAGTATCCTCATGCACCGTCAAATTTAGCATTTTTCTTCAAATATTGAGTTTCCATTCTTTTGGTATCGTCGAAACTGCTCCAAAAGATTTGTCTTGATCTCGGTAGAATACACGTTGAGACTAGCATCTGCCATGCGTTGTCTCTTTTTTTGGAAGTAGTAGCTCCGTTCATTCAGATTTCAATGAAGTTTGGTTTAAGCTTGATAACCGTGGCAGTTGATCATGTGCGCGTCCAAATTGGTCGTGAGCAAGTACATCTTTTGATGGCCCACTCTTCGTCGTTGGGTACTAGTTTTTTCATGTTCCATTATGTAATACTCATCATACGATGAGCATGAATGATGTTAGAGTATACTGACAATTGCAAGGTGAGCTCTTTGTCGAAGTCTTGAACAGACCCTTAACTAGATCGATGCAGAATTTATGAACGTGAGTGGGAGGATGACAAGCGACAGAGAGGAGATATGAAGCGACATTCGCATTCCAGGAGGAAGTAGCACAATTCTTGCAGAGTTGGGAGTTGTTTGTTTTTGTAATAAGTCGGAAAGTACAGGAACGGTGGCTATATTTCTCGCCACTCTACAGATGGCGGATTAAGTTTCACATGTTCATCGAACGAATGGTCTTTGACCGTTTAGTAGATGCATGCCTATCCTGTGATGGAGGAAGTTTAAGTACCTGAGACGGATCCTGAAACTGCAGTTCATATACAGGTTCAGTTCATTATGCTACCCTTCATTGCGTCAAAGGTATGTGGTGGTCATTGGCAAGCTCGACCATCAATACCCTCCTCTTTTGTGGAGCTTGTCTCTTATATGAATTTCATCTCGTGATATCCAATATGTCACCACCATCAGGTTTCAACTTTTTGCTAAGTGTTAGGAATCCCTTAGGGGTCCTTGGCTCAGTTGAGATCTAAACACGGACTAAGATATATGTACTTTAATATTCCATCCAATTGGGTTCCTTGAGTGCCAGAGGAATTATCTTGCATTGTGGTAGAAAGGTCGCAGTTACCTCGTCCCAAACATTAGGTTATGTAACATAGAGTTCTCATTTCATTGTTGAGAAGGTGGATCCGCTGTGCCTGTCCCTGTTGGATAACACACATTTATCACCTTCTGCCACCAGATGATTGCGATGACATCAATTTTCTACATCGGAATTCCACTATGAGGAGAAGCAGTGTCTTAGTGTTACCTTGAATGCACTGTCTGTTGTACTTTTTTGTTTATTTAAAAATCTTGTGTCTGGTTGAACATTACCTCCTATATAACGGTGAGAGCTTCATGTTGGTTGACGCTGATGTAACGTGACTGTGATCTTGATGTGGACTTTCTGATATACACGGGGTCTGTCTATTCGCACAGAGACCACAGGACCGTGACTTGCGTGGTTCAGTGTCCTCTGGGAAAGAAAGATACTGTGATAGCAAAGCTGAAGTTCCGGAACTGAACGTCAACTCCCCGATCAACGCAGAACTTACATTCGTCGACCGTGCAAACATAACGATTACCTCCGTCGGACCATACTGCAAATATGTTTACTACTTCCAGCCTTTGAATTGCAGCAACTTGTAACAAGCTGTGCACTCGCAAGGTCCGCTGATGTCTTGATGGGACAATATGCAGTATGAGGTACGTAGTGAAATAGCTGGGATGCTGGACTTCGGTTCAGTACACTCAAGGTTAATTTAGCCATGACGTCTCTGAAATCACAACTGTGTTTGATCCAATACATTTCAGCAACCTTGTTTCAATAGATGCCCTCATCGATGTACATTTATGCAGTGGGATTAGGTACAGGAGGCTTTGTGTGCTGCTCAACAGATTTCATGAAACCTAAGACACATTTCTCACAAAGTTTAGGATTCAGGGTCTGTGAAAATGTATTGGTTTTCTACTGGAGGAAATATGTCTACCTCAATAAAGTGCGGACACACCTACGATCGGAATAGAGTGCATGACTTCCTTCTTGGGTGGTTCCAACTGTTAACTCAATGTCTGCTGGAGAGGCAAGAGGTTGAGGTAACCTTCGTTAATTCAACCTTGAGGTTGACTGTATTTACACATTACAATAAGCAAAAGAAGTGGCGTTTGACATAAATCTACCATCTCAACCTCATCGATGACGAATATGCAGAGATGAGAACCAAAATACTCAGTCTGGATCCCGAAAGCAATTATATAAAAGCCAGGTAAGACTGAAATACAGTCACGGGCAGTAGACGTGAAAGACTATCAAGGTTTGTAGTTCTACCATCATCGTTATCTAAATAATTTCAATTACCATCAGGTTCTATTATTCTCTTAACGAACTAAAATGACATGAGTATCAGTCTCCAATGCAAGGACAAAAACATGAATGCAACTTCTGATTTCTGAAATCTTGGAATATGTTGTGGATTGTGTAGGTTTAGTGTCTCGAAGTTTAGAGACAAAACTCAAATTCTTGTGCACATTTGACACATTGTTATCTTAGAGAAATATATATTGCAGTCAATTGTAGTTTGATGCTTTAGACAAGAAAGCATGTAAGTCGAAAGTGCAAGTGTTATTATAGTATATTAATCATATGAAACGAACGCAAGTGATTACGTCATCAATTTTAGTTGCATGATTTGGAAATCATAAAAGAGTAATATAATACAAGTAAAAGCACAATAGGACAAAGTGTAATAACAAAAGGGATTGGAAGACCCCATCAAAGAGTACAAGGATGGAACCAAACCGGTAACATGGGGCTATGCCCCCAATAGTATCACACTGAGAAATATGTCATACAACATCTAAGACATCCGAACTATTGAAGTCAAACCGTTTATAAACGACAGAGCATATGAAAAAGCATACCCTAATTTGATTGCTTTACTATGGATTAAACCAGCTAGTGCTCTCTGTAGAATAATAGAAACACGTTGCCTAAAATAGACTATACAAGTAAAATATCATGAAAGAACAAAATGCAACAGCAAAATGTGTAGAGTAATTAAGTTTATCATTTTCTCTTGACTCTCAACTATCATATCTAATTCTAAGAGACACATTTGGTTTTGTGTGGTTACATTATTTGATTCATGACATATGATTTGTTGAGTGACTTCGTTACTAGTAATATCTTCCTTGGAAAAGGTTTTTCTATCAATAAATCATTAGTAAAAGAGATGACATCCGGGATGTAAAAATATCCTAAATGCATATAATTTTTTTTGAAAGTTATTAAAAATTTACATCTTGAGTAAATTTAATAAAAAATAATATTATGGGAAAAATGTAATAATAGATAGAGATGATATCTATATTTTCTAATTTCACAAATTTTTCCTTAAAAGTTATTTCATAATCTGATTTAAAAACAAATCGTAAATAGTTTTGATATAGATCTTTAATGTATGTACAGTAATATTATTTTGAGCATATTATTTTTGGAGAAATACGTAATATTAACGAAATTATCATAAATTTTAGATAAAAATAATTTATCAAAGGAACTTAACCAATATGAAAGACTCAATTTATAATTATAAGCTTTATATTGCAATCAATGTTTACCATCTAGTTCATATGCATTAGTCAAAGTTTTTTTCTACCCCTTTTTCACAAAGAGTAAACTTGTACATATTCATATGACTTATTTGGTGGCCATCGCATGAGACTACTGAAAAGTACGAGTAAAATGAATCCCAATAAGCAAATGTGTTAGAGCCTGCAACGACAACTGTCACGGTTGTCGTTGTGACAATTTCATCACAAATTCCGTTTCTCGAGACCGTCAAATCGCCTAATTGATCCATAAGATTGTTTATAGGTATTGAATAATTACCATCAACTCCCGTCCCCAACAGAATGTGTGTGGGATATTTGAATGGATACATAAAATATTATACAAATAAATCCACTAAATTTATTATTTTTAGATTACTTCGAAACTTCGAAACTTCGAGACAAAATATTAAATGTGTGAGATATGACGAGTGAGAAAACATTTACAGCAGTGATAGGAGGTTACCGTAAACTTACCGGGTTCCAGGAGGATAGAGTTGAAGGAAACCATCAACAAATCTCTAGAAGGTAACCAATTTCTGAAGAGAGGCCGGCTCGAGGGCCTCGTCCCTCATGGCTCACTGCAAAATGAAGGTGAGCAGAGCGGATCAAGAGGTGAAAGTGATAGCATTTGCTGCACGTTCTGGATTTGTTTGGCTCTAATGCGCTCACAGGGTTAGCAGCGAGAGTCCGAGTGCGAAAGATATGACAAGCAAGCAAGGAAGGTTCTTCGAGACTTGTGGCACGCAGAAAAGTGTTGCGGAGTGGGAGTAAGGAGTTTGCTGGAAGTAAGGAGTTTGTTGAGCGGCTCTCGCTATGGTTCGTTCTGGCGCTCTGGCTGGCCACGGCGAGGGGCAAGTGCGTCGATAGTGTTGCACATTTAACTGGACCGCGACTGTAGCCCATTCACTCACTCATCAATACTTTTCATCTCTTTCCACACCTTCCTTCCTTCCTTCCTTCCTTCCCTTCCCTTCCCTTCCCTTGACTGGCTACAATTTCCAGTAGTGTTCGCCACAGCCGCCACTCCAATCAAAGAGAACAGAAGTTACCCGATTGCAAACTCCAATTCTGAATCCCTGCTCTCGATGAAGTTGTGCTCGTCAGGCAGTGATGCACTTTTTACATGATTCCGTTCTCGGCGTTGGAGGTGGACGACACGAAGTAAAGAGCAAGTAAAGGCCGGCCGGCCGGCCGCCCAGAGACACAAAAGCGTCCTCCAATCTGCTGGTACCGACTAAGCAACCAACCAACAGTTGTAGGGTGACATTTCAAAAGTGAGAAGATGATTCGGTATTAGGGATATGGGGTACAGTAGCGGCAGCACTATAAGAATGAATGAATGTACGTTGTTGTAGTGAAGAGCGAGACTGAGCCTGAGCCTGAGCCCTCAGGAGCAAGGCGTCCGTCCATGATCTAAGCTGGCGAGAAAGAGAGAGAGAATTTATTAAGATGAGTGCCAGGAGTGGAGTACGGAGCAGCGGGAACCCGAGGAGGAGGTGAGGAGGATCTTGGAGAGTGGTGAAATGCCCAGTCGGTCCTGTCTGCAGCCGCAGCAGGACCTGAATGAATGAATGCTCGTGATCAGCTCAGAGATTATGACTGTCATTTCTGATGCATGCGTGCATGCATGCTCAGATGGGAAGACGTGAGGATTCAGACGGAAATTCAATTCCATTCAGTTCATGGCACAGCCAGCCATCGAAATAGAAAACACACATTCCAGAATCTCAGAAAACGAGTCGCCCTTATTATTATCAGGCGAGAAAGACAAGCTGAGCCTAGCCAACATGTGAATGTGGGTTTGGGAGTGGACTCAGTGGAGTGTGGGTGGGGCAGGCGGCCCAGACAAGTCAGACACACATGAGAACAAATGACAATCAGATTGTGGATAAGAAAAGATTTATCCATCCATCAGCCATTCACTCCCTCATCACTCACCCGTTCATTCATTTCAGAGGGCACGAAGCGAAAAGGAAAGAAAAGGTAAAAGACAAGAGGGAGAGAGAGAGAGAAGGGAACGGGCACCCCCACAGTTGTAGGAGATTTGACTCTGCCATAAAGAACTGGGGATCTGAGCACATTTGAAAAGTTGGGGGGTTTGAAAAAGCGTAGGGGTATACAGGAGTAGTGTGGTCCTGCATACAGTTGGATCTCAGGTCACACTTCCCCCACATGGACGAGGACGTTAAGGCTCTAGAGATCCTCATTAGATCCTCCCCAGGGCAGGGCAGTGACTGCCAGTGAGTGAGTGCCCTGAAGTCCATGCAGTCCAGCGCAGTCCGCTCCGACCCAGTTCAGTCAAGTCCCCGCCTCTGGTCTGCAGTGGGTGACGTCTCATGCAGTTGCAGTTGGCTGTCTGTCGTCGGCTCGTCTGGCCTTCCTCTCGCTCCATAACTTGACTTGTGTGCCCGCCTGCCTGCCTGCCATCATAGTCTTATTACAAATATAGCAAAAGTGAGAAAATATCCACCAGTTTCCACGGGCCCAAGTAAACGAATCGCATCCCATCCCATGCAAGTCTCCTGATCTCATTGCCCTTCTAGAAAACTCCCTTTCTCATTCCCAAGCCTTGGAATCATCATGCTCTTGCAATACTTCTGAATCGAACGGATTTGATGAAAATTAGGGCGTACTCTGACCTTGGCAATGCCTTTGAAAGGGAAGAAGTGAAGAGAATGGAAAGGAAGGGGAGGGAAAGGGGAAGGAATTCATGGAAATAGAGTGAGAAGGAAGAACATGAACAAGTTCTGATTCAGAATCAGAATCAGTGTCTTGTAAATCAAACTGGCGGCATAATTCTGTACAGTCATTAGTGGAACGAAGCGAGGCAGTATCTAGGAGTCAGTCATCACGCACTCATTCACACACTCACTCATTCATCTATCAATTCATTGCTCTTCTGTCTGTCAGTCAGCCAGCCAGCCAGCCGGTCAGTCATAAGTCAGTCAGTCAGTCAGACATTCAGTCGTAATTAGAAACTTTCCTTCCATGATATATGATGTCTAGCCGGGACCATCTCTCTCTCTCTCTCTCTCTCTCTCTCTCTATCCTCTTTCTTCTCATCATGAATTTCCTGCATGCACCTTCACCTTCGCTTTCCTTTTCGGTCCTGCTCTGATCTGTTCGCATCTCTTCTGGGGCTGTGCACTTTCTATTCCCACTTCATTCAAACGTAAGTCACTCACGCCGATTACTGATTACTGATGACTGAGAGATCTGCTACATTATCGATCTGCTGCTGGTTCGTTCGTTCGTTCAGTTGACCTTCTTAATTCGACTAGAGAGAGAAAGAGAATGAGATTGCGCGCACAAGGAATCTCGAGTGGTTCTCGGAACCGGAAAAGAAAAGAAGAACAATCTTCGAGTGCCTAGATTCAGTTGTGGATTTTCAACGTGCCCATAACGATTTCTAATTTGAGAACGTGACTCCACAACAGAATGATACTTCTGACTGGTCCCAAAACATCCACGCAGGCCTCCACATTCTACACCACACCGCAGTGACTATGCCTGCCTTTGACACTTGCATACATGCTTGCTTGCACGAAGCATAGAACGTGCTTGATGTAGCTTATTTATGAGCTACATCCAATCCTCCATTCATCCATCAATCCGACCATCCACTCGTTTCACTTGACAGTGTCTGATCTTTGAATCATCTCTGAGCTCATTTAAGTTTCTTCGCGCTAATGTACTTTTAGCTCATGTCATCTCGTCAGGACGTTCATCTCTATCGCAATGAAAGGTCAACAATTAAGAAACACATCTTTTAGGGGTGAGTGGAAGACGTAAAACACTGAACGTCCTTCGGAGCTACACACTTTACATGCACTTGTTCGCCATTGCTTGCTCTATTTAACACTTACCTTGAAAATTTGGCGCTCAGTCCATATCCATCTTCCAAGTCGTGATTGATACCGAATATATATATATATTGATTGTATAATCTTGGAACTTTTTACATCCGGGGAAAACCTACTTAACACCAAGTGCTCATGAGTCACAAGTCTGGGCAAAGAAACCAGCAATCAGCGGCAAGGGTTGTAGACAGAAAGGATTGACAGCAATATATCAAGGTCGTAAGTTGACAATGTTCTAATTAGCATGGTTGTGCATTGCGTTCCGTCAGGTAGGTTAGGTTTATGTGGTTGTGTGTTGGTCGTCCTTCAAAGGATGAATCCAATGGTTGAAATCGAAAGAAGCAAGAATCTGAACTGTCATCAAAGTCCTGCCTTTCATATTCTTCAAAGTATGGTATGTCACTGACAAATGATGATTTCCTTGTGAGATCATTTGAATGATCCGTTTGTACATGAATGCAAACATCATGTCACACCTCTAGCTAGATACTCTTTTGATCAGCATTTGAATTTGGGAGCTTCTAATGGATCCTCAGCTCTGGTGACAAAAGCACCTGCTGCTTCTTCCTCATATTAGTCATTAGTTACTGATGAAGTTATCAAGTGCCTGCTCATCTTTCTTTCCTGCCTGCCTTGAAAGAATAAATGTTCAGTCCTTGTTTCATTTCTCTTGCTATAAGAAGACATGATCATGAAAATGTGTGTACATGTACATAGCATTGAATGAACCAGCGACCAGCGGATCGGAATGGTCTTGATGGATGACAAACAAGCTTGGACATACAGAACGCATAAAATACGACAAACGCCACTGCCCAGAGACAGGAATCACAGCATATGATTCAACATCTCCATTCTCGACCAGAGTAGTAATAAGTGTTTTGGTACAACTCATAATGATTAAGCGGCAACACTTGTGCTTCTGCCGCTGGGGTCCAGAACCTGCAAGTCAATAAGCTTCTCCATAACTATCCCTACAAAAGGTTCCTCTCACTCTTTAATTCTAGGGAGCCCAATCTCACCATCATTGACCTTGAGCCCATATGGTAAAAACTGATTCCGGATGATAATCTTGTTATGGATAAAACTAACCTGCAACTCTTGCAGATTCTCAAGACAGATTACCGTAGCCGTCCAGCCTGCCAGCCTGCCAGCCAAGGCTGATTAGGCCCACCCTAGCCTCCTCCTTTCAAAGTCAGCTCGGAGCCTAAGACCGTCCCTTATGAAGCGCCACGCACTCATACACAGGAATCCAAAATGAAGGGATCCCGGGAACTAACCGACTGACAGAAGAAAGTTGGAAGAAAGTGAATTGCTGCAAATAGAGATAGATTTAAGAAGACTTAGTGTGTTTGACATGTTCTTCTTCGGAAATGATTTTCGAGTTGGCGCAACTCATGCATGAGCAGATTCAAGTACCTGGCGATTGTGTACTCGGTCATGACTACGCACATTGTGATGTTTTAAACCCTGTGTTATTGGCAAGTTGTTGTTGGTGTTTAAGGAGTGCAAGAAAAAGCAACAGATCTGATGTTTTTTCTCCTGATTCGACTGATACAGACAGACAGGCCTAAACTCTTAGTTCGCTCTCCAGAGCAAACCGAAGTATTAGTGAATGATGTAAAAGTCAAACCCAGTACAATGTTCATAAGGAAAAGAAGCAGCAGCAGAAGTACCTCACTGCGACGGTCCTGCCTTTCTTCGTGCCTGAAATTGTGGGCGAGGAATGAGGAGGGCTTTCCAATCAACCCTGCAGGGTGCGAATGGGAGACGAATCTGCTGAGCCAGCAGCAAAAGGGGTACTATATCCATCGATCTATGTATCTAAGGAGCAAATTAAAATTCAGTCTTCTTGTATGTGTGTGGTCGAAGGTTCCAAATCGGCTGAAGAAGAGTTCATGCAAAGGTACTGTCGTAAGTTCAGGGGGGTGTGGTGGGGTAGGGTAGAGTGGGGTGCCTGCCTACTCTCGAATACAGTAGATTTAGACAGATGAGCTTTTTGGTTCTATCTCACATTCTTGGCATATTTTACTCGAAAAAAAAACCTCATGCCATCAAATGGTTTCATGATGATGAGCACATGACGGGCCCGTAGAAAGGATGAACCAAGTGAGCGTTCGGACCACCACCACCACGACTACTAACTAATACGAAGACTACCACTACGACATCAACAACAGCAGCACCATGAGGAGCAGTCCTTGGCCCATGGGCCAACAAGTACCATTTAAACGCGAAGATTTTAGACGATCCGTCTGTCCTTGAAAAACCCTCCCCTCCTTCTGCAACCTTCTTTCCTTCCTCGACGTGATTGCAAGCCAAAGGCCGCGTTCCGACATGTCATTTGGGCCACGAGACGAGACCTTCGATTGGGTGGACAAGCTTTCCCGCCCTAGACCGTTCCTCCCTTCCTTCCTTCCGCCCTCCCTGTAGGCCCGTGTGTCAAAATTTCCGAAAGTGCCTAAAAGTGCAACTATTGAGGTGCCCCCCCGCCGCGCCCAATGTCTACGTCCAGCCGATCGTCAGGCCATATACATACAGTCCCATACTAGGGCGTGGTCAATGGCGATTTATTACAGCGGGCTAGCTCATTACTCCGAGCCACAAGGCACCAGAATGAAGGGGCCACAAACAACAATCCTAAAGGCGAGACTCGAGGGCCAACGAGAGAGAGAGAGTTGGGCGGACGACCTTACAATGGCTACGCTAGCTTATAATCCTGTCCGAAGGAGAACACCTTTCCGAGAATTTGTTTCTGGCGTCGTTTCTTGTGGACCAAGGCCTGAATGAATGCTCACGACACGCATGTACAATGTACAATGGGCGTCAATTCCCGGGCTTGGATGACCGCAATCGCGTGGATGGATGGAGCCAGGAATGGAGGCTGCATGCGGGCCATCGCCCTCGACTTGAGAAACGGGGTATGGACCGTCCGTCGCTTACTTCCGTCCCACAGGCGCAGGAGAATGAAATCCTGCCCCTCTGTGACATACATGGACGATCTCAACGAAAATCACAAGGAAAGGAAACCAAAGCAGAGGGGAAGATCTTGCCGGGGTGGGGTGCCTGGGCGAGTCGCTGACGGGCCCACTTGCCCTCCGCTGCCGCTACCCCCGCCCCTTTCTGTCCGTGCTAGCCTTGGGGGCTCAGCATTCCTCTCGTCGCTTGACTTCATCGTCTCCAGTCCCCATCCCTTTTTAGATGCTAGGGGGCGTGCCTGCCATATACTCGGGACCGTCATGCCATGCCATGCAATGACGAGACAGGGGCTGGAGTTCGGACCCGGGATTCATAATCCTGAGCGCGGGTCATTCTGGCGGCCAGCGTTTTCTTTTGCGGCCGAGCCGAGCCCGAGCAAACAGGCCACGGGTGAAGAAGAGAGAGCGGAGGAGGGGAACGGAAACGCGTGCTATGTTGTATATTGCCTACCCCAACAAACTAGATTGTCTGAATTTTCCGACACTTATTGATTGATTTACGCAATGGCAATTGACTCACGTACGTCTGCCTCACATGGCCCCAGGTCCCAGGCCCCCAGCCAGCCAGCCTTGCGGCTTTTTCGCTGGCTGCTGGTACCACCGCATACAACACTACTTTGTACCGAGTATCGGTACCTGTAGGTCACTGTGGAGAGAATTAAGCCGAGCTTCCTTGTGCTCCCTTCATCTGCCCCTCCTGAAGTTCTGCTCTGAATTATATACGAGCCACATATTCCACCCGAATCTGCGACGTATAACAAGCAAACCAAGCAGCAAGCAAGCTAGAGAGCAACAAACGACAGCAGCAGCTTAGGGAAGGGAGGGAAGTAGTGGATGGAGGGTCCGATCCGATGCTTCGCCCACAGGGGGAAGGCAGTACAGAACAGAGTGTAGTGTAGTGTGGTGGAGGGAAGTGAAGTGGACTGGACTGGAGTGGAGAGAGATAAAGGGACAGGGATTAAAGGCACACTTGACGATCATCGTCGTCCTGTTTGGATGATCTGACAGGTAGATGGGAACTACTGGATGACCCGGAGAGTTTTTATCTTTCCTTGAAGGGAGGGCATTCAAGTATCGGAAGCTCACTTTCGTTATGATGGATTGGTGAGCTCACATCTAGACTAGACTTGTTTGTACGTATGGCTGACTTGCAAGTGGCGGGCATATCCAATTTGCTCTCTAAGTTCGCTCTCTCTCCGACTCTCTCTCTTATGAAATGAGACTACTGTACAGGGTATATGGATGTCACGGCAAGGGGCCAGTGTGGCACGGGATTCGAGAGTGTCGTGTGGAGAGCACACAATACAGTCTGATGTGGGTGCTGTTCATGTATGAGCATCGCGGTGACTTTCGTCCCGGGCAAACTTGAAGGCGGAAGGAATGCTCAAGGTACTCAGTCGTCAAATCATTTCGCCACCATTCGTCGGTGGATATTAATGGGGACCTCCGAGCTTGCAAGGCTGCTGATGCTTCTGATAAAGTTCAGTCATGAGGAGAGGAGGTGGGGTATTATTCGCTTCTCCGAGATTTTTCCAACTGGATCTGTGGCTGCTGTTTGACATTCAATGTTCACTGTCCAAAAATTAGACTCAAGCCCAGCCCCCGCAAGAAGAATGGTCAAATCCTGAGCTTGAACGGCGCATAAGATGAGCTGAGATTCCTCAGGCTCGAGCTAACCGCGGTCGACTAGGGAACAAATAGAGAGAACAGTCCTACCGCGAGTCTAGTTTTTATCGCGACATTGTTAGCGGCAGCGACCGAGAATGTCAAAGGGAATGAATATGGGGCTCATTCTCAAGTAGATATACGATAGTGGAGCACGCAATCTAAAAAATTCCAGCATTCCAACGTACAGTAGTACAGTAGTATGAGTAGTAGTAGACTAAGTAGTACTCGAAGTGCATGTGTACACACACATTTTTAAAGAGTAGGTACATGTAATGGCAAGAGACTCAGATTCGATTGCCGAGGCCGTTTACAAAATGCATCTGGGCATGCATGCCAACGAGCCGAGGAGGAGGTACAGGTAGGGAGGGTTACGGTAGACAGCTTAGACCTGTCCTGACATGTCATGTCATGTAAGTCCATTTCTCTTTGAGGCCCGAGGTCTTTCTGTCCTCTCTCTCACCATCTCTCTCCTCTGTTGGATTAGCT
This sequence comes from Marchantia paleacea, assembly GCA_014180765.2. Classification (NCBI taxonomy): domain Eukaryota; kingdom Viridiplantae; phylum Streptophyta; class Marchantiopsida; order Marchantiales; family Marchantiaceae; genus Marchantia; species Marchantia paleacea. The sequence goes on from MUAA02000129.1 coordinate 40,834, forward strand.
CTAGAACTTTGCAACATCTCTCGGTCGCTGCTGGCTCTGCTCGAAATTCCATTCCGCCATCTTTCTGTCTTTGATTTCACATGAAATAAAGTTGTCGCTCAGAATGTTTTTTCTTGCTTGTCCTGATGATGATGGTAGAGGAAATATCATAGGCAGCCAGGCACGCAATCCTGCCATCCAGCACCTCGTTCTGTGCTATGTACTCAGTGCATCCCAATACCAATACCGATGGTAGGAGCACAGATACTAATACTACAGCTAGGGTGGACTAGGACTACTGATGCTGCTGCTGCCCTAACGGTGACCTAGCAGGGTGTGTATTGACGGAGGGAGGGAAACCTAATATATACAGCAGTGGATCCGGATCCCGGAGTGGCTGACGGACGGACCTTTCTCCCCAGCTCATGAGTTTGTTGTTGTACTACTGTACCTCATTACTCGCATACAGAAAAGAGTGGGCAGTAAAGCTGTAGAGTGTACCAGAAAGCGTCTTTCTTTTCCGTCTCTTATCTCTCTCTCTCTGTGCTACTTTCTGCAAAGGTTCGAACGTTCTTTTCTTTCATTCATTCGCCTCATTCTTCCGTGGGTCATGAGATTCTTTCCCAACCGGGGTTCGTCAGCCGAGTAGAGAGAGATGGATCATGGATAGAGTTAGAGAGAGTGACTGGGACTTGCCGTCGGTGTGCCTACTTCTGCTTCTGTCTGATTGCTGTCATTATCTTCCTTTCCCTTTGAGTGGGAGGGACCGAGGACCGATGAGGTGAATGTTTTTCTGTTGGTTTGTTCGTTCCACTGATTTGTTCTGTTCTGTTCGTTGTGTCTTTATCTTATGGCTCGGCTGTACAGAAAGACAGACACTCCCTCCCCCCCACCCTCCCTCCTTTCGTCTCTCCAACTTGACGTACTGTTTGTTTTTTTACATCAGGTGAGGGAGGTGGTGCGCTAGGATGAGTACGCAAATGCTACAAGTGTGACTCAATGATGATCTGGGGATTGACCCAGCGGTAAATCACCACGGTATCAAATGTCTCATTCAAGCGAGCGAGCCTGCCTACGACCGACAGAGTGGTGAAGAGAAAATATTAGTAGGACCCACCGTGGCCCTGTCCCTGGCCCTGGCCCGTGGTGAGTCAGGTCAGATCCATCTCTCCCTCCCTCGCGGACGGATTCTGGCAACAGCATTGAATCAGGAGAAGAGTTATGGCAAGTCGAGCTAAGTGTACTGCACTGTATGATCTTTGACGACTCGACCACTCGACCACTGTTGTATAAATCTTTAGCCTTCTTCCGAAAGTACGTACTTCTGCAAACCCAACAACAACAACAGCAACTCTTCGCAGCTGCTGAGCTCTCGCTTGCTTGCTGGCTGGGTTTAATTAGCTAGCGATCCATCCATACAGACGTATCAGATATACGCTACAGAATTACTCATCAATCCCCTGCGATGTGACCGCCGAAACTGCACATGCTGTGCTGACACCACACATCTTTTTTCCTTTCTTGCCCTCCCACCTCGTCTCCTCCTCTTTTCTCGTCGTGGGCCCGCCCGCCTGCCCTGCCTTCCTCTCGCTCGGCTTGAAACTCATCGGTCCACAAAACTTGTACGAGGCCCGCGACTGTTGCTCGTACGTACTGTACCTCTTCTCGCTCTATCCTACGACCAGAATTGTCTTGTGTGTCGGGCACTCAAGCTTACTGAATACTAAACTGCACACCCAACAGTACGTACAAGCCGTATCTCGGAGGATTGATTGACTGACTAACTGACTTCCTTCCTAAATCTGCTTCTTCTTGCTGTTGTTCTAGTTGGAGCCTGGAGGTGATGAACTGAGATGCAGGGTGAGAGCACTTGTTGATCATCAATCAAGGATGGGTGGATGATGCGGCTTAGAAGAACACATTTTTCTTACTGGTAAAGCAGTGCTGCTGCTCCTGTTCCCTGTGACTATGTACTTTAAGTCTAAATGTCGCTCGATTTCCTCCTAGATTTTGTTTGGATTCAACGTTGGAGTGATTAATGAGTAAGTGACGGAGGTGTTGGATGAGGACATTTGCCTCCATGATGGGACCGTAGTCTGCAGTATGAAGAGAGAGGGAGGGAGAGAGAGAGAGAGTCCAGTCAAATCCAATCGGTTCCAATCTCCGAGGATGACTTCCCCTACGGACTCCACTCTTCTGATAATGTTCCACTAGGGCCTAATTCCTGAACCTGGCTACTCAACTCTAATCACGATTCACGCAGCCTTGGACCTTGTGTATAGCCCAAAGAAAGAACTCTTCGGACCCATGACCGACCGACCGACCGACCTTTTTGGGGATGATCAAGCTGCGTGCGTAGCCGGAGGAGAGTCTTTCTACACCGGAAATCCACCATGACCAAATACTTGTCAGGCGAACATTTGTGTGCTGGCCGGGCTTGAGGGTTGCACTCCTTGTCTTGCTCATTCTCTAGCTACGGTAGTTCAAGGAACGAGAGAGGTGCTCCCACACTCGTCTCTCCATCCATCCACCCATCCATCGTTCGTGGTGCGCCTGCTGAAAAGAGTGAACAGAAGTACCTGCACATGACGCACCAGCCGACGTCTCCCTCGCTCAGGGAAGGCAGTATGTGAAGCTACTACCAAACAGCGGGAACAACAGAAATTCAGCAGTACAATCGCCATATCACAAGTGTGATCTCAGGATGCAGCGCTTGCATTCTACGAAGCCGTGACAGCATATGTATACATTCATTCCATTCGCGGATTCGTGTTTAAGCATTCGATAAGAAGCTGAGGCCATCAGTGTGACAGTAGTACTCAGTCAGTGTATTAAGTCAGTCAGCAAATCGTCTCTTCTCTCTCTACCTACAGTGAGTATATATCTCTTCTCGGTACAGTCCACTTTCCGGGAATACCCCTGAATATCCTCCCCAGAAGCCAGGAGAAGGCCAGAGGACAAGCGTGGAATCCATCATCCTCGGCCCACGAAATAATATGAGATAAAGAGTAATGCGAGAGAGTAGCAAATTTTGGGGGCTTTGATTTGTGCACAGAGCGAATGGCATGGTTGGTAACTTGGGTTGGCCACCGGGCTCATCATTAGCAAGGCAGTTCCGTTGCGTACCATACCTCCTCATCATCCACTCTTCTGTAGAGATAGATAGGCAGACAGACATTCACTGAGCAACAACAGAAGAGAGAGAAAGAGAAACTCTCGGAGAGAGGGAGGGAGGAAGAGCAGAGGTCCCCCGTGATGCGAAGAAGATATCTGAGCACCAACACAACATTCGCTGATTCAGTGGACATCTACCTCGCTCGCACACTCCTGTTCCGTTCATTCATTCATTCAGTAGTTCGTATAGTTGTATGTCACTAGCAGAAGAAGCAGCAGCAGCCCGGGGTGGGGAAGGACGGGGGAAGACAGCCCCCCCCCCCCCGCCCAGTCACTGCCTGCGATCGGAACTTGACAGACCGGACAACGACTAACGTGTTGACCGGAACGGGTGGGGGCTGTGGCACCGGGCACTGTGTGTGGGGAGGGGACGATCTACCAACGAGTAACTACGGAAGGTAGACTACAGCCGACACCACACCACGAACGAACGAACTCGTCTGGCGTGTCAGCTCGAGTGGCCCGCACTCAGAAACAAACACTTGTGACGTGGAAAGAAACATATGCCACCTACTCCTCCGTCTATCGTCTTGTGGCCTCACCTGCCTGGCATGGATGTCCGTCCTCAGCTCATCTCACCTCAGCTCACATCACAACATTCAGTAATCCGTTTATTCATTCCATTCCATTCATTCATGACTCATCAGCATCGATCATTCATGTGAAATCCGGGGTCGTCCATGCAGGCAGGCAGGGAGACATACATGCATACATACACATGCATGGAGAAAATGATACCCTTGTCCTCTACATACATTTCACTCACTTGTCATCTGGCTGGTCCAGACAATGATTGTGTCATAAAAGAGTGGGGGTATGATCAATCATTAATACCACCAGTATTTATGTTCTGCCACCTGGGGCACGTCATTTGCTGTGAACACCTCTTCCACCTGACGTCACCCGTGGCCATGTTTTTAACCCTCCTTCGCCCCGCAAGAAGAAGGAAAAGAATCAACGTTGCCAACGGTATCATACACCCCAACCTTGTTCTCGTATCGAGAGTCAAGTTCTTGTGGACTGGTGACCTGATAGCACACGCCTCCTCCACAACCGCGCGGTTGGGTGATTTCTTGCGCGCGTGATATCGCTTTCCCTTCCCCCCAGGCCCACCCCAAAATGTATGGACTGCACGTAATGTGAGACATATTCACAGGTGTCACTCCAAGAACTCCGTGCGCACTTACAAGCTTTTGCCCATTTGAACGCGTGGCTCTCAACACAATTTTAATTATTGCTGTTTTCGCCCGCGCTCTGTGGTCCGGTCGATCCGGTCGGTCCGGCCTGGCTTTGATTTGTTTCCTTGCGCCAGTCTGCCCGAACAAGAATCTGGAGACGGGGGAGCTTATGTAGCCGGTTATTTTGGTAAATCCGCCGTAGGCGGACGTCAAGTCGTCTTTCCTGGGCTGTTGTCCGCTGGATTTGCAAGGGGCCTGTACAGAACATCCATTGGCCCCGCCCCGCCCCGCCCGCGGGCACCGGGACTCGTGATCGAAATCTAATTGGCCCTATTCGTACTGTATCTTATACGAATAGAGGAGAAAATCTACGTATATATCGGGGGATCCCCAAATGTGGTGGTTAGTTGATTGGCTGGTTGGTACCTACACAAGTACAGTACAGGCGCAGGGTCGATAGATAATCGGTCCCCCGGGCTCACTCTGTCTTTTGCACCTTCCTCAAGGATTTCCTCCGTTGAATTTCTTTCTTTACTCGGATTATTCCCGACTGATGCGCGTCCCGGTGCCCCTCTTCGGCGCATCGCAGAACGACCAGCCCGCATCATAGAGAAGCTACCCCCACCAGCAGAGTAAGATCAGGATCGCCAGATATTCCCAGCAATTTCAGTCGCCCGAACGCAATCCAACACTGCATTCCATCTGGATCTCGCAACCGCCTGATCTCGCTCGATCGCTCGCTGGATCCATACATCCGCTGAGCTGAAGTATACATGAACCCAACCCAATACCACGACACACGCACACTCCCCCCCTCCATCAAACAAACTGAAACTGTACTTGTGATGCTGCTGCAATGCTGCATGCATGAGTGTGTTCATGTAACGTACATGATGTGAAAGTGATGTAACTGTAATCATGAAACTGCTGGCTACAAATCTTGCGATTAGGGGCACCAGTATCCAGCAACCTCTTCATGATCTCGACTCTCGAGGCTCTCTTCTCGCCTCGCCTAGGGAGTGGTAAACTAGATTAGTTCATGGAAGGCAGTTCGGTTCGTCCGCCCGTCCGTCCGTCATCCTCCGTAGGCGGTGAGTGCACGGAGGCAACCATGCTCCGTCTCCGATTTGACATTGAGATATGACATCTAGATCTGATCGTCATGCCAGTTTCCTGAATCCTGACCTTGTCTTGTCTCGGACCGTCCGGCGACTGCAGCGTGGTTGGAATTTCGCGCACCTAGTCGGTCGTTCGGAGGGAGTTACTAACCCTCGTGAACTGCTGTTCTTCGGAAAGTAGCCTTTTGTTCTTGTTCATTGCCTCTCGGCCGGCTATTGTTGCCGGCGGCACCTTTCCATTCGATCCCGTCCGATGGCTCCCGGCGGTGCGGCACCCGCCATTCCCCCGGGCTACAGAGTGAGTTGAGAGAGTGAGTGGTCAGGTGAGATTTGCCTTTCCCGGTTCGTGGGACCGGCGCCTGCCACCACGTGACATGCGGTCGTTGCTTTCTGGTTCCTGGACTCACCGTCTCGGTCTCGCGCACGATTCGTTCGTTCCAGCAGGGTTCACACTCCACAAACTCAGAGGAGAAAGAGAGATAGGGGGGGAATGGGGGTGGGGCAGAGTCTTCGAGGCCCGTTCGCTTTAGTCTTACCCGGGCTGAATAAAATTGGCATGGTGCTGATTCTTTCCTTCTTCCTGCTTTCGAAAAAAATTGTTGTCCTCCCCCTTTTGACTTCTCTCTTATGTAGAGACAAGAGAGCGCCCGCACCTTTTACCCACCACCACCTTCTTCGTCTCTCGCTCGCTCCAGATTGAACAAAAACAAAATTCCTCGACTCTTTATCGGGGACGGCAGACGTCAGCCTTGTCTGCCTTTCACGGGTCTTTCTTTATTTGCAGTTCCTCGCCTCAACCCATGCAATATCGGATTTTTGATAACACGAGCTGTTGACACTTAACCTTAACCGTACCCACTTGTTCGGAAAGCATGTCTCTCAGTTTCAGCCTCCAGGCCGCATTCCGTTACGGCCGACACGACAGCGTCACAGCTACTGCGGAGTGATCCCTCGATCCACCGTCAGGCACGCCTCATCTCGGTTACCATTTCGCGTCCATCTTCCCCTCATCTCAGTCCGGTAACTGAACATGCTGTACTAACGTATGTTGCTTTCAGACTTGGTATACGCTGAAGGGTAGGGGATTGAATAAATGAATACTCGTTCTTATTTCTTCTCCTTTTCTGAAAAGAAGGCCAACAGACCGAGAGCACCGAAATCCGAGACTCATATAACAGTGTTTATAATGCTATCATGCAATCTAATTGACCTTAATATTTTAGCAATTTACACATGTCACATTTTGATGATTGAATGCGAAAGCTTTGTTCACAAAATGAGAAAATAGTATTTGGACAGTTTGCCTTGGTTTGTAACGCTCAGTGGAGACCGGTTTTATTAAATGTAGCTTCTATCGTTCCGACAAAGGTCTCCCAAAAACTATGTTTAAATTTTCATAATACTGGCACAAATCCAGAGAGTGTATATCTTTATTTATCTCTCTAGTGTAATCCAGTAGAAGTCTGAATTTTTTCGTATGTTTGTGAGGTACGGATTTCTAAGCGTGTTAACTACGTTGCATGTCTACCTTACATAATGAATCTGGAACAAGTTTCCAAATTATTTTTTACATCCTGCGCAATATCATGTACTTCTTGCATTGCAAATAAATTTTGTACTTTTTAAGTTGTATGCAGAAATGAATTTTGCAAAAAAAAATTTACATGATATAACTATATTCCATCGAATAATGATCTAAAATTAACTTATTTTCAAATCATTTTGAATCATAGCTAAATTCAATAAATAAATAATATCAGATATATATTAAATGTTAGTAATTCTTAATAAATGAAATCTTGAAACTTGGTTTCAATACTGAAAGATTGATAAAAATAAAAAATAAAATTCCTTCAAGAGTTTATTTTTTATTGACTACAATTTCAAACAGAAGTATTATATTTGTGAATTTATAAGAAAAATATTGTTACATTTTTATTAATAAAATGAATAAAAATATTTAAATGCTTGATAACATTTTGACTTTATAATGATGTGTTAGTTCTAAAACACATCATTATAAAGTGATGTGGGTATCCTCTCCTAAAGCTTCACATTATGAGAAGTGCTACTATGTATTGTTTATTGATGATTACTCAAGATTTGTGTGGGTATATTTTCACACAAAAATATGAAGTCTTTGCAACTTTCAAAAGTTGGAGAGCCAAAGTTGAGACTCAGACTGATCACAAGGTGAGATATCTACGTTCGGATAATGGCGGGGAGTATACTTCTGAGGAGTTTAGAAGCTATTGCAAAGAGGGGATCACTCGTCATCTCACCACGGTTTATACTCCGCAACAAAATGTTGTTTCTGAGAGTCTCAAGAAAACAGTATCAGAGAAGGTGCGTAGTAAGTTGAGCTAATCTGATTTACCGTATGAATTCTGGACTGAAGCTGTAAATACCACAGTGTATTTGATAAATCTGTCTCCTTCAAGTGCAATCAATTTTTTGACACTGTTTGAATTGAGGCACAAACGGAGGGCTGATTATAGTCGTTTGAGAATTTTTGAGAATAGTCATGCAAACTTTTGTCATACCAAATCACAACTTTGTGATGTAATGTATTCATCACATACATGCGTCAACATCAATAAGATTTATGAAATTATTTGCATTATATATACGAAATATTTTCTACATATTACAATTCTTACTTTAATTTGATTACGAAATATATATATCTCTTCAATTGTTATTCTTAGATATCATGATAATATGAAGAATATTTGAATGAAAAAATTAGGAAAATTTACGTTATTTGAATGATAAAGATTAAAGCATGATAAATATGATTCATGTATTTCTGATATAATATAATATAATATAAGATAATATATTATATTATTATTAAAATAAAAAACATTATTAATTAATATGTTTATATATATAACCAATAATATTTATAGAAATAAAAATTTCACTTAAAAAATTCATAAAAAGTCAGATTTTATCATTTTTAAATTTCATAAATATGTTGATAATGTTGAAAAAAAGGAAAATTTTAAAATAAATTTTTAATGAAATGAATATTCTACCGCACAATTTTATAACTACAGTTTTGAAAGACTTAATTTTAGATTATATTTATTAAAATTTTCATATTTATAACTTTGATAAACTGCAAAAATTATTTTGGTATTTGATAAAATCTTATGAATTCAACATAACTCATCATTTATATCTATAAAAATATTTTTTTAAAATTTAATTATTTATTTTAAAAAATGAAAAAATTAAATTTTAAAATTTTTAAAAATGAGAAAAAATAAATTTAATTAAATAAATTAAAATTTATAGGTGCATACAAATATTTTTCAATTCCAAAATATTTTATCAAATATAAAATATGTAATAAAAATATTTTGATGCATATTGGATAATCTGAATATTGGATCAATCATTAACACTAATTTCATTATATTGTTTAACTTTATAAATGAAGCATTTTGAAAGCATATTAATTGTAAGTATGATTTTTTTGCAAAATTTGACAACATAATATTTTCATTTCAAGAACATCAATATTACTTTTAATGAAAACAATTATATTTAATTTTGAAATTGATAACATAAATCATATAATTAAATTGTGAAAAAATTTTACAACTCCATCTCCCAACCAATAAGAGTCATAAAATAAATAAATATTTTTTAAAATAAATATATTAATTTATTCATTTTAATTTAATTAAAAATAATCCATTAATAATATCATTATCTTTGTAAATTCATATGTTGCCATTATGCTTATATTATTTTCTAATCATCCTATTAGTATCTCTTAAATCTTTCAAAAAGATAAAAATAAATAATAATAATTTATGATATATAAATAATTATATATATATATATAAATATAAAATCAGATTTTACACACATGATGCAAGCAAGATTGTAATCTTGAAAATTTAAATAATAAAGCATTTAAACAATTACAAGCTTTGTCATTTAGATACAACTTAAATTTTAAAAAAATTGAAAAAATAAAATTTTACATTTAAAAATAATTTATAATAATTTATAAATTTTCCAAAAAAATTTATTTTAATATTTTTTTAATCAATCTAAGATTTTTCAAATCATATCAAATATCACACTTTCAAACTACAAGTATATTTTAATTTTTGCTAAATTATGTTTCAAGTCATCTCTTGCAATAAAATTATAATATACTTTATTGCAAATAAAATAATAATTTTAAACTGTTCAAAAGATGTTTATTATCATGAATTATGACTCAAAATATATATGAATGTTTTTAATATTGTTAATTGATTTACTCATGTAACACAATTGATAAAATAATCAAAGTTATGAATATTGTTCATAACCACTCACATCAAATGTAGAAAATGTAATATGTAACAGTTTTATTAAATTTATTTAATACTAATGATTCACTCATACTCTATCAAGTTATGACAAAAATAAACAATATTTTCTATTCATATTAATTTGAGTTTTCACAAACAATAATATCTGCATAAAATTTAATTTTGATCATAATTTAAAAAATTCATAAAAATAATAATAAAAAATTTATCAAAAATATAAATAATAACAAAAATTTTTAAAAATATATATTTCAAATTAATATAAATATTTATAAGTACAAATATCAAGGAATATTTTTTTTATTTGTTTAATATTTTTATCAAAGATATTAGTCTAATAAATATCCATTTGTAAAAACTCTTCATTTTTATATACATATAATTTTTTTATATTAATAAAACTAAAAAAATATATTTTAATCAAATAAAAATATTAAAAAAATTGGTTAATTTTTGGTAAAATAAATATGAAATTTTTTTTGTATTGAGTAATGATCATAGGATACATGGGATTTATGTAGTTTTTGACAATGTCTTCACAATGTATTTAAAAATTTCATGTAATACAAGACATGTAATTGATGGTTGTAAGCAACAAATAATTAAAAATAATATTTAATGTATTGATTTTTCTCACAATCTATTTTAAAAATTTGCATAACAATATCTAAATATTCATAAAATAAAAAATTTTTAAAATAAAATCATAAATATTAAAAATATATAAAATAAATTAATTATATTTTAAAAATAAATTATTCATTTATTTAAAATTTATTTGAAAATATTTATAATAAATAAATTTATAAAAGTTTCATTATAATCAAATTTTTTACATCCACACTATAGATATTGTGCAGCATTATCTTTAATATTAGGAGTATTTTTAATATAATTAATAAATAATTTATTTTTTTTTTCTTCATTATATTTAATTTAATTTAATATAAATAATTTTTGAATATAATAATAATTAAAAATAAGAATATATATGAAATGAAATTATAATATATGTCATCCAACATATTCAATATACATTATTTTTTACTCATGAATCTATATATATATATATATATATATATATATATTGATTGATGTAATCATATTATTTATTTCCATCATTCTAAATTATTGTGTTTATTGATATATGTCAGATAAATCATACAAAAATCCAGATACTTACATTATGTTCTCTTTGTAAATTCATGAAAAATTCATATTCATACAATGTCAAAACACGACATAGTTTCATATGATGTATATTTCATTGTTTACGACTATATCAAATTTCATGCTCCATCTTTAAGCTCACATCCTACACTATAATGATCTCTTTTCACTTGCTTGCAAGATATAGTATGGACTATTATGATTACATTGAGAGTCACTTATATATTCAGTAATCTCGCTTTGAAAACTAGTCATCCACTATTCAAATACAAATAATAAAATCTTGTTCCTAGAAAAAAAAATTCGATGTTGTGCATAGGCTTTTGCATCTATCCACATCAGTTTTACATCTGTGAAAGCTTGTCATAATATTTCATTGAAATATCGCATATGTTGTGGTAATTTTAGTTCAGCTATTGAAATGATCCAAAAGATAAATCAAATAATTACATTCTTCATGCATTATGCGCGTAAGATTTATTCTGTATGTGTTTTAACCATACATTCATAATTTTCAATAAATCTTCTCCAACACTGGAATGCATGAGACTTTTCTATGAATTCATATCTTGCTGACCTCCTTTCCGACACCAGTCACAACCTTATTACTTTAATAGACTTAACACCCTTAAAAATGTCCGGATCCAACACAAATAACCATAACCATAAAACATTGAAGATGAGAATTGGATGTGATACACACAATATTGCGTCTTTCACGACCAGCTCCTACAGAGCATAGCTGAGAGATATCGATGATGTCAAACATCATAACTATTGCCAAAGAGATATTTTGCATAAGTTATCATCTGAAGAGTGGGACGACCAGCTACATTCTCATTTCCATGGTTCGAATATTAAGAGCACACATGGAGAGTTTCGGCCAAAAACTTGTAGAATCCATCTGCAAGTTGACCGTTGGAGTCCGACGAAGAATAAGTTCCTTGAGCTGCACTTTCGTTTTCTCGGGCACGCTCACCCAAGTCCCTAATATCAGGGTCCTCTTTAAAGGCCCACATGAGTAGAATACAATAGAGAATGGTTTCAGTTGATACTTTACCTCGGTAAGCAGAAAGCCTTGATATTCTAAACAAATGCTCACATAGTGTTTGGAATTCTAAGCGGCGAAATCCACGACAGATACGATGTGGATGTGGACCCATTGGTCATCCACAATGAGTAAATTGGTGAAATCAGGGTCGAAGGCCACGGGAGTTCGGTCCTTGAAGTAGGTCAATAACCCCGCGGTGTACTGCAACCCGAGCCGAAATTATACAAGGCAGATGACACCGTCGTTCTCCGAGTTCCCTGACATTGATGGATAGCGATCTAATGTCGACTTCAAGTCTGCCGACCTCGGTGGACAGCAATCTAATATTAATAGAAGCTGGTTCCAACGTAGATGTTTATGATTGCACGCCAACCAGAGCAAAATTATTTAACTTGGGGTGTGCAAAAGGCAAGAAGTACAGTACTCCTCTTGCATCGAAATACATGGAGAAACTGTTGGATGTTTGGTGTAAAAGCAGCAACGGTACAGTGGCTTCTTGAAAACATTGTGAATCTGTGATATTTGGTTCACATCTCAAAATCTGAACGAACTTTCTGAACTCGCAGACTTTATTTACATCAACTACACCAATAGCACAAAGCACCGTCTTGGCCATGGTGCAGGTTGATAATCTACATTCCTCTCGGTTCTAAACAGTAGGCTCTTAGACTAGATTCTTATTGTTTTAGGTGCGGAGCACCAATTATAGCAACCTTTTAAAATAGAAGACTTTTTAGAACATTATTCGATTCTGATGGTAAGTGTTCACGCACGCACATGAGGAGAAAACCTTACGTGAAAAGAATCCATGGACCTTAGTTTGTGGTCTTGAAAATAACAAGAAGTCTTGGTTCAGACACTCTTGTTCGATCACTCAATAAATTACAGGACCTACATGTTCTGGTTCACATAAGATGTGAACCACCTTCAAAAGTAGTTGTCAAGTGCGTTCCACAGTTCAGGGAGTGATCCAAACTTAATTGAACAACTTTGAAAACGGCCTTTTCCCTATAGGAGAATCATGTGAACCTAAATTGTATCATTGGGTGTAGGCACTTCTGTTTCGTTTACCAAAGCATGGGGTTGCTGGGTATATATATAAAGAAATGTAGGTACGTAAGTTTTCTGAGATACTACATTAAATAGTACGAGTGAAGTATGAAGGAGCTAAACGTTTATATCTATTTTGGGGATCATTTTTTGAGCCCGCTGTGGAATTTTCCACAAAGTCCATCTGTCCAAATCGGGGACACTCTGTTCTGTAGACTGAAATGAGTGCCCATGTTATATAACCTCCAATCCCAGGTCTTAGAGGGGACAGGAAGCAGAATCAATCTTGGGACTTGGGGTTTCCAAACGGAATGATTCTAGCTGCGCTCGAATTTAGTTTTGACACAAAACTAACTTTGACTTTTTGATCATTGCTTTTTGTTTCTCTATCGAGACCGAAATCAAGGCAAACAATTCTCGGTAGTGATCTGTGACGCGAGAGCGTACCATGTTTAAAGGAGATGTTGAAGAAACCAGAATACTTCAAGCCATAGTCCGGTAAATTTGACAGGTCAAGCAGCTGCTCACACTTGGTTTCGGCACAAGTAAATTAAATTTGAAGGTTTTTTTCCTAAGAAATAAAGTAGTATCAAACGTCAAACGGGAATTGATGATTTTAATGTCCGCTAACAGAGCTGATAAATATATAGGTTATGGAATCTGAGAAGGAAAAACCTCCACATTCAAGTACCCTCTACAGGATACTGTACCTCGGAGTCGGTTTGGACACAAGCTAACTTTGACTTTGCTGATCTATTGTCTGATATATAGACTAAAATAACGTTAAAACGGAGTTGATAGTGATGATTGATGATAGTGACGGATATATATAGAGGGGTTGTGAAACGGAAATAAGTCGCAGTCAAGTACGTGTTGCAGGTTGGGGAGTATTTCAGAGCTAGTTTTGACAAAAGCTAACTTTGACTGTCTGCCTGCGATCTTTTTCTCCTACATGTAGTCTCCACAATGAATGAGTTTGCCAAAATCAGTCAATGTGAGTTGGAGTCGAAACTGACTTCCAGCTACTCCGCAACATGTACAACGTACTTGACTAAGACTATCTCGGCTAACTCACAGACTGGAAGTAATGGAAAACCTGGATTGATAGTGATTTATGATGATGGAGACTGAAACATCGGTAATAAATTGAAAAGAATAAGTTGAGAGAATCGAGTGTACTGTACAAAGAGGAGGTCTCCCTCGCTCCCTCTGAACTCTGGAGTCCAGACTCGCGGCACAGGTTCACACAAAGATGGTAGTTGTACCATGAAGAAAGGGCAGCACAATGATATGGTAGGAAATAAAACCCTGATAGATCATAGATGATAGATATACAACAATCTACCTGCAAGAGAAACTTTGACCGGATTTGACCGAATGAATGATTCAAGTGTGCGAGCGCGAGCGAGCAAGATCAAGATCGGTCTGGCCGCAGGCATCCATCGATCCTTAGGTGCCCTGCCTGCCTGCCTGCCAGCCAGCCAGCCAGTCGGCATTGCAGGGGATGCAGCAGCACCAAATCACAGAGGCGGGTCACGAGCAGGCTTCACAGACGGTAAAAGGCAAGAATAAGAGTAAACATTCGAATGGACATGGACATTCACACAAGATGCTTCCAAATGGAATGGCCGGAGATTTCAGACCCCCCCTCCTACAGTATAACGGCCAGACAAGACATCTCAGTATAAAACAGAATAGACTAGCATCTCTCTTCTCCCTCTCCCGGGTTCTCCGTCCTCACATAGCATGTCATAGGCATCCTACCATAGCATAGCAGGGAGGGAAAGTAAGCGCAGGGAGGGGTGCTGCTAGATACTGGCCCATGATTCACATACATAGGGACATAGATTATCCCGGAGAGCAGAGGATGGTGACTCGGATGGCTGAAACGGTTGGAGCATGTGAACATGATCATCATCACTATCATGGGAGGCAAGGGGACGGCGACTAAGCGTTCGGACATGTATGGGCTTGCTGGGGATATCAACCTCGGAAACCGCGCAGCGGGCAGTCCAGCACAAGCAGCAACCAGGGGGAAGGGGCTCGCCTCGGTTCGTTCCCAAAGTGACAGGAGAGATTTTCAGCTTCACCGAAACTGGTGGGTGAGGGCCCCGCCGTCCGCTCCGCACATAAGTACGCGGTCAGTGAGTGAGTGTCGCAGTCAGTCGGGCTCGATCTCATGAGGAGGGCGTCACGACGTAGATGTGATGCGCGGTGTCCGCATATTCCAGATCCATGAATCTGCCCGCATTCTGCAGAAATGTCGAGCCGAGGAGGCTGTCACAGTCAAATGCAACAGCAGGCAAATATGCCTCATGTCTCTTCTCTCTCCGTCGTAAATTAGTTGGCAGGCGAAGACCAAGAAAAAGCAACAGCAGACGAAAAAGGAGGATCTGCTCGGCGCTGCTCATGTGCAGACACATGTACTGTAGTATGTAAAATCTATGGTCGTTGCGGGATCATCGACCGGTCCGATGTGAGACCAGCACTGACCGGACCTGACCTGCGTGCATGTCGGTCAGAAGTGTAGAGGTAAAAGTGTCCACCCCTCTCCGTCCTTGCCAGCGTCCGTCCGTCCGTGCCTTCTTTCCCGTGGGGGAGGGGGAGGGGGAGATAACAACTGTAAATATAGGCACTAATGGGTATTATTTGGAAGTAATAATTCCGATCGATCTGCCGAACAAGGGGCCGCAGGAGGCGTGGAGAGTATCTATGGATTATGTCTTCGATCGCAGCAGCAGCGACCTGGTGCTGATGCTGCTGCTGGTCGCTCGGACAAGAGTTCGAGCGAGCGAAGAACAGTCAGACCGACTCCAAAACTCCCCAGTCCCTCCCTGCTCGCACCACAGATCACAGAATGGGCAAGAAGAAAATAGCAGCAGAACCGTAGAACCACCCAACCCATCGTTCCTTCCTTCGTTCTCTAAAGCGGGCCGGGCCAGGCCGGGACCAGCCTACCACTAGCCGAGCCCGCTGACCTCCTTGCATCGATCGAACACCTGGGAAAAGGAAATCCCTCCCAGCAAGGAAAACACAGTTTTTTTCTTCGTGTTCTCCATAGATCTCTCCCACGCTAAATTTTAGAAGAAGAGAATAGAATATCAAGTGCAGCTTTCAGTAGATAGCTTCTGAAGTAAACCTACTCTTGGCTTTCTTAATCATTCAGTCACCTTCGTTTTAGCGCTTACATCATCAAGGTAGTCCCGCTTTCTCTGAAAAAAAATTCTCTCGTGTTCATTCACATTCATTTCCCACTTCCTGTAGTCTTCGGTCACACAAGAGGCGGGGGCTGGGGCTGGAGCTGGAGCCGGAGCTGGGGCCGCTGGCTTGGCGTGACTGAGTGAGAGAAATATAAGAAGGAAATGGAATGGAGGGAAGAGAAGGGAAGGGAGGGGAGGGGACATTGCGGAAGAGTACTGGCTCCCACATGCCACACGCTCTGGAGGTAGCTATCATATAGAGATGAGGACACAATAGAAGGACACAAAGACACTCGAACGAACAAAGGGAGAGTGTTGAGTCCTGTAGTAGGAGACTGTAGGAGAGTGCAGTGCAGTGCAGCGGTCGTACTGGAGGGCTGCAGCAGCAGCTGCCGCTGGACTGGAGGAGGGGGGCGTGGGTCGTATACAGTTGCACTTGGGGTGCGGTTCGGTCTTGCTCCTTCCCTTGCTTGTCTCGGATTTCGTCTGGTCTTCTCTGAGACTTGCATCAGCCATCGGCGCTTGCCTTTCGAGACAAGGGTTTTCTCTTGATCGGGCTACAAGACGGACGGGGTGGGCCACGTGCTTCTCCTTCTCTTCTTCTTTTCTTCTTCTGGGTCTGGCGTGAGAGCGCGGGCAGCCATCGCCTTTGGTCCCTTGAGTCCCTTAGGCCCTTGCCTTGCCCTTGCCCTTGTTTGTCCCCCGAGCCCTTTCTTCTCGTCTCGTGTCCTCTCCTTTCGTTGAGCGCAAGAGTTGTAGCCCCAAGCGCCTAGCGGTTCGGATGTCTCTCTTACTACAGAAGGCAGGACGAAAGTGAAAGAGATCCCACCTTCTTTTCCCCATGGAAGCTCCTGCGCCCTCCCTTCCGGCCCGTGGCTTTTTCTCCTGACCTTCGCCCTCCTCCCCTTGCTTCTGGAGAGGTGTATTCTGAGCTTGCATCCACTGCACCACCTCATCCTCCATATCGCTCACGCCCCTTCTCTCTCTCTCTCTCTTACTTACACAAGCACGAGCCACTCTCCATCTCTCACTCTCTCTCTTTCTTTCTGCATCAGACAAACTCACTGTCATCGACAGCAACTGCTGCTGCCGGACCGAAGATCTATCTATCTATCTTCCGAGAGTTGAATCATCTGCTTGTGCTGCTGCTGCTGCTGCTGGACAAGGACGTCGAGGAGAAGGCACAAGGAGTGAGGGAGGGAGTGAAGGAGACGAGAGGGCGTCGCGGGGAGGACGAGGACTGGGGCACCATGAATGCTTAGCGATCGATATGGCAACGTTGCTGATGCGAGCGACGGATGGAGCAAGCGCGGACAAGAAGCGCCGCGCTAGGAAAGGCAAGAATGCGCAGAAGAAGCAGCCTCAGAGAGGGTTGGGAGTGGCGCAGCTGGAGAAGCTGCGGTTGCAGGAGCAGAGCCTTCTCTGCCCCACTTCGTCCTATTCTTTGCGCCTTTGTACACCCTCGGAGCATTCCATGTCTCGATGCGATAGCGAGGTCGCGCAGACGGTGCTGTCGCTGACGAATGGACCGGCGCCAGCTTCGAGCTTGCGAGACACGGGCGTGTCTCGTCTGGCTCTGAGCGGCCACTCCAGCACGCAAAGCTTGTCGACGCAAGGGAAATGCAACAACCACAACACCCACGATCATGCCGCTGTAGATGCCAAACGAGTAGCTTCCAGGGCCTTAGCTTGCATCAATCAGTCGTCCAAATTCTCGGCTGCCAATGTACCCTTCTTCTCCAGTGTGCTGGCCACGGCTCCTCTCCAGGTCTACGACGCTCAAGGGCAAGGCCTCGACGACGAGGAACGGAGAGTAGGGCAAGGTCTCGGAGAGCACTCCAACAACAACAACAACACTCCGGTCTACATCTTTTCGGCAATCCACAATCTGAAAGGAGCTGCAACTCCGGTCAACGACTCAGCTGGTTATAAGCTTCATCCGGTTTTCAAAGACGTATCAAGGATCCCGATCACCATAACTGAGTCTACACACTATCTTGAATCACTGCTAGGCTCAGATGTGCCCCATATACCAAGAAAGCGCATCGAGTTGCCGGTGGTGCGTACTCTAGTTTCTTCGAAATCAGTCATCCTATCCTATGATATGAAATTGCAAGTGTGTAGCCAGCTGGGGGCTCCGCAATTTCGAATTCTCTGCGCTTAGACTTGTTTTCCAGGCTTCTGCAGTTGGTAAATTGCTTCTTGTTTGGACTTGTACACGTAAATAACGATGTGTGCCCAAATTTAGACATGTTTCCACACATGCATCCATTGGTCCTCTCAAGTCTGATCTGATCATTAGCATGAGTCTCTCGCTTCCTGGAATTCCGTGGCCCATGGCCGTCTGGCTGGCTCACATACAAGAAATGACGACAATCGAGTAATTTGCCCAGTGGAATTGCCTTAGGTGGGAGTAACACCAAACGTCGACAAACCAAAGGAGCTCCCCTCATTCCAAAGCCACCCGAGCATTGAAGCTTGGACCTCTCCTGACAAGGTAATCTCTCGATTTGCGATAGCTCCTCAGCGCTGCTAACTCTGACGCATGTCTCGGCCGTTGTTTCCTTCCTACGAATCGTCAGTCGAGCAAGCTAAGTTGGAAGATAACATCAAGGGCAGATAATAGACAACAACTCGGCCCCTCGGTGATTTTTCCGACATCTGTGCTGCGTTGGTCTTAGACAACCATCACCCGACCCCTTATCTGCCACATCATAATATCTTGAAATTTGCATCGAGACGTGCTTGGATTGAGCCGCCAAAATTGTTCATGCAATAGCGGCATGGTGCATCGAGAAGGCGTCTTCCTTGCCATCCATCTTCAACACATGTCTGGGGCTAAGCCAATTTTGGACTCCTTGGGGTTTTTCTGATCGTAGAAAGGATTGAAACTTCCATCTGGTAGAAGGCCGCTGGACGTTATTATGTCTGCGTAGAGACCGGTCTTCTTCTCCTTCATCAGATCCGGTTAGTCTCGAAGCCTTTCATCGAATGGGTCAAATCAGTACTTCTCACTGAACCGTGACGTCTAAAAGATACAGCTCCACAAGGTTTTGCACCTACCTTCTCGGAGATTTTTCATAGAAGTAGGGTTCTCCAACGTCTGGTACTGGCATCTGAATCTTATCTTACGTGTTGAATCCGTGGACCTCATGCAACATTATACATTCCCCGTCCTTTCCCCGTCCAGTCATACATACCTTGCGATTCCTCGATCTCTCTCTCCACCCCCAAGGAATACTCAGATGTAGGATTACAGAACTATGACACTCGACTCCACAGGTTGCGAAATTTTCCGATCAAAAGACGAGTCTAATGTGGTCATGTGTTCTTCTGGTGACAGGAGTCGGGAAGAAAGCGGCCGTGGCTCGCCATCCAGCAAGAGAAGGGGCGGCAAGCGAGCCATGCACAGGCGTTGGACCTGAATGCTCCCGCAGGAGAGAACGAGATGGGCCACAACGATCGCCATTGCGCTTTCGTCACTCAAGACATGGTTTCCGATAATCGAGCCGGGGCGGGGGCGCACTACACGACCGGCACTGTCCGGTAAGCAGCCGATCATTGCCACAACTGTTGGTTTGGGCTGTGCTGCTGGATAGATAGCTAGCTAGCTAATGGTAGCTGGAAGAAGTGCCAGTTTCGGGTTGTTGGATCAACAGTGCTGGTCTTCTTTCCATTAGCTTCCATAAAGTCGTGGACATAATTGAGATGCTTCGCGAGATATTGAGGTCTGAATCTACGTACGAGACCCGCAATCATCCCGCTGGCGATTTTTCTCGGTTGCTTCGCTTGCGCTTGCTCTCTCACAGAATGAGAATCACGGTTCTCATCGTTGCATTCGCTCATTATGAGGCCCGTTCTGATTTTCGGGCGATCACGATCATGATGCTTGCAGAAGCGCCCTCGGGAACTCGTGCCTGCCTCTGGTCAAGCTCAAGTCTTGCTCTTCCGTATCGCCTTGGCAAGACAGCGAGAGCCCATCCTCGGCCAGTGGATATTTTCCCGACATGGGGTCGTACCCTGAGAACGGACTCCTATTCAAACAGTGTCCCAGTCCGTCCATGGCCAAAGACAGCTGCTCCAGTGCCTCTGGCCCAACGAGCTATCTCACTCTGAACAGGAAAAGGTGTTTGAATGATCCGGAAACTCCTTCTCCCATGGGCAAGGAGTCAATTTGCAGCAGTAATTTTCTCACCCTCGGGATGTCGAGCTCTTTCCACTTGGCCGAAGAGTGGCACGAGCCCGAAGGGAGCACACAAGACACGTTGATGAGCATGAGCGCCGACGTTAACAGACTGAAGCAAGGCTCGAGCAGTGGCTGTGACGGTGACGAGGGATCCCAATTGCAGCTTCGAACTCCGGTTAGCGTTAAACAGGTACGTGCACTGTGCAGCTACCTTGTACATGTGTGCTCACGATTTGGGCCTTGCATCAGCCCACGGGAGCTTCCACTGCGATCTTACAGTGGTTGCCCGTAATTGGGCGGAACTCGGATAGAGAATATTGTGTTCGGAATCCCTAGCTGATGCTATTGGCGGAATGTTCTCGTCGCTAGATTGCCTGAGCCTGGGCCTCTCCATTGGTTTTGCAGTCAAAGCCCTGAACGTTAATGTATTCTGGCCGCAGGAATCAGGAGCCGTTGACTTGGAGAAACACAAGAGCTTGAGAAACGGTTCTGCCGTTCAGAAAGAAAATGTTCTCTCTTCCGAGTCTCCTCTGAGCAATAATTTCGCCGGGAATCGGCCACTGAAGTCTGCACGAATCAGAGACGAAGATATTCTGGACCTGAGGTTAAAACTTGCTCTATAGTAGCAGACTGCGTTCATTTTAAATTCCGATTGGGATTCTGCTGAAGAATCAAAGCAAGAGAGAGAAAACGTGCCTTACTAGTTCCAAGAGCATACGGCCTCGTCCATATATTTCAAGAAGCTGATTCCTTTGTACTGTGAATAAGGGGAGGAGTCACCTTCGCAATCGAGAGATAGATTTTGCGAACACTGTTGTGTACATTTGAAATTCAGGAGAGTAAGTGGAACTCGATCCAATTGCTTTCATTTCGTACAAGGAAGGAAGGTTCGGCTCCACTGGCTCCCGGATACCCGTGTTAGGGGCATGTTCGGTCGTTTGACTTAAATATGTTGTTGCAGCTGTGTTGATCTCTTTGTTTGGAAAACAGCACACCTCAGCAGCATGCTGGCACACTGATACATTTACGCATGAATGGATGGGCTTAAAGTGTCACTCGCAAGTCAACAAACGACCGCATAGCTAAGAGTGTTGTACCTAGGGAAGCTTCACATAAATAAAAAGTCTAAAAACGTTCATTAAATTAGATTTATGCTGATCTTCGTCTTTCTCGCTCTCTCTCTCTCTCTCTAGCTTTGATTAACGAGATGATGGGCTCGTCAGCCCTGCATGAAGAAGTCCGTCTGACTTGATTGATACCTAGATTGTCTGAGCTGGGCCCATGTGTCCGTTACATCCGCTCCCCTCCTTTCGGCCCTCCCTCCCACACATGTATCCTCTCTCTCGATTGGGTAGCACTGCTGCTGCTGGTGGTCATCATTGTTTATAAAATCTTATGCCATTGCTGCTTTGCTTCGATTTGATTTTCTCGCTGCTTCATGAACAGAACCGAACCGAGGGTTCGAGATGAGATTCATGGGACAGGAAGGTCTCAGAGAAGCAAACTGTGCCTCACACCGACTTTTCGTTGACTGATCATTTTTGTTCGGACTCACACTTATACCTGTTTTCGGTAGTTTTAGGTCAGATCAGCAGCAGAAGGGATAAACAGTAGAATGTGATGTAGACAGCAGCAGGAGGAGTAGTACTGTTCTGTTCTGTTCTTGTTCTTGAGATGTGAGTTGGCGTTGGGAAGTGTGGAGGAGGAGGAGAATAGTCAAGCCTACCTAGTCAGTCAAGGGCACATTAATTTCCACTTTGACTGGGACAGCCACTGCACGCTGACTGTCACTGTCTTACTACACCGGACCATACCTGACCATGCCATTCCATACCATACCACACCTAGTCTACTAGGGTACGTGGAAGGGAGAGACGGAGCGGTAGTAGCTTTCAAGGAGGGGCTGGGCATGGATCCTGACGCAATTTACTAACAACCCACCCTCTTCACGAACGCTTGCTTGCTTGTTGCTTCCTGTCTGTCGTCCTCAGCCCTCACTCTTGGGAAAACTTCACTGCACCTGCCTGGTGCCGGGTGAATGATCCGATCGGCGAGATTCTAACTCCCAAACAAACGACATGGCATTGTCTCAAATGCGAAACACACGTACGTACTATCTGTTGTCTGCAGGATGCAATTTGTCCACCGTCACATCACAGCTTTGCTTTGATTTGCAACGGTTGACAGTCCGCATGGAATTGAAGTCTCATGCAGTTATACCTCCACGAGCGTGAAATGTTTTCAAAGCCCACTCCCACCGAGACAGCCCAACAGTTCAATGCCTTACTCCTCTCGCATTGGTTTCTCACATGACATGCAGGGCAGAAAAGTAAATCCATGGCAGTACGTCTCTCTTCGGTGTTGGAACTCTAAACACACAAGAGTCTGCTATGTAATTATTACTGTGACGTGAGCTGAAAATCTCCCTTGCGAAGTTTGAGGAAGAGAAAGATCATGAAAGACATGAAAAGTCTGTTTCCTGTCTGTCCTCTCGAATCGAGAATAGTCACATTCTTGAAAAGAGAGAGCCACGTATGTTCTCTATAAGGAATTTGATTGGACTCTCATTTTCTCGGAACGATTGCACAAATTAATATATCGAACTTTCAGATCTGAATGAATTACATGAGTGAGCGAGCTTTCGGCACTCATAACATTTGGGGTTCATCTCTTCTCACTAACTTAAAGGTGGTCAGTACAGCATTCGGTGACACATGGCTGATCAAGGAAACATGCTTCGCTGAAAACAACGTTTCTGAAGCAAAAAATTCACAACGGCTGGCAACACCCGCCATATGCATGAACGAATGAGGGATTCCAAGTCCATGAAGCCCCCCTAACGGTTTTGGAGGAACCATACAACTTGGAAACAAGCTTGAGCAATCTTTCATCTCCACCCATTGGGATTGCAAACACGAAGGAGAAATACTGGTTTACCTCGTCTTCTACGCGTTCAAAGATTTCAAGGATGCAGATAACATTCTATATAAATATATGTCAGGGGATGAACTTAAAATTGAACTGAATAATACCTTTACTCACCAAAAGACGTACACAACCTTTTACGAAGAGACGAGACAGCTGTGGTATTAGTGACAGGATTTCGTATCTTTATGCTTGGCGACCAGAATCATATCGAACGTGACAAATTACGAGTATTAAGGAAATTCTTTGTGGAGACTTTCTGGTTGCTGAGGACGTGACTGAGAACTTCCAAGCAAACCAAGTCAAGCTAGAGGAAAGAAACAGGAATAAGTTTCCAGAAAGATTATCGTCTACGGAATCGTCTCAAAAAGTAGGATATATGCTCGTGAATGAAGGAGAGACGGGGGACGGGGACAGCCTGGAAAGACATCGAGTTGTATGAACCTCAGCTCACTGACTGCTCAGGAAAGGAATATATTTCCGTGAATGCTATTTTCCTCATATATGTTAACATTTCAGAAGCACTTTTCACCCCTCCAACAGCTCTAACTATCAGCAGACATGTCTAGTATACTGCACCAAGTTCAGAACAGCAGAAGATGGGGCACCCACCAAGAAAGCGTGACTCATGAACGCAGACATTGTAGATCAACAGTGAAAGTTTTCAAGTTGATCAGATGCCAGAAATAATTCGTCTATAATTCCAGTATACTGCTAGTTGTTTTATGACTGGCTGATGACTTGCCGTGCCTGGGGGTAAAATTTGGTCATCATTTGTGAAGGACTGACCACGGATGTAACTACTACGAACAGATCAAGTTTCTGATGCATCCAACAACTTATGCAAGGACCCTTGTTTTGTGTGAGATCATCTAAGAATTGGTTACTATACACACTGTACAGCGAAGAAAAAACAACTGAACCCTTTCCCAAGTTAGCTATGAGTCTGCTGTTATACTTAGTTTAGTCACCTTAACCGTACTTACACGAATTTGTGTACCATGTCATAACTGTCCCTTTCGTTTCAGCATCTCTCCTAAGATTTGACAAATTTTCTCAAGTCCCAAGTCACTGTTGAAAAAATGTTTCCTTATCAGAGGAGTGGAACTTTCATTCATGAGCAGATGCATCGCGTTTGCATGACATTGTACATGTCGACTGACATCCCCTTCCCTTCACATGTTCAGAGTCCAAAAAAGCCATTTTTCACTGCCTGCCGTTAACTCCTCACTCCCCAATCCATCCCCAATCCTGACTCCTTCCTTCCCTCCTTCCTTCCTTCATACCGCCTCCTCGTTTGGAAAAGAGGAGTTTGGAATGGAGCTGCCAATTCATGTGGACTCTGAAACTCAAAGTCCTGACCTCTGCATGCTCAACAGATGGTTGTCTGGGCGGAGAAGACTAGTAAATGATGGGCACAGTGCTCACGTCTAGTGTTGCTTGAAATTGACAAACACCTGCAAAATAGAAACTGCTTGCTAAGGCTTGGCTCGTCACGCTTGCTGCTGTGCAATGCTCAAGTGCTATTGTTACAACGATAAAACCGAATTCGACGTGTAGGTCGCAGGTGATGGCCACACAGCATTACTTACGGCCATAGCACGGCACCGTGAATGTCGTCGTCCTACTAGGCTTTCGTTCATTGCCTTTTGGGGAGCCTGTTGCGCTGATGGATTTCTCTCAGCTGCTGTGAGAGAAATGTCGCTCGCTGCCTTGACTTTTATGGGCCAAGCTCTACTCTTCGCCTACAGTTCACAAGTTCATACGGTAGATTATGAAATTGTATAGGCAGGGAGTCGACAAATTGTGACAGCAGCTGTAATGAGAATGAGAATATTTCCGAAAAGAATATTCTTTTTAGTCAGCATATTACTTTTTAAAGAGCTCTTCAAGAGAGAACTGAAAGTAGTGAGAACGCGGCCGTTTAAAGTAGCCTCTTGAGCATCACTTAGAGTAGTCATTTTCGCATTGATCCTGTGTGCTGCCTCAGCAATACTCTTTGAAGCTGTGCTCAAACCTCCTATCTCAAACTGTAACTGCTCTATTTGTTTCTGACTCTGCTCTGATGAGCTACATGATTCCTAGAGCAAGTGGCTCCGTCGGGCCAGGAAAACTTGCAACGTCATTGCAGTGACAAGGAGTCAAGGACCTCAAAGAAAACAAACTCTCATCAAGGAATCTCAAGCGGGAACACCAACTTCCGGAGAAATAAACAAGGGGGCAAAGACGGAGCCCAAGTGAAAAGGAGAGGAAGATATTTGAACGACTTGCTTGAAGTCCATTCATTTGATGCGGCGGAGGCTTTGAGTCAGCAAAGAGTACTTGGAAAGTATCATACATTTAAGTACATGACATGACATTGTCCTCCTAACGTTGCAGTTGCTCGTGGCCTATCAAGTCACAAGCCATACGCAATCTGTATCTGGATCTAAATCAGATGTCGGGGACCACAGCTGGCTCTCCTCTCCGGACAGTACACTGGCCATCAAGTAAACATTCGTCGAAGCATCTGAAGGCACTCACGAAGCGCCACAAACCAAGGAAACTTTTCCCGAGTCTCTCCCTCCCTCGGTGTTACAGCACTCCGTAGTTGTTGCTGAATCGATAGTTCCATAGCCACCGACCCACCGACGAATGATTAATGATATCATCTGACTCAACCAGATTGCCTGCTCCCAAAAGCCAACCGCAAGAAAGAGAGATGGGACTCTACTCAATCTCCATCTCCATCTCATAGTGTAACTCTCATACGCTCATGAGCATATAACAACAACTTGCAGTGGAAGGATCAGTATCAGATCAGAAGGATTGATTGAAATTGTCGGTGTCTCCAATATAAGAGCTCTATGTAAACGTGTTGTATATACAGTTGTATACAAGATGACAGCATTGTTCACATACAAATAAAACTTCTTCAGAAATTTCTACTTGTGTGGTCAATTGTCCTGGAAAACCTGCTGGTCCTCCAGGTGAGATGTATCGATCGATGGTGGGGAGAATCACTAGAATCCGGCATCTTTCGTGAGATCATTTCTTCATTCTCCTTCGCTTTAATCCATTTGA
Organism: Marchantia paleacea; assembly: GCA_014180765.2. Taxonomy (NCBI): domain Eukaryota; kingdom Viridiplantae; phylum Streptophyta; class Marchantiopsida; order Marchantiales; family Marchantiaceae; genus Marchantia; species Marchantia paleacea. The sequence goes on from MUAA02000129.1 coordinate 67,268, forward strand.
ATACACGATATGTTCTCCTCCGATCTATAGTTGGGTGTAGCAAGCGTTTTCAGTTGTGTCACTGATTCTCTGGCTATGGGGCAGTCATGGCAAACAAATAGATTCATATTTAAATTCACGTTCATATAAACTCTTACTGGACATGAATAAGATCAACGGAATAAAAAACATCGTAACTAACTATTATGAAATCAGGTCTTACAAATAGACCAAACAATAATAAATATATAAAATATTTATGTCAGAACTTGTCCTCACTCCTGATTGGCACGGACGGAGGATTCACGTCTGATTTATGGGCTCAACTGTGGGATGCATAAAGCAGAGTTCACACTTGGACATCCATACCAAAATCGTTCGTAAGAGAACTTGCAAAGGGTTGACTGCAAGCAAGATGTTCTTCAGTCCCTGAACAGACCAGGGGCCCGGATATTGTTGTCCTCCCTTTGGAACCTTTTTTCTATTGCGTGCTTGAGTCATGATCAGCGTGTTGGGATATACTTTCTTCTTGACGAAAGAATCCTTCGTCGGTGTTCGGCAAATGGTTATTGAATATGCCCTCGTATACCAAGTAAAAACCCAGTTGGTTAAATGGTTCTTCTTCGTCTCTCTATCCAGTTCCCATGCTACGGGGACGGTTCCGAGAATCAACTATATATTTACACGCTGTTTAACTTTGTAGAAATCTGCAATTTTGTATACTGAATTCTAGTACTAACGTCATGTCTGAGAATATGCAAAAATCAATACTATTTGTAGATGTGTCAATATTTTATGTAGCATTCATTTCAAATGGCCATATCAACATGACATGTAATCTAAATATGTTGATAACTAAGGTTTTCATTAATCCAAAATATAAATTTTATATATATATATATCATATGTATACGACTTCATATACAAAAACTATGTAACATGTTCATTCATATTAAAATTTTGACTATTTTGTATGGACCAATGATCATGTTTGGAGATGTACTGATTATTACAAGATGTTATCATACTGCATTTTCAGTTGGGATGAAATATGATATTCCTCTTTAAACCCTCAACAATTACTCCTTTTTTCAAGAAGAAATTATTTTCTGCCACAACAAGCCAAGGTGACTACTTGCTCATTTTAGCTGTTTTCTTTTCAACTCAATGTCCACCTTGTTGTCATAGTAGTGTCGATTAGTTTGCAGTTTATATTTGCATCTCGGTGAGAATGAGATGTTTTACCGTTGAAAATGCAGTCAGATATGGTTTTTTTTATGTAACCTGGTCAAACTTTCCAAGTAACCTAGTACTTGGAAGTATAACGGAGAGCTACTCATGTTTGTGCTGCTGTACATACCCCAAGAAGGGTTGAATTTTTTTGTTACAATCACAATGTCCCGAGGAGGAGAGTTTGTAAGGAATAATGTTACAATAGATTTTTAGATGGTTCTTGTGTTTTGGAGCTAGATGAACTGGGTTTAGATCCTAGAGTTCCTACGACCATGTGAATGCATCTCTTTTCGTAAGTTTGAATTATACAGTGGCGAAGAAGAATACCTACTATATTGATTAAAGTAACAAGAAATTGAAATGTTTCAATCACTTCATTCCACTAATCAATTATGGATTGCATAGTGCACTAAGTGAATCCATGATTTGTGTCATTTGAAATAAATCCTTTATATTTTCTGTTATAAAAATTTTGACTAATTGTGAAAAGAATGAATGAATTTAGTTTCATAAATAAGAAAGTAAAAGATTTATCTTTTGAAAGTTGTGTGTATAAGAGATCAGTGTCAACTTCAAAATCTCAGTATAGAATCAAGTGGCATAAACAATCTAAAAATTTCATGTGATCTTTCATTCATATTTTTCAGAAATCTCACAATTAACAAGGATGAGAATGATTCATTTAGAATAAGTTATTTATTTTAATATAACTACAACACAACAAACGAAATGTTGTGATGAACAAATTATGATCCCATGCACATTCACCTTTAGGATATTCTAGTTAATTTCTTGTCTAGTTTCATAGCACATAATTTACAATTTATTCTTTTCTAAAAAATGCATCTTCTGGATGTTTAAGTTATTGTAGTTAATTTGTTGCCCAATTTCATAGCAAAAAAATTTCAGTTCATATTTTCTTAAATAATACATCTTCTTATTACATCAAGTATAAATGACTTCAATTTCTAGGATTGCATTTAGACATGAAAACATAAACCAAATATGTTTAAATTACAGTATAATTTCATTGTATATTGATAAATAGATTCAGATTGAAATCTAATTTATTTTTGTTATGAGATGAGATAAATACATCCAAAAGTCATCACATCAAAGATTGGTTTATTTATATATATATATATTGTATTTTGTATTTATCAAATCTTGTCACCATACAAGATTTGAAAAGATGAAGTGTGACATGCATCAAAACATATGGATATTCAATGGTTAATAGTCCAACACTCATTAAGTAATAAATATAAATGATAAAATTAGATTTATCAATCAATTGCAAAGTTTTTTTTAATTTATCACGAGTAGATTGATAAATCAATTCGGTTTGGAATCTAATTTATGTTCTAATTGAATAAATAATGTTGTAATAATAATGCTCATCTCATAACAAACATAAATTAGATTTCAATCTGAATCGATTGATCAATCAATGCTTAAATAACCTACTAACCTATATATTTCAATTATAACATAAATTATACAACAACCTACCAAGCAATGCTTAAATAATTGAAAAACTATCATGTTTATAAAAGTAATAAAGTCATATTTATAAAAAAATATGAGAAATTTATTTATAAAAAATAATTCAGGTATGCATAATATTTTATATTAATCATGGTGCATTAATTTTTATATTTCAATTATCAAATAATGCTTAAATAATTGAAAAAATATTATTTTCCTAAAAATAATAAAATTATATTTATAAAAATAATAAAATTATATTTATAAAAATAATAAAATTATATTTTATAAAAATATGAGTTATTATTTTTAAAAAATAATTCAGATATGTATAATATTTTATATTTATCATTTATGTGATTATAACATATAATTAATTTAGCTGATTAATAATAAAAAAAATTATATAAATTTTTTTTAACTTAAATTTATTATTATTGTAAAATGATTGTGTTTCACTAATAATTTTAAAATCGAAATTAATTACTTTAATTATTAATTTCATTTTCATAACACTTTATCATAAAACTAAAATATATAAATTTAACATTAAAATTAAATAATGATATAAAATATAAAATTATACATTATTGATATAAATTTTTTTAATTTTTTAATTTTATGTAGAATATAAATTATTTTTTGTTTGATTCAACTTCATATTCATATTGATAAATCAATTTCTTTTCAAATCATTAAAGTATACTTCAAACTATAAGAAATTAAACTTAAACAATATTGCTCATCTCTTTTTAGATAGTGAAAAAAATATCTAATGGATCTTTATTTCTTATCATATTTATATGTAACATAAGATTTAAATTTTTACAAAAAATATTATTTAAATTTTTTTTGGATAACACAAGAATTTTTATTCCAACCTACAAAGTTGAATTTTTACATATCATGTGTATATGTAACATAAGATTGGAATTCATTACAAAAATTATATTGTTTAGATAACATGAAGAATCTTATCTCAACCAATAACGATGAATTTTTACATATCATTTGTAACATGCATATGTAACATAAGATTTGAATACATAAAAAATTAAATAAATTTATTTATATGATACAAGGATTTTTATCCCAACCAAGAAAGTTGAATTTTTATATATCATTTGCATATGTAACACACAATTTGAATTCATCAAAAATAAAAAATTTAATTTATTTATATGTCACCAGAAATTTTATCTCAACCAAAAACATTGAATTTTGACATATCATGTACATATATAACATAAGATTTGAATTCATCAAGAATGAATCTTTTTAATCTATTCATATGACAATAGGATTTTTACCCCATCAAAAGAAAATTAAAAATTTATATATCATGTGTATATGTAACATAAGATTTGAATTCAAAAAAATAAAAAATTTTATTTGTTTATATGACATTAAGATTCTTGTCTCAACCAAGAATGTTGAATTTTTACATATAATGTGCATATGTAACATAAGATTTGAATTCATTAGAATTGACATTAATTTGTTTACATGACACAAGTATTTTTATCTCAGTCAAAAATGTTAAGATTTTATATATAATATGCATATGTAACATACAATTAGAATTCATCAAGAAAAAAGAAATTTAATTTGTTTATATGACACCAGAAGTTTTATCGCAACCAACAACGTTGTATTTTTATTTATGAATTTGAATTTTTACGTATCATGTGCATATGTAACATAAAATTTGAATTCATAAAAAATAATTTTTTAAAAAATTTATTCATATGAAAAGATGACTTTTATATCAACCAAGAAAGTTGAAATTTTACATATCATGTGTATATATAACATAAGATTTGAATTTATAAAAAATAAAAAAATGTAATTTGTTTACATGACACATTGATTATTATCTGAACCAAGAACATTGAATTTTTATATATCATGTGCATATATAACATAAAATTTGAATTCATAAAATTTAAAAAATTTCTTATATTACATGAGGATTTTTGAATCAAGAAAATTGAAATTTTACACATTATGTGTATATGTAACATAAGATTTGAATCATAAAAAATGAAATAAAAAATTTAATTAATTTTTCATATGACACAACAATTTGATCTTAACCGATGAGTTTTTTTAGATTATGTGCATATGTAACATAAGATTTGAATTCACAAAGATAAAAAAAATTTGTATTTGTTTATATTGATTATTATCTCAATCAATAACTTTAAATTTTTTTCAAATCATGAATGTATGCAACATAAAATTTGAATTTAGAAAAAATTATTTATATGACACAAAGATTTTTATATCAAAAAAAAAATTTACATATCATGTGTACATATAACTTATTTTTAAAAAATGTTATTACATGGTAAAGTCATCATTACTTCAATTAAAAATAATATTCTTTTCATATCATAAATATATGTAACGAAAAATTTAATTGTTTTATTGACGGGAAGATTTATATGAATTCCTACATTAGGGATTTGCTTTCAGAATAGGAATGGTAATTTTGACCGATTTGCCCGCAGCTCAAATGATCAGCAAGTAGTCTTCGAGAGAAGGAAGCACTGAACTGGTGCTCTTCAAACAAGCGATATTATCATTTATCCCTTTTGCTGGTTTTTGAGTGGATACTTCCCTGGGTGCCGCAGAGCAGTGAAGGGGCCATAGACTTTATTAACTTGAGATCGGGTTAGTTTGAAATATCTAGATGAAATGCATGATCATGAGGATAACCCAAAGCACTTACAATTCCATGAAGTCTCACCTCGAAAGTCTACCCTTTAATATAAATGAAGACTAACGGACACGGCGTGTTTTGATGAGTACTCGCACTACGACACTGGCGACGATAGACTGCAGGAAGTCATATATCACGGCCCCGGGCTATACGGGTTTGCCGAGCCCGTTATCACAAGATGGTGCCAGCCTACTTACAAGATAGACGTCATCCCCGCGACTGGTCAAGAATTAGACAAGGAGATCAAATTGAACGGACCCAAACCAGAGAGAACAGCGTGATCTTGACGGACCCAAACCAAAAAGAACAGCGTGATCTTGAGATAAACTTGGCTCAGGATTAAATAATACTGGTGATACATACAGTGCTTATAGTACACAAGCAGCTCACAACGACGGGCCACTTCAGTTTCAGTTCAAATCATCTGCTAAAAGATGTGCCACTAGCAAGGTGAACTGGCTTGAACACCGCAGATTGGTTCTTTCTTTGAAGCCACGCTCTCCGGATCTGTACCTAACATCTTACAAAGGCTAGAGTGCAGACCATCCTTCTATGTGGATGGTGATGCGGGGGTAGAATCTGATGGTTGTAGACCTTTATCAGCAACAAGTGCCACCTCATAAATATTTGGCTCTGGTGTGCCTGCACAATTATAACCAGGCCAGCATGTCAGAATGATCAAAAGCCAACCCTGCAAATGCAGCTTCACACCTTCACCAGTAAGAGAAAAGAGCAAATTATAGAAGACCCTGGGGAAATTAACTTACTAATTTTTGCGGTCACACCAGGTCCGAAGAATGAAGTAAATTTTGCCTGCAATAAGAACATGCAGACTTAGTACTCTGTTATTTGTACGCTCGATTCCCTTCAAAAGTTTATCCAGGTATTCTCAATTTCAGGCCAAATTTCGCCCGTATTTAGGAGAGGCAATGGTGAGATGAGAACGACATTTTCGCGAATCAAAGTCGTACCTGTCTTGTCTCAAACTCAGGCGACTTCAATGCCTTAGCTTCGAACACAAGCACTAATGTGTAGAAGCCATCCTTGCTGACCTGCATATTGTATCTCCTATCACTAATTCAGATTTTGCACGCCTTATGCAGTATCTTTCGACACTCTTCAAACAGATGGACAAAAGATTGTAAATACAATAATTGTTCTACATGGTTTCTGAAAGACTTCTACTACAGACCCAAAGAGGTCAAGTTAGCCGAACACGTCTCTAACACCTGCTTATGTCTAAAAGAAAGACCGTACCTCTTCCCTGATGGATGTTAAAGTAGGAGCATTCCGCCTTTGAATACCTCCTCCCTGCATTAGTAACAGAGAATGTCATGAGATTAGAAAGACTTGACGGTTCAAAACGGACGCCACTAGTGCAAAAGATGTACGGAACAAACAAAGAAGAAAGTGCCTGGTTTTTCTGGAGCCGTTGAACCGAAGTATTCCAACAGATTTTCTACATAAGCTAGTTGCTTCCTCCAACACTACCGAATAAAGTCGACATAAGAGAGATTCTTACCAGGCCATAACGGAAGATCCTCTTCAACGCCTCTTCAAGATGTTGTTCATCTCCATAACGAAATCGTGTCACATCGTTTCTGACCTTCAACACACAAGACGTTGCAAGTCATCCCATAGTGGCCGATCTCTGTGTAACCTATTTACAGTAATTCGCTTGGATGCTTGTTCGCTAGATGAAATTTAGAACGGCATAAAAGCGCGGCAAGTAGCACTGCTGATAAAAATATGAAAAAACTTGCCAACGAGTTTTGAAGGATAGGGGATCCAGCATCTTGCGTTTAATACTTCATTCCTCAATGACGAAGGTGAGAACGTGTTGCACTACGTAAATAGGCTTTTGACAGGACCGTGTGGAATACATTCTTACTTTAATTGTATCCAATATACAGACGGACACAAGCAAGTAGGTTCCTCAAAACATGCATACTTATAGTATATCTGGTATACAGAGAGACAGTAGCTGAAAGACAGGAGCACTCATTTTCTGCATTTTATCAGAAAGACACGCTCGTCCCCGTCATGTAAAATGCAAGCTGAGAAATAAAAAGCATGCTCCAGAGAAACAAACTCGGACAGAGGTGCTGAAGTTTGTGTTTTCTCGGCATCTTACCTGAGTCAAAATTGGGGTTGCTTGAGATTCCCTGAGGGCAAATGCGTCCGCATACGTTGTGCAAGGAACAGGTTTCAATTCTGCATACTGCAACAAGGTGAATCAGAGACACTTCAGGATTCCTGGGAGAATGCTTCCTTTATCATCTCATGCCACCAGTTCATATGGTCCAACTAGATGTACGCTTAAGAAAATCCGTGCACAATGGTTTCAATTCCACGCAGTGACAGATGCATAATGCGACGTGAACACGCAATTTCCAAGACTCTGGAATAAACATTTGCCATATTGAACAAAATATGCTAAGTTTGCCATTCAAGCCTCTACAAGCACACTATATTCGATACGACGATGATTCAGAAATGACGGTTCATTCCTGTTCAGAAGATTGCTCACCTTCAGAGCCATCCCGATGATTGCTAATGGAAAGCCGTATGTCAACATCAGGGCAGACCACTCAGATCCTGGCAAAAAAGTAAAGTACGCTCCGAATCCATATCTGATCACATCGTTCACTTTCGTAAAGAAACACCGACTCTGATGCAAAAATCTGACAAAGAATAGAGCGTCAACAGAAAAACCCGGGCGAGTCATGAGTATAGATAACTTACGACAGCAATCCCACTCCAACGGAAAGGCCGATTGTCCCAAAAGAAGTCTGCAAGACAACGAAAATATTCAAAAACGTACTGTTACATGAGCACTACCCCTGCTCTTACGTCCGTATATTTTGTAGCTGGGATTAGCACTTGCCTCAGATGGGACTATGAATATACACACTAGTAGACCTTACACCCAGAAAAAATAATATCCACTAGTGACGGAAACTCCACAATTATCTGATGTTGATTTCAACTCCAAAGAAAAGAAAAGAAAAAATCCTCTTTACCTTTGTAATGGTGAGTTCGGTGTCAGGAATAATTTCCTTTGCCGAACTGGCGCCAGCAGCATTGGACGGAGGCGAAGTTTCAACCCCAGTGGCTGCCCGGATTTGAACTGACCTCAATTTCGGGAAGCGCAAAGGCGCTGCACCGCTAAGGCCCACAAGACCCGCGGTTCTCCGTTCCAAGCTCGATGACTGCGTAAATGAAGACAGCACGATCGGCGGCAACCCCATTGCCATTGCCATGGCCATGCTCTTTACTGCCTGAACGCCTGACTTGGTTCCACTCTGTTATTACCTCTGCTCTGCCAAGAACCAACAATTCGACTACCCCGCAACCCAGACTTTCTGTCTCGTGTACAATCTACAGAATGGCTAGTGCAGGACAGTGCACTGGTTAGTCTAGTGTCCGACGGGTCCTACTTGAGAAGCAATCCTCTGCTGCTCCCGGAACTTCGTCAGAGGAGCGCGTACATCGCCTCGTCGTCCGTGATCTGCTGCTATGTCCCTCATTTCGTCCGCTTCGTGTTGGTGTCTCGCTCTTCTCTCTGTGTGACTCTGACAGTGTGTGGTGCGTGCCCAATCTCTGTGAGGAACCTCCATCACATGCTGCCGCGTCGTGTGGCTACTTTGTATTGGCCATCGTCTATTCACATGCGTTTTACGATATGTTGCAGTTTTCACTGCTCTTTTGTTTTTATCTGGCCCCTGAACCCTCCCGTTTTATATATATATATATGTGGTTGTATATCTATCAAGTCGAAGAGCATAAACAATCGGAAATCTAAAGTTATGGCCAAATTCTCAAAGTTGGATATATGTACCACTACAGGTTTTTTAAGCATTTTGAGGGGACTCACACCTCCATGCAAATATTCAACACATCAGTATTCTTAGAATCAAAGAATTCAAGATCCAAATTTCATCAAACTCTTCTTTTTGTTCATGATAAGGTAAGAAAGTTGATGAGTTGTAATTTATGTTGTAAGATGATCTTAATCTAAATATTTTTCAGAGCAAAGTTTGAACAAAACAAACATGGCTACAAAGTTTCAAATTGATCCGGTTTGAGAAGATTCAACTAGCGTAAATTAAAAGTGCTGCAATAATGGCGATTAAGGTCCAAATTCAAAAAATCTTGATCTCATATCTAGATTTTGGAGTGAGATATGAATCTCAAATTTGGATGGAAGGTTTTTGCAAGGAGTCAAAACTCCAATCAAATTTTGAATTCATTTTGACTACTGTTTTTTTTTTAAATGTTACATAGAGATTTAACAACAACTAAAGATACATAAAGGGAAAAAAGTAAAATCATAGCAGGCCAACTGAGTACACACATCTAAAATTAAAGTTGGTCAAAGATTTTCACACTTTTTTATCCAACAATCAACAATAAAATGATCTCCGTGACATGATTCTCATTTTGGTATTATGTTTCATTCAACAACAAAATTCTTTTCTTGTATAATTTGTATATCATTGGGCTCATCGTCAAGACCACAAGGTAACATCATCTCAACAATTTCAATGAATTAAGGATTCTAAGTGCAAATGTACAATGCATATGGATTGAGTGGACACATGAACATTGTCTTTGCATGTTATGCACATGTATCATAGCAATAAGACTACTCACCTTCCATAATTTATTCAAGTATGAACATTATCACATCCACCATGACATCTTACTAGGTATAACCTTACCATTATGTATCATTATGGGAATGATTACAAGCATGATATGATCATATTATGCAATTATATGATATTTGATACGCATGTAGTTAAATATTTGCATGAGATTCGCTTTGAATTTTGTATTGTCCAATTTCAAATAGATGATTTTTTTTTTCCATTGCCACAATAGTGCTTGTATTATGCCTAATAAGCAGCGTTGAGATTTAATTAGATATGAAATTGGAAGTCATTACATCACAAGTTATCACAATTTTTTTTTCCATATCCGTCCATCACATATCATATGATTTTTTCCATTGTCATTGTAGTTGTCAAACATTGGGTTTATAAAATATACAACATGATTGTTAAGGCTCAACTTCTTTCAACACCTACTGTTCTCACAATAATATGATGTTCACTTTGCATCGAATGCATCCTAAGACATTGAATATGTGTTTTAACACATCTTTAATGATCAACCGGAACACACTTTGATTCTTTTGTTACATCCCATGTCATTTTTTTATATGTGTTCTCAATTATTGGTTTATGAACATCTCAAATGATGTTTTGTATCAAATAATGTTCTTTCAAGGCTTTCAAAGTTTCAGCTAGCTACATCTATTTTAAGAGGCAAAATGAGATTCAATCTCACACTTGCACACTCTATCCTTATCACAACTATCACATTGTGTTTTTTACTTAGCTTAATATATCAATATGGTTCTATGAGGGAATCAACAAAAGTACATTTTGCCTCCAAGTTTAAGTACAACCAAATGAAAACATAACATCATGATCGACAAATCGGTAATTGAAACTATAAGTTTCCCAAAATAAAAAATTTGAGTGTAATTATAACTTATGAAATAATATAATCCCTCCAAAAGCTATAGCACAAATTATAGTGCGTACTTGATTTTGCAATACAAGATCTTTATATTTGAACCTAGAAACTATTTATTTATGGCAGTAATATATTATATAATACTGACTGTATGATTCTGGTGCAGACACCATGAGATAAGTGAAAAATATTCTGACTGCAGTTAACCATAAGGAGTTAGTATCTTACACGTAGTATCGTATCATAGTTGCATCAGAGTAAACAACATACAATGTTGGAGTAAAAATAATGTAGGAAATATGTCATGTAGAAAACATAAAGTGCATACTTTGTATATCTCACAAAACTTCTACCTCAATGAAAATATAACACATAGACACCATGGTTAGAAGGATCAAGTCCTTCTAATGTATTGCTTAGGGACAGAGTGTTCGGTAGCTCTCTTAGCCTCCAGGTGAATCACTAGCACTAGAACAGGGGCACACTGTTTGGTAGCTCTCTTAGCCTCCACATGAATCACTAATTGTCACGTATCTTATAAATTACAAATTATCTAAAAAAAAAGATGTTTTATGATTATTTTTTAATTTATTATATAGGTGAAAGCTCAATTCTGAGAACAAAAATTAAATTGACAAAAAAATTATTAAAATTATTTTACATTCAAATTTTTGATATTTTAACAAAACTTTTAATAATCATCTATTTATAAATATATATTTAAAAGTTAAAATATTTAAAATTTCATATTTTAATCAAATTTATGAATTGAAGAGCACAGATGTGTTTTTAATTCACATCATTTAATATTCTAACAATATCAAATGACAAATTCTATGTTGTAATTGCGCAATACAATTATAAGTAATATATCAACTGCAAGTAAAAGGAAAATTCTCCGCCGGGACCTCACCCAATCCACAGGCGACAATTTCGATGACTGAGTCTCGAGGATCGTCGTCACTGTGAGATTTCCTGCTACGAAAACACAACTTTCAGCAGCTCTGCTGCAGAGTACTCTGGTTTAGGGTTTAAGGAGGCTTCTTACTACTTACCAAACCGTTTGGCTTCCAGGTGCAGTTTGCAACATTCGGTCGATTACAATAACACGCGTACTGTGAAAAATTTTGCTTACTTTTTTGTATGTCAGTCTGTTCACAGGCGGCAGGAGGTGGTGCGCCAAATGCTCTTGTAAAACTCGTTCGACTTGCTAACTTCAAACATTAAACTGTTCTTAAACTGTCCAACACTCAAGGTTCTGTTGAGTTCGACGGCAGGATCGACAGGGACTGATTGTGGGTTGTCAAGATTGAATTCTTACACGAGAGTCTCACACAAGAGTTCTTTCTCGAATTTGGTCTAAAGGGCACTGTGACCTTATCAGCTATGAGTTTCAGATTGATGTGCAAAACCAATCGTGTGTTTCATTCTGATGGGATGTTTTCTGTGACGCTTTGACCTTGCAAATGGAGTGGAAGAAGTCCACGCACATGGTAAAGATGTTTTACACTTCGGATAGTATGTAGAAGTTCAGGCTTAGCCAGCGCTGATTATATAGTTGCATGACTAGGAATGCACTAACTGTTAATTTTTTTCTCGGCTTTGTTTTTTCATGTAGCGAGTAGGTGTGTCGTAAGGTGGCCTGAGTTATACGCCCATTCGACACCTTATGAGTAGTGGAACATAGTCATCATGGGCAAGAGGACTATTGAGGAGTCTCCGGGGACGGAGAGGACATCAAAGAAGCACGCGGCGAGTTATGACTTTCCTTCAAAGGAGAAGTCAAGCGCCAAAGCAACCAAGCGAGACAAGCCGAGTACACCTACTGGAAAGCCTGTAAACTTTGATGTCAATCAGGACGAGGCAGATTTTCCTCGAGGTTTGTACTGTACTCAGGGTTTCTTTCGAGATAATCTACTACGGAGAACTGAAAACGGTCCTGCAATACATGCACATAACCAGAATACTTTGTGGGCTTTGGGGGAGTGATTATTTGCTCATTGAGGGTTCATGGGATTATTGCAGAGTGAAACTCTGTTTTCGTGACCTTTGTTCGAATATCGGAAATTAGTGGGAAATAGTTATGGGAAGGATGTCAATTAGAATGCAATAAATTACATGTTCAAAGATCCCATCTACCGGCGTTCTGTAGAGGGACCATTCTCCTGTCTGACGGTCTGTTACTTTTGTAACAGGCGGCGCTAGTGCCTTGACGCCAGCAGAACTTAGGGAGATACGTTCACAAGCAGAAGCAGAGTTTGAGTCAGAGATTGGGAAGTCCCCAAGGAAGGTTAAGCAGGGGAAACGAAAAAGTATAACTGAGAGTACTGAGGATGAACATGAAGGGTCTCTATTTGGGGTCGGAATCACCGGAACGGTCCCGAAGTCGGCAGAAATCTTGCGACACAAGGTGAGCGAATTTCACATCAAGGCTGCATTGAATGTAGATTTTGTGGAGATTTGCTGATCTAATATGCCTCATGTCGTCATTTGTCATTTACCCTTCCAAATTAAAGAACGTGCTTTTATGATATTGTATATCATTTCGCCTGTTCTGGGTTGATATGATGAAAGAATGAATTTCATTACCTTTGCAGCCGAGTTGATCTTTGAAGAAGAACTTCAAATATAGGCCTTGTGTATTGTTGGTGTCGACACTTGCCTCAGTGCTTGTAATGGTGCTCCTGACTTGTCTCTGTGGCAACAGATTCTCTGCGTTGGAATGAAAATATGGGGAGCCGTTGCCGAAGTCAATAACAGAGATCTAGTCATATGTCTCCCGGGAGGGTTACGAGGCTTTGTCCAAGCCGAGGAGGCATCAGAGGTGATAGGAGAGATTCTGAAAAGTGGGAAGGTCAAGAGGGCCGAGTTGAGAAAGAAAAGCAGAATGAAGGAAGCTGGCGCGCAAACTCAAACAGAGAGCTGTGAACCGGTTAGTGGAGAAGTGTGGTTTTCCTGTCGCTACATGGATTCTGTAGACATTGAGTATCAGTCCAAAATCGTAATCTCACGTAGAGATTACGAGGTCTTTCATTGGCCCAACACACTAGCGATATTGCAGAGTCGTCCTTGTGATACCGCGGCTCCAAACTCAAATATATAAGTTTGGAGCCGCGGTAGAACCTCCCAACGACATTAATTTACAATGCTTTTAATTGTGCGCTTCATTTTTGTCTTTTGCAGAGTGACGAAGATGCCTCTGATGTTGAAAATGACGACTTCACTTTGAAGGGTATCTTTTCAGTGGGGCAGTTAGTAGCATGCACGGTGAAGAGCCTTGAGAGTTTCACATCAAAGAAGGAGAAAGGGAAGAACACTAAGCGCATAGGGTTATCTCTTCGGCTGAGCTATCTTCACGAGGGAATCTCAGTCGATACCATGCGTGAAGGATTGGTGAGCAATGTCTTTGGCATTACAGTGATGTATGGGGGAAGACTGCTACTTTGTTATGACCGTCGCCCAGATAGTATTTTTGTTTGATTCAGGCAATTATATGTCCTTGTATTACTTTATTTCCATAGACACACTAAGCCTACAGATATGTTATTCAACTTGAGTATATTATGGTTACAACAACATTTCTATTTCGTTCGGTGCAGATTGTGTGTTCAAGTATGTGTTCGCATAGTTCACTGCATTGGTATATTGAATCCTCTCTGCAGTCTAGGTACCCTCCTTCCTGATGATCAGGGAGGTTTCCTGTTTATGTGGGATGTACGGAGGTCCACATTCTTCCTCGTTTAAGTGGTTATGAATGATCTGAATATCTCCGTTTCGGGCCGTTGACGCCTTACGCCCCAATCAGTGATATCATCAACTCTGGCATTTTACTCATGTTTTATACTCCTTTGACGCTGTGTGCAGGCAATAACTGCTTGTGTAAGCAGTATTGAAGACCATGGCTACCTGCTCAGTCTGGGAGTGACAGGCCTATCGGGGTTTCTACTTCATCGAAGTTGTAAGCATGCAATCACTTTTTCAGTTAAAAGCATTCTTAGTGGTACTGTACATAATTCGCTTGATAGTACTGTGAGGAACTATTTCTTTTCACGTTTTGTGCGGAAGCATGGCAAGTGTGGTGCATCTTTTGATATTCCATTCTGTATCATGTTCCAGCTGTAGGTAAGAACGACTTGAAATTGAAGAAAGGACAGCTTGTTAGTGGTGTTGTTGCATCAGTCGACAAGAATGGGGGCACCGTGAATCTCATCGCCGATCAAAAGGCCGTGGCTGCAGCCGTGGTAATGCAGCTGAATTTTCATTGCATGAATGTTACTGGATTTATGAACCATTATTTGTTGCTGAAAGGAACGTTTTCTGGATCGCATGTAACACCCATTATCTATCTATCCAGAGACCCGCTCTTGGTTACTCTGGATTGGCTCGACAATGCACATGAACTGCTTTTCTTCTTCTGTCTGAAGTCTTCTGTCTCGAGCATTCGCCGTCTCATTTTTCTGGGTCACTGCATCTGAATTTGTTCTGCTCGAAAGCCCCTGCTCCTGTGCCTCCCGGGTTTGTACTATTTGGTCCCCTTTCGTATAAAGCCCGTGTGGTCGACTACGTGTTATTTGAATGTTTCTGATTTATAGGTTGTTGTTGACCACCATCCTTGACTCCAGTTCTGGTGTTTTTATCAGAGTAATCTGGATAAGATAACCATCGTGATAACTGAGAATGTGTGTCGTGTTCTCGTCTCGGGTCACGGTATAGTCTACACCTATTTGTCCTCTCTTTACTTACCCCTACCCGCCTATTTGGCGCTGTGCTTCGCTAGGTTTCGTTCCTATTGTTACCGTCCATCCTTTTCAAATGCACATCGCCAGTATCCACAAAGACCCTTCAGTCTGTTTCGAATTCCCTTGTAGTCAACCAGGACTTCTGTTCCTCCAATATTTTTACTACTCTAAAGTCGCACGATCCGATATGTTGATGTACTTCATAGCCTAACTTCTCTCCAAATTATATTCAGTTTATATGAGAAATGCCCGATATATCGGTGGTAGAATGGCCGCACTTGTGAGTAATTATTTTTATGGTTGCAATTTAGGTACTTGAACAAGAAGGGTTTTCACTTGAGCAGCTTATCCCTGGCTCCTTGGTGAATGCCAAAGTGCGAGCTGTGCTCCGAGATGGCCTTCTTCTGTCTTTTTTGACGTACATGAACGGCACTGTGAGGACTTCCTACCTTCAAAACTTTTTGCGTACTATACTTGTTTTGTAGGTTCTTAAGTTGTTCAAGTTTTCTCGCCGTATTTTGATGTCTTAATTATATAGTTAATGTCGTCTGTTATTCTTTACTTCCCACGTCACGTGGTGTCCCATTGCTGCCCGTGTAAACCTTCCCATCGTTTGTACCTAGCACCTTATTTATTTTATTCATTTAAGCGTTGTCTTCTCCTTGACACTCTTGTCGTTTTGTAACAACAATATTCATTTTGTTTTGTTATTACAACGATGCTGCCTGCATGCACAAATATGCAGTCTATCATTAAATTTCCCTCTTTCTTTGGGTCATAAATCGATTGTCCGCTGTTCGTCCCCACCATTTCATGTACTCGTCTTGTGTAGTTTTCTGAATTATAATTATTTCTATGCAACATAAGCATATTCAAAACATTTCTGATACAATGTCGCCTGTAAACATTCATCTTCTTGTGACCATTCATCTTCCATGGTTGCTACTTCGCCATTGACTTAGTGTTATTCTTTTCAGCTTCTGATGGGCTTTTATTTGTTTTCAATGAAAGGTGGATTTGTTTCACTTAGATGCTCCATTAGTGGGGCCGAAGTGGGCGGAAACCTATGCAGTGAATCACAAGGTAAGACCCTGCAGATAGTGCGGTGATATTTTTACCGAAATCCCACTGTGTAGGATTTCTTTTCCATAGAATTTGCTGACATATGTCATGTTTCACATTTTCATGTATCTACCTTTGCAGCTTAAGGCGAGGATTCTCTATGTAGATCCTGTTACGAAATCTGTGGGATTGACTCTCAATTTGGATCTTGTTCACAACCGGGCCCCATCTTGGGTATGTTTCTCATATCATCTTGATATTTCTCTTGGATGATTTTGGTGTTTTATGCCATGATGTTGTCCTCTACTCGATGACAGCAGTTGTGGTTAGGAAGATCGTTATCCCGTCTGTTGCACTTCTGACTTCGTAAAATTGAGATGTAGGCGGTGAAAACTGGGGAAGTTTTCAACACCGCCTTGGTACGACGGGTTGATGCCACTATTGGTCTCCTTATTGAACTTCCATCGAAGCCCAACCCATCAGCTGCCTACGTCCATGTAAGTTTATTGTCTTATCAAGAACCTGCTGTGGCGGGAGAATCCCTGTCATATCAATGTAGCTTTGCTCAAATCGTTATCCACCGTGTTCGGGGTTAGGCCCTCACTCCATTGCAGGCACTCAAGAAAGAGTACTTCCTTCCATATAGATGTAACACGGATTTCTCATTGCCGTTGTTGACTTTCTAGGACACAATGTATCTAATACATATATATCCTCGATGTGTATACTTGAGCGTGTCCAGATTTCGAACGCGTCGGACGGACATATTGATAAACTAGAAAAGAAGTTCACCGAGGGGAAGAAAGTAAAAGCTCGAGTGACTGGATTTAGGATAATGGATGGTCTGGCCGTAGCCAGCTTGAAGGTGAGTTGACTAGCTGTGTTCCCAAAACTGTGAAGTTACTTTTCTGGACGGCATTTGGTAGCTTTAAGTAAATCGGGGCTTGGTGTCGAGCTAATATACAGGGCTGAGTTTCGTTGGTGTCTTTACTGATAGATGGTGTGCAAAACTGCTACCATGGCCTCGTTCTTTGGGGAGTACTGGGGAGTCTTTCTCCAGTAATTTCTTTCTTTGTACAGCGTATGTTTAATTGATGTCGGGAGTATTATTTATTTCCAGGCTTATGTTTTGATATGGGGCTTCCATGTACTGCTTAAAATTTCATAATTTTAGGTTCATTTTTTTCTATGAAGATGTTTTTTGAATGTTTTTCGTTATCAGTAACCTGACGCAAATGCGTCAAATTTCGGATCTTGTTTTTTTTCAGACAGCCGTGTTGGAGCAGCTGATCTTAAGTCATGCCGATGTCAAAGTAGGGATGCTGGTAAACGCTACTGTTGTAGCTGTAGAATCTTTTGGGGCCATTGCGCAGATAGGAGAAGGATTGAAAGGCCTTTGCCCATTACAGCACATGTCTGAGTACCATCGGTCCACACCAAGTCCTAAATTTCAGGTCCATATACCTTCGTGACTTGTCCCTCTAACTTGAGCCAGTACACTGAAGCTTTCATGTAGTAAAGAATATATCAGTTTGTTATTGTTGGCTTCTGCCGTGCCGTCAACACATGCAGGAATGTATGATTTGCAGGTGTTGAGGTCTGACATCCTTTGTTTGCCAGAGGTCTACTTAAATCAGCTTTCATAGTCCGTGAAACAAAATGTCAACGAGTATATGATGTTTCGTTCCTTGATTAACATCTCTCTGACATGCTTTTAGATTTCTGTATCTGAATCTCGTTTCACACATCGAAATGATATGAATTTTACATAGCAACTAGGTATTGTCTGGAAATTGCCATTTTTTTACCACTAAGAGCCCTATATCTTGTGTTCAGTTGTTTGTGCAATCGTATTTTGCACTGACTGTTTCTTTCCTAGGTCGGTGCAAAGTTGAAGTTCAGGGTGATTAGTATCGATTCTGAGTCGAAGAAAATCACACTTACTCACAAGAAGACGTTGGTAAGCGGCTGCTTCAATCTATTTAGAGGTTGTCAATCTTTTATTCTGTTGTATTTGGTGTTGGTTGTTGATTCTGCTTCAAACATACGACCGAAATATAGTATTGTAGACGTTGTCGATGTTCTGTAGTTATAACTTACAACTACAGTTTTCACTTAAGTTATGTTACGCTGATATGAAGACATTGACTTTCTAACTTTCAAAGGTTGATTTCAAAGTCTACTGTTCTGTCCGTTTTACCTAATTGCAGATCTTGCCTTGTAGGTTTCATCTAAGCTGACGCCCATTACAAGCTTTGAAGATGCTGTAGAGGGTATGGTCACTTACGGCTGGATCACTGGAATTGAAGATTATGGATGTTTTGTGAGCTTTTACAACGACGTCAAGGGTCTTGTTCATAGGTAAACACCGTGATCAGTGTTTGTAGTATGACTGTCGTTTGTATATGGGCTGCAAAATTTACTGTCGCCTTGCAGACAACTACTGGATTGCAAATTAGCTGCTTCAGTAACGTTGTAGGTTAACTGTTTTGTGTTCCACCATTTATTTCCTTCAGCCATGTATGCTTATAGATATCTTCTGACCGAGTGACTTCATTGCTTCCGATATGAGTTCCGGTCGTACTTCTTGGCTCAAGATTGGGGTTGTTCTGACAGCCGGTTGTTCAGGTCGGATCATATTTTCTCGTCAAACTGGGTTGGGTTTTACAGTTTCGATTTTTTTCGTTGTCATGGAGATGTAAAAAATTCTGTTGGCTGTTTTTGATGTTTTGTCCAAATCGAGATAATCCAACTCAAAGTTTAGTTGCTGTATATTACCTCTGTACGGAGGCTTTATTCTGAGCGTTTGCATGTGCTGTGTATGGATCAGAACGGAAATGGGGCTTCCTGTAGGTTACAATCCGACCACTGCATTTCAGTTGGGTCAGGTTGTGAAGTGTAAAGTTATGCGATCAGATCCTTCTGCAAAACGGCTATCTGTCAGCTTCTCAACTACCAACAGGTAATGCGCTTAACGTCTCTTAACAAGGCCCAAAGATGGCCAGATGTGGATTTTTTATTTCTGCGAACTCTACTGAGCCTTCAGGAGTACACAAATTCCAATTATTGACAATCCCTTGAAGCCTGTGATTGGCACGCATGGCTTGCAATTTAAATCCTCATCGGATTCTGAAGGCATGATTTATCTGTAGTCAAAGTAAATGAGCACTCCTTTTAGATTCACACTGCAACGAACCCAAGTTTTATTAGTAGTATGTAAGGACGGGCTGTTTTACTTTGTCTGCAGAAAATCTAGATTCTATGTTTACAAAAATGATGTACTTTTCCTTTCGACTCATCACAGTAGTTTTCACTGTTGGCCTAATCTTTATACCTTGACATACTGATAGAGACAGAGCTCTATGTCGGTTGGCATCTAAGCTTGTGTAACGGGTGATTATAAACAGAACGGACGATGAAGTAGAAGGGAGCTTTGAAATCCAGGTGGGGAGTATAGTTTCTGGGACGGTTTCGCTAGTGAAGGAGAATTCTCTTATGCTAGATGTGGTGGGCCCGAGGGGTGTTACTAAGGGTGTTTTAG
Organism: Marchantia paleacea; assembly: GCA_014180765.2. Taxonomy (NCBI): domain Eukaryota; kingdom Viridiplantae; phylum Streptophyta; class Marchantiopsida; order Marchantiales; family Marchantiaceae; genus Marchantia; species Marchantia paleacea. Next base: position 87,582 of record MUAA02000129.1, read on the forward strand.
CCTACAGTCAGCTGTCCGACATTTCAGGTTTGCATCTACCTACGCCTGTTGTGTTCTTGCATACTTTAAGAACAAAGCAATGTAGAGAGTGTTTCAGCTGTCGGTAATCAAGTGCTGAGTGTGTTCTTTTACCGTTTTAGGGCATGTTGAGCAATTCAAGGCTCTGCTTAAACCTGGATACAAGTTCGACCGTCTTCTCGTTTTAGGTATGTAAGTTCAATCTTAAAGTTTTAGAACTTTAAATCTTACTCATATCAAGTTTCCTTCTCATGTCGTCCTTTCTCGCCAACAGTTTGTTCTTGTGAGATCATGGATTAAGCTGTTTTTGTTCGTTATGAGCTGGATCACAGCAGCAGTCTTACACTCCAGGCGCAGCCACATACAGCTTGTAATTCCAGTTTCCAGGAAGCTCACATTGTGTGCTAAGAATAAAACGTGATGGTTTAGACTGATGTTTATCAGCGTTTAGGAGATATCCAAGTCAAACTCTTTTGTAGTTAAGATAGGCCATGCGAGTTTAGTGTCTGGAAGTAGACTCGTATAAGTTTAATGCTTTTCTCCCAAGTCCTTAGGAATCAAAATATTTACATTCATGCTAGAAGCCTGTCTGGTACGTTGTTGAGTTCGTGGTAGTTCGATGTCCCACCTGCTACATTCCATTTAGAGGATATGATTGATTTATATCTCCGCCAATCAGTGGTGTAAAGTTAAAACCAAAATGATTGAAACGTAAGATGACGTCTTGAAATTAGTGATGTCCTTCTGAATGTATTTCTCTGCTTTCTTTTAGTTGAGAATACCTCTCTCTTCTGGTCTCGGCCTAAGCTGTCGTCATGATGGTTTGATTGACATGCCCCACCACTGATACTTTCAGAAATGAAGGAGCGGAAGCTGATATTGTCTGCTAAGTTTTCTCTCTTGCAAGCCGCGTCATCACTACCTTCAGATGTGTCACAGCTTCAGGCGGATTCTGTTTTGCAGGTTCGTCTCGGACAGGAGTAGCATCTTTTGGTCGGATTACTTAAATATGAGATCTTTGTGAATTGCGTTGATCATAATTGTGATACCTACATACACATTAGGTCATACTACCCTTTCAGTAGAAACGAGAAAGTGGTTACGGTGCCTCAGCCCCCATTGAAACCTGTTGAACAATATAGCGTCGCTTATGGTTTTATCTCTGAGTTTTTGTCTCGCCAAGGTGAATCAGGTAAGCATGAAGTAAAGGAATGTCTTTACATTATCAGGCATTATCTGTAGATTATGCACGACGGTAGAACGTGCTTGGCTAGATGACTAATCTGCTCATGATAAATTACAACCTACTTGTTCCCGATCACGACTTTTGTAACGGTGAGGTCCAAATGAGCCGTCGGAAAATGGTGTTTTTTGGTTTGTCGACTTCTCGCAGCTGTCCTGTGACGTCAGCTCGAACCTGTGATATGCAGGGATACGTAGCAAATGTCATACCTTCCGGGTGCTTTATTCGGTTTCTTGGACGGCTCACAGGGCTGGCGAGCTTGCGTGAAGTAAGTTACCTGCTGGCGAGAGGCTTCTCTCCACCTTTGTCTTTCAAGTCGCAGCCATGTGTTGTTATTGGACACTGCAGAGTTTTCCATTTCGTAGTACACTGTTCCTGTCCATCTTGCTTTAGATGGCGAGGAACGGTGGATGTTTTTTTCGCTGTAGTTACTGGACTTTTTCTGACTGAGATTGTTTCAGCTTTTATCCACTGATCCACTTCACTTGAATGTTATCTAAAATGCTGCTCGTGGCATGATTAAAGGCTTCAGATGTTTTCATTGCCGATCCATCGGAAATATTTTCTGCTGGTCAGAGTGTACGCGCCAAGGTGCTTCAGGTAATATTGTGAGAATTGCTAAGGATCATAGCCGAGAAGTATTCTCAATTCCGCTGTCATATTTTAGTTGGTCAGTTTATTCGTCCTCATGATGAGTGACCGAGAAACAATTAAGGCCTCTGCTAATTGGGTTTCTTCTCCCTCAATGTTTGTATTGAACATTTTGATATTCTGAACTTTGTTGCAGCATTTCATTAGGATGTCTCCTAGATGAATCACCAGCAGTGCCTGACCTCTCAATTGACTCTCCTGGAGTAGCCATAGCTTGCTACTACTCTCCCTTATCCTCAGGTGGGTTATGAAGAAAAACATTGAGATCAAACTCTAGATAGTACTCCCCACTCCTGAATTGAGACCAACTCGAAATTCAGCTAGAGTACTAACTCCACCCCCACTTCCCAGCAATCCAACACTCAAGGTGTGATCAATACCTGAGGCAATGACCATTGGCAAGGTGAACACTTGATCTGATTGCTTTACTAACAGACTAGCAATATATACACTTCTCAGGCTGAGCTTTGAGCCTAGTCACACAAATTCGAAACCCTAAACCATAGTGGCTGGAGACTCCTTAGCCACAAAGGTAACCCTAAAAGAAAACCCTAAAGTAAATTTCTATTTACTGTTAGTCCTGAGTTACTAATCTGGTCTGACTCTGAGATTAATTCACAACAGAACATGATGCTGTAGTTGTCTTTCTTTTCAGCATTTTGTTCTTCCTATGATGAATGTTCCGTTATTCGTCCGTGGAGAAGCCCAGGTTCATGTTTGTTGTGCTTGCTGTCCGAAATGCAGTAGCAAAGTATTAACTCCTTGCGTGAATATGTCGTTCCTTTGGCTTTCTTCAGGTTATGGAGGAGAAGGGCAAATTTTTCGTTAGTCTTAAGCAGTCCCTATGTTTTTCCACCGACGCCTCTCTTCTCCACGGTTTTTTCATAGAAGAAGAGAAGGTGACTATTTGTTTTCTCTAATAGCGTGATGGCTTGCGAGTCTTATTACCCTTCGTGTCAAAGAAAGATGGAGCCTGGTTGAGAATTAGGCCAGCATTGTTAACACGAACCGTGGTTTCTACATGAAGTCTGTGGATTTGATGTTCAGCAGTGATGACTGACCAAGAAGAGTTTCGATGTGTGTTGTACAGATTTTCGAGCTACAGTCGGACTCCAACGGGGCCTCTAATGCTGAGTGGTCAAAGGAGCTTTCAATTGGAAGCTATGTCGATGGAGAAATACAAGATGTGAAGGACTATGGAGTCATTGTGAACATCTATAAGCACAAGGATATTGTTGGATTTTTAGCCAAATATCAGTGTAAGATTATCTGTTCGTCGAAGATGACTTGAACGTTTTCGGTTCTTCTTGAAATTGTCCGGGGTTATCGATGGACATCTCCCTTGGACCTGTCCTGGCATTTAATTACTGGGCTCCTAATCTTGACTTTTTTTTGTCTTATTGCTCGAACGGCTCCCCGCTATGTGGAGATGTAAACTGAACATTAAAATTTGCTGCAAGCAGTAGGTGACCCTGTCGAAGTCGGCACAAAGGTCAGAGCGCGTGTTTTGGACGTGGCGAAAGTCGATGGTATTGTAGATCTCACCATTCGAACAAAAGTATTTTCTTCTGATGATTCTGCCAGTATCAAGAAGATCAGCTCAAAGGTATGTATGTAAGGCTCAGTGCAATTTATATCACACTGGATTGTCAGGTTTTGAAGACTTCGTTTCCATTGTCTTCTTGAGTTTAGCAAAGTTAATTTATGCATTTCAAGTTTCAGTCATTTTCGGCTTTTCTGGCTTGACAGCAGTTTTAGTTACTACTGCTGTGGTAACTAGTTCTCGTCAACCCAGAGAGCCATTGAACAAAATAATGAAAACAAAAGCCCAGCCTCTCAAAAGTGGGAAGCGAGCTTGTTGTCTTCGTTATCACAGTTGGAAAACAAAGGCTGACGTCAATCCAACTCTTTACTGCGATCGTCCTTGTCCCTTGTGGCATGCTCCGGTGGAGAAGCTGTAAGGGAAAGGTCATCGACTGCAATGTTGGTTACGACTTATCAACTTGTGAATCCATACTGTACCGACTTGAAGAAAACCCTGAAAAACTGTTACCATCAATTTTATGGCTGAGCTTTTAGTGAACGAAGTCCTCAGACGAAAGTCTGCAGACTTTGTTCTCAGGTGAGCATTCCATACCGGTTTTGCGCGGCATGTCTATGCAATGAACCGAACTTCGCGAAGTCTTTGTATTTCGGAATGTATTGTATCTAACTTTACCTAACCGGTTGTTTTCGGTCATCTGCGGCTGGAGGTTTTTCAAAGAAAATGCATTCTTAATGTCCACTCGTATATACCTGTCGCTTCTTTTCTGTTCTGCGCACGGGGTTTTGCGGTTGACGTTGTCCATGTTCATACAGAAGCGGAAATCAAGCGACAACGTGGTGCCGCATCAGACGGTTACTGCAGTGGTGGAGCTTGTAAAAAATGAGTACTTGGTACGTACTAAACTCAAGATTGCTGGGTAGTGCTGATGTTGAATGGTCTTGCAAGTGACAACTATTACTAAGACGGACATCTGAGTGTGATGTTTCCTGTCGGCTTTCAGGTACTTTCACTGCCAGATCATGGTAATATGATTGGGTTCGCATCCATGCATGATTACAACGTTCGCCTACAAGATCCGCACAAAGACTTCCGTCCGGGACAAAGGTACCTGTGTCGTTGGATAGGACATCCCTCCCATGGTCTTTGTTTCAGTATTTTGGGAAATTTCTGATGTTGCTTCATGAACGTGTCTTGTCTTGTGTTATGCTACCCCTCTATTAGTAGGTAATACATTTCAGTTTACGCGTAAGAACAACACCAGTCAGAGAAGGAAAACGAGTTTTCAACCATTTGATGATATCGTTTATGTTCGTCTAGTTGCCTTTGTCCTTATGTGCTTCTTGGGTTTATGGCTTTTTGTTGTTCGCGTCTTCTGTTTCATTCCCGTACTAGCCAACCATCTTGTGGGTCCCTAAGTAACGCTAGAGAACCCGGACGGACCCGAAAATTCAGTGTTGTACCTGGAATTGAAAATAGTTCAACGGCGCCGATGACGTCAGCAGGGAGCGGTGGTGCTTTTATGCTAGATGTCGATAGTTCTTGGAACTTTCACGCGCCGAAGGATTAGTCTATACCTCAGTGAGCATCCCGTTACAAGATTTGTTAAATTCCAAAATCTCAGTACTTTATTCTATGCTTGCAGCTAAATACTTTTGTTTTGTGCCTTCTCTTTATTTTGTCGCTTGTTTTTGTTCTTACACTTTAGCGATCCTGCTCCCATTCCTTCCTATTGCATTTGCTAACATTTTGGTCCTCGCAGGTTCTACTCTTGTTACGATCCTGAATGATCCTTATCTTGTTGATTTATGTACTTCTTTGGAATTGTTCCCGGTAAAGCCTTTGCCGGTCTTCTATCCCAACCTTGTTTAAGAAATATATTATGGGGCTGTGGAATTGAACAGGTGGACGAGAAATCGAAGAGTACTTTTTGTTCACATTTGATTACTTTGAAATAACCTTATCTAGTGGGGTTCTTCCATTACAAGGGAAAACCTCTCACTCTCAAAAAGTGATCTCTCGGTTTCTCCTCCTCCTTCATCCCCTTTTAGTTTCTCTGCTTTTCAGTCTTTTCCTACCATAAGGTTTTGCCCTTGCCCCTATGGTCACTCATGGCTTCTTTTGTTCGTTTTAGATGGTTAACCTCTATAGTATAAAAAATTACCAGACTAAATATTCTGGCCATTGGGATGTCAATATATCCGAGGTGCATTTCGTGGACCTATAAAACGTATTCTTACTTTTCAAAACTTTCTTTTGAGCCTTCTTTTCCTCCTCTTATTTGCTTTGTAAACCAACTCTTGCTTCAGCAGGTCTTTCTTCGTTTACAGATAAAGTCGGACCTGTGTATGTTTCCAAATTAATACTCTTCACAGTTCTAGATGCTTACCTTTTTTGTCCTAATCACGTCGTCATGCTTACATAGTCACAATGTACTACTTGGCAGGCTGACCGCAAGGATTCAACATTTGCCAAATGCGTCTACAGGTGGAAGGCTTTTACTTCTACTTGACAAATCGAGCAAGGTTGCTGAATTGACTACCCCGAAGAAGCAACGGATGCAATCCAATTTCTCCGAAGGTGCACTGGTTGTAGGAGAGGTACATTTGAGCCCTTACGGCATGCCTGCTTACTGCTGAATTGAAGTATGAGCAGTCTTTGTTACTGCACAATGACGTAGATAAGGCAAATAGTGTAATCTGTTTCCCTTCTCGATCTGTTTTTGGGAGAAGGGTCCTCATGCCTTCTGTTCAGGGCCATTGATGGCTATCAGTTGAAGTCTCCAATGACCACTCTTTCACCTCTCGCTTGAAATCGCAAAGAGTCCCATCTCACTTCGTAAAATGCTTCATCCCCACTTTCGCGGCTGCGCTCGTAGTGGACATGCAAAGATTACTCGATTGTCCTGAAAGTGCAATTTTTTTTCGAGATATCACAGTCTATGGGACGCGGCACGACTTCGGCCTACCGCGTCCCATTCACGATAGGCAAACGCTAACAAGTAGAATGTGTTTTCTTTGGTAAGAGTGCGCAAGTCTAACGGACTTTTGGGTTTGCTGGCTTCAGATCCAGTCAATCGATCCAGTAAATATGATTTTGGACCTTGGGAAGAGTGTCAAAGGAATTATACACGTCTCAGAGGTAAGTGTTCGTGTGGAACTTCTGTGTTGCATACTTAAGCAGTTGAATGTACTGCTGAGTATTAAGGTCAGAGTAGGCAGTCGCGTCAGTAAATTAAGGTTGGTCCTTGGGAAGGATGTCAACGGTTCTACACACAACTCGGAGGTGTCTATTATGGAACTTTCTGTGTTGCATGCATAAGCAGTTGCGTTTAGGCTGAGAGTTAGTGTTTCCTGATGCCATATGGTGACAACTTCCATGGAAGGGACATGCTATCAGAGGGATGGGATAGAACTCTTTGTTTGGTTTTTCATTTGTATGTGTGCACAAAACTTTATATTTAAATTTCTTCATTTCTCCATTCATTCCTCAGGTGTGGGACGAGTTTCTGGAAGGGCATCCATTTGCGGCTTACAAAGTTGGGCAGACTATCACAGCGAAAGTCTTGACTACATTCAAGACTCCCAGGACAACCGATGGGCTTCCTGAAACTCATTTGGAGCTATCAGTTCGCCCTTCAGAACTCTCAGGTTTGTCAAAACTGATTTCTTCAATTGTTTTCAGTGTAGTAGATATTGTTGTCGATGAATTTCTGCATGTTCAAAACTTGGAGTCGGGCCAATTAATTTACGGTCCTGAACATACATGTCAGGCGTACGCAAATTATTTAACTGAGTTGTTGAATTGTGTTAATCCAGCTGAAGGAGTACCAATGGGCAATCGTCCGCTTTTTGAGACCATGACAGTGGGACAGATTGTGACAGCGTATATTCATAAAATTGAGGATGATAAAGCTTGGCTCCTTGTAGGACCCCATCTACGGGGTCGCTTGTTTATCCTCGATTCTTCAACTGAACCATCAGAACTTCGTCAATTTCATGCAAGACTTAAGGTCGGTCATGCCCACCGTTGCTGGGTTCTGGGGAAAGATCTGGAGAAAGGCACCCTTGATTTATCTTTAAGAGAAGTCAGTGCAGCCCGTGAGGTGATGAGGGGCAAGGTGCCACAAGCTACTGTGGAAAAGGGGAACGTATTAGGGGGTAGGGTGACGAAGGTATACCCAGGAATTGGAGGTCTTATTGTGCAGATCGGTAGCGCGATGTATGGAAAGGTCCATGTTACCCACCTTTCTGACGTATGGGTGGACGATCCTGGGAAGAAGTTTCAAGAGGGTCAGTTTGTCAAGTGTGCCGTGCTGGACGTGAGCACTGAAGCGGACGGAAAGCTTCGATTAGCCCTTTCTTTGAGGGCCTCACTGGGAGGTCTTGGAAGTGAAAACGGCGATGCTGGCTTGGAGAATAGGTACCCTTGAGTGGAAGAGTACTTGCAGCGTTGAGTGGCTGGCGAGCTGTCATCTTCCTTCTGTTGTATTGGTGAATGCTGCAAATTGGCGTATGTTTCTTAGGTTTCGGTGTTTGTGTGCAGGCAAGAAGACGCCGCGATAGTGGAAACTTTGCAAGATCTCAGCGTGGGCCTACGCACACAGGTTTGTTCTTACTTTGAACTGCAGTGTTGGGGGAGCTCATTTCTCGCCTTGGTTGGAGACTAGACTTTCTTATCGTTTTTTGTTATGTTTTCTCAGACTTCTTTACGATGACTGCTTTTTATGGTGGTTGTAGGCTTACGTGAAGAGTGCGAGTAAAAAGGGGTGCTTTGTGGTCCTCTCAAGATCTGTAGAGGGCAGAATCCTTATAAAGAATTTATCAGACACTTTCGTCGCAGATCCAGCCGAAAGCTTTACTCAAGGGATGGTTGTCAGGGGCAGGTATGTATTTGATCTATTTGCCCACATTATTCTAGATCCTAAAAGTATGGCTCCCTACTGTATCTTCATCTTTCTCCCAGACCGACATCGGAATATTTGTGAATGCTTCTGCCTTTCTTGCAGGATTATAAGTGTTGAACGGCTTTCAGGCCGCGTGGAGATGTCCCTGAGGACCTCTCCGTCTACAAATTCAAGTAATTCAGTGAGCGATATTCAGGATGAGAAACGTTTTGAGAGTCTTAACGTCGGAGATATTTTGACCTGTCACATCAAAAAGATTGCAGCGTTCGGGCTGTTTCTTGCTATCGATAGCAGTCAAATTGTAAGGCCTCTTGTGAACGTGAAATTCAAATGTTCTGCTTGATTGTTCTGAAATTCTCCTCCTTTGTATATGCTGTGAGTGTGTAACTGTATATTCATTGGGCTTTTGGACAAATATTGATTCCAGGTTGGCTTGTGCCACGTGTCCGAAGTTGCTGATAACTTTTTGGACAGTCTTCCCAAGCACTTTCAAGTGGGGCAGAAAATTCGTGCAAAGATTTTGAAGGTAATAATTTGCTTTGTTAAACATCTGTTAGTGCCTGTGCAGTCGTTTGTGTTTCTTAACCAGGTTTCTGTCTCTTATGCGTGCATTTCATCCCATGGATTGTGGCAGTTGCCCTTTTCCGCAACTCACTTATTGGCTTCTGTTCTGGATACCCTGTAAATGCCTGTCCATTGAGTCCGTCGATTTCTTCACCAGGATGCTATGCCATGTGTTCGGGTTTGTTCGTTATTACTTGACAGTTTTAATGCATGGGGTTATGCCTTAGATAAAGCCCCTATGGTTGTACCTCCCAGCTGTAAGTGTTTCGGTCTCCTTGGGTGTTAACCCCTTGCGGCTGATCACTTTATTTTAATGGTTTTGTTAAACATCTTCTTTCAACTAAGCAAATTTCACGTCCAAAATTGTGAACCTAAAATTCGTCGAGTCTGCTCAATAGTTTCTTCCACTCTATAAATACAGAGAGAAACTCTTTCCCTTTCTGTCTCCTTCTGGTGACGCTGTAGATTTAGTATCGCCGAGGTTGATTGCAGTCAGCTATTTCGAATTTGCATCAGTCATCTCATTTCTAAGCACAGTCAATGTTTCTGAATTGTGCTTAACAATCACACTGTGCACCTCTGTATGGCCTGGGTCGCAGATTCGAGAAAACTGACCTGTCCTGTTTTACAGCTTTTTACTTTGAACCAGGGCAGGCCTGTACTGTACTAGCTGAGCTGACTTCATAATGCGATGCTGTTGTGCAGATTGATGGAGGGAAGAAGCGGGTTTCCTTTGGTTTGAAGGAGTCTTACTTCTCCTCGGAGAAAGTGGGTTATGGAGGCGAAGACGATTCCGAAGCAGCTACAGATGACGAGGACTATGAAGTTGACGCAGATCTTGACAGGGTGAATAATGGCAGAGATGAGGATGATCAAAGCGATGAGAGTCGAGGCAAAGAGAATGACGATCTTGAGGTTCTTGCTGCAGTTACCAAGAAAAACATACAATCTAAACTATCAGAAGTTGTACCAGCATTGGAAGTTGATTTGGATCCTGAGAGTGGAGATGAGAATGAGGGTGGCAATCAAAAGGGCAACGAGGATCGAATGGAAGAAGAAGATGAAGGATCAGAGAAACAAAAGAAACGTGCCAAAAAGCGTTTGAAGAAGGAGAGGTAAAGAAACATCTAGACCGTCCATCAAACAAGCGCTTTTCTTTGTGTTTTGTTTTTTCGGATGGACAGATTGTGGGCAAAGAAGAAAATTAGAGAGATGGACATCCTATTTTTTCTGTAGTCACGTGAGCTTCAACCTAACTTTACAAACACGAGTAACACACTTCTGTAGTCTTCTCATTTATACTGTTCAAGAGACCTGTTTGGACACATAATTTGATTTGTCGAATTGACAGACTTTGGTGTCTAAGTAGTGTCTTCTTTTTGAGTGTTTTGCTTCTTAGTCTGGCATGCTCGCATCTGAGTGGACGTTTCCGTCCACTCAGATGGGAGCATAATATTAGTCCTTCAGGGGAAGTTTTCATGACTAGATAACGAACTCCGCAGGCAAGTTTTCCGGATCCTTGTGCCCTAGAAAACTTCGAATTTCTTCCACGGTGTTAAACTGTTTAACAGGAAATCGTGTTTATTGGTTGATCATTTCTACCCTCGAAATTGTTTTTGAACAGGGAGGCCGCAATAGCCGCAGCAGAGGAGAAAAGATTGAAAGATAACGAAACTCCAGAAACTGTTGATGAATTTGAACAGCTAGTCCGAGCTTCCCCTAATAGCAGCTTTGTGTGGATCAAGTACATGGCCTTCATGTTGTCAATTGCAGACGTTGAGAGAGCGCGTGCTGTCGCAGACAGGTTAGTGTCTATTTTGTTCTCAAAAAGCAGTTCTTTTTTGTAGATGCTTTTAAACTTTACAACAATCTGTGATGCGGTGCAATTCCAAGCACTTCTCGTTTAATAAAAATGTAAGTCTGATTTAAACGACCAGGTACAGCATCACATTTTACACCTAAGGAAGGTATAGCCCAACTATGAAGTACATCAGCAGAAGTAATAATCACTGTGTACCCTGTATCCTGGATGTGGAGTTTATTTGGAGTTTTACTATTTCAAGCGTCTGAGAATTGACTCAGCATATTAATTACTTCAGTCTATTGTGCATGCAAACTCCGGTTTCTCTCACATGCTGACCATATGTCCAAAAGGATGGCATCTTCGTCAACATGAAATACATGTGACTTTTAGAGGGCATCCATAGCTATTGTTTGATTTTATTATGGGTTCTGCTATCCTTGATCAGCGTCCATAGCTATCGGTCTATTTTATTATGGATTCTGTTATCCTTGATCATTGATTTTATATTTATATTTTTTGCTCTCCCGCGGTTGGTGGAGCAGGGCATTGCAAACGATAAACTTCAGAGAGGAGTCTGAGAAGATGAATGTATGGGTAGCATATCTCAATTTGGAGAATGCTTACGGTAACCCCAGAAAGGTAATGACTTAGAGCTGAACTCGACCATAGCTTTTGCAAGTCTTATGACCTGGAAAAACATTGATGCATTAGGATGTAAAGCCGATGTCACAACCCAGCATATCTATTCGTGTAAACTCTATTAAATTTGACAAGGATATGCAGGAGGCTGTGCTGAAGGTCTTTCAAAAAGCAGTGCAGTACTGCGACCCTAAAAAGCTCTACGTAGCTCTGTTAGGAATATATGAACGAACAGAGCAGGAAGACATGGCGGACGAATTGTTGAAGACAATGGTCCGAAAGTTCAAGACTTCAGCTAAGGTTAGAAGTCAACATCTCTTCTCATAATACTTCGCATATTGTTAAGTTGAAGCATGTTTGTATCACAGGAGATCATTGAATATGTTCTGTACCTTGTGCAAGCAGATCTGGCTTAGGTACATACAGAGGGCCTTGAAGAAAGGTGCTGCAAACAAGGCCTTGGATCAGTCGCTTCTCAGTTTGCCAAAACGAAAGCATTTGAAGGTTATAACTCAAGTTTCAATTATGGAATTCAAACATGGTTCACCTGATCGGGGTCGCGCCATATTTGAAGGGATCGTTCGGAACTACCCAAAGCGACTCGATCTTTGGAGTGTTTACTTGGATCAGGTGCTTTTCTGAGTCGAGTATTACTCCTTACGGTTGCTTGCTTCTTGGGTAACCTCAGTAACTTTTCTTTCCATGTACAGTAGCAGGTTCGTTCATTCAAATCATCCGCCTAGAGTTTATTTCCAGTTGTGTTAAACAAGGGTCTTTTCTCTCAAAGAATGTACATTTATGAAAGTTAGAAATGAATTTGGAAACCATGTGGAGGTGCTAAAAGTATACTTCGTACAGGAAATTCGAGTGGGAGATGTGGATATAATTCGAGCGCTCTTTGAAAGAGCAGTTTTGTTGGAGCTCCAACCTAAGAAGATGAAGGTTTGATCCTCGACTCCATGTCCTGATTGTCTGCTGTTTTGTGTTAATTCCAGAACTTACCGTGTTTTTAGCCTGTCATATCTAATTTTTCTGAATCGCCATGTTTTCTGGATTTTACAGTCCCTTTTCAAGAGGTACCTTGATTTTGAAAAAACTCACGGTGACGAGACGCGCGTCGAGTATGTTAAAACCAAAGCCATGGAGTACGTCGAAAATAAATTGGGCTAGACATGTGATGTAGTTTTGCGGTTTCACATCTGTATGCATTCAAGTGCTTATTTACGTGGTTTAAACACGGGGTTATTTAAATGATTGAGCTTCGAGCAAGTGGTTATTTGGCCACTTGAGGGATTGCTCACCACACTCGTGGAGTTTGTGACTTCCGCTCTTTTCTCCCTGTGGATAAATCGTTTATTTGGTGTTTGAGTGTCAAATAAAAGGTTGAAATCTGAGTGAATTGAGGGTATATTTTCCAAACTTGCAGCCTCTCTCGCCAGGAAGTGAAATGATTGTGTCCAAGAACACCTGTCTGTTTCCATCCCTGAACTCCATTAAAGATTTGACTTGGGATCTAAGGAGGTGCATCAATGTCATCCGGTTTCTTTTGTGAGGCATGAGAGTGAGAAGAGTTTCGAATGGTCGGCATTTCAAGAAAGTTTAGAATCTCATTGTGGAAACATTGTTACGGAGATCGTCATGACACAAGCATGATAAATGCAAACAAAACCATGACGAACTTGAGCCTGAGAACCGTAACAGAAAACTTTACCCGCGAGTTGGTTGATGAGTTACAAGTCAGACTCGACGATTCAGAAAGCTGCTGAACCGAACGGTAGAATGTAATGGGTGGGCATAGACGGATGGTGCGCTCGACTTTAGAGACTGGGAGGCCAATGCTTTAATCATTAGAAGGCACGCTTAATCTGTGTAGGACCAGGGCTATCCAGGAAGAAACAAAGCTCGAGAACTTTCCTGAAAAGATCTCAACCTCAGGGCCTTGGTGCAACCGTATTATCGTCCGGTTCAGACTGCGTGCAGAGCAGAGCAGATGTTGGGACCCATTACGAAGGCCATACAACACCACTCCACACTCTTTTGCGGAAGTCATGACCTGGAAACCCTTCTTACACTTACCCACCCCAGCTCCATACGCCAACCCATCTCCCCCTCTCACAACCGATGGCTCTCATTCTACCTTCTCCACCAACAATCTACCTGTCAGCCAGACCAGACCCGCACTGCAAGCAAGCACGCTGCTGCTTCTGTTCTCTCCTCGTTGCAGCAACCTGTCTGAACAAGCTTATCGGCCAGCCATTCCCCATTGGCTGCTCTGCAGATTTGTCAGTCTGAACCTCTTTCTCCTTTCCGTTCATTAAGGAAGTGGAGATGGAGGGGTTTTTGGCTCGGTGCTCTTCCTTCCCTTCCCTCCCCTTCTCATTCTCAATCTCAGTGGTGTCAAAAGGTGCAGAGCAGAAAGAGAGAGTGAGAGACCTCAAAACTCACTCGTACACTAACAGTACTGTATTTGCTTTCGATGGATTGATGTCGATAGACGGGGAGAGAGAGGAGAGGAGCCAAATATAGTTAACAATGTGACCGACCAACGAGCGTAGCCCGACATACAGGGGATGGGGTCTGTGAATGTCTCCAGGCCTCGCTTGGCTCAGTGGCTGGCTGCCTGGGGCCTGGGCTGCCTGCAGTCAACACTAATCAATTTTGTTTCGGCTTGCTTCTTCTTCTTTCTTCCCTTTAGCAGACTGAATCAATGCGACGTTCGCTCTTCGTGAATATCTTCTGGACCACGTAAGCCCCTCTCTCTCTTTTTTCCTTCATTAAGTTCATATCTCTTCATGGCCTCTTCACTTTCACTAGACCTGACCTGAGTCACCGACTGGCCTTTGGACTCAGGACTGACTCGCTCCCGCCTCTCTTCCTGACCGATTGATTGACTCACTGGCTCCCTCCGAGCTTTGAATATGTGATTAGAGCCATTAGCCCACTGTGCTGAAACTGGTTGGGTTCAGTGAGGGGCGGCCTTTTCCAATCCATGAACCATTGATCTCATTTCATGGCCGTGTTATGAACTCCGTTTGCACTTGATGTTCTCCATCCCTACAGCAGCTGAATTGTGGCATGGAGAATTTCCTGGAGTGTGCACTCTTCATCATCCAACGGTGAGTTACCTTTTTTCTACCTTGCAGTGATGAAGTGAGGGCAAGTAAGCACGCCAAGGGGTGCCTAAGAACGTTTAACTGAATATCGGGTGACTAGATATGAAAAGATATCAGTGTCAGCTTTAGAGTAGAGGAGGAGGGGCAAGAATAAGATCCAACATTTGATGTTCATAGACATGTGAACAGATAGTTTTATGTTTTGCAGAACAGCCTTTTAAATAATCCCTTGGAGCGTGACGTCAGTTCACATGTCCTTCACCGATCAGAAGGTCAGGGACAGTACACCATCTGAAGCTTACAAATTTTCCCTCCATTTGCAGGCGCTAGTACGAAGAAAATATTTTCTTTTCTTCACTTATTATGCACTCATGTCTCTTTGTCGCGCTTCGAAATCACATGACCATTTATTGGAAGGTCATGGCTCCGCAATCCACTGTTTAGATAGAGAAGAAAAATAGAAGATGAAGTCATCGCCATGTTTTGTTAGCCAAAGAAGTCAAAGAAACATTGCAAAAGTTTGGTACAAAATTTGCTGCATAAATGAAAGATTTAAAAGATGTGTACATGTGTTGGAGACAGATCTTGTCATCGCTTAAACGTGTATATCCTACTAGGCATACATTTTTCCTTGCTGTTGATCGAAATCCCCAACCCTGTCTGCATGAATAAGATTTGGTGCCCTCATCTCAGTCCATCCGAACTGTAGAGAAGGGACGTTGTCAAGCTCCTTTTCCCTCCAAGTCGATGGTCGAGATTGCACAATATGTCCTGAGTTGGTGACAGTAAAACAATGGCACCACCACAACAACAAAAACAACTTCGAGTTTATCCACTCCAACGTACCAGTGTCGCCAAAAAGCCATTCAACAAGTTTTTCTAACGTTGGAAAACGTTTTACCAAATGTCAACCGAACAAAAGAAAAGGGATATTGCTGCTCGCTGGGATATTTTGGCGTGTGTGTGATTTCACTTCAGTCCACGAACGTTTGTCACTATCATATCATGGGGTTTTGCTCGTGACGTGTCAGCACTTCTCGGAGACCGATCCGTCCCTCCCCTGTTCACCTTTTGGCCATACACTAGGCCACGTTAAGAAGAGAAGTCTAGACGTACCGAATCCAGCATGAAAGCTTAGCTAAGCCTCGTCGTGTAGAGCTCGGCCTGTCACTTGCTTGGGAAAATATTTGGCAAGGTAATCGTGTACTCTCAGGAGATGGAAGAGTGGTAGCACATGTGTCATCTGAGCTCGATGAATCAAGGTCCGGACGGCTTCTCTCACAAGGTATCCGGCAACAATCACACCCTCAAACCTTCCAAGGTTTATTAGCGAAGCTGCTTCTGATTTGTTCCATTGGCAGGTTTTCCAATTTTTAATTGTTTTCAATGAAGGTATCCCAAAAGAAACAAGCTTTCAAGTACCCGAGTCGAGTCAAATGAGTCTTGTCGTCAAATGGCCCTAGGTCCTTAAGGTAGCTGCTGGTCCTTTTTCAGTTTTCCTACCCTTCTTTGTTTGTTGGAGCTTGCCGTAAGGACTTCTTCTTACAATCATCGCCTTTGCCTCTTGGGAGCTTCGTCGGGTTTTGTATCTTTGCCATCATTTCTTGTTGATTCTGGCGCTTTGTCCAGAATGATTTATTTGCACTAGATGTTTTATGAGATGATGAGTGAGATATAACTTTGTATCATATAATTATCAACACCGTCTTTCTCCCCTCTTTTTCGGTGGTTATTGCCATTAAGTTATTTTTACATGTTTTTTTCGTCTATGAAAGTTTTGTGGCAGGAAGTGTAAGATTGCATTAACAATAGTTGAAATGATCTGAAATGTCTCCATAATAGTGATATTATTGGTCCTTTTTCCAGAAAATCAGAGGAGAGTTGGGGAACAGCTTCCAACATTGAGAGAGAAAAAGAGGCTAAAAGCCAACACTCAATACAAGAAAAAAATCAGTTGGAGAAACAGTGAAATGATGAAGAAATTGATGATTCCAAATCTTGAAATCTTTCCGAATAACTTCACTTCATTGAATAATGAATGCAAAAATAAAGCATGATAATTAATTGTGTATATATATACACACACATTTTCAGTATCCAAATTTACTTTGCAGAATGATTTGAACCTTCAATTCACACAGCTAAAGAATCAAATGTCTACTATTCTAAGATTTATATGTTGTACGTAGTGTGCATTCATACTAAAAATGAAATGCGTGAAACAAATATCAGATGATAAAACATAATCAAATCAGAGATCTCAACTGTTCACAAAGACCAAAAATCCCAAGCAAAAAGATAGGAAATTGAAAAGAGGATTCCATAGCCATCTTGACATGTACAAATATGTTGCCACTCTCAACTCCTATATCCATTATGGACAATCAAAGATAAAAATATTTATAATATGTAATGTGGACAACGTAGAAGAATTTTTTCTAATATATTGATAAGAAGAAGATTGAACCATGTGTGATCTATTACTTCAGTTATAATGAGAATCTTAACCATTCCTATGGAATGTAGTTGTGTTTCATACCATGATCCGTATCTATATCTGAAACCGAAGTAACATCCACGTGTGAATTCCTCTAGAGATGTGGGTCGTAATCATTGAGCTTAAATTGATGCTGTTCTAATTACACATTTAACACCATCCTCGAAAACTATATGCGAGTCAGATTCATCACTACATTAATAATTAAATTAAACTGATCCTAAAATTGAATAATTCTTATTATATATATTATTTATAAAATAAAAAAATATGGGCATAAGGTATAAATTTGCACACATTGAGATTTTATCAACACTCTGTCCATTAAAGAAAGCTATGGTCTTGTGTAATTTCATAGCAATAATCTTGATACACAAATAAGCAATTAATATTGAAAAGAAAATTCTTCATGAAAATATAAATGATTTTATAATGTACAATTAAGTGAAAGACTAGTGAAAATGATCATTATGATATTTTAGATTATGATCACATCACCACATTAATGTATTCTTGCAAAGGATCATAATTAGGTTTAATACACTCTAGAAATAAAAAAAAATGAAGTGAGTTAACTATTCACGATAGTCATGTGTCTTTGAGATTACACTCGAGCAAAATGAACTACTTGCTTTCATATATAATTTGATATTTAAACACTAGATACTCAAACTTTGTACCAATAACTATCTCCTTGGTAACATGCACACATCCAATTAACTAGAGATGATGTCACACAATGATGTAAATATGATGTACTTCTTGCGCAAATATGGAAATTATGAAAAGATTTTGAATTTAAAAATTAAGAAGGAAATTTGATATTTGAATTAATCATGAATAAAAATAGAAAAAAAAACATTTTGAAATTAAAAAATTATTTATGATTTAAGATGATTGATTATCATGTAGATTTTAAAATGGAGATACATTAACAAGAAATGATTTCTAATGTACAAGAAGAAATATTATGCAAGATTTAAAATTTTCAACCAAATTATTTGAAAAATATTAAAAAAACATTAACAATATTTGAACAATATCATCTTCTTACATAGAAATCAAACCATAATATTGTTTGAAAAAAAAAATTAGTTATTAAAAAAATTGTATATATGTTATATAATGCGATGTTCAAGCTAGCTAGAGAAAAATAAAGGTTGGAACATTTCACTTTTTATGTAAAGACCATGTAATTTTATATTATGTTGTAACTATTTCAGGATTATTTGATATGATGATCTAGATTTTCATCATTATGATTCATTTATCCTTATGTTTTAAAAGCAAGGTTTCCATAACGATGGTGATATAGATATTTTTTTTCTGCTAATTTGTTTCTGAATACTCTACCAAGGTATGGTCAACATCTCTATGCATTATGACATAATAATGTATTTGGGTATATCAGTGATTCTATAAGTGAGTTTCAAGATAGAAATATAGATTTGTATGGTGAAAAAACATACAATTTTTTATAAATTCCATGCCTAAATTTATGATCTATATACTACTCACTTATTTTTTTTAGCATGCTATGACAAAAAGTAAAAGTTTTATCACTTTATTATTTTTTGTTCTATAGTCAAGAAAAGTTTTATGATTGTGTTTTTCAATGCTTCAAAACAAGGTTTGGTGCAAACTACAAATATGAATAGCTAACACGCAATTTAAAGATGATTGTAGATATGGTATAATTTTTTCTTCAAAGAATTATAATTATAATTTATACATGTTAGATTTCATATACATGTCATATTGTATACATATTATAATTGAATTCTATTGCAAAGATAGTTAGGATTATGATCAACTTGTGTAATTTTATTACTTTTGACTAAAAGAAATAAAGTTTTAATAGATAGATTTTGAATCTCTTCTTTTTGGGTTTTATATCATGTTTGGGATACATGAAATATATACCAAATTCAATAGCTAGGTAGTGCAAAATATAGCAATTGCTATCAAAAAAGTATAATTTTATTTTTAGAAATATTAAGTTAGCAATATATAATCGCATATTATAAATTGATTTGAGGTTATTGTCAACACATGCAATTTGATTGCTTGTGAAAAAAGTAATAAATTTTATTAAATATATATTATGATATTTATTTAATTTGTTATCAATATAAATACATATAATAATATCATGGATTTTTTAAATTTTAAACAATTATGAACACATTAGGAAATAAATATTTCTTCCAAATAAAAATAAAATATAAAAAATTTATTCTTTTAGAATCTAAATTGTCATATAAATAAATAAATTAGTGATTGACCTAAAGTTACATAGATTTCTCACTCAATTAATAATGATGAGGGTAAATTTTTCATCACATTTCCTAACCAGAATGAGATCATTAAAAATCGCATTTAAGTTTCATTTTCAACATAATTCATATCAAGTACAGTTGAAAAAGTTCAATTTAAAATTATTTTGAACAAATATACTTATGTTTATCACGCCTAGATTGTTTTTATAGTTTAAGTTCATGATGACAGTTGTTAAGGTACAAAGCGTGCGTGCATACACTGGCATACGTATCGCTAGATTAATAGAATCATCCTTAACTTCACTATGAATATCCAACATTTTGTTGGTCATGAAAATCCGATCAGATTGGAAAAAAAAGTAGATACTGAATAAAGAAACAGGAGGTGGAATGTGTACTCAATCTTTCTGTCTCTTTGGTTTGACATGGGAGAAACTCAGGAGACTCTACTGAGGACTAAAACTAGCGGGCAAGTAAAATCAGTGGTCACTCAATCTTTTGAAAAAGCAAATGAACTAGAGAAAAACATTCCTTTCATTTTTGTATCTTCTGAATTGCATCGTTGACAACAGCAGTTGTCACTATTATTTACCAGTAATTAAAAAAGAAAATGGGTACCAAGTAATACAGCAAAAAGGGTGGGAAGGCCCCATCAAATGCGAGTAATTAAAATGGTATTCAGCGTGCGAGTTCTCAGGAAGATGTAATTTAGTGGAATAAAGTTATATATTTGAAACAAGGAATACAAAGTATAATAACAAAAAGGATGGGAAGACCCATAAAAGCGTACAAGGATGGAACCAAACTGGTAACATGGGGCTAGGCCCCAATAGTATATTTGATAAAGGACTTATGGTGGACACTCAGACAAAGTTCATAGGAAAGTTGTTCTTATACGAACTGTCGATCAGGCGGCTTTATGCTGCAGTGATATGTAATGGTTTGCTTTGCAGGCTGCGGTATACGTAAGTTTCACTTTTGAACATAGAGGACCCGACGCCTACAATTGGGTTCACCCAATTTTGATGATTTGAAGACCATATAACTGGACAACACCTATTTGGCGCAAGTCAAACAATATATTCTGGAATGGCCCCGAAGAAAACGAGAACAGGAGAAGAGCGAAAGAAATGGCCGAATGAAAGTCGGAGGTGGACTTGATTTGCTGGACAATTTGGTGCCCTGGAGAGGACGACAAGAGAAATCTCAGTTAGGTAGTGTAGCGTGAGAAACCTAAGAAGTACGTACGTACGTACGGTCGTGGGTCGGTAGGCTGGGTATGTATTCTAAGTACATGGCATAGTGGGCTGTACGTGCTCGTTTGTTTTCGTGGGTGCTGGGGATTCTCTCTCCCTCTCGCGCTCTCTCTGTGTCCGTGCCTTTGTATGTGATGGTGGGCTGGACAATGGACATATACGCTTTCTCCTGCGCGAGACAGTTGGAATTCCGATAAGCATCAGGGATTGAATGATTCGTCGTCACCTTTTCCTCTGCTGCTGCGTCGAGACTTGTAGCTGTTGAATACAGGAAAAAACATGGCTATGACATTCGAAATCGGATTCTCATGCCTGGCATATTTTCCTGGTTTTGGGGAAGCCCTGTTCCATGACTAAAAGCGTAGAGATGTTCAACTAAAAGCGTAGAGGATTGAACAATATCTCTTTACAGTACATGTATCTTGAAATCTCGAAGTACATATTAAAGAGAGATGTGGGTTGGGGGGGGAGTGGGGGGCGGGGGGATATTTTCCTTTCGCCCGGTTCAATCGGATTTTTTCGCTGAATATTATCTTCCACCCATACATAGAGAGATAGGCAGAAGATATGCAGAACGTTGATGAAGCAGTTACTAATTGCACGGTTGCATGTTCTGGGAAGTGGAATAGGGTTTGCAAGGAGATCAATGGCCACCTCGGCCCTCCCTGAGGAAAAGCATTGACGAGCCCATACCATCGTTCCGATGGTCGACACAGGGACCGGAACAGGTTTGGGCGATGGATGATAAACAGACAACATGCACACATTTCATTGACCGAGGGAAACCTGCCCAGATCGAAGCATTGGACAATGAGGATTCTGGGCTCCCCGCAATCTCTCGCTGTCTGAAGCACTGAACGAAACTGGCTTCTGCAGTGAACCAACATCCTGTTCCCAGAGGAAAACTCCTTCCAGGCTCCCGCACGTTGCCCCAGAAGATATCTCAACTAATGGCGGTTCAGGGCTAGCCAGGAAAAGCGGCCTACAAGACCGCGTACCTGCTCCGGGAGGGAGGGAGGGAAAGCGGGCGAGGGAGGGACTTGACAACTTCAGTTATCTAACGGAGACGATTTCTTAACCAGAGGCTCCAATCTAATCAGTCCAAAACCCGCAAGCTCTTGACCTTCGATGAGGACCATGAGGTCCATAGCTGGCTGGACTATATTGCATAAGAACCAAATCGTATTGGTTAGGCAACGGCTTGCTTTGCTTTTGCCATGCTTACCTTGAATAGCAGAGGATATAATGACACACGAACCGAGCACTTGAAAATTCGTCTGTGGCCTTGTCTTGTCGTGGGTCATCAACGAGGACTCATTTGCGGAGATGGATTTAAAGCATCATCATCTCATAAAATAATGCCCCAGTTGTTGCCGCTGCTGCAAGGGATTCTGCAGCGTACCTGGCAGCAACAGCCAAGTTCCTCTCCTTGTTAGTCCATGTAAGCACAAGTGGCCAGCCAGAACCCGGGCCTAATTACCAAGGTACTCATCACTTGCTGAGCTGATGCAAGAGGTTTGTTGGGAGAAAGCAATCTGCTAGCGAGCGAGCGAAGATGGCGGCTTTATTTACTTCACCATAACAGACAATTATTCCCCTGCTTACACTCAACGCTCAGCAGAGAGGCGATGTTCATTAAGAAGGTCCTGCCAGGCTACGTAAGCAAGCAAGAGGCCCAAGCCCAAGGCCGGCCCGGCCCCTTCAGTTTCTGCAGCTCGTTTAACGGCACGAGGAGGGCCGAGGATGGGAAAGCGAACGGCAACGGAAAGGCAAGCTCTCCTCTTTTGCAGGATGGATCGATGTGAAGGAAGGGTCCAAGCCTGAGCTGGACTGGACTGGCCTGGCCTAATCCTGCCTTCCCAATCTTGTCGGCATGATGAGTATGGGCTAAAGGCTCTGGAAGGGGGTGGGGAGGGGTATCCTATAAAGTGGGGGCGGGGTGTCATCATACGCGTCATGCACCCTTCTCCGACCCTCGATAACAAATTCTCTATCCTCTTTCTCCCCTTTCACCGACCCACCTTCAGCTTCTCTTTCTCGCTCCCTTTCATACGCTTGGCTTTCTTTCATTATACCTGCTATCAATATGTACCGTGGGAGCAATCTACATCGTTCATATACTATTAAATTCTGATGCCAGTGGAGAGGGCTGGTTTTTCCAGCCCACAGTCCAGGCGGTCAGACTTGTCCCCCACTGCCTTCATTTGAACCAGATCTCTCTGCTATACCCTCTGCCATGGATATTAAAAATCTCCTACACACTTCTGCCAAACTTCTGCCAAGGAAAAGGAGAAACAGACCTCTCTCCTCTCCTCTCTGACTCCAAGGCAACATAGCCCAGCACAGCACAACGAAACCTAAACCTACCACCATGCGTCCCTGGCTCCCTCGAGGGCCTCCCCAAGCACCATGAGAGCAAAGTATGTTGTAGATCAATTTTCCAATTGTACGCTTTTCTTGTTTTGATTACGACTGAAACATTCAGGTGAGAGCAGGTAAAAGAACGGTACGAAAGACTATGATAGATGAATAGATCATGCAGTTTCAGTGAATCTACAATAAACCTGCGAGAAAAGGTACATAAATCCAAGGCGATCACCCACAGGAGGATGGACGAGCGAGAGACGAGAAGAAAATTCCAGATTGTCAATCTTGCCCATTCTGCCTCCGCCTCTGCCACAGGACTAAAGAGAACTTGCTGGTGACATGCAATGTTGTTGGGTTTGTACCGCATTGGAAACTCTGGGACAAAAGGTGGAAGCCATGTGTGTGGACGGATAGGCAGTCCTGTCACCGTCGAGGGAGGGCCGAGGGTGAAACGAAGCGAAACGGATCGCGGCGAAGGCGAAGCGAGAGAGGAGTGAATGAAGAGGATCGAGCCAGGGATGGGGTCTGGGGAACATGCAACTTTGTTGGCTTTGTACCGTAATGGATGATGTGGGTTAACTGCTGTCCCGCTGCCTTGCCAAAGTTCATGTGCATGAAGCAGCTGGTGCTCGAGTTCATGTGGCCGGATGACGTCGTCAGCGCTCATTTATGTGCCCGGTGATGTGAGAAGAGCGATTCTGTTGCTGCTGCCGCTGCACATCAAACGGAGAGCAGCGGCCGCGGGGCAGGAATGAATCACGAGATGCGACAGCCGGATGCCATTTCCAAAGAAATGCACAGCAGAGAAGAGCACGGCAAGGAAAAGAAACGAAATGAAAAGACGAGGCAGGCTAGGCTCCGGAAAGATAAGGCGAGGACAGGCGCCGCAGGCAGGCGGTCAGGCGGGCAGGAGAAGGACAGAAACGTCGATGGAAACGTCGACGACGAATGGAATGGTATGGAATCCATGGAGTCCACGGAGGAGCCAGCCAGCGGATCCATTCTCGTGGAAGCCAGAGAGAGGAGTTGAACGATTCTTCCATTCGGAAAAGAGAGTCTTCCTCCAGGTTCCTCCAGCCAGAGCCGGAGACATAGAGATCCGGTTGAGTAGAAAGAGAGGACGGGGTGGGGGGTTGAAGTTAAAATTTGACGAATGGGGAGCGGAGTTGTTGAGGGAGATCAGGGGCGGACAAGGAACATCACGTGGACACGAGGGCAGAGCCACCAATGACGGCGAGGGGACGAGCGGATTTCGTAAATCTAAGTAACGGCGCTCTGGTCATCCTAATTGAGGCCGTTGTGAGCATTTACGACGCGATTACGACGAGAGAACCAGCCCCACAGACAAATACATCTCCCTGCATGACTTCTGATACGACAGCGGAGTTCGTAAAAGTTCCCCGGAGGTAGCACACTCCTATGCCACGGATGCCGTGTCTGCCTGCGTCGTCATCTGTCCCATCTCCTTTCATCTCATCTCGTCTCCCCATTCAGCGGCTACGACGACCGACCGACCCTCCCTCCCTTCTACTTCTACTTCCACCACGACTACCACTACGATTACTACTACGGTCGTAGCGGTAGGAGGAGGCCTGGACGATGCGAGAGAGATCTCACGCATCATGAATCATGACTGAAGGTAATTCTGGGTTCACCTTTGGGTCTCGCAACTTTCCGCGCACCAACAGGAAGAGGAGCAGGGGCAGCAGCCAGACAGACAAACAAAGAGACAGACAGACAGACACACAGACAGTATATGAGACAACAACGAAATTAACAAGCGAACGACGCAATCTACTATACCCTTGCTTCTTGATCGCGCTAGATTTTTTCTCCACTGCGCTTTCGAGAATGATTGAGGATTTTGCCTCTCCTCCCCGCACACCGCACCACGCCCCACGGGCCACCCCATGCCATGCCGTGCCATGCCATCTGCATCGGAGTTTTCTGAAGGGGACCTATCTATCCAACTCATCAGCGTCTGTCGTTTCTCCACAGAAGAAAGACTACTTACCGAAGGACCGAGGCCCCCGGGGCCAGCAAGTACTAACTGTTATGAGATCGAGCATCTTCTTTGATTCATACTGTCCTGGGTGGTAGCAAAAACGAGCTCACCATTATTTTGGATTGGACCCGCAACGACGCTAAGCAAACTCTCCTTCGTTTCGTGTACCACATTTGTGCTGTACCGGAGCGTACAATGTTCCATCCGTGTCATTGTCACACTGGAATGGAAAAGCAGCGAGAAGTGATCGAATTGAGTTGACGTGAAGTTTTGAATGCGGGGAACACATCACGGCATTTCCATTTCCTGCAATTGCTACTCATCGTCTGTTTCAGGGAACTTGAGCCTTGAGCGATGTCTGTGTTCGGTGCTTTTTCTCACTTTCTTCGAGCCATAGTCTACCCGAGGATTTAGAACTGAAGGTTGAGGAATTGATATGGATGTCTATACTACAGTATGGCCCGGTCCGGTGAGCGGTTCAGTCCAGTGTACTGTACGATTTGTGCTGGTACCAGAATCAATGAACTGTGGTCCACACCCCCTTGTGCAGATTCCGCCCATTGACCTTTTGGACGAAGGGGAAGGATAAAAGAAGCCAAGAACGTTTAGGACAACTACCACTACTTCTACTGCTATGTCACACGGTCAGGTAGCCGTCGTTGGTTCCTTGTGCACAATTGACAGTATCAAATTCTTGAATCATGCATCAAGGTTAGCAACATGTTGCTCATTCGCCGCTTTCCTTGCTGGGTTCCCCAATTGTCTAGGCCTTCCATCACATTGTGGGTCGATGCTATTCCGGAGTCTCACTTTCGAATAAAACATGCTCCCTTACGATCTGACAAAAAGGAAAGTCCCAAATTGCATTTGACACACCTTTCAAGAAGAATGTGTTTCTTTCTCGCACTTATTTCAAGGCCATGTTTTCGTCATTTTGTTTGAGAGTAGTTGGCTGGTCTCGACTCTCGAGCGTGCTTGCGTAGGCAGCAGAAGGACCAACGCAAATCCGTCGCTCAGGGATGAAATGATTCAAATGACTTCGCCAATAATGAAAAAACAGATATTCACTCCATTTCTTGCATCACTTGCCCAGTCACTAATAGAAGATCTTCATTAAATTGATTTAATCTTGAACCGGTCACCTGCTCCCTGTAGACATCAAAGAAAGGAATTAAGTCTCTCACATCACGTAGCGACGTTGTTCTTGTGGTTCACAACTTCAGTCAGTTCATGAACCAAAATTTCTCTCATTGTGGCCAATCAGAATTTAAAGAATGGAATAAACATGACTTTGTTCTACGGATTTCATCTTTCAGATCCGACTTACAATACGTCAACGAAAGTTATTCCCTTGCGAGCTGATGTGACCGAATGGAAGCCAAACACCGTTCACTATATACACATTCTGGTAATAAGGAAAAACTAATGTCAATGATTGAAGGTGCATGTTAAAGTATGACGAAAGAAGACTGTAGCAAGACAAAGCGAACCTAAATGCATGTTACAGATCTTGGTAAGGAATGTCAATCACATCAATCCAAGACAATGCAGTACAATATTAGTGTTAAACAGAATGTCAGTAAACCTCTCCTACGACTCGTGCTACTGTACTATTTTCGGATTTTCAACACACTGAAGTCTAATTTCCTTTCTTGTTTATTCATTCTTCAAATAAGATAACCATGGAATTTCATCACTTTTTTAAAGCGATGGCGTTTATCCTTCCATCACGATTCTTGGAAGAATATTCTGGTTGATGAGACCTTTATCGCTGGCCAAGGCCACAATCTAGCAGAGAGAAAGCAGGACAAGAGAAAATCGCGAGTAAAACAGGTTATCTACACCATTTACCCACGAACTTTTCTGGGGACTGACGGTTCATTCGCCAGATATCACGAGCTACCGAGTAAGGTGACAATCGCCCAGATTCATGCAAGCAACATGGGTAACCAAATTGTCAATCTCGGGGTGAGGCAGGAGTTCACCGGCGTAATTATCCGCCCTCAAGACGGATCGTGTTCTTTTCAATTCTCTGTACATGGAATTTAAGCAGAGATTCTCTGATATCAAGGCCGGGGGATAAAATGTGCAGAGCTTGCATACAAACAACGCGGCACATCATATAGGATCAAAGGTCAGAAAGGACGAAGGGTGTTGCCGTCGTTCATTCTGAGATATTCTTGCGACCCTATGTGCAGCCAAGACATTCAACATGAAATTTTGATACATTGTCTCGTGAGCAATACCTTAAACTCCTCTGTATGTACGAAGCACCATGAAGGTGAACGATTTGTCGTGGCGACATGCACATGTGCTTGGAGCAGTGTGCCGGGGACTCTTCCTATTTTTGAGACGTCCAATTAAAATTACCAACCCTCCACTCGATGTAATGTATAACAAGATCAGGCCTGGGCTTGAGAGACCCGCCTAAATGTTCATTCGGTTGACCTTACACCTGGCGGGCGGCCTTTTTGAATGTATGGAAGAAATCATGAACGTACGGTGGCATTTGTAAATTGACATCTGTACCGCCAATAAGGTATCGAATTCATGTAAGTGTAGCCTACGGAGAGAAGAAGTTGGGACTCTTTAACTGTCCAAGGAACCGCTAGTCAGCGAAGATCGGTCTCCTCGATCTTTGATGAGGATAAAGGCAACAGCCGGTGGCGACCCGAAAATGGAGACAAAGAAAACGATCTACGGATATAATGTATGCTGCCTCCCGGTAATTCTGACTAGCGGGCAGGGAAAGAATTCCACAGCATAGCGTTAGATAGATTGTAGATCGAGTGAAGCCACTAAAGAGAGAGAGAGAGAGTGAGAGAGGACATGATTAACAGGGGAAGCGGAAGATCGTGACACTGTATTGGCCGACCATGCGGCTCGGTTCATCTGATCAGGAGGTAATGGATATACTGGCGGCAGAAGATGGAGCTGGTGAAAGAGGGGGGCTGGCTGGATGACGGCCGGGAGGAGGACCTAGCTTATGTCAAGAAGAGACCTGATTATCCATTCACCTATGGAGAGCCCGAACGAATCATCGCTTTCTCTCTCATACGCACACACACTTAGATCCCTCTTTTTCTCTATGTGAGAGGGTTTAGTAGAGGATAAACGAGTCCACTCGCGAGAGACCAGAGAGACAAAGCATGTCAGACACTGGCATGCCGCCCCTGGCACAACAACAAGGTGTAAAGGTACTGATACAACCACAGGAGCCCCAACACAGAAGACTACCCAGGCCCCAAAAGTTGTGCATTGCATCGGACGTAGACGGACAAAAGAGAAGCGAGGTGCAGGCTCCCTTGCTCTCTCTCGAAAGCTGAAGCAGTCCGGTCCCGTCTGGCAGCAGCAGCTGGCCAGTGTGCTCTCGGCTCTAGATCCACAGTCAGATTAGAAAACTGACACTACTCGATAGAGAAGAACTGGAGTGGAAACCCAAATGAAGTTCCGAGAAAAGAACCCGAGAAAGGAAAGTTTTCTTGTTCCACTGAAGAAAAACTAAAGCCAAGGGAGTGCGAAAGCGGGTATTCAAAGCAAACTTAGAGCAAAATGGAGCACCCAAGCAAAAGCAGCAGAAGAGAAGAGATGTGTTTGGGGAGGGGATGATGACTTGTTTGGCGAGCCGTGTTGTCCGTGGGACTTGATTAAGAGTTCTGGGCCTACAGCTATAGCGCTCGCACGCGCGATGCATGGCCTTGCCATCTCCTGAGAGTATCCGGGAATGGAAAAAGCCGGGCGGGGATATGGATTCGGATCGGACGGCTGAAAAGGCTCTGCAAAAGGATCGACAGGTTCTGACAATGGGGGCAAGAATCAGAGCAACTGGTTGCAGTAGGCGCTATACAATGCATTGCACATGAAAATGATGGTATCGAATCCTTCGCTTTAACGCATGCTTTCCTGACGTCTCCTTCCAATCCCTCCATGGATTTCTTCTTCTTCTTCTCTTCCCCTCTTCTGCCCTACTTATGCTCTCTCTCTCTCTCTCTACCAGAACGCCTCCGTTGGCGATTCATCCTTCCATCTCCCCCCGCTCGCGGCGGAGATTTATCACACACTTACCTAAACCATCGCAAGATGGATATCATCAGCCACAGCTTAATATAATAAAATATAGTACCACAGTAGCAGAGCAGGTCAGGTCATGGCAGGGCAAGGCAGAGCAGAGCATTGCAGGAGCATGGAAGAGAAGAAAGAAGTCGATACGGGCGAGCGAGTGTGAGGACGTGAAGGTGCTATCAGGCAATGCTATCAAGTAGCGTAACCGTGGATGGTACGCAGCCGTTACCATAAGTTGCGGCTTTCTCGACGTGCGCCTTTAATGGAATCAGGGGCCCACTGTCCTGCCCGCGGCACCACCGTCCCTCCCTCCCTCCCTCTTCCCGCCTCTCACACGTCCGTCCGTCCGTCCGTCCTTCCCTCGCTCCGCTCCTCTCCGCTCTCCCCACTCCATTCCTTGTGCTACAGATCTGTCGACCGACGAGCAGGGACAATGAGGAAAACCGGAACACGTCTTCCTTGCTTTTCGTCCATCCATTCATCTCACTGGCCTCCGTTGCGGTCCCCGTCTCTGAAGCTAAATTTGAATCGCTTTTAACATTTAACCTTCGTTCGTTCGGTGCACATGACCGGACTTTTCGCTGGCTCGAGCGCATGTTGTTAGCTGGCTGCAGGCACGGAGATTTGGCAGCGGGTCCGTCTACTCGAAAGAAAGGAAGAATGGAGAGGGTCGAGGGAGTTTGTGCGGCCAGACTGGCCAAGAGTGGCCACGAAGGGAGAGAGAGAAAAAGAGAGAGAGAGATCAAGTGTTTTGGGATGAAGAGTGGAATGTGGAGTGATGGTCTCGATGTGAGAGATGATGCGAAGCTTTTTGAAGAATCGGATGGAATTGTTACTGTTGCTGCCTTGCCGCTGTAATCATCTCTGCTCTGACCTTTTGTTGATGTAGCTTTACGACACTTTAACTCATCATCGCGGATTTCTAGCCAGTTGGCATTAATTTAGACATGCGTTTTCGTCCACTTGGTCTTGTTGGATGAAACACCTGCAGCTTTCAGCGAGGAATTTCTCCTTCTTTTCCTCTTCACTTTTTCTCCCTCTGCGTTCTTTTTTCATCCGTGTCCCTCTGCAGTCCTTGTTCTCGCTCTTGCAGCACCAGATCCAGTCGGGCACTTTCTCGTCTCAATAGGGAACACTGGCTAAATGATATAATTGAAGCCATCCAACATGTAGGACTTCGGACGACTGGAACCGCTTGGAGGTTACAATAAAGATGAAGAGAGTTTGGGGAAAGTCAAATGACGCTAGGACAAGGTAAAAGAGGAAAAGCATAGGCGGTTGACAAAAGTCCATCATGAAAAACAAAAGCAGTAAAGCACGGATGGGCTAGGCCCCTGTACTGATGAACCAAATACAGCGCAACACGGTCGAACAATCCCCTCAATTGCGCCAGACATCCGCAAGGATTCCAGGCATCTAAACCTAACTTTGAAACCTGGCTTTGTTTGGAGCATCAAGTGGGATCGAAGACGGACTCTTCCTTGATGTTTGTCTATGTTAGTAGGCGGCGGAAGGGAGGGAAGTCATTCCAAAAACCCCTGCTTCTTCTTCTCCTCCTCGTCTCCTTCGACACTCCTGCACCGACAAACATGACATGGTTGACGCCCATCCTTTCTTCCCTTCCTTCCTCGACCAGTGTTGTTTACAGCAGACCACAGTAATTTTTCCTCTGGGGAAGATGATTCTTCGGAAAGACTAAGGATACAGCGTTCACCATACACCTTTCTCATATCTGAACGTTTTCATCTGTAATCCGGGTTCTAACCATGCTTTAACCTTTTGGCAGAAGCCGTGCATTTTACCGAGGCTTTTGGAATGTGGATTGAGGATATTTATTTAATATGATGCGATAAGGAAATCCTCAACTTGTTGTTCTATGAGTGAATGCGCATTATCTATGCTTTCGTTTAATCCTTAAACTATGAGAATCTCCTTTATCATTCTTTGAAAGGTGACATCTCCTGTTCCTCGCGGCAGTGGTGTCTTTCGGATTGCATACAGAAGGGAGTTATATAGAGCGTTTGTTTTCTGCTGACTTAGCGAAGAATTTGTATGTCAACTATACGTAAGTTTCTGATGTTTTGATGAGTAAGTATGTAGTACGAGAACTCTGCTGGCAGTTCCTTGAAGAAAGGAAAGGAAGGAGAAGAAGAACAGCGACGGAATTGAAGTTGAGTGAGACTCGCTCTTTCCTGTTGGGGCATGTAGATGAGGATCCCAAAGGATATGATGAGGAAACGCGCCGTAACTGGGTGAAGATTCATGTTCCTCCTGATATTCCGCATAGGTAGTTTAACGGAAATCCCTTAGATAGGTTTTGTGCGTTGGGATCAACAACCCATGAGTGATAATAACGCCTGGAACCTAAGGAGTGGATTCTCTATCATGTGATTAAACCAACATCTTCTTGTACTTTTACCGGAAATTTAAGAAATTGATTATTGTCCTCGTTCTCAGTCGCGCTAAAAAGAGGTTGGTAATAGCAGACCAATGTGTTCCTGGTCATACAGTCTGCGTGGTGTTCCTCCTAATCCTCGTACATGATAGAAATTTAGAATTATAGACGATGTTGTTAGGGGTGGTCATACATATCGTGTGATTGACTAGTCGTAATTCAAGTACTTCAGATATATATATATAGAGAGAGAGGTACCAGTGGACCGGATTGGATATGCGTGTCATCAACTGTAAACTCTAATCTGATGACAGAAGGCCGATTGACCGGCACACAACCTGATATTTTATGAGTGCCAAGTGTCAGCACAAGCAATCATAATCATAATGTGATCCGTTTCATCATTATGCTTCTTCTGAGCCCGTCGTCGTCTACGGTGGTGGTGGTGGTATTGCTGTCAGTGGACAACACCAATCGACACTCACACTACCAATTTAGAATTCATTAACCAGAAAACCAACTCTAACTATAATCATGGACTAATTTTGAACCCTGACTGTCTAATTGTCTCCCGTGCATTCGAATTCCAGTTCGCTTGACTAGAGACTGGGGCTGGACTGGACAGCGTGAACTTCTCTCTGTGTTCTGGTTCGAACCAGCCCCGCCCGGTGCTCGCCGAGTTTCTGGGTGCTCCCTACAAGGGATCCAAAAGGAATGTATAATTTGCTCCTTCTTACTCCCCATGGTCCAGGGATGTTTCTTCCAAGAATGCCGAGAAAGGAAGGAATCAATTCTTCCCGCCACCCCCACCCCTGGGATATAAAGTCAACCAGAGAGAGAAAGAGAGGAGCAGAAGCATGAGAAAGCGAGAGAGAGGCGGGGGAGAGAGACAGTAAAGGAAAATTGGAGGAACCAAGAACCACGTTGGTTGGTTCCGAGAGATGGGTCCCCTTCTTCGACAACAGTGAATCCAAATCTCCCTCAATCTGTGAGTGCAATGTACCCTGTAATATTTGGGAACCAGTGCTCTGCTGGCCGCAACAAGAGTCAAACACTGCGTAGAAGTCGGATGTATGAAGGACTGCCCTACCACCACCATCAGCATCTCCTCCTCCACCACCGCCACTTCTTCGCTCCACTCTCTGTTTCCTCTCTCTTTGTTCTACTGAATCTACTCCTTCCTTCGCTCTTCCGTCCTCCTCTGCTACCTCTACAGTGATATGGCCACCACTATTCTGATAAGGAAAGCGAGCAAGTCCGCCACAATGTCATGTACTTCTGGCATTCTCCTTGAGATTATCCCCGGTCCTCGCGAACAGGACAAGACTGATGCAATCAATGGACATGTTCATATTGATGTTTGATGTTCATCATGCTTGGAAAAAGTATCCTGGTAGGGCTGGGCGAGTCTTCAACAGATCACGTCCACCCGATCCCAACCAAAAAGTCCTTGTTCCACTTCCCTTACACCGAGTCCGCATGTACTCCTGTAACTCCCCATTTCTAATGCACTACACTGCATCGACTGTGCTGCTATAGTGACTAGCATTCTATTGTCTTTGTGTTCACTTTCCCGAAGGCAGACAGGCTAGGCCAGGAGCGGCAGCAGGCAGGCAGGCAAGAAAAAGCAAACATACTCACACCCACAGTAGTTGTTGTAGAAGTAGTACTGATTCATAAATATTGGATTATTTGAAGGGCCCTTTCTGGTTGGATGAGGTTGACAAGGAGCTCAGATGGATGTCCAGTTGACTGACGCAAATCTACCATTTTAGCTTCATAAAAAATATACTTATGAGAATCAAGCCTTTGATATGTGTGAGAGACATTGAAATGGGTCAAAATATCTAAGATAGTGACGTAAGGGATCGACTTTTGAAATTTTATTATGTAGTAATAGAAAAAGTGCAAACGACTATTGTAAGTTCCCACAGGCCACATGGTGATGCGTCTACAAGTTGGACTTCTTTCCCTTTTCTTTCTTTTGTTCTCTTCCTCGTGAAATTTTATGAATTTTCTATGTTCTAAATTGATGCTAATTCGCTATTATGCGGATTTGTCTTTATTTGTGCTATGTATCTCGCTGTTGCCATCCAGAATTTGATTTCAATTTACTTCCTACCCCTGCTTTCTGGTTTGCGTTCTTCCACTGTTTTATAAATAGTCTTTATCGTTACATTTGAGCATTTGAAAGAAGTGTATACCTACTTTATTTTAATATATTTAGGGCATCTAGATAACTATCTGTAGAATATCGTGTCACATCATTATTTTGGAAGATTATGCGAAGAATGCTCAAAGATCGGAGTAGAATAAGTTTAAATTTCCAGACAATTTTTGAGTAAATTGTAGATAGAAATATCAAAGTAAACTAGATAGTGATGGTTAAGATCCCCTCTTTTAGTGGCTTGCCAGATATTGGTCATCGGAAATTCATACTGGTAATACTAACAAAGAAATTGGAAATATCGTTATTATACGTTCAATTTATGTAACTTCGAAGTCATGAAGTGGCTCTAAATAAATCAGCTTCAATGAACATGATTGAATCGGAATCGTAATCTTGATTATATTTTTGTAGAATTCAAAAGTACTTCCTCATTTTCGATATTTGGTGTATTAGATTGGCGATAACATTGTAAGTAGGGAACCATTTATCCCACTAATCTGTTTCTGAGCATTATACACGAGGTTGTAAACAGGGTTAACAAGCACCGAAAGGTGATTACAGTAAGCTGACAGCTATACATGAAGAAGAATTTTGCAGTTGTCTTAAAAAGAGCAGAATAGTACTCTAAAAAATCGTTTCGATGGAGGATGCTGTTCTTGCAAGTGTCTCAAAGGTTGAGTTCTTTTGACTTGTCACGTAGAAAGTTCATGTCTTGCATTCTTATGATATAGAAAGATGTCGAGAAGCGTCATAGACGAGATATCTGGAAAATCAAGGAAACCATTTTACAGTAAAGGAGATGTTGATGTTTTCTGCCCTTACCCCTCTGAAGATAGAGGAATTCGAGAAGATTGGATAAACGCTACTAGTGCGCGCGAAAGGCCAGTGTCGATCCAGAGGAGAGTTTAGGCATATATGTCAAGAAGAAGAAACCCGCGGTTGTAATTTTGGTGCTAATCCTTGGCTTGCCATATACCTACAGATGCGCTGACTTAAAGAACCTCATGCAGAACATATCCAATATAATACATTACATCTTCAGGTGTGAGGGATCATACTACGCTGACTTATTGACTTTCACGATTTACGGAAGGGACAGCGAGATAGGGATGTTGTGAAGCGCGAGGGAAGAGGAGGGTAGGGTTCTCTTCTGGTGGGGGAGGGAGAGGGGGTGGAAGATATATTATCATATGTGTTGTAAGGTTTTGGACTCCAACGAGACAGTCGCGAGGAGAGCAATCTAGATAGATGTCTCGTGAATGCTGCGCCTTTACAAAGAAGTAGCCAGTTGAAAGAGTCAAGTCAATCGGGTGCTTCGTCCTCCAAATTCTCGTCTATCCATCCCATTCCTCATGGTTAGCTGTTGCACAGTATCGAAGGGAGTGCTGGTGATGGTGCTCTTGTCAGATGCGATGCGAGGTCGTCTTTGTCTTGGTAGAAGCGACGGAGGGGAATCTCGCTCACATCTATCCACTTTCATCCGAACAGGAAGGAAGGAAGGATGGAGGCCCAGAAATGGGGAGGTGGAGCGGAGCAGCACCGACATGCAGCCAGCACCAGGCACAGCAACTGCTGCTCCCCTTCTGTGAACAAAATATAACAGACCAAACAGAGCACGCAAGCCCAACTGGAGGATCCAAAAGGTGAAGGGAGGGCAAGGGGAGAAGTCCGGCCTGGGGAAAGCGTAGGAAGCAAAGGCAAAGAGGTGGAGCGAGCGGAGGATGAGGAGGAGCCATAAGCCCAGGGACGCGAGCCCCACAGACACCTTAATCCACACGGGGAATCATGGGGCCAAATGGATTGAGATGAGATGGGAAATCATGGAAGTGAAGTGCGGTGCGGTGGGGCGGGGTGGGGTATGCGATGCGATGCAGGTGATGAAGGGTATGGGGCATAGCGGATGTCGAGGCCACCAGGCACATTCATTCATTGAGTCCTTCGTTGGTTCATCCATTATTGAGGATTAGTATCGGGCCATCGGCCGAGCACTTTAGAGGCGATGACAGGGGCGGGACTAAATTTGGGAAAGGTATGGTCCGATCTTCTTGTTTCTGCTACCCTATGTGGAAGAAGAGTCGTGCAACAATATAATCTTCTTAAATATTCCTCCATAAATAACCATAGGCCAACATGCCCGGTATCAATACTTTGTATAAGAGGCCAAATAGTCTCCCTCCCATCCCGTCCTCAATCTCCCAAGGCATCCAATCGCAGCGACCCCCTTCTACTGGCTATCGTCCAGTCCACATTTTCGCCCTCACCTACTGTAGAACCCCCTGTGTACAGTACAGGTACACCATACCAGCACCACCACCCTGCCCTGCCCCTGCTCGCGCTCGCTTATCTCTACGCCCCGCCCCGCCCCGCCCCCCCATCAGCACACTGTTTGACCCGCCTGACCAACTGACCTCATCGACAATCTTATAGGCCCCAAATATAGCCATCTGTTTGTTTACCAAGACTTGGGACTCCGCAAGAGAAGGGACGGAGGGTCGGACTCTTGGATTCGGCAACTTCTGGGTTAGATCTCGTCCCCTGGAGGAGGAGGACGAGGAGCGCAAGGGAGGGAAGGATGTGGTCCGAAGGTGGGAGGGATGTTGGCCGCAGATCGCCGTGGAGACGTCTGTTGAGACGGGGACACCGTACCCGGCAGAGGGAGTGCGACGAGAAAGTCGATGTATGTAGTTCTGGGTCGGTCAACTGAAGTCGCCGGTGAAATTGAACTGTAAATGTATTCGGCGGAGTTGGATGTCGGAGTTTGTGGTTTACAACTGTCCCATTCTGTCCTTTTGCCGATTCCGACGGGACCGACAGAAAGTTTGACGGACGACGTTGGAAGCGAACGGACTGATAGCGACACCCAGTCATGGACGATGTGAGGGCCCCCTACACGTGATGGCTGGTCCATCATATCATCCTCTTCCCTCATCATGGTACCCTGGCAGCCAGCCCTGCCCGGCCAGGCGGCCAGGCCAGCGCAGATGAAGGAGAAGGAGAAGAAGCAGACGCAGAACCAGAAGAAGAAGAAGAAGCTGTAACTTGTAACCTCGACGTGGCTGCTGCTGCTGCTGCGCCGTGCCCCGCCGTAGTGTGTTTATGTACCAGTGTACTATGGTACTGTAGTAACTAGGGTTGAGTTGGTGGGAGGGAACCAAAAGACACAAAAAGATAAAAAAGGAGAGGATTAATTAGACAGTCGGGACTCGCGAGCAGCATTTGTACCGGACGGAAGGACGAGTAAGAGTCGGAGGAATGATATTATCCGGAAGATCCATACTTCGAATGGGGGGTTGGAAGGCTAAAACGGGTCAGTGGTTGTCTGCTGCGGGGCCCACAGCTGGCAAGGCTGCGCCCTATAGGCCCTCAGGAAAATAAACATCCGCCAGAGCGAGACCGAGAGTTCTGAGCTGGGGCCGAACATTTTCATCCTTCTTGTCAACCATTCGCACGCTTCGGCCAGGGAAGCAATTAACAGACACCACGTCAGCAAATAGTTCAACCAGTGGGTTCCAGTTTAGCCACTGCTTTCATCACACGTGTCGTGACGGTTCTCATATTTCCCTCACACGTCAACTGGCTCGAGCTTTGACCGAGTGCGCCGGTATGTCCAACCCGAGATATGCCGCATACCGTGAGTAAAACCGGAAAGTAGCTTGTAGAGGCCGGATGAAAACATCATATACCCGTTTTCTACCCGGACCTGTCAACGCGAAACGTGGCTGTTACCAGACCTTGTCTGGTAAAACATAGGCACCAGTGATTATACCTCGCTCCTCATGGAGACTAGGTCTCGCCCTCCCTACTCTTGTGGATGGCTCGCCTCGCCGCCTTTCGAAGAATAATTTAATTCCGAAAATGCCCCATTTTCTGCGCTCCCATTCGCAGAAAGAAGCGGAAAGAAGAGAAAAGATTTGATCGCGTCCTTCCTTCCCGTTCTCGTCCGAGACAAGAGGAATGAAACGAAAGCAGCTACGCAACGCCCAGCACAGCAGAGACTTGAACTGGACGAGGGGACGGAAAGCAAAGCAGAGCCGAGAAAAGGAAGGAAAGGCTGATGAAATGAAAGGAAAGCAGATCATAGGCCAGAAGGGCCGTCGCTCATGAGCAGCCCAGCAGCAGCAGACACTCCACAGATCCCAGACAGCCAGACAGACAGGCAGCAGAGGAGGCAGCAGCAGCAGCAAAGCAGGACGAGGAGGAGGAAAGAAGAAGGCAATAGTCGGAAGGCCGCCAGGACGCTCAGAGAAAGGAGGGAGACAGAGAGAAAGAGAGCGAGGAGAGGAGAGTAGACGCGAGAGGAGAGCGGGGAGAGGGAGCGCCCGGGGAACGAGAAAAATATCACAGAGGAGAGAGAGAAGGAGAACAGAACGGACAGGCAAGCGAGCAGGCAGAGGGGGGCTGTTCGAGAGAGAGAGGAAGGAAGGAAGGAAGGAAGGGACGCTAGGCCGTGGAGGAGGAGAATTCCATTCTATTCCGTTCCAGTTCGTCAATACACTGCACACTACTGCTATCTATCTCCTCACTACTACAACTACAACAAGTGGAGTGGAGAGTGCTGGCTGCTTCGGCTGGGCTCGTGCTTTTACTTTTTGTTATTTGGTGTAGTGGAAACATCTTGAGGTTGTTGTTCATATCGGGGCGCGGAAGCTGTACAAACCATTCTGTAACACTAGGTTGGGTAGGAATCAAGGCAGGCAAGGCAGCAGGGACGATTGGGAATTGGAGGTGTGGTCTATCGCTAGACTAGAAAACGTTTTTGTGATCTATCAACAAGCAAGGACTGTTGTTCGAGGGGGCCCCGCCCCGGGGAGCGAGCGAGCAAGAGAGAGGGAGGGAGCGAGGGAAGGAGGAGGAGGAGGAGGAGGTTGAGGCTGATTGAGGTTGGCCGTCTGGGTCCGGCAGTTCGGTAGGGGAAAGTGGGAGGAGGACGAAACGTCGGGAAAGGACTGCGGTGCGGTTGTCGTTCAACGTCGAGATTTTTCTTCCTACGGTATTTTTTAATAGAGGCCTCGCCGTTGAGATGAAAAGGAGGACTCCAACGCGCGCTCAGAGTGACTTAAAAGCATCAGACTAGCAGCCGGACTTTTTTTCACAGGGTTGCATGGTGGATGTAGCTTATGTGCGTTAGATTTTAGAGGTGAGAACGAGATTATAGGCTGGACTGATCCTCTCCAATGCGCTGAGATCAATTGTCAACTTTCAAACATGCTCGATTCCTGAACGTGTTCTTACTATCTGGGGGTTCCACCGATTGATAACGTCATCGTAGGAGGCCAAGGAAGGGGTTCAGCTGTCGACCTTTGATGGTGAAGTGTTTGAAAACTTTGGACTAAACCGCGCAGGGAGGAGTACAAATGAAGAGGTTTCCCTGACTGCAATGTAAAAGTGAGGCACTGAGAAAAGAAGCATCTAGCTGCAGCAGGGATGGGGCGCTGGAAAGGCATGCATAGGAGTGAATATCGCAGATGGAACTTCACTGACATGAGCTCTCCAGTCTCTCTCTGTATATGAGGGAGGTGCTGGTTTGAGCTGTGCAATCTCGGTCGCGTCCGCCATAGAACGATTGCCCACGGTTCTTTATGTATTCTTGTTCGCCGATGAGGCTGTCTGCCTCTGGATATGCGCAACATCAAACAATGACAGGTAAACTCTCCATTCCCCGGACTTTGTTCCTCCTTTGCTCTGGGTCCTTCAGCTACTGTTCGGCACTCACCACAATGTGACGATGGAGACGCTTTTCAGCTCCGCCGGAACCACGATACTTTATTCGAGGACAGGAGTCCGCGAGCTCCTGCTCCTATGCAAGCACACTTTCGCTCAGTCGGCTGGGAAATAGTAGACAGACTGCAGGGATGATGTTCGGAGCGCCCAATGCTCTGTCGAGCTCCTCGCGACAGCCCTCAGGAGTGTCTTGTATGACTTGACTCGACTTTTGCATGCCACCCTCACGCAGAGTGGCAGAATGTTTGAGGCCATCTAGATAGTGCAGGTTACGCCATGTAGCCGTACACAACTCAGGAGCCGTGATAAATCCAATCATGAGATGTTGACCACAATGATAGTGAGTAACGACCCAGTGAGCCGCGGCTGACGTTCAGGTGCCCGTATTCATTATATGCAAAGGCCGGTGAAGACGATTTGAGGACAGGAATGCTCTGAAGGCAAGGAAGCTGTAAGTCAACCTGCAGTGTTAGTAGGGATGGAATCAGACGCCATCCCAAATACTGAAGACCAAGTGATGGGTTATTAGTTTCTATTGTGCGCCGCTGGAATCGAATCGCGCCGCGTGATGGTTTTTTCAGGCCTACCGCAGGAAAGAAGTTTTGTAAAGTTCACATTCTGGCTAACCTGGTGACAGCGTTGGCCTGGAAGCTACATGGTTAAGCCACCATTTGTCTTCATGGATGTAGAGGCAGGCTCTCGGAGGCGCTTCCGTTTGTCTCATCCACTACTGCGGGCGTCCCCTCGTTAGCCGACTACTATCGTTCAGGGACACAGCATTTACGGGGGCTCTTTTCTAGAATCGTAATGGAAGCAGTAAGGCCTGAAACTGTCTGGGGATGGTGCTCCAACCCGACGCGGTGTAGGACAAAAGTGACGAGAGAGAGATATGTCACACTCAATTGTCCTCTGACAAGGACTTAGGTAGCCGTACGGACTAGGAGAATGTCTTTTTTCTGCTCGGGCCTTTTCTCTGTTTTCTTGGTTCGATTTGGCTGACGACGGGATTTGCCTGCCCTCCAACGTCTTGGTTCCAATGTGTATCCCTTTTCCAGATCCTACTTGGATCATGTGCAAGAGTGCATGTCAAGGAGCTTTATTCTCTTCAGCCGAAGCCATTCGAGTTTCTCATAAGGTTAACATGGACGTTAGTGGACTTGCCAAGCTGTGTGCCGTGCTTCTGTGGTGCCTTTCGCCTTTTGTAACTTACGATTCCAGCTTAAGTATCGAACGCTGGAAGTGGTGAAATTGCTCTCAGCTTCCTGCACTTGTATGGGTGCAGGTGAACAGCGAAGTCTCAACTCTGAGCTATGGCATGCATGTGCGGGTCCTCTTGTGTCTGTGCCTCCCGTGGGCAGCCGCGTGGTCTACTTTCCTCAGGGTCATAGCGAGCAGGTGCGTGTCCCACCTTTTAGACCTCTGTTGTCTGGCTCTCACCTTTTAGTCAGACGTACCTGATTTAAAATTGCGTTTTCGAGTTGCCGTTGCAATGGTACTTTTTTGGGGATTTTGCTACGAGACTGAGCATTTGGTAGTTGACGGTGCTTTACACGAGTTGGCGATATGGTTCGCAATTTGTTTCGCTTTTGTGTTGTGGTTCGTTGATGCAGTGGACGTATTCGAGACATGTTAGTTGATAAAATCACTCCAATGGTGTATTCAGGTGGCTGCATCAACCCAAAAGGAGGCCGATGTGCATATACCCAGCTATCCCAGTCTCCCATCGCGGTTGATCTGTTTGCTCGACAATGTTACCCTCCATGTACGTGCCGTCCACAATGTGTCTGGCCTTGTGCGAAGGACAAAGTTCACTTTCATTAAGTCTTTCTTATCTGGCTAATGTTTTGCCTTCTTTCCCGTGCAGGCGGATATGGAGACGGATGAAGTTTACACCCGGATGACCTTGATACCTATCAGTGTGGTAAGTTCTGATGTTTTCCTCATGGAAACAGTGTCGTTGGGTTTAAACCTATGCCACGCGAACTTTTCAACGCGTGAATGTCCGATGTGGGCTCTCGTGCTCGCGATCATACTGGGGCAAGTATATCAACCAGACGTTTAAAATCGTCATGCGCCTTGTGCAGAGCCCGGAGAAGGAACTTGTGATCGTGCCTGACATCACAAGGGACACCAAACAACCCACAGATTTTTTCTGCAAAACTTTGACTGCAAGTGATACTAGTACTCATGGTGGCTTTTCGATCCCCCGCCGTGCCGCAGAGAAAGTTTTTCCACCCCTGGTACTCGTCCGCAATTTTTTCACGTTGCTCTCGTCCATTGCATTTGGCTCATTGTGATTTTGCTTCCTCGTCTATGCCAGAAGAAGCACTGTCAAGCTATTATTGTGAACCTTTTCGATGTAGATGCTAACTCAGCTCCTACGGCTTTTGTACAGGACTATTCTCAACAACCTCCAGCCCATCCCGCCCAGGAGCTCGTCGCAAGAGACCTTCATGATCAGGAGTGGCACTTCCGGCACATCTACAGAGGTATTCAAAATCATTTTATTGGTAGTTGTCTAGTAATATGCCGTCATTTCAAATTCGTCTTTATTTGGATATCTTAGAGGTCCAGTTAAGTGACACATTTCTCTTTATCTTCTAACGCATTGTCTGGTACAGGTCAACCTCGTAGACATCTTCTCACAACTGGATGGAGTGTTTTTGTTAGTGCTAAGAGACTTCAGGCTGGTGATTCTGTTCTCTTTATCAGGTAAAGGTTTTATACTGCAGACAACTTGAATGCTTGCATTCGTCTTCTGAATGATTCCGTGTTCATTTGGCCGTTTTAGTTTGGCCATTTCTAATTCAGCTTCTGTAAGAGTGAGACCGAGAAGCTGAGTTGATTGATTAAATTTTGTTCCCTGTATCTGCTCGAGTCAAGACTACAATGATGCATAAACACCTAATCGTCTGATTGTTGTTTTGGTGGATGCCTTAGAGATGACAAGGGACAGCTTCTTCTGGGTATAAGGCGTGCTAACAGGCAGCAGACAGCTATGCCTTCCTCAGTGCTCACGAGTGACAGCATGCATATTGGGGTTCTTGCGGCCGCTAACCATGCAGCCGCTACCAGTAGCAGATTCACTATCTTCTACAATCCCAGGTATATAATTCAGCTTTGATATGATGTGAATGTTTTCACTATGTTTGCCATGTTCGTTTTATTTTCCGTTCAAATCTCTAAAGGTGTCAGTCAGAATTGGTTGTTGGTAGTGCATAATTGTTTCGCTCAGCTTACTTCACTCACAAACATTCGTAGACTTAAAGCCTAATGTCTCTTGGCAGGGCAAGCCCATCCGAGTTCGTCATCCCCCTTGCTAAGTACAATAAAGCTATCTACCACACCCAGGTTTCTGTGGGCATGCGCTTCAGGATGGTTTTCGAAACAGAGGAATCAGGTGTGCGAAGGTAAGATCCTGCAGACTTTGTAGTCACATAATGAAGAGTCCTGAATCAGCCAAGGAGATAACAATCTCCTTGTGGTTCACTTCAGAGGCCAACCCGCCGAAATCTATTTATACGGGAGTAGAAGTTTCAAATTCTTGCTGAAGGCATGATACGCTGGTACACCGTGTCAACCAGTCGTTCGTGTCAAGGGTAGTCAGGAGCCTTTCCTTCTGCATGTTCTCTCTTGTCCGGGTCTTATATATCTCTGATCGCCGGGTTAATGTCTTGGACTCTAAATTGAAAATTTCACTTCTCTTTATGAAGATGTAAGGTAGCATCTACTTATTCCAATAATACTGGGTGTTTACAGATACATGGGAACGATTACTGGTATTGGTGATGTCGACCCGCTTAGATGGCCGAACTCGCACTGGCGCTCGTTAAAGGTACGAGTATACTTTATGGTCATTGAGGTGCTATAAGTCTCGTTGATTATTCAGAGTGGGGTGAATCACGTCTTTTGTGTTTGGGATGCTTGATTTACCTCTGTATTGAGACCCCGAACTAATTGATTTAATTTGTAGGTTGGCTGGGATGAATCTACAGCTGGTGAGAGACAGAGGCGCGTTTCTTTGTGGGAGATTGAGCCGTTAACAACCCCATTCCTGATTTGTCCTCCACTGACATTGAGAGCGAAGCGGCCCCGGGCGTCTTCTCGAGGCCATTCGGGTATGAGTAGTCAGTAACCTAAATTCATTGTGTTAGTGTGAGGAATATAATG
Organism: Marchantia paleacea; assembly: GCA_014180765.2. Taxonomy (NCBI): domain Eukaryota; kingdom Viridiplantae; phylum Streptophyta; class Marchantiopsida; order Marchantiales; family Marchantiaceae; genus Marchantia; species Marchantia paleacea. Next base: position 130,985 of record MUAA02000129.1, read on the forward strand.
GTTACTATTGGCACATGTTATGCGACGTTTTTTTTCCTGCGGAAAATGTTTCCCTTTTCTTGGACTTCATCTACTCATTATTGCTTAGAGTAGAGTCCGTATTTTAAAAATGACTTGCGCATATACCTTGTCTGCACGTTGTGAGAAATGTTAAACACGGTCGCGTATGTTCGGATTTGCAGGTGAAGATGAGGAAGGAGATGGCTCGGTGAAAAAGTCTTCCATGTGGTTGAGAGATGACGAGAGGGACGGTCTATCGAATCTACCGTTCAGGGGCCTTGGGATCGACCCTTGGACACCCAGGTTACCACAGAGTCCAGATTCAGTAACTCCTGGAACACCAACAGATTTCTATCGGGTCATGGCTGCGGCTGCTCTTCAAGAAATTCGCGGCAACGAGACGTCCAAGCAAATGCTTCAGCGACAACCTCAACAGTCCCTGCAGAATCATCAGATGCAGTTTCGCCCCCAGCAGCAACAACCTCCATTACAGCAACAAGAGCAGCAGCAGCAACAACAACAACAACAACAGCAGCAGCAGCAGCTTAATATGCAACAGCAGCAGCAACAAGTTCTGCAGTCGCCTCAGCCGTTGCCATTACCTGATGTTACTGGGCCCTTACTCCAACTTTCATCTAGCAGGCCACAATCTCCTATGCAGTTATCTACATTGCGGGCGTCGTCAGGATATACGGACTCGGATGTGCACTTATCTCCTGCTTCTACTGCGTCAGGATCATTTCCTTTACAGAGTCTTCTGAGCAGGACTCAACAAGGCAGTGTACTCACCACTGAAGATACAAACCAGTTTTCAAATCTTCTCCGCAGCAATCAAAGCGCAATGCAACAAGCTACTATGCTACCTGGGTCAGCTATGGTAGGCCGAGATTCTCCTGTATCGAGTGCCTGGTATTCTATGCGGGATTCCACTACATCTGATTGCGCTCATCCAAGTTCACGCATGGGGCGAGCAGACTCATCCCCCAGTTCTGCTCCTACATTTGCTCTTTCATCCAATGAACCTTGTCAATCTGGTTTGACAGCCCTCCCCATGCAGAACTCTCCTTACGCAGTGTTTCGGGATAGTTCACAGGAGCAAGATCAAGTACAGTCCGATCCTCGTAGTCATCTCCTGTTCGGTGTATCCATTGATCAAATGCCAAACGGGGCTGGTGGTTTGGGATCAAGGGGCTTCGGTAAGGGGAAGGATAACCAGGCGCGATTTGCTGGCGGTAGCCTACTGCCTGCTCCTTATTGCTCATCGGCGGGACAAGATTTGCCCATCAGCCCTGGCATAATATCCCATGGTAGTATAAATGATAGCCAGTTCATGCAGCGGGGATTCATGGCACCCGTATCTTCTCCTCAGCGGAGCTACACGAAGGTAACTTAGAGAACGTGCAGGGTGTACATCTGCTTTCAATGCACCAGCAGTGTCAAGGGTCAGTCAAACAGCATGTATCTCGAACATTCAGTTTGTACGCTCTCATGTGCTTTGTATGCTGAGAGAGTGGTCTAATGCCTCAGCTCTACAGCATCTTCGTAGTCGAGTCCGCGTGCAACAGTTTGCATTACTGGAATATTACGTGCCGCTTATTTTTAGTTGATCTAATACCTACCGATGCTGCATAATGTGGCTTGAATCTCGTGGCAGGTCTACAAGCTTGGTTCCGTTGGGAGATCCCTAGATGTGGCCCAGTTCACCAACTACACTGATTTGCGTGTACATCTCGCTCGCATGTTTGGACTCGAGGGGCAGCTTGAAGATCCACAAAGATCAGGCTGGCAGCTTGTGTTCGTGGACAATGAGCAAGATGTGCTTTTAGTTGGCGACGACCCCTGGGAGTAAGTTTCTCATTTTTACGAGTTTTGCCCATTAAAACTTGTGGAACTATGGTATGAACTTTTTGAATGAAGATGTTGTTACTCGGACATGCGTGTCTATTTTGCAGATGTTTTGAACGTGGGACAAGCGAGGTTTGTGTGGGTCACGTGTCAATTGACTCCCTTTTGTGCGTTTAATGCAGCGAGTTTGTCAATTGCGTGCGTAGCATCCGGATCTTGTCACCGTCGGAAGTCATGCACATGAGCCAAGAAGGATTGGAGCTCCTGAATATCGTTCCACCAACTGTCCCCCGGCCAACAAGCAGTGGTTCTGAGGATGGTGCCACCATGCCTGCTGGATTCGAGAAATCCTGTGGGAATGATGCTCAGCGTGGGTGCCCGTGATTACTCCCCGAGGGCATGCCGTGGTTAGCATTCTGGAGTCGGTAGGTCACGCATTATCTCTATTCTGAGAATTTCTCCCACTATCATGACTCTAGCTCGAGTAAGGATGGAAAGACTGTGTACCGGCACTGAGGCTCTGCTGAGAAGGTTGACTCTGTATAGTGGAACCATCCACACCCAGTCAATCCTATTTTGCTGCTTTGGACTTGGAACTAATGTGCAGCTGTGCATGGGGAGAGAAAAGGGAGGGCACACTGGCGGGGAAGACATGGCAGTTGGGTTCGGAGGTGGTAACTGTTCCGTGCAGGGCGAACAGCTTAGCAGACAGACTTCGATTTTATATCTCGGCCTGGTGAGCATCATCGTGGTGGGATCAGGACCCGCATCCCAAGAAGCCAGCGATTTTGTAAGGGGAAAAGCTGTCGTGTGTGGTGGGACAACTCGTACGACATTTGAAGTAGTCACTTACTACTTCTGGCTTCCTCCAGAGCACGAAGGAGTGCTATGATCCCATTTGAAGGAGAGGCCGATCTGGCAAGACCCCGGGAATTGTCTGCACCCGAAATCTTGCAAGCTGGAGAGCTGCGCATGAACCATATCTTTTCACGTTTTTCGCACCATGGAAGGTGTGTTTCATGCCGGTTCTCATGCGGGTCATCTTCCTGAAAGGGCCGCTACACCCCAGTCGTCTAGTGAGACAGGGATGGGAGCTTCCATGGGCCCACATTGCTCTATTGGACTGTATTAGTGAGCTCAATACATTCTTTGGCTAAAAGGTTACTCAATGTCCGGGCCTGTGTTTTGCAATGTAGATTGTATCGGTGTATTAAGAGGTAATCCTTCCAACAAGGATTTACGCAAAAGAATGGTTTGGGTCGAAGCTTCGGAGGCTGCCATTTGTATTGCTATTGTCCATGATGATAAAACCATCTTGTAGATTATTTTGCATTTTGTTTTCAAGTCGGTCGTGTGAAGGCTCGTCTCACAAGTTTTCTCCACCTCCGATACCGGAGTTCATAGTTCTGTCCCAACTTCAGAATCGGTTTGTCGATGCTGCCCTCGATGCTTGCCAACACGATTGTGTATGTGTCGGGCATGCCCGTAATTTTCGCGTCACTGTGGTTTCCAAGGGCGTATTATGCTCATTCTATTCGTTACGGACAATTCGACGGGAGGAAAGCAGTGCAGTGAGAGCTACTGAGCTCTGGATTAAATACCACTGACATGTTCCAGGCCAACTGCCCCACTTCCAACTGGTCTTTTCCCTCAGTCCAAAGATTGTTTTCTCACGCCACTTTCAGATACTTATTTAAAGCTCAACTTCAAATTTAACAACGCGGATGTATTCCAGTCTTTAATTGTACAAGGAGCCATCCCATTACAGCCAGGGACGTCACTGGATAGTGAGTAGAGTAGAGTGACATTCGTCCCATTACGGCCAGAGGGACGTCACGATCCAGTGACAATCTAATCAATTGATCAGCCACAGATAAAGGGTCTTGGCATTTAGGGGTCTTTGCTTGCGCTTGTTGAAATTCCACCTGGCCAGTCGCAGGTTATATTATCGTACTAGTGTACGAGCAGCTACGTAAATTTTACAGTGTGCTGTTGTACCACTAGATACAACGGACTTTTTTCCCCCGCCGACCCAGGCCACACCATTCATCGAGGTTTCTACGAGGGACATGGTTCAACGTGGAGGGTCCCTCACTGAAGATATCCTGCGTGGTTGCTGGCTAAGTAAGGGCTATCCATTCCCGTGCGCTCTCTCATTTCACATGTTCTAAACATCTGTCTGTCACAGGTTCGGTCTGTTTGGGGACTGCAGTGCATTCACATGTCTGCGTTTGGTCTGGTATGCGTACCGCCGAGGAGAGGCGCGGTGGGTTGGACTGGGTGACAAGCATTTAAGCCAAAATCTTCGCACGATTCTCGTGCTCACTCACACCCGTTATCTATCCTATCTATCGTCCATCTGGCGGTTCGGATCTCTTTCTTCTTCTTCGTCGGTGTAAAACAGTATGTACAGTTAGTGCGGATCCTCAGTATAGAGTCGAGGCACGGGTAATTATGGCAATTGTTTCCCCAAGACGAGACGGCTTCTTCACGCTCGTTTCGCGATGGACGTCGTCCTTCGAAACGAACGTGAAGATCCGCGTTGGTGACACTATGAGTTGGGGTTCTGCTGCTGACGGGTTTGGGAGGCGACCAGGTTGGCGTAGCTTCCATTTTTTATGAGCATTAGTTGGTCATGGCTGCCGGATTCGACAGCGCGGCCGTTCTTCATGACCACGATCATGTCTGCGTTTCTTATGGTGGAGAGTCGATGAGCAACAACGAGCGTAGTTCTGCCGCTCATAAGGCGGTCGAGGGCATTTTGCACGACGCGCTCGGACTCGACGTCCAGGGCGCTGGTGGCCTCGTCGAGCAGCAGGATTTTGGGGTTCTTGAGCACCGCTCTGGCTATGGCCACGCGCTGCTTCTGGCCTCCTGACAGCAGAGATCCACGATCTCCGACGTCGGTTTTATAGCCTTGCGGCAAGGCGGTGATGAACGAGTGCGCGTTCGATGCCTTGGCCGCCTGGATCACTTGCGATTCGCTGGCGCCGGTTTCCTCCCCGTACGCGATGTTGTCCCTGATGCTCCTGCGGAACAAGCACGGCTCCTGCTGGACGAGGGCTATCTGCCTGCGCAACCACCTGAGATTGTACTCCCTAATGTCCAACCCATCGATCAAGACCTTCCCAGCACTCACGTCATAGAATCGCTCGATCAGAGCGATGCACGAGGATTTGCCCGAACCGCTCTCGCCCACGAGCGCCACAGTCCGGCCGGCGTCGATGTGCAGATTGAGGTCTCGAAGCACCGAGACGTCGGGTCTCGACGGGTAGTGGAAATGAACCCCTCGAAACTCCATCCTTCCCTTCAAGCCCCATTCCGGCTGCTTGGAGCCTGCCTTGTCGGGTTCGATTTCTGTGCCGCGGTCGATCACATCGAACGCGCTGTGGAGCCCGTCTGCGACCCGAGCGAACTGCGGAATCAGAGCCAGCAGCTCCGACAGGAAGGCTGCCGTGTTGGACATGACCTGGAACACGGTGAACATGGCAACGAAGTCCGCCTGACCGCGTCTCAGCGCCACCGCCAGATACAGCACGCTGAGGCCATTGCCGATCTGCGACGCAGCGAAGCCTGCCCCGTTGGCGAACCCGGTCTTGCCCGCGTGCCTCAGCCCGTTCTCCAAAGGCGCTTTCAGCACTTTGTTCATCCTCTCCAGAATGCCCTGCTCCATCGTGAACGATGCCACCGTCCGAATGTTGGTCACAGCTTGCACCGCGAAGTCGCTCGCTTGTTCATGAGCTTCCCGAAGTACGTGAGCATAGCCCAGAGTCGCCCTGTACTGCAATCAACCAATCCATTCATCCATTTTTAGTTACGACGAGCCGAAATCCAAATCAAGAAAACGTGTAGTGACATCATCTAGAAGCAACAACCAGAACCTGAACCAACGGTGTGAATTCGAGCTCTGTTGAATTCAGGCACAATTACCCTGACTAGACCGCTGATCAACCAGAAAGGTAGTAACGCCGTGCCGACCAGAGCCATCTTCCATTCGATCACCATCCCGATGCTGATCGCGAAAAGAACGGACGATATATTGTTGACGGCCGACGACAGCTGCTTTGAAACAGCTGTGTTTATGGATCCTGCGTCTGTAGCCAATCTCTGCGCGACGTGTGCACTGCTGTTCTCCTCGGCGTCGAACCATCCCACCTCGTTTCTCAACACACCTGTTGGCGACCAGACCAGCATCTACAGAATTATTTAACTGGTAACAAGAATTGTGGGGCAACTAACGATTCAACTCGATGCCTTATCAGAAGACATACCGTAAAACACTTTCTCTCGAACTTTGCGAGTGATTCTTTCTCCGGCCTGGCCGAAAAAGGAGTGCTCGATGGTGGATGTGCAGACCGAGTACACCGAGAGACAGGCGAAAATGAGGGCCCATTTGTTCACAGCTTGCTGGATCTGAGCTGGGTCCTTGAACAATGATGTCGCAGCTTGGACCATGATGACGGCGAATATGGGCCTCATAAATCCGGAGGTTACAGATCCGAAGCAGCCCATGGTGACCCTTTTCCATTCAGGTAAGATTAATCTGCCCAATTTCCTATAAGCGTTGCTATCGTCGCCTTTCTGCAAAGCAGCCGCCGCTCTCAAAACATCCTGTGTGAAACTCGCGCTCATCGGCACATCATTCCTGGAAGCCGACACGCTCGAACGCGGCGTCATGTAATCCGAGTGTCTCCTATCGTCCGAGACAGACCTCCTGGTGGGAGTAGCTCCTTCGAAAGAAAAATACGAGCACGGTGACTCCCCTCCGGCCACGTACAAGAAGTTGCGCCCCCAAGAGTTTGAGCGGGTGAGACTCGGGCGAGGAGGTTGAAATGCCGCCACAGAAGTCGAAACCTTCCTGAAAGACGTCGACAAATGCATCCAACAAGTCAAAGAGGGTTCTTGAAAAGCGCACAAGGCAGTTCAGCATGACCCATCCTTGCCACACTCGATCGCGGGATGGCGCAAACCACCCAAAATCCCCCATGAGCCGTCTCCCGAAATCTTAACTCTCGAATGCAATTTCAGTTTCAGTTGGAAAGGGATTGAAGTCGAGGCCCGGCCTCACTCACTCGTTGTTGTTGCTGTCGTCGTCGGAGCTCTTGCCGTCTTGGCACTGGATGAGCTTGAAGTAGGCTCCGTCGGGACCTTTGGCCATGAGCTCCTCGTGACTGCCCCACTCCATCAGCTCTCCGTGGAGCAGCACCGCAATGTGGTCCACATTCCTGACGGTCGACAGCTTGTGCGCGACTACGACGCTGGATCGGCCGACGGCCAGCGCGTCCAGCGCTACTTGAATCACCCTCTCGGACTCGGCATCCAGCGCGCTGGTGGCCTCGTCCAGCAGCAGAATGGCCGGATTCTTGAGCACCGCGCGCGCTATAGCCACGCGCTGCTTCTGGCCTCCCGACAGCTGAGTCCCTCGGTCCCCCACCTGATCGACAAGACAACAACACCATTTCCGAATTCAAACTCAAATCAGATGACGGGACGTTCCCGACTTGAGGAGGATGAAGGCCACGATCACGGAGCGCGAGCACGAACCTCGGTGTCATAGCCATCTGGCAGCTTGGTGATGAAGGAGTGAATGTTGGCGGCTTTGGCAGCCGCTTCGACATCGTCCTGCGTGGCGTCGGGCCGACCCATGAGGATGTTCTCGTAGATGCTGGTGCTGAAGAGCGCCGGTTCCTGGCCCACGAGCCCGATGTTCCTTCTGAGCGACCGGATCGAGACTTGCCTGATGTCGTGCCCGTCCACCGTAATCTTGCCTGCGGCATTGCAGCAGGAATGTGGCAACGAGAATGATTATTTTCTTCATATCTCCAATGATTTCGAAGGAGACATGTCTGCGCACGTTCATACGTACGTACCTTGCAAGGGATCGAAGAAGCGGCCGACGAGAGAGATGACGGTGCTCTTGCCGGAGCCGCTGCTGCCCACGAGGGCCACCGAGGAGCCGGCGGGAACTGTCAACGACAAGCCCCTGAAGATCATAGCGTCGGGTCGAGCTGGGTACGCGAAGTGCACATCCTGTATCTGGATCGTGCCTCGCACGGCGCCCAAATCCCGAGCCTCGGGGGCGTCTCTCACTTTCGGGACGCGCTCGATGATGTCGAAAATCGGGTACGCTGCCCTCCTGCCCTTCACCATGGCTTCCACGTCCGGCACCGCCAGCCCCAAACACCTGAGACAAGAACATCATCAAAATCATCTCAGCATCCATCTCTCGCCACGGCAATTTCGAATTTCGAAACTGAGGAGTCGATGAATGGACTTACAGGCCGCCGTAGATGATGCAGAAAACGCTGATGATCACAGCCGACTGCTCGGCTTTGCCTTGGACCACCAGGATGGCCCCCAGCCAGAACATCAAGCCCCAGCTGGCGTTCATGGTACCGTTGAGAGTTCCCAGTCCGACTCCTTTGGCCAGGCCCCCTCGGCTGCCCAGCCTCACCGTGTCTTCCAAGGCCTTGGAGAATTCTTTCAGCGCCCGCATCTCTCCCACGTACGAGTACACGGTTCGTACATGCGACACAGTCTGAGCCAGTCAGCGGGAGTAGTGTTAGTACGTAGGAAACCCTCGTCCAGACCCATGAAACTCCATGAAAGCGCGAGCGAGCGACGTAAAGAATCATCTTATCCTTCAGCCCGTTCATTCAAGGCTTTCGCCGTGTCCGACTTCGTCTGCCGCAGTTCTGGAAGGTCTGTTATCGATTCTTGTGTCACAATGTCCTTCCTTCCTTCCTTTGGCCCGTTACGTGTGAGTTGGAGGGATTTACCGAGTTCAGTCAGTCACAGAGCATTTGAGTGATTAGTGTAGACGACGTATTTGCTCAAACCTCGCTCCGGTGCATCATGATCATGTGATGGACGTACCTCGTGAACAATGTTGTCGGCCTCTTGGTAAGCCGAGTGCGTCTGCTTGGACAGGTTGGCGAGCGCCAGATTGTAGAAACCGCCCGTCACAGTGACCAGCGGCAGAACCACGAATGTTAAGAGACCGATCTGCCAGCTCAAGAACATGGCCAGTGCAACTGATGCTAGAGCGGTCGTCGTGTTCGAGATAAAATGTCCAATCTGCGGTGGCACAAGCAACCAGGTTACCATACATTTGATCCTCATGTCTCTGACTCACTCACTGACAGTCAACAAGTTGAACGTGCAACGATCGAAGAATGCAGGACTCTGGTGAGTGTCTGTATCCCATGGCTTGATAAGCAGCAGCAGCCCAAAGAGAAGCACTGCCAGGGAGTTGTGGCCACGGACCTTCTCGCCAGTAGCATCCTGATAGTCGATTATGTTTTCCGTCATACAGTTGATGATTCCTGCTGTGTTGGCATCTGTGTCAAAATAGCCTACTTCCTGGGTCAAAATTGCTTCCAAGAACTTCCTCCTCAGTCGAGTCGACTGCCTTTCCGAGCTGTACAAGAAGCAGGCAGCTTCTGAAAGTCCCGAAACACAACCATCATGTGAGTCACGAGAGTTTTTCGGCCGAAAATGATGTCAGCGAAAATTACCAGCGGCTGCCAGTCTCTATCTAGAAGTCTATATTACATCGACTGACGAAGAAATTTTGCTCGGCTCAGTTTCGTATCGATGGTTTCATTGATTGATGTACTCACCGAAAAATCCTGCTATAAAACTTAATGAAGCGAGATAGAAGTAGTCGAAAGCAAGCTGCATCACTCAGATTGGAACCAACCAACCAACCAAACGAAATTAGACCGAAACAGATCAATGACTCGAGCTTTGAAATTCAAATCTAGAACATGATGACGATATGATCCCAATGTACGGATGTTGAACTCTTTGACCCACATGAGCTCGAGACTTACTTTGAATAGTTCGACAGACATCCCTCTGGTGTTGGTTTGATTGGACCCAAACGCTTCCAAAGCTTGTCCGAAAAGGTAAAATACGAAGGGGATAGACAGCCCTTTAATTATTGATGTCACGAACCCCAAGGTAATCATGAAGATATCCCATCTGTCCGCGAGGCAAAACATTTTTGAAAATCCAACCATTTGGCTGCTGCAGCCGCCGTCACCCTGAGCCGTTGTTGCTGCTGCTGCAGCACTAGGAGTAACATTAGCACCAAACTGCTGCTGCTGTTCCTGAGTCTCAACGCGAGTCCCAGCGCCATGACCGCCGTCACTGTAATCGCTACCGTTGGTACTTAATTGCTCGATAGCATCCTGATATTCAGAGTGTCGATCATGATCCATTTTCTAAAGCTTGAATTTGGCTCGTGGCCCAGCCTCACACCGCAACAACTACCACTACTACCTGCACTGACTCGTTGCTGCTGCTGGGTCTGCAACTCACCGGAACGACCATGGATCGATCGATCTGCCGGTCGCTCTCTCGCTCGGTCGGTCGAGCTCCATGGACTGACTGACTGCCTGACTGAGTCCCACGCACTGATCGAGAAAGCACAGTGCTCTTTGTATGCCACTCGTCTCCACCAGGTCAACGAATCTCGGGCGTCCGGACTCCGGGCATGGGAACTTTTCCAACCGAGCCGATGGCGACGAAGATTTGTCTCTTTGGACACAAATCTTTTCCCAAAGACACGAGTGCATCTTCCGCTGCGCTATATTCCCCCTTGAGATCTCTCCCCTCTTCGGGCTATGGCGGCTGCGCGACAGTCTACACTATTGTGATCTTATTACGTACTCCATAGTAGTCCCCAACTGTATTACGTGGTAGTGTTTCGTCTCCAGCGCTGTGGTGAGATTCTATGAACACATGTCCGCTTCCCTTGGCCTGGCCACACCGTACGGCGTACTGTATTTACTGTACGCGGTGAGGGCTGGAGGAAGGGCTGGCTGACTACGCTCAGCGTCAACCACGACGGTCCCGTATTCGATTTTCTCCTGGAAGCGCATCGAGTATACGTAACGCAAGACGTTCGGGAGTCGGGACTCTGAAGTCTGGAGTCCGGAGTCCGGACGTCTTCGGATCCCGTGACGTGAGAAGAGCACAAAGGGGCACGCTGGTTGCGTCGGATGTAGCCACCCGAGGCTGCGGCAGTGAGATGTCGGGACGTCAACGGGTCGTCGGCGGAATGAGAATCTGCGGATCCGATTGGCTCAAAACCCTGTGTGTCGCCAGAACGCACTGCGACGCCCGGGCCGCCGCCGAAGGAGTGCGAATGGACCGGGGTACGTTTACTCTCACCGGGGGCGCCTTGGCCGAGAAAGTGGTCTCTTTCTAATGACTGGAACCACGTGTCGCTTGGTCAGAGCTTCATGCTCCTCGTTCTGGTTCCGTCGATACGCTCTGATTGCACTCACAGATTTCGCTGTCCCGCTCGTTCTCTTGCTGCGAAGCTCTAGTGCCTGGCTCTTGTGACCATGTCACTCGCACAAGAGCCGGTTCCCGGTTTCTATTGTGGTACAGTATCGAGAATTTGTAATATGGAAACCGGCTCTTTGGAAGGATCCGCGGCTGTTGGTATCTAAACATTCTCTTCAAAAGGACAAACGTCTTCCGGCTCTTGTTTAATTTCCCGCAGTCCGCAGTTCAGGGCTCGCGAGGGTGTGAATAGCCGCTTTTCTTGACGCGAGATGGTAATGGAAAGATCCTGCGGGCTGGCTACGTTGGATGGATTCTTGAGCGAGAACCGGTGGATTTCATCGATATAGTGGCAGGTTGAGGTTGACAGGGGGGAAGATTACACAGTGTTTGCGAAACCACCGTCGGGAGTCTAGACTATTGGATGAAAGTACGAACAAGTGTTTGTGGTTAAGGACGACAATTATGATAATTTGTAATTAACTTCACTTACCGTAGCAACAAGTCAAACTGCTCAATTAAATGAGTGAATAGTTTCACACTAACCAGATTGTACATGTCAATGTAATCGCTCTTACTACTGTTTCATATTTGCTCATATTTACAAACTAAAACCTGCTATTTGAAGTGAAGATAAGGTGATCTTTTAGGCAATTGATTCGCATAGCAAAGATGTGTTGTATTAGTGGAGATTTTTACCATTTGGGTTGAAGAATGCACATGTTAAATTCCAAAAAATGATAAATAAGATCCTAGTCAAATTTGATTGTGCCTCAGCCTACATCAATGATATTGTGATATATAGTGCTATAGTGGTGGAGCATTGGAAATATTTGCATGAGGTATTCAAGTGATTGATACCTTAGGGCCTCACGTTGCATCCTAAAATCGAGATATTTTTCATTCCATACGCCAAGTCTGCTTGCATATTCTGATTGAATTTATCTTTAGATGTGTGTGAAAATCAAAACTCCTCATTTAGCAAAATACTAGATTATGTGAAAATGAATATATAATAATTGTGTTTTTAAGAGTTAGTTGTATCGAAATCTTCCACAAGTTTTAACTGAATTCACTGTAATTGACAACTATAACCTTCAAGAGTTTATTTTGAGTTTTATATCTAAGACGACACTATAAGTAAAGCGTTCTTTTGCGTTTTCTAAGCGAGAAACAAAGAAAGCTTAGTAAAGGAAGTGAAAGCTGTGCCAATCGCGCCCAATAAACTGTTAGCGAATATGAAAGATCTTCATACAACCTGATCATCTTCATGATAGCATAGACATACTCTCCATATGATATCTCCACTATTCCAACCTCAAGAAGATCTTGACACCTACTTTGGATTAAATCTCTTTCCATATTATTATATCAATAAGGATAATGGAAGATTGATGCATCAGTTGTCAAGTCACTCCATATACCCAGCCCTTTCAAAAAGTCTAAATCCTTCATACTTAAGGCAAAAAAATTTATGAAACTCATAAAAAAACTCCACACTTTACATCTTTCTCCTCTTGTCACTTTGGAACCAATCTCAATATCCCAAATCTCCTCTCCATCAACACTAGAGGTAGAAGACGTAGTATATGGTTACTAAATGATAACCTCTTGAACATTAAGCTTCTTCTACTCTCTCATACCATGCTCCACTAGCTTAGTGTGAACAACTCCAATCAAACTAGTTATACCCTCTAGAGTTTTTTCATAAAGCTCGATAGTGATAATAACCGTTTGATCCATGCAAAAAAATCCAATTATACTAAATATAGACTACACTTCTCCTTTTGTAACATCCCAATAAGACCAAGGATGAGGTCTTGAGCACTTCTCATCTCCCGTTTTTGCCTCCATCATCTCAGTAGGCAATGAATTCAACAATGGTCTTGCAATCATCCCTAGTAGTGCATGCGTCTCTGCTCGGTCAATCCAAAGGCTCACAATCCATGTCAAGTAATTTAGGTACCTTGTATGACCCAATACCTAGTATGACATGTAGGTCTGAAATAGCAATACACTGAGAAGCACACATGCAATCAAGAGTCGACACATGAAATACGTGGTTCACCTCACTAAAGCTACGTACACGGAACACACATAGTCACTTTATTGAACAACCCTAATTGTGTCACAGAGAGCTTCTGCCAACCCTCTTATATAGTAGTACCAGCCCTAGCCCTAGTCTAATTAAATATAGTCAAACTAACGAGAGTTACTCAAGACCTGAGTTAACTCCTAACAATCTGCCCCTTGACTCATGTCTTGGGGTCTCTAACTCTTGTTATCCATATACATACTCCGCGGGAAGTCCTAGAAGGAAACCTGAAGCATAGGCCCTCCTGTAAACAAGGATTAACTAGAACTAAGCCGTAGCCTAACTAGGAAGGAGTAAAGCATATACAAGAATCAAACAATTGCTAGAGTAACTCTACTAGTGCTCCTTGTGCAAAACTTGCATAGTAGCACAATGCCTCCTAAAACTCTCTAAAGGAATAACTTTGGTCAAAGCATTAGCTGGATTGAGTTTATCGTCAATCTTGACTAGCTCAACCTTCTTAATAGAAACTGCAACTCTGATAAAGTGATATCTGATGTCGATGTGCTTCACCCTGCTATCCATCCTTGATTTGCTGTAAGATGTACGACACTCTAACTATCAAAATGGAGATTTACAACATCATGTTTCAATCCCATCTCAGTGATAAGTCCATTTAACCAAATAGCCTCCTTTGCTGCTTCCGCTACTGCTACATATTTGGCTTCCGTATTTGACTGAGCTATGCACTTCTGCAAGGTAGATCTCCAACTAATGCATCCATCTCCAAGTGTAAACACATACCCAGTTGTAAACTTCCTCTTATCCAGATCTTATCCATAGTCAGCATCAATGTAACCCAACAAGGATTTGGCATTGTCCAATATACCATCAAACAAAGACCAAAATCCTTAGTACTCTTGAGGTACTTGAGAATCCACTTCATAGCTTCCCAATGCACCTTTCCTGGATTTGACATGTACCTGCTCACCTTGCCCATAGCTAGAGCAATATCAGGTCTAGTGCACACCATCAAATACATGAGGCTGCCCATTGCCTTGTCATAGGGAATTGATGACATCTTTCCTCTCTCATTTGCATCAATTGGACATTGAGCTGCTAAGAGCTTAAAATGTGCCGCTAAAGGAGTCCACACTCCTTTAGAGTCTGCCATGTTAAACCTGTCAAGCACACGCTCAATGTACTTACCTTGACTTAACCATAGCTTCCTCTCCTTCAAATCCCTGTGAACATCCATACCTAAAATCCTCTTGGACTTACCCAAATCCTTCATCTTGAATGCAGATTTCAGTTGCCTCTTGCATCTATCGATGTCAGATTGTTCCTTTGCCAAAATGAGCATGTCATCCACATAGAGTACTAGAATAATGAGGCTAAAGATCTCATTATTCACCTTCTTCAATAAACACATGGATCAAACACACAACGTGAAAATCCTTGTGCTTTCATGAACTCATCAAACCTTGCATTCCATTGCCTAAGAGCTTGCTTCAATCCATATAGAGATTTGAGCAATCTACAAACTAACTTCTCCTAACCTTTCTTCTCATAGCTAGTAGGTTGTCTCATGTAGATTTCTTCCTCCAAAAATCCATATAGAAAAGCCGTGATAACATCCATCTGATCCATAACTAGACCAAATATCGCAACAAGTGCACATACTGCATTTAATTGTAGCATACTTTGCTACAGGTGAGAAGACTTCGTTGTAGTCCACACTTTTCTCTTGTGTGAAGCCCTTAGCCACCAACCTGGCTTTGAAGATCCTATTCTCTTCATCCGCTGGATTATCCTTCAACTTGTACACCCATTTGCTATCAACCAAAGTTTGACCCTTTGGAAGCTCCACCATTTCCCAAGTCTTGTTCTCAACAAACGATTGCATCTCACGATCCATAGCAATATCCCACTCAAGCTTATTGATAGAGGCTTGACCTTCTCTATATGAACAAGGTTCTCCTTCTTCCAAGATCAACGCATTGCCATCATCATTCTCAGTTTCAATATCATGATCCTCAAGAATATATGAATCAACCCATGTTCCATACCTTTCGGGAGCTCTACTAATCCGATTTGATGATCTCCTAGTAGATGGTCCTAGTTGATCTCTATCATTTCGTGTTGTGTCTTGAGGTTCAGCAATGATAATTTGCTCCTCCAATTCCTGTTGTTTAGGAATTTGCTCCATCTATTCTAGAGTTTCTCCTTGTGGCTCATCATTAAATCCATAGTGATCTATCTCCCCCTCAACAACATCCGTGAGTAGAGATTTTCCCTTGTCAGTACGGGAAGCGTGAGATATCTCCCCCTCTTTCAATGATATGGGCTCATCAAAAGAAATATCCCTACTGACAATCACCTTACAAGCTACAAGATCCCATAGCCTATAATTTTTCACACCACTTGTATATCAAAAAAACGACACTTCTTGGATGTAGGATCCAACTTAGTCCTATTCTCCTTAGGAATGAGAGGATAATCCGTACAACCAAAAATTCTCAAACGATTATAATCAGCCCTCCGTTTGTGCCTCAATTCAAACGGTGTCAAGAAATCGATTGCACTTGAAGGAGACAGATTTACCAAATACACTGCAGAATTTACAATTTCAATCCAAAATTCATATGGTAAACCAGATTGGCTCAACATACTACGCACCTTCTCCAATACTGTTCGGTTGAGCCTCTCAAAAACATCATTTTTTTGCGAAGTATAAACCATGGTGAGATGACGAGTGATCCCCTCCTCTTTGCAGTAACTTCTAAACTCCTCTGAAGTATACTTCCCGCCATTATCGAAACGTAGATATCTCACCTTGTGACCTTTATGAGTCTCAACTTGGGCTCTTCAACTTTTGAAAGTTGCAAAGACTTAGACTTGTGTGTGAGAAAATAGACCCACACAAATCTTGAGTAATCATCAATAAACCATACATAGTACCACTTCCCAGAATGTGAGGCTTTAGGAGAGGATCCCCACATGTCACTGTGTACATACTCAAGTAACTCTTTGGAACTATGAGTTCCAACACCAAAGTCTTTTCAATGTTGTTTGCCCATAACATAATGCTCACAAAATTCCATGTCAACTTTACCTAAACCAATTAATAAGCCCCTATCTCGAAGGAAGGTCAAGTACCTGTTACTCATGTGTCCCATTCTAGAATGCCAAACATGAGCCATCTCAGGCCGAGATCTGGTAAGATTGACTTCACCACAAATGGTATTGCCCTCTAGCACATACAGATTTCTATGCTTGTGTCATCTTAAGATAATCTTATCACCTATTCTCACCTCAAGTACTCCTTGTTTAGAACTCCACTCAAGTCCTTTTGAATCTAACATTCCAAGAGAGATAAGATTCTTTTTCATTTCAGGTATAAACCTGACGTGAGTCAATGTACGTTTGACTCCATCAAACATGTGAATGTGGACAGATCCAACACCTTCAATTCTATAGGGTTGATCATTTCCCATAAGAACTAAACCGTTTGATACTGAGAAAGTATAAAAAAACTCTCTAATGTAACAAATGTGATAAGAACAAGCACTATCCAGAATCCATACATCACCAACACCCTTTGGTGAGTTGCATAGGGCATACATTTGGCTTCATAGTCCATCTTCGTGCAAGTCATCCTCCTCATCAAAATCTTGAGCCATATTGGCCAAAGGAGGATCATTAGCCTTGGTCTTCACACGACAGTCCTTCTTAAAGTGACCATTCTTGCCACATTTCCAATGGACCACCATCTTTCTGTCTTGGGATTTACCCCTAAACATGGATCTACCTCTAGATCCAAACTTCTTCCCATCCTTCTCATTCCTTGATTGTGACCGTCCACCGGTCACATTCAATGTCGAACCAGATGAAGAGGATGGAGTAGAGGGCATCATCATCTTTTGCTATAGGTCATCAGTCAATAGAGCACTAGCAAGCTCATTGTAAGTGATTGTTTGTCTATCATGATGGAGCAACATTTGTGACAATGACTCATATGAATCAGGTAATGAACTTAGTAGATGAAGAGCCTTCCTTTCATCAGTTATCTCCTCTCCCAAATTCTGAAGATTAATAACAAGATCACCAAATGCATCAATGTGATCTTGTATCTTCGTACCTAAATCTTTCACCTTGAAGCTCATCAGCTGCAAGGAGGTGTGCAACCTGTTTAATAACTCTTTGCGATGAAACCGTCGCTAAAGAGCCTCAAACAATAAAATACAGTTGTCAGAATAGATGGAGTATAACAATACTCACTCCTTGCTCCTGAAGGTCCTTCTAGTCTTCATCATTGAATGTAAAGGGTTTAGGCCTTAATGACTTGCCCAAACCAGAAGCCTTCAAATTGCCTTTGACTTGACTCTCACACAGAAGATAGTCACCATGCCCATCATATTTGACAATGTCAAATCCGGCTCCTCCTGTCTTCATGACTACCATCTCGCTCCGTCTAGCCCCTGAACTTGTCCCTTGTGTCGTTCGATTGTCAAATGGAACCTCCAAACTTGACTTCTTCCCACTCATATGAGAAAAATGGAAATTTATCCTCGGTAAGAATCCCTAAACCAGAAGAGATACTGTTGCTCTGCTTGCTGCTGCTACTGCCACAAACAACAAAGGCACGCGCGCAATCCTCCTTTGACACATGTGTGCACACGCATCCTTCCTCTATGTCTCCATAACAGCATCGGCATCTCACCAATGACTATTCCGGCACCGATTCTGATTAACAGGGCATGCTCCTAACCTCCTCCAAGAACCCAAGAGCTACGCCGGGAGTTTCAGTCACGCGATTTGCATAGGTCAGCTCACAGGTATGATTGGCAGTTCAATTCACCGCCAAATGTCCATCCTCAAATTGAAATGCATGATTGTGCGTGGGGAAGAGAGTGCGCGGCCTAGAGAATGAGAGAGAACTACTAAAAATAGCTAGTTTTTTGGCACAGCTTCTACTTTAAGACTTTGTTCCGCTCCACCCGACTTAACATTCATTGATGATGTGGAGAAGGAGCAGTGCTTGTTCCACCTCCTGAGTTCCAAAATCCACAAACGGACTCCCAGAAGTGCAAGAATATGTTATCATCGGTCCATGAACTTGCAGTGGTAATACATGATTGGGATATAGACTGCTACCCCATCCCTCTGTCCCTGCATCTCGCAGATAGGAGTTCTATGATTGTTTAAATTCGCCAGCTAGTCCTACTTTGAATCACCAAGAGGAAAAATGAATGTGACCGCTCTTGAGCGTCGGATGCCAAGGGGTCCAAGAGGGTCGTCCGAGTGCCAGCCACTATTTCACTCGCAAGACGAGTATGCGCTTCTTGAGGATGAAAATGCCTCATTGATTCTCAAGGTTCATCGACCAGCATCCGAACTCAAAGTACTAGACATGTACAAACTTTTCATTTATCAATCCGCCTTCCTCTCTTCCTCGACATAACACACACGCTCGCACACAACTAGGCAGACCTAGGTCGATATCGATGTCGATGCTTCAACTCCACTAAAACCATCATCATCGCACAGCCTTGACCCCGATTGTACCTTAGTGGTGACTCGATTTGCCTGGACCACGGGGTTGTCAAAGTTTTTCTTGGCCGACTCAAAGGACTTCTGACAATACAAAACCTCAAGAGATCATCAACATGAGCATGAA
The DNA here is from genome assembly GCA_014180765.2 of Marchantia paleacea. Taxonomy (NCBI): domain Eukaryota; kingdom Viridiplantae; phylum Streptophyta; class Marchantiopsida; order Marchantiales; family Marchantiaceae; genus Marchantia; species Marchantia paleacea. The sequence goes on from MUAA02000129.1 coordinate 149,842, forward strand.
TCGGCCGTCACTTGGAGCTATTTCCAGAATAGGGGATAACCTTTCTCGATTCCTGAAATGCTTCCGATCATCATGTGCGCTCCTGCGTGGAGAAGAGAGCCCTAAGACGGAAGAAAGACCAAGACCAACAAACTGAGCACAACACATCCAAACCAAGGAGCCCGTTCTTTCTAGCTCGCTTGCTTGCTTGCAGCTCCACACCACCTTCTTCTATTCAAAACTTATTCCGCACGATAGCAAATTTTCCAACACAGAATACGGAGATTATTTCCCCGTCCAGGTCGCGCGACTGTGCTCCAAAATAGACATAAATTTTATCTCCCTTCGGCTTTGTTTCCACTGGTCTCAATTATGGTACATTGCGAAGCTTTCGATCCTTTCACATTTATGTCGCTTCCAAATTCCTCCTCAATCCACCGCCCTTCTCTGCTCTACCAGAAATCCGGATCAGCCGGATGAATGCCCACTCCCTTCACCGCCACTTCCTTCACCAATTGCCTTAGGATCCAAAATTTCTCTTCGACACTTGATGCGATGACTTTCTTCGGATTCAATTTGCTCTGATACCAATTGTAGGTCCGAAACGTAATACACGGAGAAGCACACATGCAATCAAGAGTCGACACAAGAAATACGTGGTTCACCTCACTAAGGTTACGTCCACGGAACACACAGAGTCACTTTACTGAACAACCCTAATTGTGTCACATAGAGCTTCTCCCAGCCCTCTTATATAGCAGTACCAGCCCTAGCCCTAGTCTAACTAAATATAGTCAAACTAACCAGAGTTACTCAAGACATGAGTTAACTCCTAACATGACCCAACATATGAAGTTGTGATGGCTTTGATAACATATGTACTACTGTAGTACAAGTGCAAAAGTCCATAGCTTGTTCTCTCTCATCATCGTTGGGTTCCACCTACTGTTGCAAGTAAGAATCTCATACAAGTCCAATTCTTCCCTTCTGTAGGCATGAGAAGCTCGAGAACTCAACAATGTGGATAATGTAGCTCTTGGCTACCCCACCATGGATGACCTATCAACAATAACAATTGTATGAGAATGTCTCTATCCACATCCAAGATATTGTGCATAGTGAGATGTGAGGATTTTTGCACTATGTCATATGCTTGCAATAAAACCTTCTTAGAAAGAAGATTTGTTCACCATAAACGTGGACGATGTGCATGAGATTGTCCTCTCTCCTTGGATCTAACAATTCCATTGATCCAATCCATCATTGCACTTGATATATACTTGTCATCACTTGTGTATGTGGATCACCTAATAACGTGACATTCTCCGAAATACATACTGATGAATATGTCTGTTAGGTCTAAAGAGATTATAACACACATACATCTCCCAAATCATGCATGAACATGAATCTTATAACCCATTATCATGATCAGCTAGTGTATGTTCCTAACATGGCCATCTAGCAATAACCAAATGAATGGTGTCATGCCAAGCAAGATCTTGCATCCCTAGCAATGAAATATCCAACAATAAGGCTGATTGATATCCTTGAACCATCAAGAATGGTAGAAGATATGGGTATTGTTATATCAATTGTGCCACATGAGTAATGAAACATGTCTTGAAATTATATCTCGCTCCATATACAAGTATCTATGTACTCGTTGTCAAATTTCAAAACATCAGTCAAACTTTTGTTGATCCCTCTAAAAAGATCTATCAAACATATGTCATCTTCTTGATACTACCAAGCAATAGGTGTTGTAACCAAAGCTGACAACATAACAGAAGTGGGGATAACTTTTTTGTCTCCTTGATCCTTGGAGCAAAAGACTCATTTTAAGCTTGATGTATAAGCTGATTGGCCAATTGATGTAACTCTATACATGAATTACCTAGTAACTCATCCGACGTGGATGACACTACTCCACTCATACTTGAAACGGTATCAACATCTTCTAGATATGGATTGTCATTTGCATTCATGTTTCTCTCCAATAAATCATCAAACCAAGTAACACAAGCAATGACAGCTGCAACATATGTCAAACCTCCATTGAAGAAAGGGCTAGAATCGATAATGAACTGCACTAGTAATCAACTCATTGTGCCCTCACCAGATTGTCAACCTGGCCGATAAGAGTATGTCAAATCTCCACTCAAGAAAAGACTAGAATCGATAATGAATTGCACTAGTAATCAACTCACTTGCCCTCACCATATTATCAACATGGCTGATAAGAGGTTGTCTCCTCCCAATAATCATTGCTAAATCCCATTGGATGTAACACTATTACACCTACCAATACATCATATGACTCGGCACTTGACTGTTAAAAAATATACACGCTTTAAGAAAATCATACATTGAAGTGTTAAATGGAAAAGAACTTTATTTACATGGAAAAATTTTCAAAGTCCTAGACTGAGCTACAAACCGAGGAGTTATCATAAAAATTTCTTAACATGCTTAAGCTCAATGTCATTTGAAATGCTACAAACCGTGGAGTTCTCATAAAAATTCCTTAACATGCTTAAGCTCAATATCATTTGGAATATTGTGTAACAGAGTAGCATCAAATTGGATGCTAACATTGTAGGTTTGTGGTCCCAATTGCTCATTCTGAATGTTAAAGTTGGGTGGTAGAGTTACAATTCTAGTCTTGATAAATTGTATCTTCATCAAAGTTTTCTCCATGGCAAAACAATTTGAGCTTAGCTCGTGATTAACACTCGTGCAAAGTTTCAAAACCTGATTTCACTCTTGCATAAAATGATAAGCTATGTACACTTTTTCCATAGAGCTATTTTTCAAAACTCGTCATGATCTTGGCATATTCTAAACATCATAAATTTTGATGTTGATGTGATATAACTATAATTTCAAGTGTAAAATGTATCCTATCTACTGATCTAAAATCAATAAATTTTTTGGAAAAATTTTGGAAAATAAATTTTTCCTCCCAAATATGCACTATAGCACTCTCACCTCATCTTAAACAACACTTAGGTAAACAAAATGTACAAAATAACTTCCAAACTATCATATAACACTACGGGGTACACAAATTGTACATTAATGTGCCACACAAGGAGCTACTCTATATTTTCCTCCAACTTAACCATAACTAGTTAAACATAGTCATGATTAAGATAGACTTAGTCACAATTTAGATATATTCACATTTCATCCTATATGTACAGCCATGGGTCTTATAGCTCTCCCAAGTCTTCCGTTGAAATTCATGCAAGTCTCGTAGCTTGTCAAATCTGACCCCTTGGTAGTCTCTCCTCAACCGTGCAAAGAACTCGAGAATATGGTTAAAAGTTGAAACCTCTAAACTCTTCCCAACTCAACTAGCTCCAACTTTATCATCAGTGCTAGGTACATAGGATGAATTCACACCACCAAACACTTACATGAAGTAATAGAAATGTAGTTTGGAGACAAGTATTGTCTCCAAAACTCAATCTCCTCAGGGTGTTCACGCAAGAACTCATGAATATCATCCATCGGCAGAGCCTTCAAATGTTGGAATAATCCCTTCCAAGCCATAAACGGATTAAACAACGTAGAGTTGCACGTTTTCCGTAAATCACATCATGAGTCAAACTCCTCTATAAAGTCATCCAACTTAATAGTGCCAACTATATCCAAATATCGTCTGGGATCCTTGGTGGCCCCATAGATATCGTTCATGTCCCACAACAGTGTGGGTACACACTCCAAGATATCATCAAGCTCAGCTCCGTTACTCTCTGAAACCAAATCAGAGTCTTCTGTGAATCTCAAAGGTCAAGGTTGGTACCAATCTCTGCTACGGATGCACCCAATGCTAATCTGAGCAGTCTCTCCTCTGGAACCTCTAGAGAACTCCACTGTGACATCAATATATCACCTCTGCAACCGTACAAGAACATGTCCTCAACTGGAACTAGAAATCGCAAGAGAAGGTACACGATGTACCACAAGGTGCCAACACAAGAGTAATCTAAAACCAGCCATCACCACAGGCACTCATGAAGTCTATAGGTTGGCAAGTCCTGTCTTACTAGGGAGAAACATGGATAGTGTGACTGGTCCGCAAATCTAGCCTCACTATGTGCAACACACATGAGCACTAACACTCCAAACAACAAAACACCAACATAAACAAACGTAGTGCACAAACCGGAAGCCAAGATGGAGGTATATCAATCACAAGAAACATAAATAATAATACTCCATCTCAAAAACATCCATCATAGGGGTCAAACCAACCCAACCCGGACTGTCATAGCCTAAGGAGGGCACTTAAAGACACAAAAATTGAGTTTTGGAGATCTTATGCTCTCCTGATCGATAATATGACACTAGTAATCCAACTTTATAAGGCGTTGCCTTGGACTAGCCTTTTTCAATTTGCTACCTAATGCAAAAAAAATTTTGCAAACGGACACAGTTTGAAACCTATGTGGGATTTTCAAAATCTTCAACTCCAATTTTAGACCCCTAAACATCAAAATTTTGCAATTCTGACACTGCCAGCCTTGTGCATAAGGTCTCTATCCTAGCGCAACATACTTTACATCTTCTATCACCCCATCAAATTTCAAATCAAATAGATAATATACTATAATCTAATAGACTTATGATCATATTTTCGATCCAAAACTTTCGAAACACCAAATCTTAGACTTCAAGCACTTCTATTCGAAATCTTTTTCGACTAATCTCGATTTATTGCCCCAAGATAACTATGAGCATCAACCCACTTCGTCAATTTTTAGTAGTACTTCCGTTTTTGAAAATTCTCAATTCGGATTTACACACTAAAACAAAAAATATAGAAATTCAAAATCAATCACATCAAACTTCAAATGGAATCTATTTATAGATCACCACCACGGCTTTCACTCCATCAACGCCGTGCACAATCAACAATAAACAAATTGAAGCTATTATCGATCCAAACTCGTCAAAACACCTTCAGCGCTCCAAGAATTCATACTTCTCACCACATAATCCAATTTAAGTTATCGAAGTAATATTTTCTACTCTCAAAAAGTTCATAAGGACACTCCGCTCATAAACATAGCATAAAAGAGAAATTACAGTCAAGCCAAACACACTTTGTGCTTCAAAGAATCCAAGTTTCTGCACTACCTATTATCCACCATAGCCACACTCTCAAAGTCTCAACTTCAAAAACTGTCATCCAAAGTGTCATAATTTGAAGTCTACCCCTTGAGGCTTAGGTCTCCTAACGGCAATTCCATTTTGAATAGTGTTAACTGCACAATCGTATCTGCTCCTACATATGCGCACCTACCTAACTAAAGATGCCGTTACATGAGTCATGGCACATATAATGAATGAAAATAGAAGTGATATTTTTAAGTTGATTTTTAATCAAAGGTTTATCCAATGTATTCAACTCAAAAATATTTTTTGTAAAATATAGTAATATTTATAATTAAAAAGTTTAATTTTAAGCATTATTTTAAATTAATATATGATATTATGGATTTATAAGATTTTTATTTTCAAAATTTATACATGTGGTGATTTTTTTATTTATTTGTAATATATATGATATGAAATATTTTTTATTTATAAATAAAATTCGAGAATAGTATATTATTTTAAATACATATGATGACAAAATGAGAATGATATGCACTCAAACATGCATCACATTGATGTTAAATGCAAATGTTTTGAATTGTAAAGAACCAAGATATCCCCAATGGTAGCTTTAACTATACTAAATTAAAATATTTGTATTTGTAATAGATATTAATATTATTTAAAATATTTATTTATATATTGTAATAAAAAATCAAAATAAAAAATAAAATTTAATATATAAATAATAAAGAATAAATTTAAATTATAAATATTTTGAATAAAATTTGAATTTTTATAATTTATATAATTTTGATTTTTTTATTTATATAAAAATTTTTATAAACAATTGATGTTTCATTGACATGTGTAAATTTTTATATATTGGAGTGAAATTTTACTTATTTTTTACAAATGCACAAGAATACTTATGTGTATAGATAGTGCAAATTCTAAATAGTCTTCACATGTATGTAATGAGTATTTTTCACAAGAGTAGGATATTTTTTATATATACATTAATGAGAATAAATATCTCAATGTACACACGTGATTTAATGTAATTGAATATTATAGATCAAATTTTATATTATTAATATGCATAAATTTTAAACATGTAACGTAACATAAAATTATTGGATAATTATATTGATTTACTATATGAGTATATGAAAAAATTATGAAAATTAATTTTTTAAATTTCAAATATTTTAAATACTGGTAAAATTATTCATGTTGTATGTCATATTTATAAAAATAAAATTTTTATATTTATAAATGAATAATAAATAACATATCATTTATATACAAAATAATTATTAAAAAAAATTATTGTTCATATTTATTTATATAACTCTAAATAAAGAGCACAAATTTTTTAAGTATTAATTTCTAATAAAATGACTGGATTTAAAAAAATTTTAAAAATGATTTAAGTTTCATAAATATTCTAGATTCAACGGACATCAACATGTAATGTCATATGTAATGCAATAGGATTTCAAGATTGCAAGCCGTTCCATGATCAACATGAGCAAAAGGGAGAGAGAAGAGTAAGTTAGGAGACATGGATTAGTTCTTCACATATTATAGGATTATACTTTTCCAAACATGGAGAGTGAAAAAAAATTCTCTTCGTTTTTCACTTTCGGCTCTGTTGGGTACCTAAAATGAACACTATGGAGAATTGTATAGAGAGATATTAGTGATTTTGTTATTTTAAAGATTTTATTATTTTTAAGATTTTGAGTGATTTTTCTTAAATCAAACATATGCCTTAGGTCTTTTTTGTTCCAATCCATTACTCTTCATGTCTTGATTCTATAAGGACCTAGTTGGAAAATTATGGAGATCAAAATAGAAAAGTTATGAGTGTTTTTTAAATTTTAGGGTTTTGATAGTTAGTATTTCTCCATGTGAGGTGGGGTGTCGGGGGTTGTGGTTTTGAAGGTGGGAGGAGATACATGATGGAGTCCTTATTCTTCTCTTTGTGATAGCTATAGCTTCACTTCTGTTCATGGGGCCGTCTAGAACGGTGCGTGATAGACCATGTCTAATGTGTCATAATCTCTTTAGCTCGCAGGGGGTAAAGACACATGAGAAAGATGCTCAAAGATTATGATTGAACCACTTGGGATGTGCATGTGAGGAGGATAATCACATCTATATTTGTCACTTCGGGGAACACGCATACTACATTGATTCCTTCATTGATCGTTCCATATACCGATCGGATCGTGGAAGTGGTTAACATCCCAATTAGGTTCTATTCTAGGATTTTTTGAACCTAAGTTCCCATGTCCATGTTTATTCTATAGGCTCCCTCGTGCACTCCATGACAAGTCTAGACGTGCTTTTTGCTTACCGATTGATCGGTTGGCACATGATCTCATGGACGAGTTAACATGATTTTTGTTTCTCATACTTCCACGATGATATCTATGTTATACGAGGGGAGAGGGGGGGGGATGCTGGATTAGGGAGATGGCTGAGATTTAGTGCTAGGGATTGGGCTACATTGCAGGAGGAGTCTATATGGGCCACATAGGTTAGGAGTAGGATTCAGCCATATGATACTTTTGATTCGGCTCAATTTCGACAATGTAGGATCATGGGACATGCCGGGGAGTATAGTAGGGCCACACGTGACCTTCATCCTTTGTTTATGGCTAGTCATATTGAGGAGACTATTTCCTCTTTATGCCTTTTACATCCACCCATGGATCATGAAATACCATTAGAGGTATTGAAGTATCATCCATAGTAATCATTATGTCTTGATAGATCACTTTTTATCCATTCTCCATGTACAACCCCACACCTATCCTTAGGGGGCATGTCAGGTATGATATATGAGCATATTTGAGATTGCTTTCAAGCAGAAAATTCCTCTGGTTTCACGAAGTTGTTCTAGATGGCTGCATAAGTTGCAAGAGGGTAGATTTCATTGTTAGTTAGTCAGTGCTAGGTGCTAATCGGCTTCTCGTGATGGAGAAGGATATTAGATCGATTGCTATCGGGGAGGTCTTATTTCACCTTGTTAGTTGTATAGTGATTTTGCAACATCATTCACATGTCTAGTTTATCGGGGAGGTCTTATTATTGCCTCACAAGCTCCTACTGAGGAGCTTGTGAGGCTATATCATTGAGCATTATAGCACTTCTAGATATCCATCTAGATTGGATTGTCTTGCAAATGGAAGTTGCGAATGCTTTTAATAATGTCTCACATGCATCCATCTTTAGAGAACTTAGAGAGGTTGGTGGATCTTTATCAAACCTCATTCCTTTTGTATGGTCGTTCTACGGTTCAAATTCTTCTCTCTTCTATCAACATGATTTTTCACGAGAGGGTGTCACCGTTCTACAATCCACCACTGGTACTCGACATGGAGATCCTTTGGAGGATCCCTATTTGCCATGGCTCATTATAGAGCTCTTCTTTCTACTACTTTGGCCGTTCCAAGTTGTGTGTTCCTCTCCTTACCAGATAATACATACATTGTGGGCCATGTAGACCACATTAGGCAAGCCTTTGATTACTTGACTACCTAGCTTCATCTTGTATATTTGAGAGTCAATGTGTCAAAGTGTAGGGCTTGGTCTCCTTTGGTCATTCCTCCTCATCTCCAGCTTCCAGAGGGATGTATGACATCAACAAACGGCTTACACAATCTAGGACTGCCAATAGGGTCCAAAGATTTTATCTTAGGCTCCCTAGATGGTGCACTTGCCGAGGATGTATTGCATGTAGATGACATTCCTCTACTAGGGGATCAGCAAGTGGCGTTTGGTTTACTCGTCTCTAGTATTGCTCTTAGACCCACCTACCTTCTTCGCATGGTTCCTTCTTCACCTACATTCATATGACACTTGACAGTCTTTGATAGGAAGATCATGGACGTCTTCGAGTGTGTGACAAGAGATTTGGTATGGAGACCAACATCTTTGCCAAATTCATGTGGAGGGATAGACTTATTATTGATAGAGGAGATGACACTAACATTTCTGGCTAGTTGAGTACTCTCGGCACCATTATTATCTTCCATATTTGTGATTGCATATAGACCCATCCTTGAGATGTATGCAAGGGATGTGTTTAAGGGATCATTTCCTTTACATGAACTACTATGACGTACAAGGAATGCTTTATCCCCGGATGTACAACAGGAGCTCCCCTTTTTTTTCTCTTTGTCCATTGATTGGACTAGAGGTCTACAATCTACCTTGATGGACAGATAGTTTCAGCAGGCTCTACATTCACTCTTAGTGGATCCAGAAATTCCTTGTACTACTAGGGCTCGTCTGTGCTCTTGTTCTGGCAAGGGTGCATGCTCATGGATCTTGGCTTGATCATGCATCAAGGCTTTCCTAATTGCACAAACTATTTTTTCTACAACGATGAGATTCCTCCTTGGCTTGGTCCATCCATTTACATCTTCATTACTCACATGTGAGTGTGGTATTGCCTTAGATGCAACATGTGTCCATATGACTCGTTGCCCATTTGGAGGGTATAGGATAGTTACCCATGATGCCATTAGGCATGTGGTGTTTGCTATAGCATGAGAGGGTGGATATCTCACATGGAGGGAGTGTTGGTATGCCTTGCAATTGACAAGGGTTAGGATAGACCTATACTTGGTTCGGGAGGACCATGTTACTATTACATACGTGATGGTTACCGATCCTACATATGACATAGTTTCAAACGAGGTGATTACCCATCCTCATGGATGGACGGCGAGTGAAGCGGCATCAGCCAAGCTCTTCAATTATAGGGGTATAGAGAGAGGTTACCTCTTTATTTCTCTAGCTTTGGAGTTATATGAAGCTATGCACACCAACTTTGACATGTTCGGGAGAGAGTGTGGGAGAGCCTACCATACTAGGCGGAAGGGGATATATCTCTCTTTAGTTTATTGTATAGACTATTTTAGACAATGTGGTCCCATTGCTCTACAAAAAACATTAGGTAGTGCAATCCATAGAAGAGCATTCATGTTAGGTGATGATTCTTAAGATGCTCATGTTGTTTGTAGACCTAGATAGGTGGGATATCTTAGATGCAATAGGACATATTTACCATGGTGATGCTACTGGGGCTAGCCCCATGTTACCCATTTGGTTTCATCCATGTACTACTTGATGGGATCTTCCCATCCTTTTTTGTTATTTTACTTGGCCTTGGGGTAACGCTATGATCATACCTTTTGAACAATTTCAGATTGAAAATGTGCAGCTTATTTTCTGCTCCTACGAGCAATTTAGTTCTTGATTCGCCACCGCACTACAAAAGCTGGGACACTGCCTTAGCAAGCTAGAACACCTCGCGAGGAAACCAAAAGTTTTGATAACATGTTGTGGAATTTCAAGGTTACCTCGTTGATGTTATAGGATAGTAGAAGTCTCATCGTTTGCTCGGTCTGATGGGGATGACACAATATAATAACAAAAGGGATGGGAAGACCCCATCAAATAGTACAAGGATGGAACCAAACCGGTAACATGGGGCTAGATCCCAATAGCATCACATTGGGAAATATGTCCTACAACACGTAAGATATTCAAACTATCTAGGTCAAATAGTCTACAAACAACAGGAGCATCCGAAGAAGCATCACATAACGTGATTGGTTTCCTATGGATTGCACCAACTAGAGCTCTCTGTAGAGCAATAGAAACACGTTGCATATAATAGACTATACAGTAAGCTAAAGAAAGTGATACCCCATGCCGCCTAGTATGGTAGGCTCTCGCGCACTCCCTCACGAACATGTCGAAGTCGGTGTCCATAGCTCCATATAACTCCAAAGCTAGAGGAACAAAGAGGTGACCTCTCTACATACCACTATACTTGGAAATCTTGGTTGATGCTGCTCTATTCCCCGCCCATCATGGAGGATGGGTGATCACCCCCTCTGAAACTATGTCTCTAGTAGAATCGGTAACCACCACATCCGTCACAGTGACATGGTCTTCCCAAACCAAGTACAAGTATGCCCTAACCCTAGTCGACTGCAAGGCATATCTGCGCTCTCTCCATTCATCCTCTCGCGCCATAGCAAACACCAAATGACATCATGGGTAGCTATCGAATGGGTATGAACAACTGTTGCATCTAAAGTGATACCACACTCACATGTGAGTAATGAAGATGTAGATGGATGGACCAAGTCAAGATTGAACCTCATCGCTATGGAGAAAATAGCTGATGCGAGTTGGAAAGCCCTGATGCATGGTCAAGCCAAGATCCACGAGCATGCACCCTTTCCCAAGCAAGAGTCAGTCGTACCGATGTCTTGCAGCATCGCTCACACTTCCAGGAGCATTTTTGTCCACATCAATTTGGAGTCACCACATCAAGAGGCTGCGATGAGGTATCGTTGGGCATTATAGCACTTCTAGATATCCATCAAGATTGGGTTATCTTGCAGTTGGACGTTGAGAATGTTTTTAACATCGTCTCTCGTGCATCCATTTTTAGAGAGCTTAGAGAGGCTAGTGGACCTCTATCAAGCCTCATTCTTTTCCTACGGTCTTTCTACAATTCACATTCTTCTCTCTTTTATCAGCATGGCTTTTCTGAGGAGGGAATCACCGTTCTACAGTCTGCCACTTGCACTCGACAGGGAGATCCTTTGGGAGGATTCCTATTTGCCATGACTCATTATAGAATTCTTTTGTCTACTGCTTTGGCTCTGCCAGGTTATGTGTTCCCCTCCTTAGTGGATGATACACATGTTGTGCGCCCTGTAGACAACATTAGGCAGGCTTTTGATTACTTGACTATCGAGCTTCATCTTGTAGGCTTGAGAGTCAAGGTGTCAAAGTGTAGGGCTTGATCTCCTTAGGGCATTCCTCCTCATCTCCAGCTTCCAAAGGGATGTATGATATTGACAAATGGTTTATGTATTCTAGGATTGCATGTAGGGTCCGAGGATTTTGTATGATATTGACAGATGGTTTACGTATTCTAGGATTGCATGTAGGGTCCGAGGATTTTGTCTCATGTTACCTAGATGTTGCACTTGCCGAGGATATTTTGCATGTAGATGACCTTCCTCTACTATGGGATCTGCATGTGACGTTTGATATACTTTCATCTAGTATTGCTCGTCGACCCACCTATCTTCTTCGCACGGTTCCTCCTTCACCTACATTCATATCCCGTTTGACAGCCTTTGATAGGAGGATCATGGTCGTCTTTGGTGACATCATTGGACCAAGGACATTCGAGTATGTGACATGAGATTTGGCAAGGAGATAGACATCTTTGCCAATTTTGTGTGGAGGGGTAGGCTTATCGATGGAGGAGACATCACTTATGACATTCTTGGCTAGTTAGACGCTTGTTGCACCTTTGTTATCTTCTCGATTTATGATCGCAGATAGACTTATCCTTAAGATATATGCGAGGGACGTGGATACAAGATCATTTGCTTTACATGTATTATTGTGACATATGAGAGATGCTCTACCGCGGGAGGTACAACATGAGTTTTCGTCTTTTTTCTCTTTGACTACCGATTGGACTAGGGGTTTACAGTCTATCTTGATGGACCGATAGTTTCAGGAGACTCTACATTCACTCTTAGTGGATCCAATAGCAATCAATCTAATGCCCCCAATATCCTTCTCCATCACGAGAAGCCGAATAGCACCCAGAACCTGACTAACTAACAACGGAATTTCCCCTCTCGCAATTGATGTAGCCACCTAGAACATTTCCGTGAAATCCCTAGAGGGATCATCCGCCTAAAGCAATCTCAAAGATGCTCATATATCATCCTTGACAAACCCCATGAGGATAAGCGTGGGGCTGTGTATAAAGAATGGGCAAATAATGATCTATCAAGACATAAAGGCTCCTCTGGCTGATACTCCAAGACCTCTAATGGTATCTCCTCGCCCATGGGTGGATGTAGAAGGCGTAAAGAGAAAATCGTCTCCTCAGTGGGACTAGCCATGGACAAAGGATGAAGTGCACGTGCAGCCCTACCATACTCCCCGGCATGCCTCAAGATCCTACACCGTCGCAATCGCGCCGAATCAAAAGTATCATGTGACTGGATCCGACTCCTAACCTGTGTGGCCCGAACACACTCCTCCTGCAATGTAGCCCAATCCCCTTCTTGGAATCTCCGAAATCTAGCTGCCACCTCCCTATGTCCAACACGTCCAACTCAAGTATAACGTAGACACCATCATAACAGTAATATAAACAAAAATACACTAACTCGTCCATGGGATCGCGTGCCAACCGATCGAGCGATAAACAAAAAGTACATCTAGCCTCGTCATGGAGTGCATGAGGGAGCCTATGGAATAAACATGGACTTGGAAACCTAGTCTCAAAAAGCCCTAGAATCAAACATGCATGGGGAGCTAACCACTCCCACGATCCGATTGGTATATCCGAAATGATCGACGAAGGAATCGATGTAGTCTACGTGTTTCTTGAAGTGACAAATACCGATGTCGATGTGTTCGTCCTCCTCGCGTGCGCATCCCAAATGTTCCAATCATAATCTTTGTGCATCTTTCTCACGTGGGTCTTTACCCCTTGCTAGGTTAACAGACGATGACACACCGGACATTGTATATCACATACCGCTTTTGGCGATCCCATGAGGGAAAGTGAAGCTATAGCTAGCACAAAGAGAACGATAAAGATACCGAACACTCCATCATGTATCTACTCCCACCTGCAGAACCACAACCCCATAACATCCCACATCATATGGGGAAAATATTAACTATAAAAACCTTAAAATCTAAAAACACTCATACCTTTTTATTCCGATATTCATAATTTTCTACAAGGTCCCAAAAGAACCAATGGGGAAAAAAATAGATAAAAAAAAAAAAAAACCAAAACCCATATGTTGGGTTTAAGAAAGAACCATTCAAAATTCAATCAAAACCATACAAACAAATACACTCATATTTCACTATATTATTTTCAATAATAAGAAGAGAATATAATATTGCAAGAAACAGTATTCAATGAAATATAGGGTAGTCTTTTATGTACCGAGCTGATCTTTTCCATAAGACGGACGAACTTGTAGGAAGCATTGTAGGAAGTAGGAGTTGTTCGAAGACGGTGAGCAGATTTAAAACCTTCGGCTTCCCACCTGCATCGTCCTCGTAGTTATCGAGTACTCATAAGTACGTTTGGAGCGTGCACCGTAAAGATGAGTCACGGTCCAAAGAAAAAGCAATCTCTTGAATCACCTCGCATGGGCCCTTGAAATTTTTCAAAGGTGAATCCGAACCTTGGAAATCTTCATTCTTGCAGAGACCCTTCAGAAGAGTTCATTGAGATTAAGACAGGGTTTGACGTCTATTAACTTCTGCTTCAGAGGGAAAGGACCCCCTCTCGGGGAAGAGTGATATCTCGACCTAAGCTTGGCATGGATGGTATTGGAATTCGGCTTCAATTCCTGGATGGCGTGATGATTACAGCTCCAAAACACACTTTCCGTGGAATTCGACTGGACTGCTCGCCTTCTAGCCCTTACAGATGCTCGTTCGCGACATTGTCTTCTACAGCTCTGCGCTTCCAATTAAAAAACCCGCAAAAGATAAGTTGCGGCCAGCGAAGAACTTCTTTTGGCTTTGACGGCCCGAGAAATTTAGAGTCGAGGAGAATTGAAGCAGTGACTTGTGGTCCAAGTGAGTCACTGCATCTGCACCAAAGCTTGTGTCAATGCCGCGTTAGGATCAATCGGCCATTTCGGTGGAAGAATGGAGAAATGGATTAGTGTATCTGATACACTAGTCCATTTCTATGTTTACTAGTTTTGTGATCTAGCATATTGGTCGTTCCTCGAGCATGGATATGTATAGGGATCAGCTATACTAGTAGATGCTACAGCTGTTTATAAATTAGGCCGCCAACTTTGCAACTCGTACACCTTATCGTCCTACTTCAGGAGAAGCTGAAGAATCGATGGACTCTGCGCGGGATAACAATCCACATGGAGTCGAGTTGAAGGATGCTGCAGCTTTTCAAAGCATAGCAGAAAATGGTCTCATCTCTATATGCGGATTTGGCTCTTTACTTTCAGGTGAGTCCTATCCAACTGGATTTGCCTTTATAATGTTACGAAAAATGTGTAGGGTATCTTCTTATAATGTGCAATCAGAGACAGAGTGGTGAATCATTTCAGAGGACCAGACAAACTTACGAAGTACGCGGACAGAAGCTTTTTCCGCCGAATGGGATTAGCACTTTTGGAGCTCCAGTCCAAATGTCTGTTTTGAATATATCTCTTTAGTAGTTCTAACACCTCCAATTCAATCTACCACACATGTATGTCTGGAACTTCTATTTGGTGAAGAGTATGATAAATGGTTTGTGATGCTATACGCTTATATCAGAGAGGAGTGCGCGACACACTTTCCCCGAGTTAATAAATTTCAGGGTAGCTGTTTTGCACGGATTTAGACGAGTTTTCGCACATGTGGCCCCAGTTTTTCTAGAAAGGGGCATTGCCGATGTGGAAACGAAGGTTTGTTACTTGCCTTTTATCGTCTTTCTATTCGTTCTTTCGTTTACATATGGTCTCTCGCTTCTGTGGAGTGGACTATGTAATGAAGATGGAAAATTTGGTATGCTGATGACGCATCAACTTCGATTGCACCAAATCTCCAGATTTTGCCCTACTCTTGTACTTCCTCATCCCTGTTTTCATCTACGAGTTCATCTGCAGGAAATGTCGAGTCTCAGCGTTGAGCCTTTTCCAAGTGAATCCATCGTAGTCACAGTGTTCGAAATTGCCCAACATGAGGTAAATCTCACATTACAAAGGAAAAGTCTTGGAATCATGTGTATAGAGAGAAAACTAACAATTGACGAGAAAACTCCACGGCGGGTGGCGTCTATGGTGTACAGTTTGATGGTTCATTGGTTTGTATCACCCTTCAGTTTTCCATCTTGCGTATTCCTGATTTGAAATTGCTGCTGGGCCCTATTGCGCTCATGTCTGTTAACACAGTCATTCTTGTTGCGGTGGTGGTTGCAGGTTCCCTTTTTCATTGAAAGAGAACACGAATTTCGTTTTCTTGCGGTTAGTTGTTTTACAGCTTGAGACCGCAGGAAATAGAAAAAACTGCATAGCTTCCGATGTTCAGAGCGTCCTTCTGTAAACAGAGTGTTCTTACGTCCCAGTGAGTGCAGATCCAGTATATGATGACCTCTCTCCTTCCCTCCTTCGATCTCCTTGTCAACTCTTAATTCAGTCCCTTCCGGCTCCCGGTGGATTTTATCCCATTCATTCATTCTCCTTCTCTTTTCCTTTCCACCTTCCTTTTGAACATAGAGCTTAGTTATCTTGACTGGCGACTATTTGTAATTATTTTCCCAGGCGATGAACCTTTTTTGTAAAGAATTGCTCGTACTACTAAAAAAAATGGAAAGCTGTGGTATTCGCATCCTCATAGAATGCATTGGATGGAAGGACGTGAGTTGGTATTTCTTAGAAGGTGAAGAGAGCGCTAACTAGCATGACACTGAGATTTTTCGCCAACTTGAGCTTTTTGTGCATCCTTCTCCCTAGTGATATAACGGAACATTATCTGCTGCGTATATTTTCTGACAAGATGGAACTTTACCTTCTAACAGGTTACAGTCCACACTCTAGACGGAGATATTTCTGCTCCGAAGGCGGTAAGTTAATGACAAGTCATTAACTTTGTTGTGCCCCTGTTTCTAGAGGTTTGCACTGTACAACAACAATCACTGTACTTGTCAATATAATGTGATTTTGTTCCCTTGAAAAAGGTGATATGTGCCAGATATAGCGATGAGGAGTACCGTCGTGATCGATGTCAAGGTGTTAACTCCTATCTCTATTTTTCGATTATTTAAGTGTCTTTGGTAATGAAAATCCCAACATTGGACGTCTCAGGTTTCCTCACTGTCAATTGACAACAGTAGGTCTATAGTTCAGCCCCTGTTTGGCAGGGATAACAGAAGCCTATACCTGCACATCCTGCAACACATTCTTGTAAACTACTCACCGCATGTAAAGAATATACTCGCGTACTCACTAAGGCAGGCCTGATCAGATGATAAGGAGTATAACAGGCGATATGGTAAATTTTCCATCGAGCAAATTTGGCGCGATGATATCTTGCCTTGCAGGGTTTATTTGAGACACTGGTATGTGGATGTCCTGCCTTTCCCTGGACGTAGTCTGTTCACATACGTTATCTGAATGTCAGCAAAATATATTTCAAAGATACAGCTTCGAGCCTACTATAAAGTTAATGTCTAACGGATCTCACTGCACATCGACATCTCTCAGCTTTGTGCTTTCTCGAAACTTTGTACAAGAGTGATTGTTACAGTGTAAACTCCAGTCGAACTGTTATAATACCGCGGTAGTCGGCATGAAACCCGGATTTACCGAACGTTCTTGTTGCAGTGTACTTGCAGCAAAAAACTTGAGTCAAGCGGCGTATGAAAGCTTTCTGGACCACACTTATCTCGGTGACCGCACAACAACTATACGACAACATCTGGCTTCCAATGAAAGAATCATGCAGAACGAGCCTCCTCTTCCTCTACGAGAGCGCTACGGCGGATGAGTGATGTGTTCACAATGCTATCTTCAAAACCAGAGAACGGAAGGTTGTTTTGTTATCCTGATTGGTGGAAGAAGTTATCAGCGGATTCGAATCGTCTTTCAAATCGAAGAGGTGGTGTTTGAAGTGAAAGTCGGTCAAACATCGCAGTGTTCTGTTTGGGTTACTACTTTCCTGACCTTCTCTACGAATGTGCATTTATGTGATTGTAGAATATGATACCAGCAATAAGCATTAATCAAATCTGATGGACTCCTTTGGCCATGGAGACCTTAGTGTGCTGGCCCAGAGGAAATGCAAAGAGAAAAAACATGATGGATACCTTGCCTTGGACATTAAGGACTGTTAGCAATATAGCTGTCGTCCCGCTCACCAACGCCTGTACTGGTGGCCGCAACAACGTCCACACCTATCTCACCGAAGGGAAAGTACAGGAGCCAACATCTACTTCAGTTTCAGACTCCAGCAAACTTACTCCTCGAACCCTTGGAACCCTTGGAACATCTGGACAAAACCTTGTACAATCTTGAAGGACGCCGAAAGCATTACCTTCGACATTTTTCTCTCGAAAACCTTCGCTAAGAGATGCCGATTTATCAGCTATCAATTGTTCCTCCATGACAGTATCGTCTGCCCATGCATATGTACTGCCCTAATACCTATTTTGACAATCGTAGTTGATTGTTCAAGTTTCATAGTCATTCTACTTTGGGGAATACTCAGACCGGGGTGATACACATCACTCTAAACACCTTAGTACGACAACCAAGAACATTGCCATGTCCACTGTGATTTTCAAATACTACATAAGCAATAAATCACGCACACTCCAGACTTAAATGCCGCAGTTGTGTTTAAACCTTTGGTATGTATGGTACGTAAAGTCCGTGAGGATCTTTACATCTAACACAATCTGAGCTGCAGGTGTGCATCTTTCTACAGTCTTCTGTACATGCTCCGTACCTGTTGTTTCTTATTTTTCTTCACCCCGAAATTACGGAATCTTCTTGAGCTTTACTACTTTCTGACAATCTTTACAGCAAATATTTATCATTAGCTTGATTCGTGGAAACTCCTAAACCTAGATCGTCTGACATTAGAGAACACATGAGTAGCAAAGTAGAAGGTCATAATTTGTATGCATTAACTCTGTACAAATCCGACTGTATGATTTGATAATGTAATACCATAAAAAATTGATAAATATTAATTATTTATAGAATTTTAATTACATATATGTTTCACTAATAAGTTAACATATGTATATATGTAGTTTGAATACATGAAGAGGAAAAAAAGAAGAAAACGTTACAACATTTCTTGTGACCAACCGTTGTGACTCTAAAAAGAAAAAAGCGAAACAATAAGAGCCGAGTGGACATAAGACAATTTTTTTAGCAATCCACTTATTGACCAGCTTGTAAATTATGGTGACATGGGTCCAGAGTCCGAAGTCGAGACTTGCTCGCCAGCAAAGGCCATCATCACACGACACGACACGTGGCCTCGCAGCCCTGCGAAAACCAGTAGGCCAACTCTAGGGTACGACTGCGACATAGAGAACTACAGTCAGTAGTGATCCATCACAGGGGTCACCATGGCAACTCGTTTGGTCTCTCACTATTGTACGTCCGTCCGTCGGGCGAAAATACAGAAACGCAAGAAGGGAGACGAAGGAGTAGCAACGAAGGAGAGAACGGAAAGTGAAGAGAGGGTTAGTTCTCCCGAAGAATTCTGAAAGGAGGGTTTCGGTTTTGGTTCAGGAGTGGCGTCGCATTTCCCTGTCTGTGATTTGTGCATCGGGTGCTTTGTGCTGGGACTGACCGACCTGTTGCTCGTCGACTGCACCTGCGGTGTTCATTGCTGATCCCAACAGTCTGGACGCTCTTTGCTTGTGAAACTGTGATTTTGAAGGCGAGACACCATGGATTCCATCCCACGGGAGGATTTACAGAGGTTGATGCTTTTTGAGCAAACTCGGGAGAAAGCTGCTAGCGAGTACCTTCGATCACCAAATGATCCCGATGTAAGTCGCTGAGATCGTTTCAGACTGGATTGTGACCTTTCAGGAGTGATGGAACGGTCGTCGTTCGAAGTGAGCAATCACTTGACATCTATTTGTGGCCCATATCGGTGTCGTTGTTTCTGGCGACTTTCTGAACGGCTGATTCACTACTTTCTGTCCAAGTTGGTCCTGTGGTTGCTAAAGTCAAGCCTATTGATTTACGCCTCTAATTGGTCACGAAAGTTAGTGTTGGGAATACCGAATTTCTGTTCAGTGAAGTTTGAGAAGAACAGGTAATTTGAAGTATTTTGCATGACTTGCCTGCCCTCAATTGTCCACATTCAAGGAGGGTACGTTATACTCGAATTCTTATTGTGACTCTTCGGGATCGTGCTTGCTTTATGATATTTCTAGGTCTTATAATACGTAGGCAAGACGTGTTCATTGGCAACCGCGAGGTTTGTGCTGTCCAAGCTATTGTTCTAATCCCCACTGTTGTCTCTGTTACTTTGGGCAGAATTTGACTCGATGGGGAGGAGCTCTGCTAGAGTTGGCACACTTTCGCCAGGGTCAGGAATCAGCTGATATGATTCAAGGTTTGTTGGAGATTCGTCGAGTTGATACATTGATGCACATGTTTACGGGTTGGATGATACAGAGCCCTTGTATAGATCACATTCTTCTTTGCTATTCCACTTTTGATACTTCCAAGTACAATATAAATTCTCTACCTCGATGGTCAGGTTTTTTACGAGCTCGTTATAGCGTTGTTGAAACGGTGAGGAGTTGTTACTCAAGTTCACATCAGATCTTAGCCTTAATTTTCGTAATATGCAGTTTCACTTCTAAGATACTTCTCTATTCCGATTTGCAGAAGCTGTGTCTAAGTTTGAAGAAGCCTTAAGGATTGCACCAAAGAAGCATGATACTCTTTGGTGTCTAGGAAATGCACACACTTCCCAAGGGTTTTTGTTTTCAGACGCTGACAAAGCCAATGACTACTTCCAGCAAGCTGCTCGATGTTTTCAGTTGGCTTTGGACGAGGTAATCGCTCGGAACTGTTTATTCTTTAGATCTTCTGTCTCTCCTTCTGTTTTTGGTTTTGTTTCCAGGATACGATAGTTCCCTCAGAGAACCTCTAATTACTCACGTTACGAATTGCTTAAAAGTCAGGTATCGTGGTTTTCAGTCTTAAGTTAATTACCGAACTGGCCGAAAGATTCTTTGTTTGTTTTGTTTTGTTTCTTTTTGCCGTTAATTTCTCCATATGGATGGACATGGGTTTCCTTTTCTTCCTTTTGTTTGTCTCTACAGTGTACTGTGGTGAATTCGCTTTAGTGACATTGTGGGACGTTGTGATAGTTCAAGTGATGAGTGTTTTTTTGATGGCTCAAATTTTCTGCAATTGATTCTTGTAACAGTGACAAAAAGCAGGTAGAAAATTTTGAACATAGTTTCGCATAAAGAGAAAATTCGTTGGACTCGTTGTTCTACTGGATATTCCTCTGCTTTAGATAATCTCAACACGCAGAGCTGTGGACCATACCTAACTTCGCATTTTTGTTTACATGGCAGGATCCACACAACGAACTTTACCATAAGGGTATTGAAATGACGACCAAGGTAGATTTTTCTTTTACGAAATCTCCATGGTTCATGGAAATAACATGTTTTCTGATTAGAAAATGCCATATTCCTTGGGAACAACTGGTCCATTTTGACCTACGGGAACTGCGTATCTAGATACTAAGCTGTGATGGTTGTCGAGAGGTGTAATATACTGTCTAGAGAAAGTGGAGAGAATATTGTTTCCGAAGACCTTTTGCGCCACTATGACCGTTTAGTAGAGGACTTTAGGTGACACCGATATGGTCTTCATTTTGTGAGGAATTTTCATTCTCTCGTATGTTGTTGTAATTCTTTTGAATCGGGTATTTTGTCGTTCCTTGTCCTATGAAGTATCTGAAGGTAATTGGGGATAAGGAGAAGAAGGGATGTTAGGCTGCGATTTGTAGTGAAATCGATATGGTGGGGACTAAAGCAAGAATCGTATGGTGAAGGTTGGAAATGCCCAGAGTTTGACCTTATGTAGTTCTTTATATGAGTCAAAGTTCGAGATAGCTTGTGTGTGTTTGTGGACGATAGTATCAATAGATGTAAGGCAAAATGACAAGTTCCTGACACGTCGATGTATTTGTTGAAGTACGTTTTACAAGTTGTCAACAAGTGAAGCAGGGATTGAACGTTGCGAGCTGTGGCTGTAGAGTGTGATTTGATGTGTGAATTTATTTTTGAGAGGTAGTGATAGCACTTCCATGGAGCAGAGAAGTTAGTGTGGATATTTGTAGTTGGGTGTTGCGATCATGTTAAGCTTGTGGAGTAATTGGAGAAAAAAGTATCAGAACAGGGCTTATTCAAGTCCAAGTTCAGTGTACTATCGACTGGTTTGTAGGAGATTGGGAGTTGTATATACCATGAATCCAATTCCGTTTGTCTCTTCCTTCACTCCGTCTGATTTGTCTGTTCAGCTGCCCTTGTTGCCGTTTAGATCCACTTCTTCTCGATTATTCAGATCTTCTAGCTCTGAATGTTTAGGCATGAAGGTGTCTACCCGGTCAAGGAACACGGAGAGCTAATGGTTCTCATCATGTACATGGTCCATCTTTCTCCTGGCAGGCACCTTCCCTGCACCAAGAATTGCAACGACAGCTGGCTACTCAAATGGCGTCATATCAAGCCTCACAAGGTCATAGTGGAGGTCCTTCCAAGGTGCGTGACCGTGTGGATGTCTCTTCACGTTGCTCAGAGAGAGGAGTGTTCCTTAACGGTTAGGGTCTGTTAGGGTCACATACATGGGCTCATTACCTGTATCTGTGTTATATCTTCGTATGCAGGCGTCCAAGAAGAAGAAGAAAGACAACGACTTCAAATATGATGTCATGGGTTGGATCGTATTGAGCGTAGGAATAGTTGCCTGGATGAGCTTTGCGAAATCCGCCCCTCCACCTCCACCCCCTTCAATGAGATAAGGGTGTCCATATCAGATGACCTGACTGAAATGTGAAAGCCCGGTTTGGTGGACACTTCGTGCGCAATCGGGATGTCCCAGAGTCATATTTATGTTTGGTTTAGGTCATAGTACGATACGACAGATAATGACTGACTCTCAGGATTTTGTCCCTAGATACCGTTCTTACAGTCTGGAAGCCTATTTTACTAGTCGAAAGGCACAGTACCTCTTGGTTTTTATAAAAGAGAAAGTTGATTTACAATTATCACGACGTCGGATTACCAGGTGTTACAAGAGAAAACATCGCAGGACATAACTCTTACCATGTCCGTCATGTCCGTCACGTCTTTGTTTCTCAATAACATCGAGATCCATTCAGCATTTTGCGTGACGCCCAGTCCAAAATGTGTCTCGAGGTAGTTAGGTTGTTCTTTTCTTCATCTTTCCGGAAGCCAAAGGTGGAAGATCAGGTAGCGGGGACAAGGATTGATAATAGCCGAAAATTGGTCGGTGTGTCAATTTGACATCCTCATCGTAAAGTAACGTAAAAGATAATATTGTATTAATCAAGATCAAAAGAAAAGCAGAAAGGTACATATGTCAAAGATGCAATAAAATGCATATAAGAATGGAAAATTAACAATGAAACGCAGTGTGTAAAAATCTGTACATATAGTGAAAAGTTGGCAATTAAGTGAAACATGGCGTCAATAGTCTCCCGTGTATATATAAGTATCACAATGTATATTTTAAATGTGTATGTACGGTAGAGCATGCCCATTCTATTAATTTGATAATCAGTTCACTATTGACTGATTTTTTTGGAGATAAATTTAGTGTGTCACACTCATGCATATTTGAATAAAGGATATTTTACGTCTACAATTTCATACTTCTGATCATTTTTTTCATGTTTATATTCATACTTGTGTTGCGTGGTATACATCAGATTTGACACATGTAAATAAAATCTAAACAGTGTAAAAAAATATTTATCTGTTTAACTTGATAAGAACACTTGAAAAACCGACGAAAGTACTTTCTACATTGACTGTGAATTACAAGTACCATTTTGCTATCTGATATATATATATATTGCATAGCAAATTTTTTTTCCCGAAAAACAAACTATTGATTTAGCTTAATCCTTCTTAAAGTAGGAGTCTCCTTCGGTGGAGAAGTTAATGCCACCTCAAAGGCTGCGTTGACAATACCAGAAATCTCATTTGGGAGCTCTATACAGACTCGTCCGAAAGCAAGAGCATCATTCAAAAAATGAAACACTCCGCATATTACATCACGAAGATAATAATTCCAGCAGTCATTTCTCTACAAGCTACTACACATCTTGAATTTGCTAACAACACACTTCAAAAATTGTTGTATAATGATAACTAATTGCAAGTCTACCTGACCACTCACGCTAGAGCCAAGGTATACAATCGAACTAGAAAATGCCTGATGAAAAAGCACTTTCCCCTTACCACCTCCAGAATGAAACAAAATAAAAATTGCCAATGTTTTCCTTGTGCACGAAATAGTGCCGCAGGCGAACAAAAAATGGATGCCTATCCAGCAACAATATATACAACAGTGAATCAAAGGAGGAGGAGGACTTCCCAAGTCCACGGACAGATGAAATGACATAAGTTTTATTACTTTTCTACATATGAACTGCGAATAATCACAGCCCGGGGCTAAAAGCCTCGACGAGAGTTCCTCATCTCACCACACTTCGAGAACGCAATGGGAGAGATGACCAAGAAACAAGGTCGTCTTCACCAACATATCCCTCGAACGCGACTTTTCCTGCTGCTACTGCGGCGGAGGTGAGTGAGTATGAACGACCAAGTAAATTCGATTGAGATCCATGTTAATGATGAACAATAGAAATGTCTAAATTTACTCCTTTTCTTCTAATAAGACAGCAGCTGAGTATTAGGTTCTACTCAGCGGCTCATGTGCAAACATCTAGTACAAGTCATTCTCCGAGTCTGAAGGAGAAGGGGCAGCTGCGCCATACGCAGGTCCCGGAGCGGGAGCGGGAGCGGGAGCCATGTCATCGTAGTACTCGTGACTGTATTCACTCATCAGCATGCTTCGCTTATGCTCGCCGCAAAGCTCCGCAAGAGTGACACCTGACGGACGCAAATCAATAGACGAGCAGATTAGCACTTCAGCCCGCCCGCCCTTGCAGATGCGAAAGAAGAGCATGACATTTCAACATTCGACAAGGCTCCTCTCTGGCTAACATGCTCGTAAACTGAAGATTGAGCGGCTACGTACCTTCTCCGGCGACCATGTTGCTGTAGAGGTCCGCGAGGTTGGCGCACCGGTCTCTGCAGTCAGGCGAGCATAACTTGGTGGTGAAGCCGCGCGTGGAGAACACGTCCGTCGAGAAGCCCACTGTCATCCGCTCGGCACCGCAGGCTGCGATGCAGTGGTCCGTCTCGATGTACTCCACGGGGCTCTCATCGCCCACTGCGATGTCCGATGTCTGCATTGCAACGATCGTGGACGGCAGTTCTCAGTGAATTCATTGCTCGATTGCCAAACAAATGCATCTGATCCATCGATCATTTCTTATGAACCACGTACCCGTGAATTACCGATTGCCAAATTCAATACGGAGAGGACAGAGAAGCTCGATACAACTCTGAGCCCGAAAGCTGAAGTACCTGGCAGACGTAAGTGTCGTCGGACAGAATTCTTTCCAGTACGCACCTATCTCCGTTCGAGTCCACAGCGAAGGCGCATTGCTCCACCGGCAGCAAGTGGCAGAGCAGATCGCCGTCTTGCCCGAGAACGGCTGACGGCGCTACCGTCAGACATAATAACGTTACGAGCGCTACAAATGCCGCCCTCGTTGTGATCGACATTGCAGCTTCGAGAATCTTCACCGTCGTCGCCTTTTATCTGTACAAATGCATGGCAAGCGGGAAAATAAGTACAGCCTTGCAGACGAAATCTTTCACCATTGCTCAGTTGGTGAGGTGGTTCATTAGATCTGCCATGTTCAACTCTTTTCTCGTCGGTTTTCTTTCCCAACACGATCCAGCACCAGAAGAACTGGAGTTTGAGTCTGAGCAGCAGCCAAGTAAGTGCTCAGACTGGCAAGAATCGTGGTCTCGGATTCAGCGTCCATGTCCACATCCTCTTATCTAGATCCGGGCATCCCCAGCCCTCACGGACTCACTAATTCTCAATGATCTGTACTCGAATGATCCCGTAACATACAGAATTTCGATCCACGCTGATAATCGAAAGATAACACCTCTACCAGTTCTACTACGAAAACTATCGCGGCCGACGGAAATTGCGTTAACTCAAGGTCCATAATTCTCGTAATCCATAGTCCTGCTTTTATTTACCACCTACCTGGAGAATTCTCTCGTCGCTGCAAAACTCGCACTGTCAGACAGAGGAAAACTCAGAACGTGCAGCTAGCAACTGATCGATGGGCCTAGTGAATGAGGCTCAGCTCAAATGCGTTGAGCTGCAGCAGCGGATCGGAAGGTATGGAGTCTGAACTCGTCGTGGTACGTAGTGGCTGGTGAGGGTTGCAACGAGCCTGAACGATGTATGGAAGAATGATGCGAGAGCATAAATCGGTGCGTGTAACGGGAGGGGAAGTGGTACCATCCGAAGGCGTGTCCGGACGACGTTTCTGGGTACGATCGGATCATCGAGCGATGGTGCGCAAGAAGTTAAAAGAGGGCAACCACTGTTACTGCAATGGCCAGTACACCCGAAGCTCGCGGGTGTCCGAGAATAGACGGCCTGGCAACTTCGCCTATGCATCGGGAGCATGCTCTCAACACTCCAGTGCATGAAGCCCCTTCCCCGCCAAGCTTCAGCTCACCACTACGAGCTTCGCAGCTCCTCTACGTGGCGGCTCCTGGGGAATATTTCCCGTGGCAGCTCTCCGGCGGCCGGCCGTATTTGGTGGCAGTTCCATCAGCGCCAGAATTGGCGGGGGCCTCGGCGGAGTCCAGTTGGAGGTGTTGTCACCGGCCCATGGGTTCCCCAAGCGAGTGTCAAATTAGCGCGGCCTCCAGTGGGACGAAGGAGCTCCGCCCGAACTCCTTCGTGGACAAGACATCGTGAATTCAGCCGCATTTCTCGTAGTCGCATGGGCCAGGAAATTCTGAGAACCTGTGGGAATAGATTGTAGATCATGATGGAGCCTTCCGTGAAGAAGCTAAATCGCAGGTAGTGACATTGTTGAATATTACGTGCGTTCATTTGATGTGCCAATGAAGCTCGGATCCCCACCTAATTAGTGCCTGAATTCAGTGCATCCAGACCAACAGCTGCAGCCGGTCCCGGAGAAGTGACTACATGATTCAGGTGGAAGCAAATAGACCGTTGCGTAGCTACGAGCATTTAGTTGCTTGACAACGTTGGCTCACCAGAGATGTCCATGCAAAGACGACGCTCAAGGGTGGATCGAACGACCTTCGATGGCTGTGGTTTTGGGGGAGATCGCTTGAATATTCAGGACCAGCAATTTCCCTCAACTGGTAACAAACGTCGAGTCGAACGAACTCTTGTTCGTCCAATACTTTGTTAATAAACTTGTCGTCGGAACACAAGTCAGCAGCTGTCAATACGAGCCACCACTTGGATCAGAAAACGCCCTGAGGCTCCATATTAACACCTGACCATTTTACTTTACAGTTCAGTGTGGGTTATTTTATTTTATAAACAGTAGCAGGCCCGGCAGAATTTAGAGCATGTTTCGCCCAGTAGATTTATTTTGGCTGTTACAGGCACTCCATCAACTTCCATTTCCGGCGTCCCGAGCTCATTATCCATCAGGGGCTACTCCGAACTAGCCTGATGCAACCTCTCTACTTGTATACATATATATATATATATATATATATGACCGACGCATGACGCTGAAAGTTAAAGCATGTACTGTGGTAGTGTTTGCAGGTGTTGTAGGTTCAGGAGCCTTCATTTTCGATTTCCAATGTATCAGTTCAAGAGGGTTCGTTAAGTGCTAGACACTTGACAATTTATAATCTCCAGAGTGTATATATATATACACAAGAATAACCGATATACTCAATCAGTGGAATAACGAATAAAATCACGAATAACGAACAGATACTTGTCTTTGGAGATTGCTTATTCCTTTAGAATCTCAATAGGATTGTGGTTAGAATCGTCAGTACCGCTTTGAATCGGTAAAAGTTCTTTGACATTGTTCATCACTTGCCTGCACTAAAGTTTCGCACCAATATACAAGTATCACGGTGAAACAGTGGATGACAGGAAAAACCTCAACTCTCCGGAGAAAGAATTCGAACCCAGTATAGTAGCAGTTGTTCAACATGATTGAATTCCTCTTGCACAGTAATCAGATCGATATAGTCTTTTGTCATCAATGATTACAACAGTAAGGTCACTTCTAGATCTCAGGCTCTGTAGTCAACTCGGACGTTTAATTACTGGTTTTTCTCCATAATGTCATGTCATTGATTCTGACTGCTAGCAAGCTGGAGGAATCTACCGTAGATCTTTCCAGCATTGCAGACGTTGACTTGAAGATTATGCATCTCATTTCCGCCTGCAAGTTGCAGATACCAGGAACTTAGTACCCGCTCGTATTCACAAAATCCAAGACATGCCATACAATGAAAGTACACGACGTCTTTGCTAAGTACAACACGATACAACAACTGCAAATCCGAGGATCCGCCGAGAAATAGCAGAAGGAAACACGTTCACATCCCGAACTTCTCACCTGTCGGATTGATTACTTCCAGGTTGTGGAGGGCCGGTTGTATCCGAGGATTTTCTGGTTTGTTCCTCTTAAAAAAAAAAAGAATTGAAATCAGTGTCGTTCATTTGCACTGGTCGGTTTCACGGAGTTGGAATTTGAAGGTACATCAGCCTAGATGTTCGGCTTTCTTTGTATGCCTATAGTGCTATCTTCACATCGACGGAACTGAAATTGCTCTATTTCCTTTTATTTATAGATAGAACCTGGTCTTGGACATGATGGTACAAAAGAGTCGTCACGAATAACTGGGGACTCGGAGACATACAAGGGGAAGGTAAATCTCGATAGATAGTCCAACCATCCATAGAATCTGTCTGTGGCTCCTCTTGCGCGGTCTTCTATTGAAAGGGATCACTTTCTTTCGGGTCGAACAGGTCTTGTATTTTGGGAACCTCCAACCACACACGGGCATAGTCCCTAGACTCTTAAGCATTTGCAAGAATGGAGGAGTACAAAGTATAATAACAAAAGGGATGGGAAGACCCCATCAAAGCCTACAAGGATGGAACCAAACGGGTAACATGGGGCTAGGCCCCAATAGTATCACAGTGGGAAATATGTCCTACAACACCTATGGATTGCCCCAGCTAGTGCTCTCTTTAGAAACACATTGCCTAAAATAGGCTATACAATAAGTAAAGAGAGTGATACCCCATGTCGCCTAGTATGGTAGGCTCTTGTGTACTTCCCTCATGAACATGTCTAAGTCGGTGTCGATAGCTCCATATAACTCCAAAGCTAGAGGAACAAAGAGATGACCTCTCTGCATACATCTATACTTGAAGACCTTGGCTTCTGTCGCTTCACTCGTCACCCACTTTGAAACTGTGTTTCTAATAGGATCGGTAACCACCACATCTGCCACAGTGACCTGGTCCTCCCGAACCAAGTACAAATCTGCCCTAACCCTAGTCGATTGCAAGGCATACCAATGCTCTCTCCATGTGAGGTATCCACCCTCTCGTGCCATAGCAAACACCACATCCCTAATGGCATCATGGGTACCTATCCTCTGCCCTCCGAATGGACAACGAGTCATATGAACGGAGGTAGTCAACGGAGGTATGAGCAAGAATGGAGGTAGTCATAAACAAGGGTAGGCTTGAGCTTTCATGTGCAAGTCAAACCGGAGACACATGGAATAATGAAGCCAAGAATAAACCATTACTGAAGTACGAGTTAAACGCCAACCAAGATAGAAAGGAAAACCCCACCCCAAGGCAAAATCATAGAGCAATCTGATCGTCGATGAAATGGCTTCAACTTGTCATGATTCACCCGGTCAAAATGTCGTCCTCCCAACTCCTTTAATCTCCCCTAAAAAAACACTATCTCACCAACTGAACCTTTAATCTCCCCTAAAAAACAATGAGTTGGAATGGTAATGGATGGACCAGAACAATCATCCCCTATCAATGCATCATTTTACTCAAATGCTTGCATGCTACAACTTTTAAAGTTGCCCTCTAAAATTATACTAACTTGAGCTTTAAATGAATGTATACATGTTGAGAATGATATATATGGATACATTTGTCTCCATATAAAACAATTCATGTAACCTCGGGCACCTCTACTGTCAATGAGATAAAGATATGACCCTACTCTAAACCTTGATGATTTTGTTGATTAGATGTAGCGCTATCCTTGCAGCCCCTTCAAACCTACGTCTACTAAGTCAGTAGCTAAAGTTTCTATGATTGGATCTATGACCACCATTTGAGCAACAAAAATAATTTACTCCCTTGTCCTTTATAGATTTCATCTAACGGTAGTACTCGAAGTAAGGGATGACAAGTAGACAAGATGTCCCATGACAATTAGGCAATACCCCATGTGAGCAAGGTAGTATTTAGTAATGTTTTGAAATAATACCTCTCCCATTGACATGTAACAAAATCTTGAGAATTCATTGACAACTCCTAAATTTGGAGATAATCTAAACAGCAGGGCAACCTTAGGTAAATTGAAAGTAAAAAGTAAGGTTCAATAGACATCAAAGCTTGCTAACCAACATCTTGATCCAAAGCTTTACAATGCCAATTGGGATGTGATGTGATGTGATCAAAGGTCATCAAAATGTCATTTGTTGGTTACACATGTGGATATTATGGGATGTTATGGAAGAGTACTATATAATAACACAGTGATGGATTACACTAGTAATATGACCATGAAATGGGAGTTCTCTTGATAAGGAGTAAATTTTTTCATATATTTTCATGAGAAAATTGTTTTTGCTTGAGATTTTTTTCTCCATATCATTGTTATTGGTTCGCCATTGCCATACTTTTAGAATAAATATCTAAAATTAGCTATTCTCATAAAAGTGGTGTCAAATGTGGAATTATTCTTAAATGTTGAAAAATCTGAGAAATAATGAATTTAGAAGAGTGAAGCTTGAATTCCTTGTTTAGGATCCTGTCAAGGATGGCCTTGACCTGCTTCCCACTAAGATAGACATCCAACTGCTTGTCGTGCTCATACATATCGCATCACAACATATATCACTGTCACATCAAATATCACAACGTATATCGTCATACACCAACACATGTATATCACAATAATCTTTTCTACTCTCAAAACGTCCACAAGGACACTCCGCTCATAACCATAGCATAAAAGAGAGATTATAATCAAGCCAAACCCACTTTGTGCTTCAAAGACTCCAAGTTTCCGCACTAGCTACTATCCACCATAGCCAGACTCTCAAAGGCTCAACTTCAAAAACTGCCCTCCAAGGAGCCCTAATTCGAACTCTACCCCTTGAGCCCTAGGACCTCTAACGGCGCTGTCGGCCCTAACGACAGTTTCAGTGCGAACGACATTAATTGCACAACCAGCTCTAATTGATGTATCTGCTCATGCATATGCGCACCTACCTAACTAAAGATGCCACTACATAAGTCGTGATAGCTATCGTGCACATACATATCGCATCACAAGATACATTGTTGTCACATCAAACATCACACCACATAGATCGTCATACACCAAAACAAGTGTACCACAATTGCCCCCCTAACTGGCGGTTAGGTCCCTCTAACACCAGGTAGCCATCTAGTCCATAATATGATATGACCTTTGTGGGGCTAAGATCAGGAGGTCGGGTGCTACAATGCCCCATTGTTAGTCGCCTATCTGCAATCCATATCATGTAATGGTTAGACCTACTTGCCTGCTAAACGCATCGAGGACATCTCCACCGCCCACTGGGTATCACATTGAGAGGAGGTATCAAACATGGCATATGCCATCCTCTCGAACAAGAATCACAAATCAACATACTGGCTGCTCCACCGGCTGACCCACATAACATACATCTCAAGCCTACACGTACAACTGCCAGGCTTGGATCCATAGTACCATCAATGTTTGGAAGATGACATGGCGCACAATTACGCACATGATCCTTCCAAATCACACCATCACGACCCTCCAATACCAAAACTCCGGAAGGTAAAACCTCATGTACTCGTAGAATCGTGCGACCAGCCGTAACATCCAATATGGTCGGTGCACTCTGCTGCAAGTAAACGTAATCACCAACATGAAATCTGCGAATTGAAGGTCGATATCCACCTCCTCGGATGGTAGCATAATTCAAAGTATCTCTATGCTGAGAAATAGACAGGTTCTCAAATGCCATGGGCATGACTCTATGGAAGAGTTTTGCCCTTTGAAAACACACCCGAACCCAAACATCAGGGTTATTCAAGTCCAAGACTTCACCTGGTTATCTCGACGGATAGCTGCAAGTAAGTCTGGATCTCTACCATATAATAAAAAGTACGGTGAGAATGACGCTAGAGATGCTTGCCGGCTAAATCGATAACCCATGGCCAACCATGGTAGCTGGATGTCCCAGTCTCCCACATGACATTTCTCCAAGCCAAACTTTCTCAGTCCTCTCTTCACTATCTGAACAACTCTCTCTGCTAGACCATCAGCCTCAGGATGATCTCTTGAGGTACGATGATCGATCAACGCTCGATCACACAAAGCGTGAAACTCACCCAAAAACTCAGTACCCTGATCAATCAACACTTCTGCTAATGCACCAAATCGGCTAAGCATTACAGCTAAGAACGCATAAGTTGTTCCCTCACTTGACTTGTCGGGCAAGGCCACCAACTCAATCCACTTGGAAAAATGCTCCACCATGACCAACACATATGGATGGTGTCGTATAGTCAATGGCAAAGGTCGTGCAAAATCCAAGCTCCAACGATAACCAAGTCCCATAATTGGTAGAGGATGTAGTTGTGGTGTAGGGGCATTGAATAATGCTCAAACACGATCACATATCATACATCTGGCCACAAATTATTGCACCTCAGTTTGCATACCTCTCCACCAATAGTGACTTTGAAGTACGCTATATGTGCGCTTTACTCCAAAATGACCTAACTCCTCATGAGCATGTCTGACCAACTGTGCTCTCTGAGATGAAAATGGCACAACACGAACGTTGCCATCTCCCCATACTCGAAGAAGGTGTCTACCTTCCCATATGAACCGTTGAGCTCTTTGTAAAACTCGATCCAAGTCTTTGCACAAATGAATAGGAGAGAGCTTTTGTTGAGCTCAAGGTGCCCACCAAAGCACTTGCATGAAGATACTCCAACACCAGCATGTCATCATGGATGTCTCGGTTTACCATCAAACCTTCCTCAGTCTCAGCGTCCAAGGCTAAAATATCTGCTCTTTGGCCCAAGAGAGATATCATATAGCTCTTAAGCGCCAACATACTCAAAAAGGCAGATGCATGCCAACTCGGCACAGTCTCCTCATCAATATCACCATGCCATCGAGCCCCGGTTTCGTCAAGTTGACTTGTACATGGGTTTTGACTTAACCCATCTGCATCACGGTTCACCACCCCAGGTCTATGAACAACCAAGAAATCATACCCATGTAAGATAAGAGCCCATCATGCAAGCTTTCCTGTAAGCTTGTCTGATCCATCAACCGTTTTAATGGTTGATGATCAGTGATGAGAGTGAAGGAGTTTCCAAACAAATAACATCTGAAATGTGTCACCGCCCAAACAGCTGCCAAACATTCTCCTTCATAAGAACTATATTTTGACTCCAATGCATTGTTGGAACGACTTGCATAAGCCACTACAAACTCCTTTCCCTCATCATCATGTTGGGTAAGCATTGTTCCCAAACCCAACATACTCCAATCAGTATGTACTTGAAACGGACGACCTCTCACACGTCTTCTCAAAATAAGATCAGATGTCAACCTTCCCTTCAACTCCACTCTTGATCTAGCTTTGTCAACTTTGTTAAGGCTTTGGCAATAGTACTAAATCCTTGCACATATCGACGATAGAAGTTTGCAAGTCCAAGAAAAGCTCGCACCCTACTCACATCTGAGGGTTGTGGAATACGCAAGATTGCCTCCACCTTGGTTTGATGAACTCCCAATCCTCCTGGGTATATGGTATGATCCAAGTACTCTACCTGCTCTTGAAAGAACTTGCATTTTCCAGGATGCAACTTGAGGCCATGAGCAATCAGTCGCTCAAATACCTCATGCAAATGTATCTCATACTCCCTCACTGTAGCACTATCCACTAGAATATCATCGATGTAGGCTCGGGCACAATCAAGTCCGGCTAGTATCCTATCCATCACTCTTTGGAACTCAGCAAGTGCATTCTTCAACCCAAATGGTAAGAACTTCCACTAATACAACACATCCTTGTCATGCGAATCAATTGCCCAAAAGGCTGTCTTGGCCTTATCCTCATCTCGAATCCACAATTGATGATATTTTGCTCGTAAATCCAATGTATTGAAAACCTTTGCATGCCCAACTGCATCAAAGATCTCCTCAGGTGTAGGCATAGCATATTGATCAGATTTTGTCTGTCGATTGATAGTCACCACACATGCGTCTATCTATATAATTTCCATGTATATCCTTCTTGACTGGCATCATCACAACAGAGGCATATTCTCCATATGATATCTCCAGACTGGTGCATCTGTTGTCAAGTCAATCCGTATACTAGATCCCTTCAAACAACCTAAATCCTTTATATT
The DNA here is from genome assembly GCA_014180765.2 of Marchantia paleacea. NCBI lineage: Eukaryota > Viridiplantae > Streptophyta > Marchantiopsida > Marchantiales > Marchantiaceae > Marchantia > Marchantia paleacea. Next base: position 184,398 of record MUAA02000129.1, read on the forward strand.
GAAGGCAAAATAGTTTCTGAAACTCCTTAAAAACCTCCACACCCTACGTCTTTCTTCTCTTGTCACTTTGGGACCAATCTCAATATCCCAAATCTCCTTTCCATCAACACTAGACATAGAAGACGTAGTATCTAGTTGCTAAATGACAACCTCTTGAACATAAAACTTTTTCTTCTCTCTCATACCAGGCTCCACTATCTCAGTGTGAACAACTCTTGCTGCTGTAGCTGTAACCTCTTGTGTTGTATCACAAAGATGTAAAGTGATAACCACTGCTTGCTCTGCACAAAAAACTCCAACGATACTCGAAGAAGACCCTACCTCTCCTTCTCTAACATCCCCATAAGACCAAGGATGAGATCTAGGACACTTCTCGTCCCCATCTTGTACCTCCACCGTCTCGGTAGGCAAAGAGCTTACTAATGGTCTTGCAATTATACATGTGGATCGCATGCGTCTCTGCTCAGCCAATCCAAGGCTCACAATCCATGTCAAATAGTTCAGGTCCATAGCCTGACCCAACACCTGACGTCGTGATACCTCTAACAATGTAGGTACTACTGTAGTACCGGTACAAAATCCCATAGCTTGCTCTCTCTCTTCAACGTTGGGTTCCACCAACCGGCGCAAGTTTAAAATCCCGAGCACAGTCCGGTCCTCCCTCTCTGTAAGCATGGGAAGCTGGGTAACTCAACGTGGGTAATGCAGCTCTTGGCTGACCCACAAGGTTCACCACTACCATGGGTGGCCTGTCAGCATAGACCATTTCCTGGGAGTGTCTAGCCACATCCAAAATACTCTCCACTGTGAGAAGTGAGGGCCTCTCCACTCCGTCATATGCTCGCAATAAAACCTCCCTTGGAAGAAGGTTTGTCCACCATAGACGTGGACAGTGTGCACAAGATCCTACTCTCGCTGCATCCAGTAATACCGATGGTCCAATCCATGACTGCAAGTGATGTGCACTCGTCATCACTCGTGCACATGGATCACCCAACAAGGGAACATTCTCCAAAATGTATGCCGGAGAATAGGTCTGATGTGACTGGAGAGAACATTATACACATAACATCTCCCAAAATATGCCAGAACATGAATCCTTTAGCCCATGACCATTACCAACCAACACGTGTGTATCCTTGACATGGCCATCCAACAATAACCAAATGTATGGTGCCATGCTGAGCAAGGTCTTGCGCTTGATGAGATTGCAAGGCGTGTCTCATTACGCCTTGCAATCTCATCTTGCTCCACATACAAGTATCGATGTACTCGTATGCCAGATTGCAAAACAACAGTCAAACTTGTGCTAATCCCTCCAAACAATCCAGCACACATATACCCTCCTCCGGATACTGTCAAGCAATAGTTGTATCTAAAGGTGACAACATAGTGGAAGTGGGAATAAGTTCCTTCGTCTCCTCCCTCTCTGGAGCAAAAAACTCACTCCAAGCCTTATGTATGAGCTGATCAACCATCTATTGTAGCTGCATACATGAAGTACCTAATGTTCCATCCAATGTGGATGACACTAAGATTTGGCATGAAAGCCACATCCTCTCAACCATGACTATCATGAGCATCCATGTTATCCTCCAACAAATCACCAAGCCAAGTAACACCAGTACTGAAGGCTGCAACATACGCCAAACCTCAACTTGGTAAAGGCCTAGAACGGGTAATGAATCGTATAGGTAATCAACTCACTCGGCCCTCGCTAGATTGCCAACGTCGCTGATAAGAGGCTGTCTCCTCCCAATAATCAATGCTTAATCCCATAAGATATAACACTACCGCACCCACCAATACATCATAAGACTCTGCAAGTGTAACCACAACACGTGCTCGTGTTGTAGAGCTATCCGTGACATGATCCGGTTGCACTTCCACGGTCAACCCCACCCGAATGATGTATGGTGCCGGGGCATCACTAGAACCTCCAAGAGATGTCTGAATCTGGAATGGACAGCTCTCCACATTGGTCTTTCGCAAACCAAAACCAAGTAGTGCATCCTTATCCAACATAAGGGGTTGTGCACCAAAATCCAACAACATGCGTTGAGGTCGATAAACCTTTCCTGAAGGTCTAACCAAACAGAAGACACCACTTCTGTTATCCAACATCACCGCACCTGGTGATACCCTGGTAAGCTCGTATGATGGCCTCGTTGGTAACTCCATCATTCGAGCGGCAACAGCTTGCCAAGTTCCACTAGTAGCTGTCATGATCCCAGGATCAACACTACTAGAAGCAACCAACACATCCTCTTTGCTTTCCCAAAGTGTGGCTTCCAATCGTAGTACATGGGATGATGACACCCCAAACACCAATAAATCCTTGGCTAAGAAAACAGGAGAATGAACAAGAGTCTTTGCCGCCCCCAACATTGCGTTGGATGCTACCTCAGACGATGTTGATGATTGGTTCCTACTTGTTACATCTCCAAGTACATCCACATTGGCTTGCACCCTCATCTCTCCAATAGGTTATCTAGGAACCATGGATGAGGTGTTCAATGCCTCTAACAATGTGAAAGACTGAGGAAGTCTAACCTGTCGGCTAGCCTCATCTCTTTGTGGATCCAACTCCACGGACGCTCCTCTAGACTCAGTAGTATGTGTTGCACTACGAGTCACAACAACTGCACATGGTTGTGCCGCTGTGCACATGTACTCCACAACATCTCCATCATATGATGTAGAGGCACCAGCTCCAGAATCTGATCTTTGTTGGGCTATAGTCATACTTGCTATCTTCTGCTCCAACTGCTCAAGTCGAGATGTCATGTTCACCTCATGACTAGCCTCATGGGCTAACACTTGAGTAAGGGCTGGTCCTCTACCACCACCCTTGCCACCTTCAACTCCTCATCCTCTTCCAGGGACTGTCATGGCAACTCTTGTTGATCGTAATTCTGGATGGAGATCAAAACATCAATCCATCTTGTGACCATCTGTGACAATGCTCACATGATTTTGATCCAACAGGATCCATCCTTTGACCTTGAAGGCAATCCTTCTTGTGATGAGGTCCACCACATGTCCAACACACCATCCCTGTTGAGAAATTGACTCTTCAGGAATCACTCCAAGAAGAGGAGAGCACACCAAAGGGACAAGAGAGAGTGTACAGGAATGAGATAGAGAAGGCTTTGCCTTCCCATGTATATATATAGGGTGAGTACAAGGAAACCCTAATTTCGGGTTAGTCCTAAATAGATCTGTACCATAGGTACGTAACAACCCTAGATCAACTTGATGAGCTTGGGATATTAACACTCCCCTTCAAGCTCAATTGTACATCCTGAAATCCTAGACAATGTCGAAATGTAGCAAACGACTCTCTAGGCAAAGCTTTGGTGAAGATATACGCACCCGATGATCTCACATGTATATATCTAAGATCTACTACACCTGAAAGGACCTTCTCCCTAACAAAGTGGATCCGGCCATCCCTCGTACTACTAGAGCTCGTCTACGCTCTTGCTCGGGCAAGGGTGCAGGCTCGTGGATCTTGGTTCGACCATGCATCAGGGCTTTCCGACTCGCACCAGCTACTTTCTCCACAACGATGAGATTCCGTCTTGGCTTGGTCCATCCATCTACATCTTCATTACTCACATGTGAGTGTGGTATCACTTTAGATGCAGCAGGTGTTCATATGACTCGTTGTCCATTCGGAGGGCAGAGGATAGCTACCCATGATGCCATTAGGGATGTGGTGTTTGCTATGGCGTGGGAGGGTGGATACCTCACATGGGAGAGAGCGTTGGTATGCCTTGCGATCGACTAGGGTTAGGGCGGCGCATACTTGGTTCGGGAGGACCAGGTCATTGTGGGCGATGTGGTGGTTACCGATCCTACTAGAGACACAATTTTAGAGGGGGGTGATCACCCATCCTCAGGATGGGCGCGCAGTGGTGGGCGGCGGAAATAAAGGTCTCAAGTATAGAGGTATGCGAGAGGTCACCTCTTTGTTCCTCTAGCTTTGGAGTTATATGGAGCTATGGACACCAACCGACATGTTTGTGAGGGAGTGCGCGAGCCTACCATACTAGGCGACATGGGGTATCTCTCTTTAGCTTCTTGTATAGCCTATTTTAGGCAACGTGTTTCCATTGCTCTGGACGGAGAGCACTAGTTGGTGCAATCCATAGGAGAGCAATCACGTAGGTGATGCTTCTTCGGATGCTCATGTTGTTTGTAGACCTTTTTGACTTGGATAGTTCAGATATCCCAGGTCTTTGTGGGACATATTTCTCGGTGTGATACTATTGGGGCCTAGCCCCATGTTACCGGTTTGGTTCCTTCCTTGTACGATTTGATGGGGTATTCCCATCCCTTTTGATATTTTACTTCGTCTTTCCTTCCTAACAAAGTGATAGTGCACCTCAATGTGCTTTGTCCTAGCATGAAAAACATGATTGTTAGCTAACATCATGCTGCTAATGTTATCAGCTAGGATAATCTACTCCAATATCAGAAAGCAAGGAACGAAGTCAAACTGCTTCACAAGTGGCATTCATAGCACCACGATACTGCGCCTACGTGGAAGACAATGCCACGGTCGGTTGCTTCTTAGAAGCCCGACTCACGGCCGTACTCCCAAGTCCAAACGCATATCCGGACGTGGATCTCCGCTAGAAATGTCTCCCGCCCAATCGGCATCGGTGTAGCCATGCGAGTTCAACTCACCTCCAAATGCGTATCGAAGTCCAAAATGAAGTGTGGACTTCACATAGCGGAGAATCCGGCTTAACCGTCATCATATGCGGTACCCATGGAGCATGCAGAGGCCCGACTAGACCAACAACATAGCTCAAATCCGGTCTAGTGATAGTCGGATAAATCAAACTCCCAACCATCCGCGTACAAGCGGCGGGGAATGCAAGTAACTCTCCATCCTCTAACTCTAGCTTCAGACCTTGTTGGAGAGGAGTATCGACTGGTTTACAATCAAACATCCTGAATTTCTTAAGCTTATCTAAAGCATATTGGCATTGTATTAGCCACATATCCTTTCCCTCTGTAATATACTCCACACCAAGAAAGAACTTGAGATATCCTAAGTCTTGTATCTCAAACTCGGAACACAAGATACTCTTGATGCGAAGGATCAGCTCCTCATGATTTCCAGTGATAATAAGATCATCTACGTAGATGGAAATCATCACTACCATATCTCTTGATCTCAAGTAGTATAGTGATGAGTCGGAATGACAGACTACAAATCCAAGAGATATGAGAAAGGAATTGATCTTCTCATACCATGTTCTTGGAGCTTGTTTCAAACCATAGAGGGATTTCTTCAACTTACAAACACGGGAAGGAAATCTTGAATCTTCGTAACCATGTGGTTGTTGCATGTAGACTTCCTCGCCGAGATCTCCATTGAGAAAGACGTTCTTGAAGTCCATTTGATGCAGTCGCCATCCCTTGTTGACAGCAATAGCAACCACCGTGCAATTGTTGCCATCTTGGCAACTCGACTAAACGTCTCTTCGTAGTCCACTCCATGTTGTTGTGCGTAGCCCTTGGCTACCAATCTAGCCTTGTATCGAGATAGAGTGCCATCCGAGTTGCGCTTGACCTTGAAGACCCACCTGCAATCAATCGCTTTCTTACCTTGAGGTAAGTCCACCAATTCCCATGTTTGTTGGTGACGAACTGCAACAAGTTTTGTCTCCATGGCTTCAATCCACTCATTTTTGTGCATCGCCTCCTCAAGCATACTCGGTTCTGGCTCAGCAAGAACATGAGTCATGTATGCATGATGATCAGCAAGGAAACTTTCATGCATAAAAGCGCCGAACGATGCCGAACTCTCTCGCATTTTCGTAGGGGCGTATCGGATGTATTGTTTGTCGCCCCTTTGCCGGATCCGAGGTAAAAAACAACGTCGTTCTAGGATGCTTCATCCAACGGATGAATATCGGTAATCTGTGGTGAGGACATCATATGTTGCAAAATAACATAATCCTCAAGTCTAGGAGTCGGTCTGGATGGTGCTCGGTGAACTTCATCCGTAGCAGCTCCAGGTACAATAGACTTCGACTCTAGACCGTGTGATTCCGAAACTCCACTCAGAAATACAGTTGACAGACTCCTTTGGTGCGATTCGGCGGGGAAGAGTGGGTATGACCGGAACAATCGTAGGTGCATACCAAGATTGCAACTCTTCAAATACAACATCTCTACTGATATAGAGTTGCCTAGAGGAAGGATTATAGCATCTATATCCTTTCGTATCTAGGGCATATCCAAGGAAAATACACTTCTCGACTTTTCGGATCTAGCTTCTTGCGCTTCTCATCCGGAATGTGTACATAACAGATGCAACCAAAAACTTTCAAAAATGAGTAATTAGGCTTGTGGCATGTGAATACCTCCATCGGGGTCTTGTTATGAACTAATGCAGTCGGAGTTCGATTCATCAAGTACACCTTAACGGAAAGCTTGACTTTTGCCCGTAGCGGTCTAGGGGAGTCCTTCTCGTTCAACATATCATGAGCAGCTTCTGCTATGTGACGATTCTTCCTCTCCGCAATGCCATTCTGTTGTGGAGTATAAGCGCAAGATGCCATGCTTACGTAGGTAAGCGGTGAATTCTCTAGGTAAACTTCGCCTCCTCCATCAGAACGTAGACAAAGGATAGATTGTCCAGATTGTTTCTCCACCAAGGTGTGGAAAGTCTGGAAAGATGATCACACATTTGAAGAGCTCTTGCTCTTAAGGAAGTAAACCCAGGTGTAGCGAGAGAAATCATCAATGAAGGACACGAAGTACTCAAAACCAAATAAACTTGGTTGAGAAGAAGTCCATACATGTGTGTGCACCAGCTCTAGAAGCTTGATCGCTCTCCTACCTGATCCCTTAAAGGGTTGTCTAGCTTGCTTGCCGAACCGACAAAATTTGGACACCTCTTTGCATGGGCTCGGCAAAAAAGTGAAGTTGGGCAAACCTGTGACTAGATCTGAACTCGGAAGAGTCTTCAGTTTCTGAAAGTTCATGTGCCCAATAAACTTGTGCCAAATATCTATGTCGATACTACAAAGCCACTTTACGTAATAACAAGAGTTGGTCAAGTTTTCGACATTAACCGTAGCATCTAGCTTGAAGCAGGTCTACCACTCCTACTACCTCGAGCTACAACGATGCGCGTGGAGTCTTCAACAAAGCATCCATCTTTGTTGAAACGCACTTGGAAATTTTGTTCTACCATCTGTCTTATTGATAACAGATTTCGAGTCAGAGTAGGAACATGTAAAACATTTCCGATTCCAGAAAGATTAGATCTTGGAATGTCAAGCGAAATTTTACCCTTATACTTGATCTCTTGCTTCGTATCATCTCCAGTCACCATGAACTGAGGAGTCTCCACATTGTCGAGCGACGCAAATCATTTTTGATGCGGCGTCATATGGCTGGTAGCTCCGGAATCGATCACCCAATCTGTATCAGGTGCGAAGGTAGCATAACTCTGGTGTGTCACAATGAGTAGCCTGTTCTTGCCAGCCTACATGGCCTGTTGGCCCGATGCGCGCAGATCGTTCTGACGCTTGTAACAATTTTTGGCATAGTGGCCATTCTTGTGACAGTAGTTGCAAGTGTTAACCTGCCTTCTGGAAGTCAGTGGCGCACCTGGTTGGACGCCTTGTTCTGCACACGACCTCTACCACCACCATATGCGGCTCCTCTGCCTCGACCTCCAAAACCTGCAAAAAACACACATCCTTGTGGGCTGGACGAAGCACTAGTACTGCCCAAAATTCACACTTCTTCTCCCAACATCATTGGGACCAGTTAAATCGAACCGGAAGAGGTTCTCTGGTCGAAATTGACGTAATGAACTACTTGTACTCGGCAGGCAGTCCTTGCAATGTCGCACCGATAATCACAGTCGGATCAAGTTGATCATTGACAGATGCTAACTGATCTGCCAGTTGCTTGATGTGATTGACGTAGTCACTAGCACACATCGAGCCTTTCTTGACCGTATTGAATTGTTGCAGCAATTGCAGCTTCCGAGCTTCCTTGGGTGTGTCACAGTCTTGAATGTGACCGATCATCGAGCCTGAAATCGTGAACGCAATGTAGTGGATGGCTTGATATGACCGCTTTCTCCACTCATGCAATATCTACTCACTGCGAAGATCACCAGCAACCACGATTGGTACTTTCTCCTCCCCGGTCACAAGCTCCCATAGCCCCTGGCCTTGAAGGAAGGTCTTCATTCGAAATTTCCACGTTTGGAAATTGTTCTTATCGAGTTTCTCTCCAGTGATCATGCTCACGGATTCTGCCATGGTTGTGGTCACGAGCGGAAATCAGGACTCCAACACGGCAAGTACCTGCACAGACACAAAACGAAAAGAAAGAACACCTCTGCGACTACGACGGAAAAATAGCTCCTCTGCACCTCGATCAAAAAACATGTAAAACTCCAGAAATTGGCGAAATGTGCCTGTCTTGACCCGCAGACAAAGAATGAAATGTGTTCGTGATTACGCCTCGCCAAGCGCTTGATACTTAGCGAAAATGACAAAGAAAGCTCGGATTGAGCTGAAATTTTTCATGGTAGGAGCTTTGACAGAGGCGAGCAAAGTTCCGTTTCTACCTGCGCTAAGGCAAAGTTCTGTTTCTACCTTTCTCTCACGAAAACTTCATGGCTACCAAATTCGACCATTCTGCGCAAGACTACTCCCTTTAGGAAATTCTGCGATCAGAAATAGGTCTAAAACGATCATCTTGACCTCCGAAAACGCGATTGAAGATTCTGAGAAAACACGAAATGGTTCCCCAACAATCTAATCGCTTCAGCGGGACAGCCTCCAACTTTGAGGCACACTCCTCACTGATCTCTAGCACTCCTCTATGTCTAATCTACAAAACTAATGCTCCCACCATGCTCTGATACCATATTGAGAAATCGACTCTTCAGGAATCACTCCAAGAAGAGGAGAGCACACCAAAGGGACAAGAGAAAGTGTACAGGAATAAGATAGAGAAGGCTTTGCCTTCCCATGTATATATATAGGGTGAGTACAAGGAAACCCTAATTTTGGGTTAGCCTTGAGCAGATCTGTACCATAGGTACGTAACAACCCTAGATCAACTCGATGAGCTTGGGATATTAACAATCCCAACAACTGATTGTTGACTTGAAAAGGATGGCAATGATCCGGATGCTGCAACTTCATCACTCTATCTGGATGGTCGAGACTGTCCCACATGTCTACCATAACCACTCCGGGTTTGTGTTGTAGACTGGTAACGTGAAGAAGTTGATGAAGATGGTGAATCCTTGCTGAACCCAACAATCACCACCCTCTCTTCTTGCATGTTGAGCTCAATACGCTCAGCAAGACAAAACACAATGGCCAACATATGTGATTTCTCATGTAGTAAGGTAGCATCTCTCACTCTACGTCTCAACTCCCTATCCAATATCCCATACCAATATTGGACAGCTTGTGCCTCTATCATCCCATGGGTAACATTGATCAACCAACGCATTCGGGTACACGCCTCTCAAAGACTCTCCCCAGTCTTCCGTTGAAACTCTTGCAAGCCTCATAGCTTGTAAGTTCTCACCCCTTGGTAGTCTCTCCTCGACTGTGCAAAGAACTCCAGAGTGGGTTAAAGGTTGGGACCTCTAAACTCTTTCCAACTCTACTAGCTCCAACCGTATCATCAGTGCCAGGTACAGAGGATGAACTTGCACCTCCAAACACTGTACCCAAAGTAATAGAGATGTAGTTTGGAGACCAGTATTGTTTCTATAACTCCTCAAGGTATTCACGCCGGAACTCATGATAATCATCCATCGACGGACCCTCCAAATGCTGGAATAATCCCTTCCAAGTCAAAACGGACTAAACAACGTAGAGTTGTGCATCCGGTGTAAATCACACCATGAGTCAAACTCCTGGATGAAGTCATCCAACTCAATAGTACCAACTGTACCCGATTATCGTCTGGGACCCTTGGTGGCCCCATAGATATCGTCCATGTCCCACAACAACACTCCAAAATATCACCAACCTCAGCTCTATCACTCTCTAAAACCAAATCAGAGTCTTCTATGAACCTCAAAGGCCAAGGTTGGTACCGCACTCCGCTACAGATGCATCCAATGCTAACCCGATCAGTCTCTCCTCCAAAACCTCCAGAGAACTCCACTATGACACTAATGTATCACCTCCGCAACCGTACTAAAATAGGTCCCCAACTGGATCCAAAAACCGCAACACAAGGTACCCAAGGCACCACAAGGTGCTAACACAAGGGCAACCTGAAATTTGCCATCACAAGAGGCACTCACCCAGTCTACAGGTCGGCAAGTCTTGTCTCACTGGGGAGAAACATTGATAGTCTAACTAGTCCGCAAATCCATTCTCATTATCAACAGCACACAGGAGCTCCAACACTCCAAACAACAAAGTACCAACACAAACAAACATGATGCACAAACAAGAAGCAGAGATGGAGGTATATCAATCACAAGAAACATAAATAAGAATACTCCATCTAAAAAACATCCATCAAAGGGGTCAAACCAATCCAACCCGGACTAACATAGCCTGAGAAGGGCATTTAAAAACACAAAAACTTGATTTTGGAGGTCTTCTACTCTCCAGATCGATAAACTGACACTGGTAATCTAGCTATAGAAGGTATAGCCTTAGACTTGCCTTTTTCAATTTGCTAGCTAGCGCAATTTTTTTTTTCACAAACAAACACCGTTTGAAACTTCTGCAGAACTCTGAAAATCTTCAACTTCGATTTCAGACCCTTAAACGTCAAAATTTTGCAATTCTAACACTGTCAGCCTTAAGCCTAATGTCTCTACCTCAGCGCCCAAAACTTTATATCTTCTATCACCCCACCAAATTTCAGATCAAACGGACACTATATGATAATCTGATAGCTTGCTGCTCCTATTTTCGACCCGAAAACTTCAAAACACCAAATCTTCGACTTCAAGCACTTCTGTCCAAAATATTTTTCGGCCAATCTTGAATTAATCCCCCAAGACGACGATAAGCATTGATCCACTTTGTCAATTTTCAGCAGCGCTTCCACCCTCAAAAATTCCTGATTCGGATTTACACTTAAACAGAAAATACAGAAATTCAAAATCGATAAGATCAACTTCAAATCGACTCTACTTCTAGATCACCACCACGGGATGCACTCCATCAACGCCTTGCACACTCAAAAGCCAACAGATCAAAGCTATCATCTATCCAAACTCGCCAAAATAGCTTCAGCGCTCCAAGAACTCACAGTTCTCACCACAGAATTTAATTTGAGTTTTCGAAGTAATCTTTTCTACTCTCAAAACGTCCACAAGGACACTCCGCTCATAACCATAACATAAAAGAGAGATTACAGCCAAGCCAAACCCACTTTGTGCTTTAAACACTCCAAGTTCCCGCACTAGCTACTATCCACCATAGCCACACTCTCAAAGGCTCAACTTCGAAAACTGCCCTCCAAGGAGCCCTAATTCGAACTCTATCCCTTGAGCCCTAGGACCCCTAACGGCGCTGTTAGGGCCGATAATAACCTCATTAGTGTGAACATCGCTAATTGCACAACCGGCTCTAACTGTTGTATCTGCTCCTGCATACGCGCACCTACCTAACTAGAGATGCCGCTACATAAGTCGTGACATGCTCTATAAGCATGCATACCTAACCTTGAGCTTAAGCAAGCCAAAAAATTCTTTGGATAATTCCAAGTTCTATAGCTTAGTCTTAGATTTTGTACATTCTATTGTTTAATAATATTTTTTTTCTTCAAAGCTTAACACATCATTCTTCAATTTTTTTGAAAGTGTGTTGTTGTTTAACATTGTCACGACTTATGTAGCAGCATCCCTAGTTAGATAAATGCACGCATGAAAGAGCATATACAACAGTTAGAGTTGATTGTGCAATGAGAGAAGGATCTCATGCACATAGTTCATGTCTCTGGTGGAAAAACCTTCTTCCAAGGGAGATTTTATTAGGAGCATACGACGGTGTGCAAAGGCCCTCACATCTCATAATGGAGAGTATTTTGGATGTGGATAGACAATCCCAAGTCGTAGTTTATGCTCACATATCATCCATGATAGTGGTGAACTTTGTGGATCAGCCAAGCGCTGCATTACCCACATTGTTGAGTTATCTAGCTTCCCATGCCTATAGAGAGGTAGGACATGGACTTGTATGGGATTTTTGCTTGCAATAGTGTCGTGTTGTGACGCGGCTACTATGAGAAGATGATGACATGTGTCATCTTCAGAGTTGTTGTCATGGTGGCGATACTTTAGGTTAGGATAACCGACGGCATTGTAAGATTGTTAAGAGCCTGAGAGATCTAGACACATCACCTTGCTAACTAAGAAGCTTATATGATCAAAGTGGAGTCGATGTAGGAAATGGATAGAGGACAACATGATCCTCCAGATGTACCGAAACAGAATCCATTTCGAAACAACATCCGGTGTCTTCATCGTGATCACTTTCGGGTATACTTAGCCGGTTTTGAGTTGTCATTTTAACTCTTCTTAGTGACAACTCATATTGTATATAGGATGTCTAAGTAGTGTGTTTAGGATAGTTGTAAAGCTCTGAGTTACAATGGAGCTAATTTGGCCACACTAGAGGTCAAAATAATATTCTCCATTCCCATTGGTCTAGTAGTTTTGGCCAATGAGGGCACTAGGGCAACTTTTTGAGGTTTTTAAGGATTTGGAGACCTTCCAGGGAAAGATTCAAGGATTAAAAGATAGGGTTGGAAAGCTGACGGGACGAGCTACAGCGTGGGCTCAAGAATGGATGGATTTGAAGGATTTGTCACTCTGAAATGGTGATTCAAAGATAGAGTGAGAAATTTAGACCTTTGAGTGTATTTGGGGTGTTTCTGAGAATCTTATGAGGGTTTTGGGAGATCAGATCAACTATGATATATTTTACGACTTGGTCTTGTGTTTTGATCAAAATTGCAACTCAATTGGACGAGTTTTGAGTATGGAGTGATAGGTTGAAGTTTGTGTATATAGTGAAAGTTGCAGGATTGCACTAACTATCACGAAGTTAGTACATCGATCATATCTTTTGATATCAAAAAGTTCTGTCAATTAAACTTTTCAGAATTGAAGTCGGTTGACAAATGACCTTCTCATGAAATTTGAGAGCAATTGGAGTCAAGGATTGGGATGTGTGATGGTTTTAGTACACACGGGTCTGCATATCGCCTTATGATATAGTGTGTAAATTAACAATTGTTCTGAGAGATCTAGAGGAGACAAACATATGAAACTTTTTTGAGAGATTGAAAGGGTTGTGGAGCATTTTTCTGTGAAGTTTAAGCGAGAGTTATTGGTCCGATCATTAGATATCATAATCTTCTTCCGCTGAAGTTTTACCGTTGTAATGAACTCGAATGTGGAGTGCTGAGGAGAAGAAGAAGAGATTGTCAACTCACACGAGGTTCAAGAGGGTTCTTCTACAGGCGCTCAAGCATTCTAAGAGAAAAGAAATGTCCATGCGACAACGGTTGGTGGAACACAATGCCGAAGAGAGAGAGAGCTAGTTATGGGATTTTGTATTGGTACTACAATAGTACCTACATTGTCAGAGGCATCATGACATGAGGTGTTGGGTTAGACTATAGATCTCAACTGTTTGACATGGATTGTGAGCCTCAGAGTGGCTGAGCAGAGATGCATGTGATCCACATGTGTGACTGCAAGAGCATTGGTAAGGTCTTTGCCTACTAAAGCCGTGGAGGTAAAAGCTGGGGGACAAGAAGTGCCCAAGATCTCATACTTGGTTTTATGGGGATGTTAGAGAAGGAGAGATAGAGTATTCTTTGAGTATAATTGGAGTTTTTTGCATGGAGTAAGTGGTGTCACATGGACATTGCTCCGCCTTAAGCGCCTAGCTGTAGAAGAACCCTCATGACCCTCGTGTGAGTTGATACTCTCTCTTTCTTCTCCTCACCACTCCACATTTGAGTTCATTGCAAGCAGAAGAAGATTATGCTATTCAATAATTGGACAATAATCTTACCTAAACTTCACAGATAATTGCTCAACAATCTTTTTGTACTCTCGGGAATTTTTTAAATATTTTTCTCCTCCATATCTCTTAGAATAATTTTTGAGTTATACACTGTATCACAAGGTGATATGCAGATCCATATGTATTAAAACCATCACATATTCCAATCCTTCACTCTAATTGCTCTCAGATTTCATGAGAATGTCATTATCATTCAAATTTAAACTATTGAAAGTTTTATTGATGAAACTTTCTGATAGCAAAAGTTATGATCATTATACTAACTTTGTGACAGTCACTGCAATCCTGCAACTGTGATTGTATGCACCAACTTCTAACTATCACTATGTACTCCAAACTCATCCAATCGAGCTAAAATTTCAATCCAAACACAAGATTGAGTTGTAAAATATATCTTCATTGAATTAGATATGTCAAATCCTCATAGGATTCTTAGAATTGATCCAAACACTCTCCAAGGTCCGAATTTCACTCTCCAACTTCACATCATCACAATAGAGTGACAACCTACCCAATTGTATCCATTCTTGAGTCCACCTTGTAGCTCATGTTGTCACCTCTCCAACCCCATCCCCAAATCTTTGAATATCTTTATGAAAGACTTTCAAAACTCCTCAAAATTCCGAAGAACTTGACCAAGTGTCCTTATTGGCCAAAACTCCAAGACCAATGAGAATGAAGAGTGTCATTTTGACCTCTAGTGGGATCAAATTAGCTCTCTATTAACTTAGAGCTTTACAACTATCCTAAATATACTACTTAACCATCATATAAATAATATGAGCTATCATTAATAAAGAATCAAAATAATAACTCAAAATTGGTTAAATATGAACGGAACTACAAGCAAAATCGGGGAGTTTATAACTTGAGAAGGGTTCTGATTCATCACTATTGTTTATCAAAAACAAGCCATAGGGAGTTGATTGTTAAGAATTTTGGCGAGGATTATTATGTTTTGAAATCCATCACTACTGGCAAGTTCAAGTACATAACGCTCAACTAAATCAAAACGTATACTGTTAGGTCCCAAATCGTGCAGTAGAAAATAATTGGAAGAATAATCGGATCTGAAGAGTTTATCACTTCTTGCATAAAGTTATCGCCAAAATGATATACTAACCATGCCCGAAAGTGATCATGATGAAGACACCGGATGTTGATCACAAATGGATTGGGCATCGATATATCTGGAGGATCATGTTGTCCTCTATCCATGTCCCATGTCAGTTCCACTTCAATTAGATAGGCTCCTTAATTAGCAAAGCGATGTTCTAGATCTCTTCCTGCCCCTTTCCACCCTAAACACGCTTTATATTTGATAAGATCCCAATATAATATCTCTTAGAGCCTTATCAACATCATGATCCTACAAAATAGATCCAATAGAGGGCTCTTAATAGCCTTACAATGAGCCGTCAATCATCTTGACCTAAAGTATCATCTTCATAACAATAACTTTGAAGATGACACATGTCATCATCTTTTCATAGTAGTCGCGTCACAACACGACAGTTGTGGTTACCAGTACGGACCTTTATGATACAACTCAAGAGGTTACAATTAGTGCAACTGGAGTTGTTCACACTTAGATAGTGGAATCTAATATAGAGAGCAGAAAGAGCTTTCTGCTCAAGAGGTTGTTGTTTAGCAATCATATACTATGTCTTCTATCTCTATTGTCTATGGAGAGGAGATTTGGGATATTGAGATTGATCCCAAAGTAACAGGAAAAAAAAGACGTTGGGTTTGGAGGATTCTGAAGAGTTATAGAAATAGTTTTGCCTTTAGTATGAAGGATTTAGGTTGTTTGAAGGGACTTGGCAAAGAGTGATGGATAGGATCCTAGCTAGACTTGAGTATGTCCGAGCCTATATCGATAATATTCTAGTATATAGTGCTACACTGGTGGAGCATGAGATACATTTGCAAGAGGTATTGATGCCATTGATTGCTCATGGTCTCAAGTTGCATCTGGAAAGTGTAAGTTCTTTTTGGAGGACGTAGAGTATTTGGGTCATACCATGTACCCAGGAGAATTGGGAGTTTAGTAAATCAAGGTGGAGGCAATCTTGTGTATTCCACAACCCTCAGATGTGAATAAGGTGTGAGCCTTCCTTGGACTTGCAAACTTCTATTGTCGATATATGCAAGGATTTAGCACTATTGATAAATATTTGACAAAGCTAACAAAGCTAGATCAAGAGTGTCGTTGGGGAGATGAAGAGCAGAGAGCTTTTGTTGAGCTCAAGGAAAGGTTGACATTTGCCTCTATTTTGAGGAGATCAGTGAGAGATCATCCTTTTCAAATACATACAGATTAAAGTATGTTGGGTTTGGGAGAAGTGCTTACCCAACATGATGGTGAGGGGAAGGAGTTTGTAGTAGTTTATGCAAGTCGCTCCAACAATGCAGCAGAGTCAAAGTATAGTTCTTATGAAGAAGAATGTTTGGTACTTGTTTGGGCAATGGACATTTCATATGTTATTTGTTCGGAAACTCCTTCACTCTCATCAATGATCGTCAATCTTTGAAATGGTTGATGGAATCAAAAAAGCTTGCACAATGGGCTCTTATCCTACAAGTATATAATTTCATAGTTGTACACATACCAAGATTGGTGAACCATGATGCAGATGGATTTAGTCAAAACTCATGTACAAGTCAAGTTGACAAAACCATGGCTCGATGTCACGATAATATTGAGTGCCAACATACTTAAAAAGGTAGATGCATGCCAATCTAGCACCATGTTTTCATCAGTATCACCGTGCCATTGAGCCTCAGTTTGTCAACTTGACTTGTACATGGGTTTTGATTTATCCAATTTGCATTATGGTTCACCATTCCAAGTTTGTCTACATCTGTGAAATCATATTTTTGTAGGATAAGATCCCATCGTGCAAGCTTTTTTGAAGCTTGTATGATCACTAATGAGAATGAAGGAGTTTTCAAACAATTAACATTTAAAATGTGTCACCGCCCAAACAGTTGCCAAACACTCTCCATCATAAGAACTATACTTTGACTCTGTTGCATGGTTGGACCGATTTGCATAAGCTACTAAAACTCCTTCCCCTCATCATCATGTTGGGTAAGCAGTGTTCCCAAACCCAAAATACTTCAATTAATATGTGCTTGAAAGGGAACTCTCACTTGTCTCCTCAAAATAGTGATAGATGTCACTTACTTGGCTCTCACTAGATTGCCAACTTGACCGATAAGAGATAGTTTCCTCCCAATAATCAATGTTAAATCTCATCGAGTATAACACTGCCGCACCCACCAATACATCATAGGACGCAGTAAGTGTAGGGCATGTAGGAGCCATAAATGAGGTATTCATGGCCTTAGACAATGTGAATGACTAAGGAAGTCCAACTTGTCCCTCCTTATGGATCCAACTTCATTGTGACGACTTATGTAGCGGCATCTCTAGTTAGGTAGGTGCGCGTATGCAGGAGCAGATAGAGCAATTAGAGCCGGTTGTGCAGTTAGTGTTGTTTGCACCAATGAGGTTATTGTTGGCCCTAACAGCTCGGTTAGGGGTCTTAGGGCTCAAGGGGTAGAGTTTGAATTAGGGCTCCTTGGAGGGCAGTTTTTGAAGTTGAGCCTTTGAGAGTGTGGCTATGGTGGATAGTAGCTTGTGCATGAACTTGGAGTCTTTGAAGCACAAAGTGGGTTTGGCTCAACTGTAATCTCTCTTTTATCCCATGGTTATGAGCGGAGTGTCCTTGTGGATGTTTTGAGAGTAGAAAAGATTACTTCAAAAACTATAATTGCATTATGTGGTGAGAACTGTGAGTTCTTGGAGCGTTGAAGGTGTTTAGGCGAGTTTGGATCGATGGTAGCTTCCATATATCTTTTTGGATGGATGGTGAGTGGAGTGGCGACATCTAAAATCTTCAAGTTTATGAATATTTAGAGAAGTCATCTCTTTGTTCCTCCAGCCTTGAAATTATATGGAGCTATGGACGTTGACTTCGACACATTCTTGAGAGAATGTGTTAGAATTTACCAAACTAGCCGACATGGGGACCACTTTTTTTATCATATTTTCTATTATATTTTAGGCTAAGTGTATCCATTGCTCTACATAAAGCACTAGCTGGTGCAATTCAAAGGAGAGCAATCATGTAAGGTGATGCTTCTTTGGATGCTCCAATAGTATGTAGTAGTATGTAGACCGTTTGATATAGATAGTTTGGATATTTAGGTGCAATATGACACATTTTCCATTGTGATGTTTTTGGGGCTTAGCCCCATCCTACCCCCTTGGTTTCATCCTTGTACCACTTGATGGGGTATTTCCATCATTTTTGCTATATTACTTGCCACTACGATTTTTCTTTTTGGTACAAGATGGATATTACTTTATTTAGACATAACTTATGACATTAAACAATATGGTCATGAAAGCACAAAGGACATGAAGTTTACCATAATGATTGCATCCCATGCATTTCCATTGCTTATGGTGGATATATTAAACATAATCTCATAATAGTCTTGAACAAAAAAAAATCAAGTGTTAGTTATAGTGGGAGTTTTTTGTCTCCATCATCAACATATGGAGTGGAAAACTGTTTGGTTGAAAATTCTCTACTCTTTACAAAAGAATGAGTGTATTCCCATATCACTATATCAAATGTAATTTGATAGATTTGGCTCCGAAAAGGGCTAAGATAATACAAAATTATAAAGCTAGAACATAACCAAAACTTTGTCTATCATGGATATTTGAGTTTTTGGATGATGCATGTGTTGCAAGAATAAATCACTTTGATTACAGTTTTTGCTCAAAAAATTAAATATTACTAGTGTATACAAATAACATATCATTTTTATATGTAAAATATTACTTCAAACTAGGATACATTTTAAACATAGTAAATAAATTATTTATATAATTAAACTCAAAAATATATCTGCAGATCTACTGTCAGTGGATTTCAGGCTTCTTCCTATTAACTTCATTCATCTTTCAACGTACAGACTAGTTCGAGTTGCCACGAACTTGATCTTGAGTTACTTAGAGAGCTAGAATTTTGACAGGAGTAGTCACCACTGTGAAGCTGGTACATCAGTACACAGGACTTCACGGCGAAGATCCTGACATGTAAGTGAGAGGTCATTCACCAACTAGTGTGGCATGTCTTCACCCATTAAGTTTAGTGAATAAAGATCTCAAAATGGTTGGTAACGGAAGAGTGCCGACCCACTGAAATCTGGTTGACGACAATATGAACTATGGCTTGCCCACAAAACACTACTGCTGTCAATTCTACCATTCCAAACAGCTGACGTCTAACATGATCACATCTTCAGACTTTTATCATAAGAGCACATCGTTGAAAAATTGTCAGGGGCAAATACTACACCAATTTAGAGACCTTGGGACCTTTACCTGGAAGCTTCAGAAGCCTCAGCGGCTGAGTACGTGTCCCATCGATCTGGTTGAAAGCCATCAGCATTCTCCCAAAGTTCCGGAGACTGGTGAAGATTCCACACAGAGATAAATAAGTCTTCACCCCTATTATGATGACATTCCAGTAAAATTGTTAAAAAGCGTGAGGGCTAAAAGGTGATCCTGGTGTATAATACACTACAAGTATTTTTTGATCTAATCTTTATTAGAAAAAAAAAGATTGAACCACAAGAAAAAAATCAATTGGAGTTAGTATCAAACACAAGGCCTCTTTCAAAAGAATAAACCATTGAAGAAAAAAGTCATTTTGAAAGGAGTTTTGGTTTCTTTCAAAGGAGAACATATATATATATGCAGTTTTCTTTTTATAAAATTTCATATAATTTTTTTATAATAATTTTTTTTTTACTTTTGAACAAAAAAAAATCACCTTCAAATATAGACAGCTCATTCCATGGCCGGCTATTGATGTACAGAATGTATATAGATACAATGTGTTAGTGTTAGTTTCATCTATTTTGCCAATATGCCACATCCAGTTTATGACATTTACCATATTTAAGATTGCTCTACTTTACTAGGTTGATATGTTTAAATTGAAAATTTTCTTTCATCAAATTTTGAATTCACCTCATAGTGCTCCACAATGAGGTGTCATGTCATGTCTTCTTTGTGTATGAATTGATTCAAATTGTAATATATGATCAAAGAAGATGATTATTGTAATGCTGATAGTGTTGACGTATTTGTTGTAAATAGTTAAAGTTAATTAGAGTGAATAACATCTATTTCTATGATATGTCACATATGCAATTTATGAAATTCATTCCAATTAATACCTTTGGTGGTTACTCTACCCTTCAAAGGTTGATATGTTTAAAGGTGAGATGGCTTCTTACTTATATTATAAATTTTTACTCTAAATGCTTCACAATGAGTTTACATGTTTTTTTTTTCTTGAGTATGAGTTCCTCTAAATTATGAATATCTATGAATGAGTTTAAATTATAAAATGATATCAGAGTGAAGAATGTGAAAAAATATGTTGCAACTATAATATGATATCAAAATGGAGATTATGAGAGAAAAATATTGCAATTATGTATAGAGGTAGCATATATAAACAAATCTATTTGAGACAACTTGAAAAGTATGAGAAATTTCAATGAGTAATTTAATCTATCAAAGTTTTAAAAAATTTACCTTATGAAATCAAAATTTTGAGATTTAAATGAAAATTTAATCTAATTTGGTTTAGAGAGAAAGCACTTCATTTGCAATTATTTCAATTATGCACTCATGAAATATCAGAACATTCTAAGAATAAATAAATAAATATGTGAGTATGCAATTTTTATATGTGTGACACTTACACATGCACATCATTTTGTTGGATTTTGTTTTTTTAATCAGACATAAATATTAAAAATTGCAATTTAAAATATTAAAAAACACATCAAATCTATGATATGATGATTTTTCATTTAATTTTTATGTGATTTTAAGATTTTTTTGATGTCTGATTTAGCAAATTTAATTACAAAAAAGATAAAAATTAAACTCAACAATCCAATATAAACATTTTACATTTTACAAAGTCAAATGGCTCTTGCATTTTGTGATAGTAGAAGCTATCAAACCAATTAAAGATATTTTTTATCTCCATACACTCCATTTTGATCACAGATTTGATAAATATGTTTATTCAATATGTTGAAGACCAAAAAAATAAATGATGAATTAGCTAAATTTATTACTATATTTAGCAAGATGAGGAAAATACAAGTGTTACATCATATGAATAAGGATTTCATAATGCATGATATCATAACGTCAATGATTACAAGTATAATCAAAATAATTGATGACCAGTTAGATAATAAACTATCAAAAGTCAAATACGACATGCTAATCATGATCACATCAAATGAACAATAAATTCAATACAATGTCTTTCAAATTTTGATTACAATAAGACATGAGTTGGTTATATTTCAAGAGTTAATATTATGTTGGTAGATGAAGAGAAAAAAAATATATTCTCTGACTTATACATCTTATAATTATATGCAAGAGCATGATTATGATGATAATGACATCAAAAGTTTCAATTTGATGTCATTATCAAAAGTCATTGGCACATAATATAAAATATCAAAATAATATCATGATTGAAATTGTTTGTTAAATGAACTATATAATTGGAGATGAAGACAAAAGATCCATTTTAATGATATATGATATCAAAATGTTAACCATGATAACAACTTTGATGTTGATATGAATGATTATGTTAATGCAATATATGATAAGGGTGAAGTAAAAAAATTCAAATTTTGATTTGAAACATACATGAATCATTACATGAACTATTTTAAATTGGAATCATTAAATAATTTATATTTAATGACATGCATACTTAGATTTACTGTATGTTTTTTCATATCAATTTATAAAATAAGTAAGACAAACTATTTCAATACCTAAACATATCTAAAATCTTATATATATATATGAACAATATTCATAAAATCAGATTTAGTAGAAGAGCAATTTTGTATCATTAAGTAATGATTGTTGTAGGATGACATACAATGAATGTATTTTCTAAAAAAAAATAAAAATATCCTGTTAGTTTTTTAAAAGTTTTAGACTTTTATGAAAAAACAAACATGAAGATCCATCAAGCATCCAAGATTAGGTAGAAGAGGGTATTTTTTTCAATTAAAACGAATAAATTTTTGATTGTACATGGTATAGTATGGCAGCAATCACAACCTAGAGCGACAAAAAGATAGACTTACATGTTACAAAGTTTGTAAGAGCAATGTTGAATGAGAGTCTCATATAAAACCATATGGTAAAAAGATGTTGTTTGTGTTGCATGACTTATGAAAAGATTATAATAACATCATTCTTAACAAAGACATCAATTGAGGTATTTCAAGCAAAAAACATATCAAGATTTTTCATTATGGTTGTAATGTTCACATTCTTGATGCTAAGCACAAAAAGTTAGATAAAAAGATGTAAAAAAAATTATTGTAAACTATGTTATTGATTCAAAAGCATATAGTGTTTGGCACTACTTACTATATAACTATTTGTAAATAGAAATATGGTCTATGAAGAAATATTATGGTTTATACAATCAAATTTTTTTTAGATCTATCATATAGAGGAAGCTTTCCAGGATGTAATTCATATATATGTTGTACAAAAAATCACATTTAGTACCTCTGATCTAAGATTAAAAGAGATCTTGAAATTTGCAAGAGATCAGTTCTCTAACATTATGCATATGATATTTATGATACAAACGTGGATATGTTTGATGGAGTGAAGTAGAGATAGAAGAGTTTCAAAAATTTCTAAACTATTCATGACAACTTGCATACTTCACAAACCACAAGAAGATTAAAAATGGTTTAATTTTCTATGAAGAGTTTGATTTATGAATACATCATACATACATGATAAAGTTAACTAAGAACAAAAAACCATCAAATTATAAAAAAAGAATGAATAATATTTGAAGTCAACATGGTATTCAAGAGGAGAATGGAACATTGCATCAACAATAAATATGGAAGTTGATTTAAATTCTAGAAGTTAAAAATGTTATTGATTTTAAGTAGGTGTAAAAGACCAAGAAGATTTCTCATGGAGCGAAAGGTCAGACTTGTAGCTACTCCTAAAATATAAAATTAATTATAAGTATAAATTAAAACATGTTGTTCTCGATCCACTCAATCTTTCATCATAACATCTTGAGACAAATATTTTATCTCAATTTAAATAATTTTATTATAATATGGGATGATGAATATTTTATTAAAATTTTTATAAGTTAATATAATCTCAAAATTTAAAAATTAGGTATTTACATAGATTGTCATAAAATAAAATAAAATAATATTTACTTTAATAAATTTAATAATTATAATTATAAAATAATTATTCAAATGAAAAAATATCAACATAAAATGATCATAATTATTTTATGCTATGAAAATTATGTATTTCAGTTAGTACTCCAAAAGTTGTAGTGCTAGATGATGTATATAATCAACATAAAATGTGATTTTAATTTATTTATATTGTGCATAATATGTTTAAAATGACATGTAAATTTATAAAAGTAGAATTAGATTCCATTTTATAATAAAAATGATAAAAATGAATTATAATTTTATTATAAAATAAAAATATTGAATTGAATGTTTTATATAAATTACCCTCATCCACCAGTGCTGATTCCCCGAGCTATGGAGGGCGACATGCTTGGCCAATACCTTGTAAAAACTATAAAAAATGAGTTCATTCTATATAAAATAATCTATTTATCTACATGATTGTATGGATTTACTAGGGAATCCAAAATTTGAGTTTCAGCAATATTACTACATCTCATGTGAAATTGGTGATAACCAAAATTACACATATGTGGCAAGAGTTTGAAAAAAAACTAGAAATCACAAACTTTGAACTTGGTACTGAGATATTGATCATTGTGCCACCGAGAAAAGCTCTTTAACAATTACAGATTTGGACGTTGAGATGTCCAACATAATGGTATCGAGTACTTACATATTAGATGGGCTCTTCCAATCCTTTTTGTTATTTTACTCTGTCATTACCTTACATATTAGAAAGGTTAGCATGTTTTTTAAAGACCAACAATTTTAAACTTCAAAATTTTTGCATGCTTGCAACATTCAAGGAAAAATTGTGAAGTCGACTTGATATTACAAGAATGTGAGATTTACCTTCTTCCCTTTGCCTTCAGAGGTTTACTGTCTATTTAGTCAATTTTTTGTCCAATTTTAGTTATATGGGTGATTGTGGCTATCACAATTATCCCATAGTCTCCGAGTTATAAACGATGCATTCCAATGAAATTACAAATGAACTCAAGTAACCATTGCATATGACTGAGGTTCTTCTTCTTGTCTCAGGTTGATGAAAGTGTTTCTTTGGTAAAGAAGTGAAGAACTATATTTTCCCTTCCTTGCCCTCAGGCATATTTCCTTACCTTGGAGAAAAGTAACAAGTAGAGTTTTAGAAAATGGTCACCCCGTCCGCGGCCTACCACGTCGTCCACCGAGGGAGGAAGGAGACCTTATCCGATTGATGATCGTCAGATGACGATGAAGGACAAGAAAGAGAAGAGGATGCAAGATGGGAAGCGGGAGATCGTTCACTTCTTCACATGTTCACAGGCCAGGCCAGGCCAGCGGCAGGAACATCAACGGAATCAGGTGATTGCAAAATTCTTGCATTTGGAGCGAGAGAAGAGAGTGAGAGGGAGGTATGGCAGCCATGGCGGTAAGCTTGGTTTCGGCCATGAGCAATGTGAGCTTGGGAGCGCCGTCCTGGTGTTCAGGCTTGAGAACTGCCTCGTCCTCCACTCCGAATGTCTCGCTCGCTCTTCCCTCTACTGGCTATAAGGTACATTTGAGTATCCTATGATTTTCAGATGTGGGCATGTCCCCCTTGTTGTGTCATGTTTTTACTGTCTCCCTTTTCAAGGAATTGAAGTAGTGCAGGTGGTGCTTTTCTGGGTTTGTACAATCATGTCTCTGTTACGCGGCACGGTTGTGGAGTTTGTGATCTCGCCCTATGGCGATATATGGCCACATCTGACGGACGAATTTCGATCCTCTGTGGCTTTTATCCTAGTTCATAGCCTCGAACTATAGTGGAGGGTCGCAAGTGCGCTGGAATTTAGGTGGATTTAGCTGCTTGTGACGCCGTGTTGCGGGATTACTTGCCGTTTCCCACTATGGCACCTTCATTCATATCTTCACGAGGGCTGTTTTACAGAGGGTACAAGGATTGCCTTATTTGAGCATTAGATGCGCCCGTGTGGGAGGAGTTGAGGTTCCAAATGCCAAGAGGATAGAGATTTCCCTGCAGTACATTCATGGAATCGGCAAGACCACTGCCCGGCAGATTTTGCTTGACGTCGAGTTGGAGAACAAACACACCCGAGACCTTTCTGAGGAGGAGCTCACCAAGCTTCGTGATGAGGTGTCCAAGTACATGATTGAGGGAGATTTGGTATGTACTCTTGCTTTGTTTAGTGTAGGACCATATTTTCCCTTGGTTTTACCGTAAAACCGTACACAGTTCACACGCACCCCATTCGACGGTCTTCTCCTTTTCACTCACATTTGTGTTAGAAGTTTCTACGTCAAATTCAGGATTCTACTGTGGCTACCCTATAAAAACTGGCTGGTATCAATCAGGGTAAATTTAATTTTTGGGCAAAGTGCAACATTTTGGTAGACTCATTGCCTTTTCCTTTCGTTTGCAGCGGCGATTCAACACCCTTGCTATCAAAAGGTTGAAAGATATCCAGTGTTACAGGGGAAAGAGACACATCCAGGGTCTTCCTTGCAGAGGACAGCACACTAAGTGTAATGCCCGTACTAGGAGAGGCAAGAAGGTGACAGTCGCTGGAAAGAAGAAGGCTCCTGGGAAGTAAGCTGTGTTAGTATATAGTTTTCACCTTCTTTTTTTAAAATTAAAGGAAGTTGTCCATTTGAATCGGATGTTTCAGTGATCTTTTGCATTGTGTCGAAACTGCCCGCAAACCCATGAACTCCTTGAATTTTGTCTGGGATTATACGTCGAAGGACTTATGTGCACTTCAATATGATCATTCTGGTACAAGTTATACCCTAGCTAATTCGAGAGCTATACCACTGTGAACCACAGGCAGATTTATTTTAAGTCCATCTACAGTTCTTCTCAGCAAAAACCATGGGCACCTTTCACTCTGCAAGCGTTTGCGCATGGCAAGTTCTCTATGTTATTACAGAAGCAGAGGTCATCGATGTTTCCTGAAAGCACAGTAATTATCATAACTATTTTACTGCATCAGCCTCCGCACAGCCTATAGTTGAAAAGTTGACACCGACTACACCTGACCGTAGAATGAAATTTCGGAATTGCATTCAGATTATCAAACTACCTGGGGGCTTGTTTAGCACTTGGACAACTTACACGATGTGTGGAATGGGAAAACAGTCCTGCACGGCAAGGCGAAGTGGGCCTGATTCTAACTGATTTCCGTGGCTCATCCGGAGACTTTGCAACCAATAATATCAGGTTCTCCCATCTGTTACAACTGAACTCTAGTCTTCCCAAAGGTTGTCCTCTCAAATATCCTCTACAGAACATGATACATACAATTACAGTGAAAGTATCATACTTCAATTTTCACACACCTAATGAGTTCGAAAAATTTGTCCATTTTAATGATATCATAGATAATAAAATATCTACATACAAATAAGCAAGATGTACAGCTTGTGGTGCAACTTTAACGTTGCCTAACTTCATCATCTAACTACCATAGTCATGCGAGAATTTTGATCAACGTTAAGAAACATAAAATTCATTTTTTAGTAAAAAAAGCTTAAAATTTTGTATTAAAGTAAACTTCATGATATCAAACGTTATCATTACAAACAACACTTTCAAGTTTGGCAAGAAAAAAAACCGAAAGTTGATGATGAACAAAAACTATACATATCATGAACAATAAACAACATATAGAATGAATATCCTCATGACCTGTAATCTATTCAATATTTCATAATAAAATATTTAATAATATTTACATGACTTCACAAATATTGGTTCATTAAAAAATTATCTTTAACTTTAATGAAAAAAAAAGGTTGTAAAATTTTCATGATTATTAAATTATATTTGAAGTTGTATATGGGTCTATATATACCTATGATAATTCATAACTATCATGGTATTTATTTCTTAACACACATACAACTTAAAAATATGATGCAATCATTAAAGTATTTTTCTTGTAAAAAAGTAAAATATTTATCATCAAAATGATTAAATATATATTTATTTATATAAATAGAAATAGATTTTTATTTATTATAAATAAAAAATCATGATAAATTTACATTTTGTTTAGTTTACTATGATATTACATTCAACAATTGTTATGGTAAATAACATAAAAATATTGATTTTATTTCTTTATTAATATCTAGTAAGCATGCAAAATTATTATGTCTTTGATGATGCAAATCCAGAATGATAAATACAAA
Source organism: Marchantia paleacea (assembly GCA_014180765.2). Taxonomy (NCBI): domain Eukaryota; kingdom Viridiplantae; phylum Streptophyta; class Marchantiopsida; order Marchantiales; family Marchantiaceae; genus Marchantia; species Marchantia paleacea. Next base: position 211,994 of record MUAA02000129.1, read on the forward strand.
ATAATACATATTTTGAACAACAATTTAATCATCATTTATACAAATAAAAAAATTAAAATTTTTTAAAGCTATTTTTTACTATTACAGTTATCATATTTATATATTTTGTATATTTTAATGTTGATATAATAATAATAATTTATTAAAAAAATATATTTACAAAAATGTAAATAGTATTAAAAAATACTTATAAAATTATTGATATGTAAGTTTAGTTATAAAAATGACCAAAAAATTTTTAAAATTCAAAATTTTGATATTTTTATAATTTTTAAAAATTTAATTGACATTTATTTGAAATTTAATCTCTAAAATACATTAATTCCTTGTAATTTTGAAAAAACTTAAAGCAATCTCATCAAAAGATATTTTTATTATATATTTTAAACTTATAAACTTAAATTTTTATCAAAATGTAAGAAAAATTTTATGATCAAAATATTATATATTTTTTATAGATTATAAATAAAATTTTCAAAATATTGATTCATATAGTAATTTCAATTTTTTTTAAAATATTATGAAATTTTTTTTCAATTTATTTGGTTTTTTAATAGTTGAATAAATTTTATATTAAAATATATTAATTTTTGATGAGGTAAATTTCATTTTAGTTTAAAGTCGAGCCAAACCCACTTTGTGCTTCAAAGATTCCAAATTCCAACACTAGCTACTATCCACCATAGCCACATTCTCCAAGGCTCAACTTGGAAAACTGCCCTCAAAGGAGCCCTAATTCAAACTCTACCCCTTGAGCCCTAGGACTCCTAACGATCATATCGGCCTTAACGGCCCTAACATTTCCAAAACATGTCAAAACGTGAATCTTGTAGCCCATATCCATTACGAGCCCATCTGTGTCCATAACATGGCCATCTAGCAATAACCAAATGTATGATGTCATGCCGAACAAGGTCTTGCATCCCCAGCAACAAAACATATGACAACAGGGCCTATTGATATCCTTGAACCGCCAACAATGGTAAAAGATATGAGTATCTACGCATCAATTGTGCCACATGGCGTAATGAAACACGCCTCGTAATCTCATCTTGCTCCTCATACAAGTATCAATATACTTGTATGCCACACAATAAAACAACAGCCAAACATGTGCTAATTTGTAACAAACAAGTTACACAAAGGTTTTACCAATTGTAAAGAATTGAAGTTCATTCCCAAGGGAATGAGGTGTTAATTCACTACCAGCGACGAATATGTGAGTTTATGCACCTTTTGTAGACTTTGGACATGCACAGTCCGAAGAGTGTTGTGAATAAGTAGTATTCAACCACTCATTCCGATCATCAATCCACTACCCATCCATTAGATGGCACGTAATTACATATGTAAATGAAATTCCAACTCTTGATTTACTCATGGGAGATTGATCACTCTTTTACAAGTTGAAGTCGAGGCGATATTCTCGATGAAGTTCTACTGTGAGGCGAATCTGACCAAGGCTCATGGGTAAATACCCGGGTAACTTCACAGGTATAACACACCAGTCTAGGTCGATCAAACGCAACACTCAACAGTTTCTCGAGCACTTCGTTCTACCCTGACTACACTTGCGTTCTCAATGAACACTTGCAAAGAAAGAGATAATCATACTCTAACACTACTCCTATTTATACAATTTCTTGCACCTATTCCTAACCGTTGTCTACACGGATCGCACCCGACTACTTCTTTGGAAAGTTGCTGGTCCCTTCGATGATGTCTCTTCCCTCAAGGCGAAAGCATCTACGCTCACTTGCGACTCTCTGATGTCTTCTACAATCTCCTTCCGATGGACACGCATCGCTTCGCGATCCCTGGCCTTGGACATCTCCTTTAGTCTCTCCTTTGAATCACAAGGAGTGCTCATCGCCACAATCGTTCCAACCATTCAGTCTCCACCTCATCACATCGGGCAAAAAGGTACTACAAGCACTTACTCGCCAAATCTTCTAATCTAGCCGGCCTCTCAACATCAACCTCATGCAATTGCTGCTTCGTTCTCTTCAATTGCTGTTGAAGCTTCTCGTTCTCCCTCTCTACGAACTTCACCACACCACTTGTGATCTTGCAAATCTCACTATAGGTCTGCTTCACTGTGATGGCTTCCTGTGCCACCTCCTCCTTCTGTCTCTCCATATGTTCCACCGCTTCTGTCAATTGCTTGATAGTCTGCGCCTTGTCCTTCTTCCCCTGAGCGGTGCGGTTCATCAACTGAATCATGTCCATGTAATCGTCTTCCTGTGGATTCCACCCTTGGATGTAGTTAGTCCCCATCTTGTTCAGCTCCATCAGCACTGGCACTATCACGTTCTCCAGTTTCTTTGCTAACTATAACACCGAAGAAATCGGCTCCTCCTCTATTATTTTCTTAGCCTTGACCTTAGGCCGCGCTTCCTTTGATACTAGACTACAAAAAGAGGAAGAGACAAAAAGAGAAAGCTCCTTCAGCTTCCTCTTTTTGCTGACGGGTTCTGCAACTACCTCCACACTGGAACTTCTTCTCTCAGTGGTCCCCACTGAGTCTTCCCTCCCGAATACAGCTTTTTCAATATTCCACATTGCTTTGTTTCGTTCCTCTGAAGGCATCTCCTTCTGATTCTCCCCTATTGGCGACTGCAAGTTTTCTCCTCTGTGAGGTCCCAAACTCCTGGTCAATCCGCTGCTGCCATCACTTCCTCTGGCCCACTTAGAGTATTCACCACATTCAGTTGGTATCTCTGTCTCTCATGTGGTGTCAACCATCCCATTTGTGAATACATTGCACCAAGAACGAGGAGATATAGATCACTCCCTTCTCTCCCGCACGCAGCCTCTAACCCATCGTTTGCACATTCAGGCAAAGATCTCTCCCCAATTGACCTTGATCGATCCCTGGACGAATCCCTCCACTATTCTCATCTTGTGCATACTTACATATGTAGTTCTTTGCGGCGAGAATAATTGGTTCCAAGTATACATTATCTTTCTCTTGAAATCATCATGAATAAGATCGATCTTAAAGCCATTTGTGCCTTTCCTCTCCTGAGGATCAAACCACTTCGACTCATCAAAGTTGAAGCCCGTATATAGTGCCGACCCTTCCCAGTCGATACCATCCTTCTCCTTTGAGTAATCTTGTCCTAATGCTTCCGCCCAGAGAAGCGTATCCCACGAATCTAGATGCCCTCTCCATCCTATCGGATTTGCCGTCTTCTTCGCCCGAACTTCCTCACACAACTCCGGACACACGTAGTCCCATCGCCATGCTAGGAAAGCTCCGCCTAAGTTCTTTAATCGTAACAACTCACTAGTTGTCCAATTTGCCTTCAGCACCAAAACCCTAAACACTCATGTCGGCATCTTTCTTACTGGTGGCAATTGAATAGCCTCATGAGCTCCCGAGCGAATGATTGATCTCTTCTTCATCTCGTCTACTTGCTCCGTCGGCTTGTTCTTGCTTCCTTGCTGCTCGTCGCACTTGTTGATGTTGTTACTAACTAGCCTAATCCGTTTGATACTTGAGACATTCCTTAACAACTCATTCGTCTTGGCCATATTCGTGCTTATTTCACATATTCATATTCGGCAGACTAGACTTCATCCGAATATCGCACACTTTTATTCCAAAAACAAAAAAACAGTCTCAAAATCTCTAAATAGGGTCCTATATAATTCCTTCAAAAAGATCCAGCACACGTATACCCTCCTCTGGATATTGCCAAGCAATAGGCGTTGTAACTAAAGCTGACAACATAGTGGAAGTGGAAATAATTTCCTTCGTCTCCTCCATCTCCGGAGCAAAAGACTTACTCCACGCCTAATGTATGAGCTGATCTGCCATCTGTCATAGCTGCATACATGAAGTGCATAGTGATCCATCCAACGTGGATGACACTACTGCATTAAGATTTGGCATGATAGCCATATCCTCTAGACAAAGACTATCATGTGCATCCATGTTGCCCTCCAACAAATCACCAAGCCAAGTAACACAAGTACTAAAGGCTGCAACATACGCCAAACCTCCACTCGGTAAAGGGCTTAAACTGATAATGAATTGTACAGGTAATCGACTCACTCAGCCCTCATCAGATTACCAACCTGGCCGATAAGAGACTGTTTTCTCCCAATAATGAATGCTAAACCCCATCGGGTATAACACTGCCGCACCCACCAATACATCGTAGGACTCTACAAGTGTAACCACATCACAAGCTTGCATTGTAGAGCTATCCGTGATATGATCTGGTTGCACTTGCAAAGTCAACTCCATCCGGATGATGTATGGTGCAAGGGCATCCCTAAAACCTTCAAGAGATGTCTAAATCTGAAATGGACATCTCTACACATTGGTCTTTCACAAACCAAAACCAAGTAGTGCATCCTTACCTAGCATAAGGGGTTGTGCACCAGAATCCAACAGCACCCGTTGAGATCAATAAATCTTTCCTCAAGATCCAACCAAACAGAAAACACCACTCATGTTATCCAACATCACCGCACTTGGTGACATCTTGGTACGCTCGTATGCCGGCTTTGCTGATAATTCCATCATTCAAGCGGCAACATCTTGCCAAGTTCCACTAGTAGCTGTCATGATCCTATGATGAACACTACTAGTGCTGTCACTACTAGAAGCAACCAACACATCCTCTTTTCTTTTGCAAAGTGTGGGTGTAACAGACAAGTTACACAAAGGTTTTGCCGTTTGCACAGAATTACAGTTCGTTCCCAAGGGAATGAGGTGTTATCTTTCTATCAGTGACGAATATGGCTGTTTATGCTTCTTTTGAAGACTCTGGACATGCATAGTCCGAAGAGTACTGCAACAGAGTAGTCCAAGACCACTAAGTCAAATTAACAAACCATTACCCATCCATTACATTACACAGAATTACGCATGTAATTGAAATTACACTCCAGATTTACTGATGGGAGTTGATCACTCCTTTACAAGCTGTCGATGAGGCGATATCCTCGATGAAGTTCTACTGAGAAGTGAATCCGACTAGGGCTCATGGACGAATACCCGGGTATCTTCACAGGTATTGCGCACCAGTCAAGGCCAATCGAATGCAACATTCAACAGCTTCTCGAGCACTTTGTTCTACCCTGACTACAATTACGGTTCTCAATGAACACTTGTAAAGAAAGCGATAATCCTACTCTAACACTACTCCTATTTATACAATCTACTCGCACCTATTCCTAATCGTTGCCTACATGGATCGCGTCCGACTACAATTACCGGGCATCTCAGGTTCCTTTGATGATGTCTCTTCCTTCAATGCAAAGACATCGACGCTCATCTGCAATTCTCTGATGTCCTCTGCGATCTCCTTCCAATGGACTCGCATCGCTTCTCGCGGCATTCAAGGCCCCATGGCTTTGTACATCTCTTCCTGCGATCCTTTGAATCGCAAGGGGTATTCATCGCCACTGTCAAACGTTCCAACCTTTCAGCCTCCACATCGTCACACCGAGCAAAAAGGTATTGCGAGCACTTACTCGCCAAATCTTCTAGTCTAGCTGGTCTCTCAACATCAACTTCATGTAGCTCGCCAAGCCGCCCTCTTCAATTCTTTGGTGAAGCTTCTCGTTCTCTCTCTCAACAAATTTCACTTCGCGCTCCGAATTCTACAGATTTCTCCGTGAGGCTTGCTTTCTTTGCGGCTACTTCCTTTGTCACCTCCGCCTTACGCTTCTCTAGGCGCTCCACAGACTCATCAAGCGCTTTATAGTGTCCGCTTTGATCCTTCTTCCCACGGCGATGCGGTTCAACAAGCTTGAATCGGCTCCATGTAACCGTCTTCTTGCGGGTCCACCCACGAATATAGCGCCTCCCATCTCGTTTAGCTCCATCAGAACTGGCACTACCACATTCTCCAGCTTTTGTGCCAACTGTAGCACCGAAGAAAGTGGCTCTTCTACCTTAGTAGCTTTCACCTTAGGGCCGCGATGCCCCGATCTTGGACTTCTGATTGCATTTCCTTGACTTCCTCCGCTTCTATTTGGGCTCCGCAATTATCTCCACACTGGGACTTTTCTTCTCTGTGGTCCCCCCGGAGTCCTCCCTTCCGAATATGGCTTCTTCCTCATCTCACTGCCTTAGCCCTTGCCTCCGAAGTCATCTCCTACTGATTCGGTCTCATCGGCGACTACACACTGTCGTCTTGGTGGGGTCCCACACTTCTCGTCGAACCATTGCTGCTATTGCTCGCTGCTGGCCCACCCAAAGTGCTGACCACGCTCACTTGATATCTTCTCCTCTCTTGTGACGTTAACCACCCCATGCGCGAATACATGTGTACCAAAAACGAAGAGATATAGATTACTCCCTTCTCTCCCGTTCATTGACCTACGCCCCATCGCTTGCACATTCCGAGTGAAGATTTCTCCCCAATTGACCTTGATTGCTCCGCCGATGAATCCCTTCACTATTCTAACCTTATGCATACTTACATAAGTAGTTCGTTGTGGTGAGAAGAGTTGATTCAAGGTATACATTATCTTCCTTCGAAAGTCGTCCCGAATAAGATCGATCTTGAAGCCATTTGTCCCCTTCCTCTCTCTGGGATCAAACCATTTTCGCTCATCGAAGGTGAATGCAGTGTGCACTGCCGAACCTTCCCAGTCTACTCCGTCCTTCTCCTTCGAGTAATCTCTTCCCAGGGCTTCAGCCCAAAGCAACGCATCCCACGAGTCTGGATGTCCTCTCCAGCCTATCGGATTTGATGTCTTCTTGGCTCAAACTTCTTCACACAACTGTGGGCACACATAGTCCCAGCGCCATGCCAAGAATTCTCCTCCCAAGATCTTCAATCGTGCTAATTCTTTGGTCGACCATTTTGGGTTCGGCACCAAGGGTCGATATACTCCCGTCGGCATCTTCTTCACAGGCAATTGTATCGCCTCACGAGCTCCCAATCGAGTGACCGACTTCCACTTCATTTTGGCTACTTGACTCGACACTCGTTCTTGCTCCTCCACAACTCGTTACGCCCTTCGATGTTGTTACTAACTGCCCTAATCCGTTCGACGCCTCAGACCTCCTTAACAACTTATTCGTCTTGGCCATCTTCACGCTTATTTCTCCTATTCGTATTCGGCGATACACACTTCCCCCGAATATCGTTTATTTATGTTCCAAAAACAAAAAAACAGTCTGAAACCTCTAAACATGTCCCTACAGTGGGTGTCAATTGTAGTACATGGGATGATGACACCCCCAACGCCAATAAATCCTTGGCTAAGAAAATAGGAGAATGAACAAGAGTCTTTGCCGTTCCAACATTATGCTGGATGCTACCTCAGACGATGTTGATGACTGGTCCCTACTTGCTCCATCTCCAAGTACATTCACATTGGCTTGTACCCTCATCTCTTCAATAGTTCGTCTAGGAACCATGGATGAGGTATTCAATGCCTCAAACAATGTGAATGGCTGAAGAAGTCTAACTTGTCGGCTAGCCTCCCCTCTTTGTGGATCCAACTCAATAGATGCTCCTCTAGACTCAATAGTATGTGTTGCACTATGAGTCACAGCAATTGCACATGGTTGTACCGCTGCGCACATGTACTATACAACATGTCCATCATATGATATAGAAGCATCAATTTCAGAATCTGATCTTTGTTGGGCTATATCCATACTTGCTATCTTCTGCTCCAACAGCTCAAGTCGAGATGCCATGTTCACCTCATGACTAGCCTCATGGGCTAACATTTGACTAGGGGCTGATCCATCGATCCATCATGTGATCATGTCTGTGACAATACTCACACGATTTTGATCCAACATGTTCCATCCTTCAACCTTGAAAGCAATCCTTCTTATGATGAGGTCCGCCACATGTCCAACACACCATCCCAGCAACTGATTATTACCTGAAAAGGATGGCAATGGTTTGGATGCGGCACCTTCAGCACTCTGTCCGGAAGGTTGAGACTGTCCCACATGTCTACCATAACCACTCCGGGTTTGTGTTGTAGACTGGTAACGTGAAGGAGTTGATGAAATTGATGAATCCTTGTTGAACCCATCAATCACCACCCTCTCTTCTTGCATGTTGAGCTCAATACGCTCAGCAAGACAAAACACAATGGCCAATGTATGTGATGTCTCATGTAGTAAGGTAGCATCTCTCACTCTACGTCTCAACTCCATGTCCAATATCCTATAACAATATTGGATAGCTTGTTTCTCTGTCACCCCATGGGTAACATTGATCAACAAACATATTAGAGTATAAGCCTCTCGAAGATTCTCCCCAATCTTCCATTGAAACTCTTGCAAGCCTCATAGATTGTCAGTTCTCACCCCTTGGTAGTCTCTCCTCAATTGTGCAAAAAACTCCAAAATAGGGTTAAAGATTGGAACCTTTGAACTCTTCCGACTTGACTAGCTCCAACTGTATCATCAGTGTCAGGTATAGAGGATGAACTGGCATCACCAAACACGGTACCCGAAGTAATAAAGATGTAGTTTGGAAACCAGTATTGTCTCTTGAACTCTATCTCCTCAAGGTGTTCATGCCGGAACTCATGATTATCATCCATCGGTGGATCCTCCAAATGTTGAAATAATCTCATTCAAGCCATACACAAACTAAACAATGTAGAGTTGCGCATCCGCTGTAAATCACACCATGAGTCAAACTCATGTATGAAGTCATCCAACTCAATAGTGCCAATTGTACCCAAATATTGTCTGGGATCCTTGATGGCCCTATAGATATCATCCATGTCCCACAACAATGGTGTGGGTATACATTCCAAGATATCATCAAGCTCATCTCCGTCACTCTCTGAAACCAAATCAGAGTCTTCTGTGAACATCAAAGGCCAAGGTTGGTACCGCACTCCACTAAGGTTGCACCCAATACTAATCCAAGCAGTCTCTCCTCCAGAATCTCCAGAGAACTCCACTGTAACACAAATGTATCACCTCTGCAACCGTACAAAAATAGGACCCCAACTGGAACCAAAAACCGCAACAGAAGATACCCAGGCACCAAAAGGTGCTAACACAAGGGCAACCTGAAACTTGCCATCACCACATGCACTAACCCAATCTACAGGTCCGCAAGTCATGTCTCACTGAGGAGAAACATGGATAGTCTAACTGGTCCACAAATCTAGCCTCACTATCGGCAACACATATGAGCACTAACACTCCAAATAGCAAAGCACAAACACAAACAAACGTGGTGCACAAACATGAAGCAAAGATGAAGGTATATCAATCACAAGAAACATAAATAACAATACTCCATCTCATAAATATCCATCAAAGGGGTCAAACCAATCCAATCCGGACTAACATAGCCTTAGAAGGGCATTTAAATACTGTAACACTGAAGGCAATGACTCCGGAATGACTTCCAAGATGAGAGATGTCTTCTCAAGACCTCTCCTTGATTTATATACTGTAGGACTAGAGGAGTCCGACATCCAAACTATGCCACATGGCTAACATGCGTAGGTTGCATGTTTTGTTATCTTATCCTACCCAATTCCTAACAGACGTCTAGCACACAATCTGATCCACCAATGCATGGTAGCCACCTCATCATTTACCCTTTTGCTTTTTGGATAGTGCACATCACTATCTTGTCTTTTTGTGATCTAGTGACCACTCTATGCTTTGGCTAAACTAACTATGACTAACCAAGATTGGTTACAAACCTCCCCCCATTTAAGTCTTAACGTCCTCGTTGCAAGAAGACTCAAAAGTCTCTACAAGTATCTTGGCATTTGTAAGATTTGCCAATGGTTCCCAAGTAGCTTCATAAAGTGGATAACCTTTCCATTGAACTAGATATTCCACTTTGGGGTTCCGCTGACCTCTTGTCCGTTTCTTCAGGATTCTCTCAACCTCATATTCCTCTACACCATCAATCATGGCTAGTAAAGGAGGAGGTTGATGTGGGTTGCCAAAGGAAGGAGATCGTGGGGTATACTTTCTCAAAGAGACACATGAAAAAACGGGATGTATTTTCATGTGTTGGCAACTCTAACTTGTATGCAACTTCTCCAATCCGTTGGACAATCAAGAAAGGTCCAATAAACCATGGACTTAACTTTCGAACCCCTATTAATGACAAATTGGTAGTAGACAACCACACATGATCGCCTTTTGAAACTCCACATGTAGGCCCATGAGCATCGGCATATTTTTTTGCCGATTACGGGCAATGGCTAATTTTTGCTTTGCGTGATGCACTCCTCGTTGGACTCGTGCCACAAACTCGTTCCTTTGCTTCCACTTGGGTTGATGGTTCACGCATGTGACCTACACTCATCAAGCTAGATGGTGTGATAGGGTGTTCTCCATACATCAAGAAGAATGGGCTGACTTTTGTGGATGCATTGATTGAGTTATTATAAGCAAACTCAATCAAGGGTAAAAATGCATCCCAACCTTCTTGCTCTTCCAAAGTGAAAGCTCTAAGCATGTCCTCAATAGTTCTATTTGCTCTTTCAGTTTGCCCATCTGTTTGAGGATGATAAAGGCGTGGACATGGCTAGTTTTGTTTTGAATAGCCCAAATAGGGTTTTCCAAAACATGCTAGTAAATTGAGTGCCCCTATCGGTGATGATAACTGTAGCTAAACCATGTTGAGCAAAAACTGTATCCATATAAATTCGAGCAAGTTCGAGGTGCGATGAATTGTCTTTGTTGTGGGCCTAATATGGATCATCTTGCTCAATTTATCCACAAAAATGACTATCGAATCATAACCCATAGACGTCATTGGTAACTCACATACAATGTCCATACTGACGTGGTCCCATCTTCTAGTAGGTGTTGGTAGAGGCTGTAGTAGACCTGGTTTCTGATTGCTAGCCTTGTTTTGTTGACAAGCCACACAACTTCGAACATAGATGGTGATGTCCTCTCTTAGTTTTGGCCAAAAGTATACCCTTTGGACACCTTCAATGGTCTTCTCCACTCCTACATGGCCCGCAATAGCTGAATCATGTGCCTCTCTAACACTATTGTACGGAGAGCAACATCTGAGGGTATCCAAATCTTTCCCTTATAGAACGCCAATCCCCGTTCTAAATATGCTCGACCCTGTTGAAGGGCTTGTGCAATCTCCTCATCCTTCTTGGTAGCGCAATGCAGCTTCTCCCAGCATTCAGAGTGAATCTTCATCTCCGTGATGTGATTAATGCACGACATTCGTGTCAATGCATCGGCAAGCTGCTTCTTCCCCTCCACATACACGATCTTCATGTTGAAACGCTGTCGCCATTTAGCCCAACGAATCTGCCGCTTTGAGAGGTCCTTTTGAGTTTCTAAATAAACCAAAGGCTTGTGGTCTGTCTCAACCACAAACTCCTTATCTCCGAGATAGTGCTTCCAATGTTTAGTAGCCAAGACAATGGCTAACTCCTCCCTCTCTGTGGTATGATAATTTTGCTCCGCCGGCAAAAGTTTTCTTTGAGAAAGCAATTGGGTGCCATCCATCTTTCCATTCTTGTTGTAACACTCCTCCAACTGCCACACCTGATGCATCCGTAGCAAGTTTTGTTGGTCTACAGTTCATACCATTTAAGGATTGATGCATGTAAGGCGCATCCTTCAAAAGCCCGAAATGCAATCTCTTGTTTGTACCCCATTGCCATTTCTGCCCTTGGCCTAAGAGACTTGTTAAGGCTTGAGCAATACGAGCAAAAGCCTCCACAAACCTTCTATAGAAGCCGGTTAAACCCAAGAAACTACGTAGTTGAGTCTGATTCTCTCGGGCAATCCAATTTTGAATGGCTTCCACTTTGTCACTCATGACTTGGATGCCATCAGCACTAACTCTATGGCCTAGGTAATCTACTTCGCTTTTGCCAAACTCACATTTTGACATCTTAGCATACATCTTATTTTCTCTCAACACTTGGAGTACTTCTCGTAGATGTTTCTGATGATCTTGTAAGGACTTGCTATATATCAAGATATCATCTAAAAACACAATCACTGATTTATCTAGATATTTACGAAAAATATCATTCATCAGTCCCATGAATGTGGCAGGGGCATTGGTTAAACCAAATGGCATAACTAGATACTCAAAATGACCATATCTAGTTCTAAAAGTTGTCTTTTGTATGTCTTCATCCGCCACTCTGATCTGATTGTATCTGCTTCTAAGATCAAGTTTGGTGAAATACTTAGCTCCATGAAGTTGATCAAACAACCTTCTTCTTCACGAAAAATACTGGAGCTCCATATGGTGACACACTAGGTTGGATAAACCCCTTCTCCAACAACTCTTCCAATTGTGCCTTGCATTCCTTCAGCTCGTTTGGTGCAAGTCGATAGGGACTTTTACAAGGAGGAGAACTTCCTGGTAAGATCTCTATCTTGTGATCCACTCTCTTTCTTGGTGGTAAACCTGGAGGCAAATCATATGGAAAAACATCTTGAAACTCGTTCAAGATACCAGTTAACTCCTCATGTATAAAAGATTGCTCTTTTGAAGCGCTTACATCTCTTATTAGACCCAAAAAACATACATCTTTGTGACTGATAGTGGTTCTTCCTATCACGTAGAGAGGTAAGTTTTTGTGTTTTGATCTAAGTCTATCTCCAAAGATCCTCCAATTGATGGTTTTTACTATCTTCCTTCGCCAATCTACCTCAGGATTATATTTTTCCATCCAGGACATACCCAATATCACATCATAGCGAGCTAATCGAATTACTCTCCACTCCAACGATTCCTTGTATTGCCCAATCTTCAACTCCACTTTCCTAGGAATATTCTCAATGCTCTCTGTTTGCCCGTTTGGCAACTCTACCTTTTCACTCTCATCCTTCTCTAAAGCCAATCCTAACTTTATAGCAATAGATCGAGATAGGAAATTTTCTGTAGCTTCTGGGTCAATCAATACTCTCACTTTTACTCCTTCTATCTCGCCATCCGTCACAATCAAACATGTTTCCTTCTTTCTCAAACCATTTACCTCATGTTTGTGCTTCCTTCCCTCGCCCTTCCTCCTTTTCATCGAACCAGTAAGGCCGCGAGGCAAGGTTACTGGTGCTCGTCATTTTCCGGGTTTCCATCGGTCACTTCGTCTCCACCTTCAAGATTGTTGACAGCTCGTCGATAGGGGGGTCTAGCTCCTCTTGCTAGAACTCGGGTACGGCAATTCATGGCAATGTGACCAAATCTTCCACAATTATAGCATTGCCTCATTTCTCATCTTCCCTCCACTCCGTCTCCTCCTTTGAATTTCCTTCCCGATGAGGATTCGAGTTGCGACGATCTCCTCCTTGTGCGTTCACTCCCCTTGGAATGAAATCTTCTCTCCTCCTTATGTTGCCCAACTCCATAGGCATTGGTCCATAGTATTGATTCGTGGGAACTGATACCTCTCCACCGTTGTGGTAGATGTTGGACATTCGTTGTGCACAAGCAATAGCCTCGTTCAAGTTGCTTGGATTGTCCCGAATCACCTCCTGCTGAATCTTTTCTTCAACCCCTCTCTTGAATAAATCAAGGGCTTCAGCTCCACTCATATCTAAATCTGAATTCAAAGATCTCGAAATTCCTCAATGTACTCCTTCACACTTCCCTTACATTTCAAGTTTCCACAACCTCATCCGTGCCGTGATGATGGGATCAACCGCTTGAAAATTCTGAAGAAGACCTCGTTTCATTGCACTCCAAGTAACTTTGTTGGCCCGACTCATTGAGCTCCATCATCCAACCACGAAACCAAGTAGATGTTTTCTCCAACAACAAAAAACGAACAAAAAAGACCTGCAATGTGATCGTTGATATTGAACAAAGCAAGATGATACTCCATTCTCTCAATCCAACCTTCCAAAACTCCCATGGTTCGACTACCTCAGTAAGGTTCTATCTTACAAGCTTTTGTCATTGTCAGAATCATGGATGTCTGAAGATCTAGCTCTCTTGCTCGTTGTGCTGCTTGGGCTTCAAGAGCACGTGCTCTCACTGTTTCTTCACTCTCCACCATGGATGAGTGTCCATCTCCATCTCCATGATGTCTCCATCTCCATTTGAGTTTCTCTCATTCTCTCATTTTCCATTCCTCTCGTTTTGACTGCTGTCAATTCTTGAGCTAACTCTTGTACTTAAGTCTTAAATGCGTTTCTCAAATCTCTCAACTCCTGAATCATTTCTCTCAAAGTGTCCTCCATGATTCGTCTCCGTCCACTCTCTCTCAGTATAGGGTTAAGATGAACACTCTCCAATTTCTCAAGATTGGCAACACAAAAGAAATAGGTGATGCTATCACCTCATGGTAATACTCCTCTCCAAAGTTTCTAATAACTAGGCTCCAAAACATAGCTTTGGGATGATACACACAATACATTTCACACCGTGTGTTGAATCTCACAGGTGGTGGTCTATTGAGCTCCATCTCTAAACTAAAATGTAAATCGTGAGATCCCAAGTAACATCGTAGGTGACTATAGGTAAGATAACAAGATCTCGAGATCTCATCACTTGGTCCATGAAGTTGGCACCAAAATGATAAACCAAATACTGAGTCAACCTTGCTCTCTCAATGTATAACAGTTTGACATGAAAAGGATTAAGAAATGGAAATCTCGGTACTATTCTATCTCCCTCATCCATAACCTGCACCCACAATAACCCCATTCCACTACTTGCAGCTCAATGGCCAGTGTCAGCCTCTAACAAACACTCTCTCCTCAAATAATTATACCAACCCAGACTATTCTTCCAAGAGGGGTGATCCACACTCATAGGAACAATAAGCCTGCTCTATTACCATTGTAACACTGAAGGCAATGACTCCGGAATGACTTCCAAGATGAGAGATGGTCTTCTCAAGACCTCTCCTTGATTTATATACTGTAGGACTAGAGGAGTCCGACATCCAAACTATGCCACATGGCTAACATGCGTAGATTGCATGTTTTGTTATCTTATCCTACCCAATTCCTAACAGACGTCTAGCACACAATCTGATCCACCAATGCATGGTAGCCACCTTGTCATTTACCCTTTTGCTTTTTGGATAGTGCACATCACTATCTTGTCTTTTTGTGATCTAGTGACCACTCTATGCTTTGGCTAAACTAACTATGACTAACCAAGATTGGTTACAAATACACAAAAACTCAATTTTGGAGATCTTCTACTCTCTACATTGATAATCTGACACTGGTATTCTAGCTATATAACATGTTGCCTTTTTTAATTTGCTATATAACACAATTTTTTTTCCGCAAACAGACACCGTTTGAAACTTATACGAGACTATGAAAATCTTCAACTCCAATTTCAGACCCCTAAATTGTAGGTCCAAAACATAAATACACAAAGAAAAACATGCAATCAAGAGTTGATACATGAAATACATGGTTCACCTCAATGAGGCTACGTCCACGGAACACACAGAGTCACTTTACTGAATACTTAAATTGTGTCACAGAGAGCTTCTGTGAGCCCTCTTGTATAGTATTACCAGCTCTAGCCTTAGTCTAACTAAATATAGCCAAACTAACCAAAGTTACTCAAGATCTGAGTTAACTCCTAACAATGTCCCCCTTGACTCATGTCTTGGGGTCTCTAACTCTTGTTATCCATATACATACTCCACAGGAAGTCCTAGAAGGAAACCTGAAGCATAGGCCCTCCTATAAACAAGGATTAACTAGAACTAAGCCGTAGCCGGACTAGAAAGGAGTAAAACATATACAAGAATCAAACAATTGCTAGAGTAACTCTACTAGTGCTTCTTGTGCAAAACTTGCATAGTAGCACAATGCCTCCTGAAACTCTCTACTTTGGTCAAAGTATCAGCTGGATTGAGTTTACCGTCAATCTTGACTAGCTCAACCTTCCTATCAAAAACTGCATCTATGATAAAGTGATATATGATGTTGATGTACTTCACCATGTTATCAATCACTTGATTTGCTACAAGATGTAAATCACTGTGATTATCACAATGGAGATTTACAATATCCTGTTTCAATCCCATCTTAGTGATAAGTCTATTCAACAAAATAGCCTCCTTTGTTGCTTCCGCTGCTACTACATATTCAGCTTCCGAAGTTGACTGAGCTATGCACTTCTGCAAGGTAGATCTCCAACTAACGCATCCACCACCTAGTTGTAGACTTCCTCTTGTCCAAATCTTGTCCAAATCTTGTCCATAGTCAGCATCAACGTAACCCAACAAGGATTTGGCATTGTCCAATAAACCATCAAACAAAAGACCATAATCCTTAGACTCTTGAGGTACTTGAGAATCCACTTCATAGCTTCCCAATGCACCTTTCCAGGATTTGACATGTACCTACTCACCTTGCCCATAGCTAGAGCAATATCAGGTCTAGTGCACACCATCAAATACATGAGGTTGCCCACCGCCTTGTCATATGGAATTGATGACATCTTTCCTCTCTTAGTTGCATCAATTGGACATTGAGCTGCTGAGAGCTTAAAATGTGCCGCTAAAGGAGTCCACACTCCTTTAGAGTATGCCATGTTAAACATGTCAAGCACACGCTAAATGTACTTACCTTGACTTAACCATAGCTTCCTCTTCTTCAAATCCCTGTGAACATCCATATCCAATATCTTCTTGGACTTACCCAAATCCTTCATCTTGAATGCAGATTTCAGTTGCCTCTTGCATCTATCAACGTCGGATTGTTCCTTTGCCAAAATGAGCATGTTATCCACATAGAGTACTAGAATAATGAGGCTAAAGATCTCATTATTCAACTTCTTCATGTAAACACATGGATCAAGTTCACACAACAAATCATCGAGTTCCCGGAAATTTCTCAAAAAAGATAAAAACTTCACGTGAGAAAAATCACAATTGATTGCAGACATTGTTGAGATTTAATTCCTTCAAAGTCAGTGAACCTGCTTCTCAATGAGGAGCAAAGGCTTAACACTTGTCGCCATAGCGAATCACATAGCGTTCGATGGTACACAAACCGAGGCACGAAGTTCACATGGTCTTGCATGCTCGCACAAAAAGTTGAGCTTACGCGCTTAAAGGAAGACCTCGCCTACTGCAATAGCGGGAAACTTACATTTCGGGGGCAAGAAAAAAATGCAATCAAGAGTTGACACATGAAATACGTGGTTCACCTCACTGAGGCTACGTCCACGGAACACACAGAGTCACTTTACTGAATACCCTAATTGTGTCATAGAGAGCTTCTGCCAGCCCTCTTATATAGTAGTATCTACCCTAGTCCTAGTCTAACTAAATATAGTCAAACTAACCAGAGTTACTCAAGACCTGAGTTAACTCCTAACATAAATGTCACAATTTCACAATTCGGACACTGCTAGCCTTGTGCATGACATCTCTATATCTGCGCAAGAAACTTTACATCTTCTATCACCCCATCAAATTTCAGATCAAATGTAGATTATATGATAATCCGTTAGCCTGCCGTTCTTATTTTCGGCCCAAAAACTTCCAAACATCAAATCTTGGACTTCGATCACTTCTGCCTGAAATCTTTTTTGGCCAATCTCGATTTATAGCCCCAAGATAACTATGAGCATCGACCCACTTCATCAATTTTCAGCAGCGCTTGCGTCCTCAAAAACTCTCGAGTCACATGGCACACAATCACGCACATAATCCTTCTAAATCACACCATCATGACCCTCTAATACCAAAACTCAAGAAAATAAAACCTCAAATATTCGTAGAGTCGTGTTACCAGCCGTAATATCCAATATGGTTGGTACATTCTACTGCAAGTAAACGTAATCAGCAACATGAAATCTATGAATTGAAGGTGGATATCCACCTCCTCGGATGATAACATAATGCAAAGTATCTCTATGTTGAACGATAGTCAGGTTCTCAAATGTCATGAGCATTACCCTACAAAAGAGTTCTGCCCTTCCTTAACCCAATCATCAGGGTTATCCAAGTCCAAGACTTCAGGTGACTTTCGACGAATAATTGTAGGTAAGTCTGGATCTCTACCATAAAACAAAAAGTACAGTGAGAATATTGCTAGATATGCTTGCTAGCTAAATTGATAACCCATGACCAACCATGGTAGCTAGATGTCCAAGTCTCAAATAACCTTTCTTCAAGCCAAATTTTCTTAGTGCTCTTCTCACCCTCTGAACAACTCTCTCTTCTAGACCATCAACCTTGGGATGATCTTTTGACGTGGCACAATGATCAATCATCGCTCTATCACACAAAGCCTGAAACTTGTCCAAAAATTCAGTACTCTAATCAATCAACACTTCCGCTAGTGCACCAAATCGATTGAGTACTAAAGCTAAGAACTCATAAGATGTTCCATCACTTGACTTGTCAGGTAATGCCATCAACTCAATCCACTTGGAGAAATGCTTCACCATGACCAACACATATCGATGATGTCGTATAATCAATGGTAGAGGTCTTGCAAACTCCAAACTCCAACTATAACCAAGTTCAATAATCGGTAGAGGATGTAAGTGTGGTATATAGATATTGAATGAAATCAAACACGATCACATATCATACATCTAGACATAAATTGTTGCACCTCAATTTGCATATCTCTTCACCAATAGTGACTTTGAAGTAAAATGAGCATACAAAATGCCATATGCGGATCCCCTAATAGAGAAAAGTCATCTACATGCAGTATATCCTGGGTACGAGCTGTGTCTAGGTAGCGAGAAGCAAAGTCCTCAGACCCTACTATCACTCCAAGAAAGAGTAAGCCGTATGTCAATGTCATACATTGCTCTAGAAGTTGAAGATCAAGAGGAATGCCCCAAGAAGATCATACTCTACACTTTGACAGCTTAACTCTCAAGCCTACAAAATCAAGCTCGGTAGTCAAATAATAAAAGGCATGCATACTCTGGTCTACAGGGTCCATAATGTGTGTATCATCTCCTAAGGAGGGGAACACACAACCTAGTAGGCATAAGAGTTATATAATGAGCCATGGCAAATAGGGGTCCTCTCAAAAAATCTTTTTGTCGTGTACCATCGGCGTATTGTAGAACGGTGACTTCCTCATATGAAAAGCCATGCTCATAGAAGAGAGAAGAGTGTGAATTGTACAAATACCGTACATAAGGAATGAGGATAGATAAAGGTCCACCAGCCTCTCTAAGCTCTCTAAAGATGGATGCACGTGAGACATTATTAAAAGCATTCTCAACATCTACTTGCAAGACAATGCAATTTGGATGGATATCTAGAAGTGCTCTAATGCCCAACTATACAGCCTCACAAGCTCCTTGTGTGATGACTCCAAACTAGTGTGGACAAAGATGATGCTGAAAGTGTGAACGATGTTGTAGGACCATGGTTTGACTAGAAAAGGCACAATAAGACATCCCCGATATTAATCGGTTTAATGCACTCCTTGTCCTCCATCACGAGAAACTGACTAGCACCTAGCATCTGATTAACTCACAATGGAATCTCCCCTCTAGCAACTGATGCGGCCACATGGAACAACTTTGTGAAACCATTAGAGAGATCATTTGACTTAGAGCAATCTCTAAGATGCTCATATATCATCTCTAACAAGCTTCATGAGGATAGACGTTTGGCTGAGCATAGAGAATGGGCAAAAAGTAATCTATCAAGACACAATGGCTCTTTTGGCTAATACTTCAAGACCTCTAATGGTATTTCATTGCCCAAAGTGGATGAAAAAAATGATTAAAAATAGTCTTATCAATAGGACTAGCCATAGACAAAGGATGAAGGGCCATTGCGGCCCTACTATACTTCTCGACGTGCCCCAAGATCCTACACTGTTACAATCGAGCCGAATCAAAAGTATCATGTGACTGAACTGTAAGACCCAGGGTTGTACATATAGGATAAATTGTAAGTATATCTAAATTGTGCCTAAGTTTATTTTAGTCATGATTATGTTTAGCTAGTTATGGTTAAGTTGGAAGGAAATATAGAATAACTTTTGATGGGGTAGATGAGAACTACTATTTTGTTGTTAAGTAGGAATCAAGGAACAGATTTCATCATATGGGTATCTTGACTTTCTTTGACTTGGACTAGTTTTCATTGGTTGGACTTGGTGAAGACCCTTAAATCTAGGGGCGAGATTGACTTGGTACACTAAAGTCAATTGGAGAGTAGTTGGGCTTCTAGAAGATCCAAGTGGACCAATTGCATGTTGACATGTACCCTTTTCATTGGGGTTTGTGATCTCTATCTCATTTAAACTTGATAAGAGAAAGTTATATGGTGATTACTTATAGTTACTAGGGTAAGATTCTAAGTACTATAAATAGAGAGGTTGAGAAGCAACTCTCAAGTTAGTTTTCAAGGAAGTTAGTATTGGGAGAAGTTAGTTATGTGATCTTAGTTTTGGAGAGACCTTGTTTTGGGAAGCTTAGTTCTTGGAGAAGTCATGTTTGGGATGGGACCATGATTCAATGAAGACTTTGATCACCAAAGTATCCCTTCCTTTTGCGTGATATATCTTACTCTTGGTGAGAATTTGCATCATGGAGTTTGGACTTTGAGAGTTTGTATAAGAGTGTGCATTAAGGTCATGGTCATAGGGTGGGAACAAGTCATTCTAGATTCATGATGAGCTTCCACAAAGCCATCGGAGGTAAACCTGAATGAGAGTCAGCCCGGAGGTCACATTTTTGGTTCCGTTGCTGGGACCTCAATCTAGAAGGAGCAAAGATGTTTTGAATCCTGTTTATTGCACGTGAGAGTGCAATGATGAGAACTCATATGGAGAGGACCGTGGGAGAAGAGCGAGCTAAGATCATGATGCATAGTATTGCACCATTTATGTATCCGGTAGTGTTATATGATAGCTTAGAAGTTATTTTGTACATTTTGTTTAGTGTTGTTTGGGATGAGGTGAGAATGCTATAGTGCATATTTGGGATGAAAACTTTATTTTCCAAAGTTTTTTCTGAGATTTTATTGATTTTAGATTAGTAGATGGGCTACTTTTGCACTTTAAATTATAGTCATATCACATCTAGATAAAAAGTTATGATATTTAGAATCTATCAGGGTCCTAACGGGTTTTGAAAGATAGCTGTCATGAAAAAGACTACAGAGCTCATCAATTCGTGCAAGAGTAAAATCAAGATCTGAAACTTTGCACGAGTGTTAAAAAAAAGCTAAGCTACATGTAGATTCAAATTTTGTTGAGAGATCATTTTAAGAGAGAAAGTTATAATACCTGAAGTATCGGGGGATATAAAAGTGAGCAAAACCATTTTACTTTTCAGATTTGCTTTTTCCTTGTTTATGGTCATTCCGAGAGAGTGAGTGCATGAGTGTTTTGCATAGTGAGGATGAGATGAAACTCATTGGAAAATGGGAGATCAACCTCTTTAAAAGATCCGGTTGTCTAAGATACCTCAAGGGCTGGACTTGATTGTTTCAGTGGATTCGAACATGAGGGAGTTCAAAGTGGAGTTTGAAGAGAGAACACTAAAAAGTTCCCCGAGAGCGAAACTTGAGAGTTGCTTCTGTTAATATCCCAAGCTCATCGAGTTGATCTAGGATTGTTACCTATCTATGGTACATATCTGTTTAGGGCTAACCCGAAATTAGGGTTTCCTTGTACTCACCCTATATATATACATGGGAAGGCAAAGCCTTCTCTATCTCATTCCTGTACACTCTCTCTTGTCCCTTTGGTGTGCTTTCCTCTTCTTGGAGTGATTCCTGAAGAGTCGATTTCTCAACATGGTATCAGAGCATGGTGGGAGCATTAGTTTTGTAGATTAGACATAGAGGAGTGCTGGAGATCAGTGAGGAGTGTGCCTCAGAGTTGGAGGCTGTCCCGCTGAAGCGATTAGATTGTTGGGGAACCGTTTCGTGTTTTCTCATAATCTTCAATCGTATTTTCGGAGGTCAAGATGATTTTTTTCGACCTATTTCTGATTGCCAAATTTCCTAAAGGAAGTCGTCTTGCGCAGAGTGGTCGAATTTGGTAGCCATGAAGTTTTCGTGCGATTTGGAGTTGTTGGTGATAGTTATTGCCTTTTCCAAAATCTTTGAGGAGCTGTTTGGAGACCTAAACGAGATTTTTTAGAGATTTAAGAGCAAAGGCTCAGCCTTTGCGCAGGTTGAAATGGAACTTTGCTCGCTTCTATCAGAGCTCCTACCACGAAAAATTTCAGCTCAATCCGAGCTTTCTTCGTCATTTTCGCTTAAGTACTGTGCAGGCGCAGAATCGCGAACACATTTCATTTCATTTCATTCATTCATTCTTAAACTCCAAGTGCATCAGTTCACAACAAGATCCCGATGGAGGTATTCACAGGCCATAAGTCTGATTACTCATTTCTGAAAGTTTTCGGTTGCATCTGTTATGTACACATTCCGGATGAGAACCGCAAGAAGCTAGATCCGAAAGCTGAGAACTGTATTTTCCTTGGATATGCCCTAGATATGAAAGGATATAGATGCTATAATCCTTCCTCTAGGCAACTTTATATCAGTAGAGATGTTGTATTTGAAGAGTTGCAAT
This sequence comes from Marchantia paleacea, assembly GCA_014180765.2. Classification (NCBI taxonomy): domain Eukaryota; kingdom Viridiplantae; phylum Streptophyta; class Marchantiopsida; order Marchantiales; family Marchantiaceae; genus Marchantia; species Marchantia paleacea. The sequence continues at coordinate 234,459 of MUAA02000129.1, forward strand.
CTTGGTATGCACCTGCGATTGTTCCGGTCATACCCACTCTTCCTGATGAATATGCACCAAGGAGTCTGTCAACTATATCTTTACAGAGTGGAGTTTCTGGAATCACACAGTCTAGAGCTAAGTCTATTATACCTGGAGCTGCTACGGATGAAGTTCACCGAGCACCATCCAGACCGACTCCTAGACTTGAGGATCATGTTAATTTGCAACATATGATGTCCTCACCACGGATTACCGATATTCATCCGTTGGATGAAGCATCCCAAAACGACGCTGCTGGTACCTCAGATCCGAAGCAAGGGACGACAAACAATACATCCGACACTTGCCCTTAAAAATCTAAGAGAGTTCGGCATCATGTTCAGCGCTTTATGCATGAAAGTTTCCTTGTTGATCATCATGCATACATGATTCACATTCTTGCTAAGCCAGAACCGAGTACGCTTGAGGAGGCGATGCACAAAAATGAGTGGATTGAAGCCATGTAGACAGAACTTGCTGCACTTCGTCACCAACAAACATGGGAATTGGTGGACTTACCTCAAGGTAAGAAAGCGATTAGTTGCAGATGGGTCTTCAGGTCAAGCGCCTTTCGGATGGCAATCTTGTATCTCGATACAAGGCGGATTGGTAGCCAAGGGCTACGCACAACAACATGGAGTGGACTACGAAGAGGCGTTTAGTCCGGTTGCCAAGATGGCAACCATTAAACGGTGGTTGCTATTGTTGTCAACAAGGGATGGCGGCGCATCAAATGGACTTCAAGAATGCCTTTCTCAATGGAGATCTCGGCGGGAAGTCTACATGCAACAACCAATGGTTACGAAGATCCAAGTTTCTTTCCCACGTTTGTAAGTTAAGGAAATCCCTCTATGGTTTGAAACAGGCTCCGAGAGCATGGTATGAGAAGATCAATTCCTTTCTCATATCTCTTGGATTTGTAGTCTGTCATTCCGACTCATCACTATACTGCATGAGATCAGGAGTTCATGTAGTGATGATTTCCATCTACGTAGATGATCTTATTATCACTGGGAACCATGAGGAGATGATTTCCCGCATCAAGAGTATCTTATGTTCTGAATTTGAGATACAAGACTTAGGGTATCTTAAATTCTTTCTTGGTGTGGAGTTTATCACAGAGGGAAAGGATATGAGGCTAATACAACGCCAATATGCTTTAGATAAGCTTAAGGAGTTCAAGATGTCTGATTGTAAACCAATAGACACTCCTCTACAACAAGGTCTAAAGCTAGAGTTAGACGATGGAGAGTTACTTGCAGATCCCCGCCTGCATGCATGGATGGTTGGGAGTTTGATTTATCGACTATCACTAGACCGGATTTGAGCTATGCTATTGGTCTAGTCGGTCGGTTCTGCATGCTCCATGGTACCGCATATGATGGCGGTTAAGCGGATTCTCCGCTATGTGAAGTCCACACTTCATTTTGGACTTCGATCTGATTTGGAGGTGAGTTGAACTCCGCATGGCTACACCGATGCCGATTAGGCGGGGAGACATTTCTAGCAAGGGAGATCCACGCCCGGATATGCGGTTGGACTTGGGAATACGGTTGTGAGTTGGGCTTCTAAGAAGCAACCGACCGTGGCACCTTGTCTTCCACAGAGCAGGAGTATTGTGGTGCTATGAATGCCACTTGTGAAAGCGATTCGGCCGTTCCTTGCTTCGATATTGGAGTAGATTATCCTAGTCCTACAGCTTATCCTAGGCGATAACATTAGCGGCATGATGTTAGCTAACAATCTTGTTTTTCATGCTAAGACAAAGCACATTGAGGTGCACTATCATTTTGTTAGGGAGAAGGTCCTTTCAATTTTGTAGTAGATCTTTAGATATATACATACTGAGGAGATCGGGTTGCGTATATCTTCACCAAAGCTTTGCCTAGAGAGTCGTTTGCTACATTTCGACATTGTCTAGGAGTTCAGGATGTACAGTTGAGCTTGAAGGGAAGTGTTAATATCCCAAGCTCATCGAGTTGATCTAGGGTTGTTACGTACCTATGGTACAGATCTGTTTAGGGCTAACCCGAAATTAGGGTTTCCTTGTACTCACCCTATATATATACATGGGAAGGCAAAGCCTTCTCTATCTCATTCCTGTACACTCTCTCTTGTCCCTTTGGTGTGCTCTCCTTTTCTTGGAGTGATTCCTGAAGAGTCGATTTCTCAACAGTTTCTATTGTGGAGAGGAGGGACATAAGCTTGTTAGTTGTCCTTTGAGGACCAAAGATAGAAGGTTGAGAGAGAGAAGAAATGTGGGAGAGCTAAACTTTCATCTGGGACCATCGTCTCCCCTTGAATCCAAGAGTGGAACCTTTTGTGAAAATTGTGGTGTGACATTACTTCCCTTAGGACACGAGTGTAGAGGTGTGAAAGCTCTGTTGGAGTCACTAGTGGAGGGCTTTGAAGATTAATTGAGTGCATATATCAAAAAGTTGAAATCTCCACACAGCTCAAGTTCCAACTAAAGATGGACCATCTTCTCGATCATTTTCAGAATGATCGAGAAGATGTCGATGAGGGTAAGGCTCATCATGTGTTTAGGAGAAGAGAGAATCATGGCAACCTTGGACCAACCAATTCCATTCATTTTGCCATTGATGAATTACTCTAGAATGGAGCTAGTTTTGTTTGTGTTGTATTAGGGACTCACATATAAATTTCCAACAACAACAACAAAAGAAGTTAGAAATGGGGAAGCTTCCAGTGTTCTATGGGAGAGAGAAAGAAGATGGAGAAGCTTTTGTGAGGGACTTTAAGAGAGCATGTATTGGAAACAATGAGAGAAGGAAGTCGGAATGGGCTATCCTTTTGCCCGACTTCTTGGAGGTTTATGCATTGAAGTGGTACAATGATTACAAGAAGGAACATGTGGAGGAAGACACTTGGGAGAGTTTGACACAGAATCTTGTTGAAAACTTTCTTTCGGATGAAAGTTACGAGAAACTTATGTGTGAAGGCACCTTTTTGAAGCAAAGAGAAAGTGAGAATTTGATGTCATATATGGAGAGAAACGGAGAAGCTGGAGTCACATTTTCGTGTGGTGTTGAGAAAAAGCTGTGACGAGGTGGAGCCAATCATGATGGGGATTGTGGCGATGTTGACAAAGAACTTCATTGGAGGTTTGAAGCCTCAGATTCGAAGCAAGGTGAGATATGAAAAGCCCTCTTCTAAGATTGAGGCTATTCGCATTGCTATTCGAATGGAGGAGAGCCTAGAAGACGATGATTCTAGCTTGGTGGCTAGAGAAGCATCACCACCTGTTGTGGTAAGAATGACAACTCCTACTGTTGTTGCTTCGCCAGTAGTAAATACTATAGTGGTAGCCTTGCATCATGAGTTGAAATGTATCACGGAAACACTCGCTGATCTCAAGATTAACGTAGTACAACTATGGGAGAGGAGGAATCAGAATGTAGGGGGAGGATTTAGAGGATATGGAAATTATCCTCCAAAAGGAAATCCACCGCAAGGGAACTTCACAATTTCATGCTTTAGTTGTGGAGGCACTCATTTCCAGCGGAAATGTTCTAATCCTTGACAGCTTGATGGAGTTAGACACAACAATCCTACTACTGCCCCAAGTCAATCGAAGGACAAGGGAGCAACGTCTATTGATGTGTTTCCTCATCAGTGCACGTTTGAGAAGGGAGAGAGCTCTATAAGTTTGAAAGTAGACATTCTTGCACATGAGAAGAAGAGAGCAAGATTTGTAGAGGAGTCTATCTCAATGGAAGATCAACCAAGCCGGAGCACTCGATCCAATGGTGTGAGTCAACCGAGAGCGCCCAAGAAGAAGTTGGGAATGGATGATTTCTTCACTTCATCTACCCAACTCAAATATGACGTGGTGGAGGATGTGGGGAATCAAAAAGCCAATATAACTTTTGGCCAATTGATTGCTCTAAATCCTACGATAAGAAAGGAGTTGAGGGGAGTCCTAAGCTCCAAATGGACCAAGAAGCGACAATCCAAGGGGAAAGCTTCCATGGTAAATATTGGAATAGATGTGGTGGATGCCGCTGCCTCGGAGGTATGTACTCAGGCTTCGAAGATTGAAGTACACATTAATGGACGTGATATTTCGGATGTGCTTGTGGATGGTGGATCTGCGGTGAATGCCATGTCGGAATGTTTGTTGAAAAAGTTGGGGATGAAGCCTTCAAGACCTTCCAACATCATTGTTGGGATGGCCAACTAGCAAAAGGTGCGACCCATTGGAGTGGTGGACAAGGTGGTAGTAAGTGTGATGGGAGTATGATGAGGAAGGAGATCAACTAGTGGATGATTTTCCAATGAGGATTTGCTGATGATGGACACAATAACAAATGTACCGGTGGAATACAAGGGGACATGGGATTTCATCTTGGAAGGAGAGTTTCCCCAAGGCATGCATTCACGGGAGAGGAATGCATTGGTGAAGCAATGTGAACCTTATACCATCATAGAGGACGTGTTGTTTCATCAAGGAGCAGATGGATTACTCAGAAGAGCTGTTGGAAGGGGGAAGTCAATTCAACTTATGAAGGAGTTCAACGAAGGCTCGGTATGTGGAGAAAACTTTGCAGGAAAGTTAAGTGCATTTAAGATCCTAGATGGAGGCTATTATTGGAAGGGCTTTTTCAAAGATTGTGTGGAATTTTGCAAGAGTTGTGATGTGTGTCAAGCTTTTGCTAAAGAGTCCATGAAAACCCCTCCTTTGACACCAGTTCCTATTTTAGGTCCTTTTGAGAAATTGTGAATAGATTTTGTAGGACCCTTGAATCTTACTCCTTGGGGTAACAAGTTCATTGTGGTAGCTACAGATTATTTAACCAAGTGGGTAGAAGCTAGACCTCTAAAATCTACTAGTGAGGAAGAAATGGATAGATTCTCTACGAGAGGATAATAACTAGATTTGGATGCCCTTTAGAAATTATATCAGATTCAGGTGGTGAGTTTGTTGGAAGCATTATACAAGCCATGCTAAATCATTTCTCCATCAAGGCACGTGTGACTACTTCCTACAAACCCAATGCTAACGGGTTGGCAGAGCGAACCAACTATACGCTTAGCATGATGTTGGCCAAGGATGCAGACATGGACGGGACCAAACAAAATTGGAACAAAAGACTGCATGCTATCTTGTGGGAGTATCGGACGACTTTGAAGACATCAACATGGTACTCACCTTTCCATATGGTATATGGTGTCGAGTCAAAACTTCCAATTCAATTTGATTTGACAACCTTCTTAACTATCCAACGGAAGTTAAAGAGGACGAATGGAGCAGAAGCTATCAAATCAAGAAGCCAACAACTGTTGGAATTGGAGGAGGCTCGAGCTATGGCCATGGTACGTGTGGAGCTTCCTCAACAATTACAGAAGAAGTATTACGATAATTGACTTGGGACGAAGAAGATGAAGGCTTTCAAAGAAGGTGACTGGGTGATGTTTTACGACTCCATTAGATATAAAAGAGCAAGAAAAAAATTTGTTCTAAAGTACTTTGGTCCTTTCATAGTTGAAAAAGTGTGGGGAATCTTTACTTATGATTGAAGGAGTGGGGAGGACGACATTTTGACCGGGTGAATCATGACAAGTTGAAGCCGTTTCATCGACGATCAGATTCTGTCACTCCGAGGACGGAGTGAAATCTTGGTCCGGGGGTAAATGTAAGCCCCAGGGTTGTACATATAGTATAAAATGTAAGAATATCTAAATTGTGCCTAAGTTTATTTTAGTCATGACTATGTTTAGCTAGTTATGGTTAAGTTGGAGGAAAATATAGAGTAACTTTTGGTGTGATAGATGAGATTTACTATTTTGTTGTTTAGTAGGAATCAAAAAACAGATTCCATCATATGGGTATCTTGACTTTCCTTGACTTGGACTAGTTTTCATTGGTTGGACTTGATGAATACCCTTAAATCTAGGGGCGAGATTGACTTGATACACTACAGTCAATTGGAGAGTAGTTGGGCTTCTAGAAGATCCAAGTGGACCAATTGCATGTTGACATGTACCCTTTTCATTGGGGTTTGTGATCTCTATCTCATTTAAACTTGGTAAGAGAAAGTTATATGGTGATTACTTATAGTTACTAGGGTAAGATTCTAAGTAGTATAAATAGAGAGGTTGAGAAAACTAACTTGAGAGGTTAGTTTTCAGGGAAGTTAGTATTGGAAGAAGTTAGTTTGTGATCTTAGTTTTGGAGAGACCTTGTTTTGGGAAGCTTGGTTCTTGGAGAAGTCATGTTCAGGGTGGAGCCTTGATTCAATGAAAACTTTGATCACCAAAGTATCCCTTCCTTGTGCGTGATATATCTTACTCTTGGTGAGAATTTGCATCATGGAGTTTGGACTTTGAGAGTTTGTATAAGAGTGTGCATTAAGGTCATGGTCATAGGGTGGGAACAAATCATTCTAGATTCATGATGAGCTTCCACAAAGCCATCGGAGGTAAATCTGAGTGAGAGTCAGCCCGGAGGTCACAGAACCCGACTCATAACTTGTGTGGCATGAATAGATTCCTTCTATAATGTAGCCCAATCCCATGCACAGAATCTCCAAAATCTAACTACCTCCTCTTTATGTCCAACACATCCCCTAGTATAACATAGAAGTAAGAGAAACAAAAATCATGTTAACTCGTCTATGGGATCACGTGGCAACCGATCGAGCAGTAAGCGAAAAGCATATCTAGCCTTGTCATGGAGTGCACGAGGGAGTCTATGAATAAACATGAACAAGGGAATCTAGTCTTAAAAAGCCCTAGAATAGAACATGATTGGGATGCTAACCACTCCCACGATCCGATTAGTATACCTTGAATGATCAACAAAAGAATTGATGTAGTCTAAGTGTTCCATGAAGTGACAAATGTCCATGTCGATGTGATCACACTCCTCACATGTGCATCCCAAGTGGTCCAATCATAATCTTTGTGCATCTTTCCCACGTGGGTCTTTACCCCATGTGAGGTAAAGAGACGATGACACAACAAACATGGTGTATCACGCATCGCTCTAGGTGGCCCCATGAGGGGAAGTGAAGCTATAGCTAGTACAAAGAGAATGATAAGGACAAATAGTACTCCATCATCTATTTCTTCCCACCTGCAAAATCACAACCCCATACATCCTACTTCACATGGGAAAATGCTAATTATCAAAACCCTAAAATCTAAAAATATTTTTTTATTCTGATCTTCATAATTTTCAAACTAGGTCCCTATAGAACCAATTTAGAAAAATGAAGAGGGGTAAAAAAAAACACCTTACCCATATATCCGATTTGAAAAAAATCACCCTACAAATAAAAAATTTATTAACACCTCTCTATACAATTATGAATAGTGTTCATTTTAGTTACCCTTATTTACAAAAGAAAAGAATTTTCTATTCGTTCTCCATGTTTAAAAAAAAAAAATTCTATTCTTTCTCCATGTTTGGCAAAGTATAAACTATAGCATGTTGGGAAAAGTATAAAGGAAAAACAAAACAGAGAACTCAGCTCGCAATTTTATGTGTATACTTTTTTTCCTCGATGCATGGATATGACACAACGCCACCAATCGTTTTCAGAATGGACAAGGCCAACGCAATGACCACTGAAAGTAAGAGGAAGGTGCAGACGCGGTGTCAACTAGAGACGAAACTTGATTGGGAGTTGCTGGTTTCTTCGTGTACTGCAACTACTGTTGTGGCATAAATCGGCACGAGAGGAAAGTACAGGTCACGCCTGAAGCAACTGAGATACTCTGTATGTGGATATGAACTTCAGGTCACCTCGTCCGTACATGCAGTCGCAGTCAAGACCTTACTCGACTCGTACATGGCAGGCAACCAATGGGAACAATATGGATACGATGCGGACTATATTGATCTCATCGTTTGCTCCTTTCGGAATTGGAATTGGGAACGAAGTGGAAACTCAAAAATTCGTTCCGAAGATCGATTTAGCGCAGAGAGATGTATCACGGATGGGACGGTCAGTAGTATCTCATACTCGGTGATGACGTTAGCTAGGCAAACCAGCATTTCTGGAATTATTTAGGTCCGGCTCGAGATTCACATGGTGCGTCGTGGAGCACCATGTGAATTCGATCCGAGCAGTAGACTGAGAGCTGAGACGAGACCAGTATGTTGCGATCGACCATGAGTGCGAACGAAAATGACATAGGAAGAGAAAAAAATTAGGGGCGGAGTCGAGTGGACACAAGTACGCAAGGGGTGAATCGAGAAGTGTCAACTTGGACAACTCGAGCAGTCAAATTTATTACAAGAAATCCATAATGACAACTGAATTTCACAAGTTCAGTACAGTACAGTACTAGTAATTGAGTGAGGGAGGGAGGGAGTGGGGGGACGTGAATACTAAGGGGTAGTTGTGGTGGTATATCGTACGTAGGATGAGACACCGTCTTTTGCTTTCTTCCTTCCATTTGCTAGTGCTAGTGCTAGTACTGCATGTATGTGTGTCTACCGTAGTTTTCTGCAGAGAGACGAACTTCTGAAGCATCACATCATTCTGACTGACGATCGATGGCTGCTGGGCACAAGCAATTGCGTGGAAATCAATCATATCATCATCCAGTCAAAGAAAAACTAGGCCGCTGTCAATTCTCTACTACCGTAGTACTGTATGGGTTTCTACTGTCTAAACAAATACACTCGAACTCGACTGAAAGACTCGACTACTGTAGGTATGTATACATGGAAGTCCTCCTCCTCGCTCGCGTGGCACCGCGTGCTCGTGTCCCTCCTCAGACCTCAGACACACACACTCTCTCTTCCTGTTTCTCTCTCTCTCTCTCTCTCTCTCTCTTCTGAATCGCGCGCTACTGTAAGAAGTACGCAGTAGCTAACAGCTCCATCGATGTCGTCGACCATGCATGGAAGAGATTGAGCGCTAGCTCCTTCTACCAGCCCACTGCTTCCACTTTAAAAACTGCACTGCGTAGCCAATTCAGATGCCCCACAAGCCGAACTGTCAGTCAGCGAGTCCTGGGAATTTCCAACTATCATAAAATTCCTCTCCTCTCCTCTCCTAGTGGAAAGCAATATGGACAAACTGCAATGTGATGAAATTCAGATTTCGTCGGAAGATTCACCTTCGCTTCAGAAGAAGGCTGGAGAGGAAATTCGAAGTTATGACGAAGGAGCGGCAGGAGCGCCTATGCCAGCGGTGTCTCCTGAGACTTGCGCTTGCACTTCCGCCACCTTGGCTTCTACTTGGGCCTTGACGGCGCTGGCTTCGGCCACTGCCGCGTCCTTGGCAGCTTGACCTTGCTCGGCCAGCGTCTTCTGTTCCGCGGCCGCGGCGTCCTTGGCAGCAGCGGCCTTTGCGCTAACGGCACCTTGAACTTGCGCGCTCGCAGCCTGCGCTTTGTCCGTCGCGCTCTGCACGGCTTGCTGGCCCGCGGCCTGCGCTTGAGACGCTGCAGCCGTTGCTTGATCCTTAGCGCTCGACGCTGTAGCCTTGGCTTGCTCCGCGATGGCGGCCTCTTTGCTCTCCAGTGTGGATTGCACGGTGGCCGCGGCCTGCCTCAAGGCGTCGACTGAGATCTCTCTCCCGGCGATGGTTGGTGGTGCTCCGTCCTTTCCTCCGCACACCGAGCTGCACCAGGTGACAACATTGAACGGGAACTTCATGGCGTCATTGCCTCCGGATCCATCCGCCGCCGCCGGGGTGAAACTCTGCGAGCGAAAGCGCGTTCTTTTGTCAGTCACATGAGAATCACATTCATATGGTTTCCTTAATTTTGCGACCTTCGCGTTCATGTAATGTGTTCCTACACAGAAGAGGAATTTCATCATCGTTCCACTTTGTGCCCGAAAGCTAGCGCATTGCACATAAGTCACACATGTATCCCGTCAATCGAGCTAAGCTGTGGTTCAGCGTCAATGGGACTCGAGTCACGGAGAGAAATCGTCGACGTTCGAACGTAATTTTCTGTACAAGGAAGACGTACGTTCCGCCAGAAATGCGAATACGACATTGGACAAATCCTAACTGCACGTAATTTGAGCTGAAAGAAAATGAAAAAGGAATCGGCGGGGGCGAGAGAGGGAAGCAGAACTCACCCTGTCTGTGGTAGTTCCATCTGCAGCAGCACTAGAAGAAGTGCCAGACGTCTGACCGGCCTTGATAGCCTTAGCAAGGTTCTCCTGCAGGCCAGCAAGCTGTGCAGTGGCCGTGGATTGCAGACCTCCGATCTGTGTGGAAGCTTTGTCTGTAGCATGCTGAGCGAAAGTCCCCACCTGGTCAACGACTTTCTCGAGGTAAGCTTTAGAAGAGTCTATTCCCTTACTGGCCTGATCCTTGACAATATGTGCCACATTCAAGAGGCTCTCCCTTTTAGATCCAGCTGCGGCCTTGGCATCCTCACCTGTGGCACTAGCCGAGCTAATGACATCGCTCGCTGCCTTCTGCAACTCCGCGGCAGCGGCGTTCAGATCAGCCTTTGGGGCCTCGGCGGTAGACATATTTCCTTCCTTTAGATGTAATGTCGTCGCAAACAAAAATTTGACAGACACTAAATCGTCGAGATTGAACGACTTGTCGACTACCTGGCGTCCTGCTAGCCTGCCTGCCTGCCTGCCTGCCTGCCTTCGTTCGTCTTTTCCACCCTCCCTGCGAGATTGCTTTAGCTTGTGCTGCGGTACAAAAATCAGCACTGCAATCTCGTCGGTCGGTCTGCGTGATGGATCGATTGTCGAATGACTAACTTGATTACTCAGAAGACTGCCTTCTCGGGAGACAGAGATTTCTTTTTATTATTCAGCTTCGGTGGCTTCCTCCCACTCCCTCTGTCTGTCTGTCTACCTGCCTCTGTGTGTATGTGTGTGTGTGTGTGTCTCTCTCTCTCTTGCACTGGTTACAGCAGCAGCAGCTCCTGCTTCGGACAGCCAGCCAGCTAGCTTACCGAGAGTCCAAGCGGCTACTGTGCAGAGGCGCTGGAGCAAGCGTGGATACAGGAGCCTCGCTGCTGCAAGCTAGCTTGTGGAGAGTGGAGTTGTGAGCAATGCAGCAGCACATGGGCAGTGGCAGAGTGAGGTGATGATGTTCCAGCAGTTCTTGTGCGTAAACAAAGGAGCAGACTATAGAATCTGCCTTCCCTTCCCCTTCCCTCACACACGGGCAAGCAAAGGAGGAAGCCAACAGGGAAGGAAGCACTGCTACAGCTTCCTCGTCCTCGTCCCGGACCTCGCCCTCCTTTTCTGTGCAGATCAAGCACGAGTAGTTGCTCTTGTCACTCCGCTAGCTGCTCGCTCCGCGATTCTCTCCCGGGTCTAGTCTCTCCTATGTATGTCATGCACAACTCTCGATCCTCATCAATTCATCATCAATTCCTTTCTATTATTTTTATTAATGTCGCAACTCAACGCTATCAGCTTTCCAGTCCTAGGCACATTGACATTCTATTTCTGAACTCCTGCAGCTGGCTTGATCATGAGCAAAGCTACCATGTCACGGTGACCATGGAAGATGGAAATCGGAGATGCTTCCCACTAAGCCTTGCCGGGCTACACAGCTCACTGCACTGCACAACAATCCATCTTAGGCTCTGTGCCAGCCAATGTTATGCGAACAGTCAGATCCGTTAGTCGCCGGCTCGAGCATATTCCCACCACCACAGCACCAACGCCGCCCAACCCGGGTTGCTCGACCTCGCACGCTACCTCCCATCTCCCCCTCCTCCTCTTCCTCCTCCAGCTCCCCTCCCCTCTCCGTCATCTACATGACAAGTTAATGTGTAATGACACATTAACTTTTTTTTCCTCTCTCTTCCCCCATTCTAGAAAAACATATTTCCGGTTTCATGTCATGACACATTTTTACCCTTGCCACGCCTGGCCTTGATCAGCAGATGCAATATTCCAGAATCCATTATATTCCATGTTTTCTCTTCTCAAGACGAATCGACTCGACGGACTTTTTCCTGTCTGCGCTGAGTTAAGTTGCATGTGCACTGCAGTTTTGTCTGCCCTTTTTTATGAGCTTTCAGTTCATCCTTTACTAAAAGACATCCATCCTGAGGCTCGCATCATTCACACATATCTGCCTGCCTGCTTGATTTCCTGCCCGCCCGATCTTCACTGCGTTTGCCGTCAACTTGACTTCTTTTCTGCGTAGCAGTGTAGCACAACATCCATGAAGTTACTTTAGAGCACTTCACCTGACTGAGTCGCTGACTGTCTTGGCTTACTTTATACTTCTACTTTATCACTCCCCTGTCTGATTCACTTCACCAATCACCTCCCCAGCCTCATCTGTCATGTTTCCCAGCAAGGCATTCCTTTTTCCACAGACCTGGGTTTCACTTCTACGTTCTTGTCAAAGTCGTCGTACAGTACGACTTTGACAAGTAGTTTCGGCTTGGCTTCATTCTAGTCTTTTAACTTAACTAGTGAAAGATAATCTGAGTTTCCAAGTGACCGGAAATGGATAGTACAGAGGCTGATGAAAAGAAAGACTATAGTACAAACCTTATCCCGAGAATTCGGATAAGATTCCGCTACTCATTGAGCATCTTCCAGTCACCCCAGATTCCAGAAGGAATTATGGGACTGTCTTTCCTTATTCCCTTCCAGAAGGAAGAGAAGATGCTCATTGTTCTTTAATTTCAAATGCCGCTGACCTCTGCATCCATGCAACTAGTTTTATATTCATATTTCTGCTGTCCCCTTATAATTGGCTGACTATTTTCCTTGACGGAACATTTTAAGGACAGACACATGAGTGAAAACCCTGAGTTCCATAAGCTTTCGAAGTTTAAATGATGCAATCACAGTTGTTTTAGTCTCTACTTTTCTGGTTAGGAAAGGCTTTTATTTCACAAGAAAGAAAAGCAACCGGAACTGCTTCACAGTTTTTTACAAGTATATGGGTGTTTCATCTCAAGTCTTCATAGTTTAAGTCTATGTAGTCGCCCTCAATTATTAGTAAGAGTGCTCGGTTAGATTGAAGTTTTTAACATGTCCATGTGATGGATGGACAGCCCCATATCTAACTTTAGTATTGCCCATCCAGATCATTTGAAGCAGAAGCAACGCAGCAATCATACTAGGACTGAGTTCAAAGGCTTCTCTTTCCATAGTGTAAACCTGAGTTGTGAAATAATGGTAAGTCTTGGCTTGGCACATACCTAACGATCAAGCCAAGGACCGATCGGCCGGACATGATTACATGCTCTCTGAATCATCAAGTTCGATGCAATCAAAGAGAAGATTCTCTGACCAGCATAGCGCAGATTGTACAAAGGACAACACACGAGATTCTCTCTACAGATGTTTAGTGAGTTGTATACAATCTACGTGATGAAGACACACAACTGTACTTTGTTGCTCTCTTCATTCATCTATACGACTCAAGGCCGGGTAGTAGAGCGGTCGCAAGCATGTGTTTTCTTGTTCATGAACCCATGCTGATAAGATAAACCAACCATTTTTTAACGCATATTGATGACACATGACCCAGCTCAAGGTCGTTTCTATGAGTTAAAAATGCAGTGAGTCCATGTAAACTGCGCCAATTAGCGTTTCAATCTATATCACAACTCCAGTCAAGTTTATCTATGAATAACTTTACTAAACAAGGTTTGAGATTCACATTGTGCATGGATGGAACCGTAGACTAAAAAAGAAAGCACCCAGTCAAATAGCAAAAAGGATGGGAAGAACCCATCAAGCCGTTAAGGGATGAAACTGCAGGGACCCGAGAAAGTATAATAGCCCCAATAGCATCATGGGAAATATGTCCTCCTACACCTAAAATATCCCAAAGGTCTACATATTACTGGAGCATCTTGACATCACCTAAAGCGATTGCACTCCTATAGATTATTATTTGTAGAGCAATAGATACACATGGCCTAAAGTAGACTATCAAGAAAATGATATCATATGTTGCATAGTATGGTAGTCTCTCTCATACCTGATAGGATCTGATTTTTACTGGTATGGACCTGATTTTTTTAATAAATGTCTCAAAATTTAGCTTGTTGTAAAGCTAATATTATTGCAAGTTGGTTAAACATAACATATCTTTTGTTAGACAATATTGCCTAAAATGGTCATTTGGGCTCTCAAATTGCAAATTTGTCGTACATATTTTGAAATTTTTATACATCTAAGATCTTTCTTGAACTTATGTCATTCATTAAATTATTTTTTTCAACTCTTTGTCCCTTTTCAATGTTATCTTTATCTAGCACATCAATGCAGTTTTTTCACAATCTCCACTTTGTTATCAATTTATAATTTGGATCAACTTATACATTACAAAAATAGCCAAGCATTCTATAGAGCAATTTAACATGAAATCGGCAATCTAAGGGTTCCTTGAAATTTTTTTCAACTGTTTATTTTTTGTGTATATTATTTTTATCTAGCACATAAACATAGTTTTTTCAAAATTTTCAGTTTGATATCATATAACAATTTGGATCAACTTATTAAAAAAATAGATATATAAAATATTTGAGATGAGATTAAAAATCTAATGATATATTGATCTCAATTGCAACATATCAATTCTAGAAGAGTACAATAGTCTTAAATCTGTTGAACAATTGAAAGGTACTAACATGAGTAGGTGACAAATTACGCAAAAAGGTAATAAATACTCATTGAATGTAATAATATACAACAAAAATATTGCACACAAATGCTCACAATGTTGGTCTTCTTGTTAATATCCCAAGCTCATTGAGTTGATCTAGGGTTGTTACGTACCTATGGTACAGATCTGTTTAGGCCTAATCCGAAATTAGGGTTTCCTTGTACTCACCCTATATATATATCATCTCATTCCTGTACACTCTCTCTTGTCTGTTTGGTGTGCTCTCCTCTTCTTGGAGTGATTCCTGAAGAGTCGATTTATCAACATGGTATCACAGCTTGCTGGGAGCATTAGTTATGTAGATTAGACATAGAGGAGTGCTGGAGATCAGTGAGGAGTGAGTCTCAAAGTTGGAGGCTATCCCGCTGAAGCGATTAGATTGTTGGGGAACCGTTTCGTGTTTTTCTCAGAATCTTCAATTGCATTTTCGGAGGTCAAGATGATCATTTTCGACCTATTTCTGATCGCACAACTTCCTAAAGGGAGTTGTCTTGCGCAAAATGGTCGAATTTGGTAGCCTTGAAGTGTTCGTGTGATTTGGAGTTGTTGGTGATAGTTATCGCCTTTTCCAAAATCTTTGAGGAGCTGTTTGGAGACCTAAACGAGGTTTTTTAGAAATTTGAGGGTTTCTACCAGAGCAAAGGGTTTCTTTGCTCGCCTCTATCAGAGCTCCTACCACAAAAAATTTCAGCTCAATCCGAGCTTTTTTCGTCATTTTCGCTTAAGTACTGCGCAGGCGCAGAATCGCGAACATATTTCATTCTTTGTCTCATGGGTCAAGACAGGCACATTTCGCCAATTTCTGGAGTTTTACATGTTTCTTGATCGAGGTGCAGAGGAGCTATTTTTCCGCCGTAGTCGCGGAGGTCTTCTTTCTGTTTGTTTTGTGTCTGTGCAGGTACTTGCCGTGTTGGAGTCCTGATTTCCGCTCGTGACCACAACCATGGCAGAATCAGTGAGCATGATCACTGGAGAGAAACTCGACAAGAACAATTTACAAACGTGGAAATTTTGAATGAAGACCTTCCTTCAAGGCCAAGGGCTATGGAAGCTTGTGACTAGGGAGGAGAAAGCACCAATCGTGGTTGCTGGTGATCTTCGCAGTGAGCAGATATTGCGTGAGTGGAGAAAGCGGTCGTATCAAGCCATCCACTACATTGCGCTCACGATCTCAGGCTCGTGATCGGTCACATTCAAGACTGTGACACACCTAAGGAAGCTTGGGACGCATTGTCACAGATGTTCCATTCGGGAACAGAAGCTCGGAAGCTGGAGTTGTTGCAGCAATTCAATACGGTCAAGAAAGGCTCAATGTGTGCTAGTGACTATGTCAATCACATCAAGATCAGTTAGCATCTGTCAATGTTCAACTTGATCCGACTGTGATTATTGGTGCGACATTGCAAGGACTGCCTGCCGAGTACAAGCAGTTCATTACGTCAATTTCGACCAGAGAATCTCTTCCGGCACGATTTAATTGGTCCCAATGATGTTGGGAGAAGAAGTGCGAGTGCGTGGCGTACTAGTGCTTCGTCCAGCCCGCAAGAATGTGTGTTTTTTGCAGGTTCTGGAGGTCGCGGTAGAGGTCGTGGTAGAGGAGCCGGATATGATGGTGGTAGAGGTCGTGTGCAGAACAAGGCACCCAACCAGCCAGTGCGCCACCCGCCTACGTGTAAGGCGAGGTTAACACCGCAACTCTTGTCACAAGAATGGCCACTATGCCAAAAATTGTTACAAGCGTCGGATCTCTGGCGCTTCGGACCCAACAGGGCCATGTAGGCTGTCAAGAACAACTACTCATTGTGACACACTGTAGGAGTTATGTTGCTTTCGCACTGATACTGATTGGGTGATCGATTCGAGCTACCACCACATGACGCCGCATCAAGAATGGTTTGCGTCGCCGCCGACTTTGTGAAGACTCCTCGGTTCATGGTGATTTGGAGATGATACCAAGCACGAGATCAAGCATAAGGATAAAATTCCGCTTGACATTCCAGGATCTAATCTTTTTGGAATAGGAAATGTCTTGCATGTTCCTATCTTGACTAGAAATCTGTTATCAGTAGGACAGATGGTAGAACAAAATTTCCAAGTGCGTTTCAACAAAGATGGATGCTTTGTTGAAGACTCCACAATGCTCTTGTTGTAGCTCGAGGTAGCATGAGTGGTAGACTGTTCAAGCTAGATGCTACAGTTAATGTCAGTAAACAGCCAACTCCTATCATTACAAAAAGTGGCTTTGTAGTATCTGACATAGATATTTGGCACAAGCGAATTGGGCACATGAACTTTCAGAAACTGAAGACTCTTCCGAGTTCAGATCTAGTCACAAGTTTGCCCAACTTCATACGCTTCGCCCATCCCCATCGGTATGTCCCGCTTGTCGGGTTCGGCAAGCAAGCTAGACAACCCTTTAAGGGATCGTAGAGGAGAGCGATAAAGCTTCTAGAGTTTGGTGCACAAAGATGTATGGACTTCTTCTCAACCAAGTTTATACGGTTTTGAGTACTTCGTGTCCTTCATTGATGATTTCTCTCGCTACACCTGGATTTACTTCCTTGAGCAAGAGCTCTTCAGATGTGTTGTCGGCTTTTCGGCTTTTTCCACACCTTGGTGGAGAAACGATCCGGACAATCTATCCTTTGTCTACGTTCCGATGGAGGATATGAGTTTTCATGCGGAGAATTCACCGCTACCTACGTAAGCTTGGCATACGGCCTTGAGAAGACTTGCGGTTATACTCCACAATAGAACGGTATTGCGGAGAGGAAGAATCGACACATAGCTAAAGCTGCTCGCGCTATGTTGAATGAGAAGAACCTGTCTAGACCGCTCGTAATTTGTTTACATTGCGGTGTACTTGATGAATCGAACTCCATTTGCAGAAGTTCACAACAAGACCCCGATGGAGGTATTCACATGCCACAAGCCTGATTATTCATTTCTGAAAGTTTTCGGTTGCATACGTTATGTACACATTCCTGATAAGAAGCGTAAAAAGCTGGATCCGAAAGCTAAGAAGTGTATTTTCCTTGGATATTCCTTAGATACGAAAGGATATAGATGCTATAATCCTTCGTCTAGGAAATTCTATATCATTAGAGATGTTGTATTTGAAGAGTTGCAATCTTGGTATGCACCGCGATTGTTCGGTCATACCCACTCTTCTTCGAAATCGCACACCAAGGAGTCCATCCACTTTGTACCTTTACAGAGTGGAGTTTTCGGAGTCACACGCCTCTAGATTTGAAGTCTCTTGACTGAGCCGCTACGGATGAAGTTCACCGAGCACCATCCGGACCGACTCCTAGACTTGAGGATCATCTTATTTTGCAACATATGATGTCCTCACCACGGATTACGCGTATTCATCCGTTGGATGAAGCATCCCGTAACGACGCCGTTTGCTACCTCGGATCCAAAGCAAGGGGCGACAAACAAGACATCGAGCACGCCCTACAAAAATCTGAGAGAGTTCGGCATCCTGTTCAGCGATTTATGCATGAAAGTTTTCTTGCTGATCATCATGCATACATGACTCATGTTCTTGCTGAGCCAGAACCGAGTACGCTTGAGAAGGCGATGCACAAAAATGAGTGGATTGAAGCCATGAAGACAGAACTTGCTGCACTTCGTCACCAACAAACATGGGAATTGGTGGACTTACCTCAAGGTAAGAAAGCGATTGGTTGCAGATGGGTCTTCAAGGTTAAGCGCTTTCGGATGGCATCGTATCTCGATACAAGGCGATTGGTAGCCAAAGGGCTACGCACAACAAACATGGAGTGGACTACGAAGAGGCGTTTAGTCCGGTTGCCAAGATGGCAACCATTTAAACGGTGGTTGCTATTCTTTGTCAACAAGGGATGGCGACTGCATCAAATGAACTTCAAGAACGCCTTTCTCAATGGAGATCTCGGCGAGGAAGTCTACATGCAACAACCACCTGGTTACGAAGATCCGAAGTTTCTTTCGCGCGTTTGTAAGTTAAGGAAATGGTATGAGAAGATCAATTCCTTTCTCATATCTCTTGGATTTGTAGTCTATCATTCCGACTCATCACTATACTGTATGAGATCAGGAGTTCATGTAGTGATGATTTCCATCTACGTAGATGATCTTATTATCACTGGGAACCATGAGGAGATGATTTCCCGCATCAAGAGTATCTTATGTTCCGAATTTGAGATACAAGACTTAGGTTATCTTAAATTCTTTCTTGGTGTGGAGTTTATCACAGAGGGAAAGGATATGTGGCTAATACAACGCCAATATGCTTTAGATAAGCTTAAGGAGTTCAAGATGTCTGATTGTAAACCAATAGACAATCCTCTACAACAAGGTCTAAAGCTAGAGTTAGACGATGGAGAGTTACTTTGCATCCCCGCCTGCATGCGGATGGTTGGGAGTTTGATTTATCCGACTATCACTAGACCGGATTTAAGCTATCTTTGTTGGTCTAGTCGGTCGGTTCTGCATGCTCCACGGGTACCGCATATGATGGCGGTTAAGCGGATTCTCCGCTATGTGAAGTCCACACTTCATTTTGGACTTCGATCTGCATTTGGAGGTGAGTGAAACCGCATGGCTACACCGATCTTGATTGGGAAGGAGACATTTTTGGCGGAGATCCACGCCCCGGATATGCGTTTGGACTTGGGAGTACGGTTGTGAGTTGGGCTTCTAAGAAGAAACCGACCGTGGCACTGTCTTCCACAGAGGCAGAGTATCGTGGTGCTATGAATGCCACTTGTGAAGCAGTTTGGCTTCGTTCCTTGCTTTTCGATATTGGAGTAGATTATCCTGGGTCCTACAATTATCCTAGCTGATAACATTAGCAGCATGATGTTAGCTAACAATCCTGGTTTTCATGCTAGGACAAAGCACATTGAGGTGCACTATCACTTTGTTAGGAAGAAGGTCCTTTTAGGTGTAGTAGATCTTAGATATATACATACATGAGATCAGGTTGCAGATATCTTCATCAAAGCTTTACCTAGAGAGTCGTTTGCTACATTTCGACATTGTCTAGGAGTTCAGGATGTACAGTTGAGCTTGAAGGGGAGTGTTAATATCCCAAGCTCATTGAGTTGATCTAAGGTTGTTACGTACCTATGGTACAGATCTGTTTAGGGCTAACCCGAAATTAGGGTTTCCTTGTACTCACCCTATTTATATACAAGGGAAGGCAAAGCCTTTCTCATCTCATTCCTGAACACTCTCTCTTGTCCCTTTGGTGTGCTCTCCTCTTCTTGGAGTGATTCCTAAAGAGTCGATTTCTCAACAAGCTCAAAACCACTTTTATCACTCCATGGGAAACTTTTGCCTTTAGGGTAATGCCCTTTGGTCTATGTAATGCTCCAGCAACTTTTTAGAGGTTCATGAACAAGGTGTTTGAACCTTTTATTGGAAAATCTGTGCGAGATTTCATAGATGATTTTTGTGTATACAGGAAGAAGGAGGATCATTTTGATCATTTGATTCTACAACGTTTGGAGAAAACCAAGGTCTCGCTCAATCCAGAAAAATGCATTTTTGGATGTGAGGAAGGTTTTTTGTTAGGGCACATCATCTCCAAAAATGGTATAGCAGTGGATCAAGAAAAGGTGAAAAGCATCCTCGACTTACCTTTTCCGGTGACGTTGATCAAGCTGAGGCAGTTCCTTGGTATGGTGGGATACTATCGACGATTCATCTTTTCCTTCTCCAACAAAGTTTATGCCTTGACGGTTTACATGAAGAGGGGACGGATTACAATTTAATCCTCAAGGATGGAGAGACAACTGCGGCGTTCGAATTTCTTAAGAAGGCGTTGGTAACAGCTCCTATTTTAGCCAAACAAAATTGGGGTAAACCTTTCATTCTCTACACTGATGCATCAAACATTGCTATAGGATGCACTCTAAGTCAGTTAGATGATAATAGACATGATCATTCAATTACTTATGCTAATATACATATGCTGCAGGATGAGAGAAACTATTGAGTGACAGAAAGGGAGGCTTAAGCTAAGATCTTCTCACTCAAGAAGTTTCGACACTATCTGTTGGGAGGGAAATTTACTATCGTTACTGACCACAAAGCTTTGAAGTACATTTTCAACAAGCCTAATGAGGATAGGATAGCCAGATGGAAGTTGTTACTGACTGAGTTTGATTACATCATTGAGGATCGATCCGGTAAGAAGCATGTCAATGCTGATTTGATGTCTCGGGTATACGATGAGGAAGGAGATCAACCAGTGGATGATACATTTCCAGATGAGAATTTGCTGATGATGGATACCATAACAAAGGTACTGGCGGAATACAAGGGGATATGGGATTTCATCTCGGAAGGAGAGTTTCCCCAAGGCATGCATTCACAGGAGAGGAATGCATTGGTGAAGCAATGTGAACCTTATATCATCATAGAGGACGTGTTGTTTCATCAAGAGGCATATGGATTACTCAAAAGGGTTGTTGGAAGGGAGGAGTCAATTCAACTTATGAAGGAGTTTCACGAAGGCTCGGTATGTGGAGGACACTTTGCAAGAAAGGTAACTGCATTTAAGATCCTAGATGCAGGCTATCATTGGAAGGGCATTTTCAAAGATTGTGTGGAATTTTGCAAGAGTTGTGATGTGTGTCAAGCTTTTGCTAAAAAGTCCATGAAAACCCCTCCTTTGACATCAGTTCCTATTTTAGATCCTTTTGAGAAATGGGGAATAGATTTTGTAGGACCCTTGAATCTTACTCCTCGGGGTAACAAGTTCATTGTGGTAGCTACAGATTATCTAATTAAGTGGGTAGAAGCTAGACCTCTCAAATCTACTAGTGAGGAAGAAGTGGGTAGATTTCTCTACGAGAGGATAATAACTAGATTTGGATGCCCTCTGGAAATTGTAAGATAGAGACAGTGAGTTTGTTGGAAGTATTATACAAGCCATGCTAGATCATTTCTCCATCAAGGCACAAATGACTACTTCCTACAAATCCAATGCTAATGGGTTGGCAGAGCGAACCAACTATACGCTTTGCATGATGTTGGTCAAGGATGCAAACATGGACGGGAGCAAGCAAAATTGGGACAAGAGACTGCATGCTATCTTGTGGGAGTATCGATCGACTTGAAAGACATCAACATAGTACTCATTTTTCCGTATGGTATATGGTGTCGAGTCAAAACTTCCAATTCAATTTGATTTGACGACCTTCTTAACTATCCAACAGAAGTTAAAGAGGGCGAATGGAGAAGAAGCTATCAAATCAAGACCTCAACAATTGTTGGAGTTGGAGGAGGCTCGAGTTGTGGTCATGGTATGTGTGGAGCAGGCTCAACAATTGCTGAAGAAGTATTACGATAATCGACTTGGGACGAACAAGATGAAGGCTTTCAAAGAAGGTGATTGGGTAATGCTTTATGACTCCATTAGATATAAGAGAGCAAGAAAGAAATTTTTTCCAAAGTACTTTGGTCCTTTCATAGTTCACAAAGTGTGGGGAAACTTTACTTACGATTTGAAGGAGTTGGGAGGACGACATTTTGACCGGGTGAATCATGACAAGTTGGAGCCGTTTCATTGACGATCATATTCTTTCACTCCGAGGACGGAATGAAATCTTGGTCCGGGGGTAAATGTAAGATCCATTATTATTTAAATTTAGTAAGAGAAAGTTATATGGTGATTACTTGAACTTACTAGGGTAAGATTCTAAGTAGTATAAATAGACAGGTTGAGAAGCACCTCTCAAGTTAGTTTTCAAGGAAGTTAGTTTTGGGAGAAGTTAGTTTTGGGAGAAGTTAGTTTTGTGATCTTAGTTTTGAAGAGATCTTGTTTTGGGAAGCTTGATTTTTGGAGAAGTCATGTTTGGGTTGGAGCCTTGAATCAATGAAGACTTTGATCATCAAAGTATCCCTTCCTTTTGGAGTGATATCTTACTCTTTGTGAGAATTTGAGAGTTTGTGTGACCTCAATAGATCATTACTGGTAAGATTCAACACACAATATGAAATTTATTGTATGTATCATACTAAAGCTATGTTTTAAAGCTTAAGTGTCAAAAAAATTGGAGAGCATTATTACTAAGAGATGATAGCATCTCCTATTCCTTTTGTGTTGCCAATCTTGAAAAATTGAAGGGTGTTCATCTTAACGCTATATTGAGAGAGAGTGGACGGAGGCAAATAATAGAATACACTTTGATTTTACACTTCATGAGTTGAGAGATTTGAGAAACACATTTAAAAACAACCAAACTTAAGTACAATTTGGACAGCTGATCTTTCAAGATGGTTGGCATGTTGGATGTTCTTACTATATGAAATTTATTTCTCAATACAAACAAAGAAAGGAGTGCATCATACAAATGTTGATTTTTTGTCACGACTGAAGACAAAAATATCATCAGTAACGGTGGATCATGAGTTCCCCGATGAGCAATTGTTCCAATTGACGGACTACAAAGAAATCCAGTACTATGATTTGTATCGATATCTTCAAATGTTGAAATTATCACAAGGTTTGTCAATGGAGCAACGAATTGTATTCGTCCATAAGTTGGCTCCATATCAACTTGAGAAAGATATATTGTTCAAATTGGGGGCGGACGAAGTTCTTAGAAGATGCTTGGAACCCTATGAAGTGCATCAGGTTATTCGAGGGCCACCAATACCCTGTAGCCAAAATCTTTTTGAGTGTATTTCTTAGGTCATAGTGTTCTCTTGCAGCTTCTTCATACAATGTATAACGATTGAATCATCTCATTGAAGAGCTAACTACTTATTTTCATATCAAGCATCGGAAGACTACTTCTTACAATCCTAAGGTAAATGGTTATATGGAAAAAATCTAATGGGTTTTTGTGTTAGATTCTAAGTAAAGTTACTGTCAACCACATTTATGACTAGGATACGAATGTGCTAGCAGCTTTATGGTTATTTTGCATAATATTGAAGATTACTATAAAGCATACTATGTTTTATTTGACTTATGAGATGCACCCATTACACCGGTGGAGTTTGAAGTTCTCACTTTTGTGTTTTGGTTGAGGATTGGTTGTTAGCCAAGAAAAATCATCTTCATAGGCTGCTTGATTTGGCTAATTTGGAGGAATCTTGAAATGAGGCGAAAAAATTGACTAGGGTTATTCAAAAGTAATGAAAGGAGAAATGTGACAGTCGGTTGCATCCTCACAAGATAGTGCAAGGAGACAAAGTGTTGTTTTATGATAGTCGTCATATGAAGTTTTTTTAGAAACTCCACTTGAGGTGGATGGGGTCGCATGAAGTAAAGAAACTTTTTTGAAAATGGTATATTCACCTGTTTGATTTGGATGGTGCCTTGTTTGTCACTTGCGTTAATGGCTAGAGGGTGAAGAAGTATTATGACTGAAGATGTTTGTGAGGGTCGCTCACAGCTAAGGGCGGATGTAGTATCTTGATAGGAATTTTTGAACCTATTTTTTTTAATTTTTTGAAATAAAAGATGTCATATTTGGAGAAAATGATAAATGTCAAATACGAATGAGTCTTTTAGGATAAAGATGGATGTCATTAATAAGTGTGGTGTGTTGTGGTGTAGAAGGTTATGGGAGAAGTCCCGACATTTAGGGTAAGGGATGTTAGAAGTATTGTCAAAATGTAGAACAAGTAACTTTTTGCACGATTCTCTAGGCATACACGATGAAGAAATGAACAGCAATACGATCTAATACACGAGAGATTATTTGATTACCATAGTCACATAAGATGTCATCTAGTGCCGAAGCCGGACTGGATGATAGAAGAATTGCTACGATTGAAGAGCCTTGGCGGTGTATTTCTAGAATGGCAATGGGAATATGTGTGTCTAGAATTATGTGAGGAGGTTCGAGCCAAGAAGGTAGCAAATCCTATCAACCTGAGAGTACATCCACATATGTGGGATGCAATCTTGTGGGCCAAGGCATTAGGAAGAGAATATGCAAAGGAGAAAGATGGCATTAATTGGGAATGATCAGCTTTGCATATGAGCTTCGACTTTGATGAGATGAAGTGGTTTGATCCTTGGGGGAGGAAAGGGACCAATGGGTTTAAGATTAATTTGATTTAAAGATGAATTTAGGAGAAAGATCATGTATTTTTTAAATAATTTATTCTCGTCGCATCAAACTATTTACATAAACATGTACAAGGTGAAAATTATTGAAGGATTCGTAGGAGGATCAATCAAAGTGAACTATAGAGATATCTTTGCAAGAAATATGCATGCAATGGGGGAGAAGCTCCAAATAGATGACAAGGGAGTCGTCTATCTGTCTTCACCCCCAGTAAACATGTACTCTAGGATAGGATGGTTGACTCCAAAGGAAAGGAAGAAGTATCAACTTGATGTAGAGGATATATTGAGTGAGCCGAATATGGATGCATCAATCAATGGATCAACCAGGAGTTTGGCTCCCAGTGAGGGAAAAGCATGAGGTCACATGTGGTAGACATGAACGAGATGTTATCTGATGAATTGAATGAAGTAATGCGAGAAATAGAGGAAAACATATTCAGATGGGAGGATTTGGAGAAGCGAGTTTGAAGTTTGAATGTGGAAGTAGTTCGGGAACGTGTGAGTAAGAAAAGGAAGTTGAAGGAGATTGCTAAACCAAGAAACCATGTACCAAAGGTATTGCAGCCTTAGGTGAAAGTTTCAAAGATAGGTGGATGAGAGCCACTTTTTTTTGGTCTTGCAGTTGGCACAAAAGTTTAAAAATGTCATTGTGCCAGTTTTGATGGAGTAGAACAAGATGAGGTCGAATTGCATCCAAGGATGGGATCTTCAAGAAGACGGTTACATGATGATGATACATGTAATGAATCAAATCGCTACATGGCGTAGGGATTAGACTCAACGAAGATCTTTCCGGAAGAATTTTTACGAGCTTGCACATGTGTGCATTTGACTCTTGTAATTATGATCATTCAATTCATTAAAGAAATTATGTTTTCAAGTATTTGTGCAATTCAATTGAACTGATGGGATTAGAGTGTATGGTTGAACTCTTCAAACTGTCAATATCTAAAGTGTCTTAAAGACGTCTAAACTCACATATTTGCCATCCTATATTCGTTTAACATCCCATTCCCTTGGGAACAAATCTAAATCACTACAATCGTCATTCCTTTGTGTAACTTGTATGTTATAGAGATCTTCTTCAAAATTTTCAAGCAATTGATCCCATAATCATTACACGTATGAGATTGTGAAAACTTGAGCAAAAGGGAAGTGTGGAGAAGTACATTGAGGAAGTTCAACATTTTTGAATTCAGATACGAGATATGAGTGGAGCTTAAGCTCTTGATTTATTCAAGAGAGGATTGAAGAAAAACAAGACTATTGCTTGGGCACAAAAAATAATCAACAACTATCACAATGGTAAAGAGGTAGCAGTTCCATAAATCCTTATTATGGACATAAATCCATAGTCCTATGGAATTGGGCATCATACGGAGGAAAGATGATTTACATACAGAGAAGAGAATGCTCAAGGAGGAGATCATCGCACCTTGAATCCTTATCAATAAGCAAATTCAAGAGAAGGAGGCGGTGTCGCATGGACATTTCTTTGCTCTGAGAACGCCCGAGCTCCTGGCTATAGAAGAACCCTCTAGAACCTCGTGTGAGTTGACAATCTCTTCTTCTTCTCCTCATCACTCCACATTATAGCCGGTAAAACTTCATCGGAAGAAGACTATGATATCTGATGATTCGACCAATAACTTTCGCTCAAACTTTACAGAAAATTGCTCCACAACCCTTACTATGACTCAAAAAAGATGTTTTTCTTTTCTAGAGCTCTCAAAACAATTGGTGATTTACCCACTATAACACAAGGCGATATGCAGACCCCTGTGTACAAAACCCATCACACATCCCAATCCTTGACTTCAATTGCTCCCAGATTTTATGAGAAGGTCACTCATCATCAGAACTTGAACTGTCCAAAGTTTTATTGACAGAAATTTCTGATATCAAAAGATATGATCTCTGTACTAACCGTGAGGATCGGTGCGGTCCCGCAATTCTTGACTATATACACAAACTTCAAGCTATCACTCCGTACTCAAAACTCGTCCAATCGAGTCAAAACTTCGATCAAAACACAAGCCTAAGTCAAAAACTATATCTCTGTTGACTCAGATCCCCCAAAACCCTCGTAAGGTTTTCAGAAACTCCCCAAATACACTCAAAGGTCTAAACTTTGAATCATCACTTCAGAGTGACAAATCCTTCAAATCCATCCATTCTTGAGCCCACGTCGTAGCTCGGTCCTGTCAGCTCTCCAACCCAATCCTCAGATCTCCGAATGTCCCCCCGGGAAGGTCTCCAAACTCCTCAAAACCTCGAAGAAGTTGCCCAAGAGCCCTCATTGGCCCAAACTCCAAGACCAATGAGAATGAAGAGTGTTATTTTGACCTCTAGTGTGGCCAAATTAGCTCCATTTTAACTTAGAGCTTTACAACTATCCTAAACACACTACTTAGCTATCCTATACACAATACGAGTTGCCACTAATAAAGAGTCAAAATGACAACTCGAAACCGGCTAAGTATGAACGGAACTACAAACGGAACCAGGGAGTTTACAACTTGAGAATAATACTCCTCGCCAAAGTTCCTAACAAGCAACTCCCTATGGCTTATTTTCGGTAAGCAATAGTGATGGATTGGAACCCATGTGTTGAAAGCCACCACTACTTGTAAGTTCAAATCCATAGCACCCAAACTAAATCAAAACATTATTAATCGTTACGCCCCAAATCGCGCCGGGAGGAAACAATCGGAAGAATAATCGGTCCGGAGAGTTTATCACTTGTTGCGAAAAGTTATCTCCAAAATGATACACTAACCACGCCCGAAAATGATCACGATGAAGACACCGGATGTTGATCACAAATGGATTAGGCATCGGTACATCTGGAGGATCATGTTGTCCTCTATCCATGTCCTCGTCGGGCTCCACTTCGATCGATATGCTCCTTAGTCGCAAAGTGATGTGTCTAGCACTCTCCCATACCCTTTCCATCCTAACTGCGCTTTATATCTGATAAGGTCCAAGATAATATCTCTTGGAGCCTTTTCAACATCCTGATCCTACAAAGTAGATCCAACGATGGGCTCTTAACAAACCTTACAAAGGCGCTCGCCGGTTATCCTAACCTAAACTATCGCCGTCATGACAACAGCTCTGAAGATGACACATGTCATCATCTTCTCATAGTAGCCGCGTCACAACACGACACCGGATTGGAGAGGATACAAGTAATAAGGCAATGCTATAATTTTGGATGATTTGGTTATATTGCTATGAATTTTTGAACTCAAAGGAGAGCAAGAGAAGCTAGATCACTCTATCAACGTCCTCTCAATAATCTTGAAGGTGGAGATGAAGTGATCAATGATACGACAAACACCAATAACCTTAGGTTGCGGCCTTACTAGTTTGATGCAAAGGAGGAAACATGTTTGATTAAGACAGATGGCGATATAGAAAGAGTAAAAGAGAGAATGTTGATTGATCCATGAGCTATAGAAAACTTCATATTCAAATCTATTGCTTTGAAATTGGGATTAGCTTTAAAGAAAGATGAGAATGAGAAGGTAGAATTACCAAACGAGCAAACAGAGAGCATTCCTAAAGAACTAGAGTTGAATGTTGGGCAATACTAGGAATCATTGGAGTTATGAGCAATTAGATTAGCTCGCTATGATGCTATTTTGAATGGAAAAATATGTCCTTGATGTGGATTGGCAAATGAAGATAGTGAAAACTACTAGTTGGAGGATCTTTGGAGATAGACTTAGATCAGAAAAAAAAATAACCTCTATATATGATAGAAAGAACCGCTATCAGTCACAAAGATGTATGTTTTTTGGGATTAATAAGAAATGTAAGTGCTCCCAAAAAGTAATCTTTTATATACAAGGAGTTAACTTGTATCTTAAACGAGTTTAAAGACATTTTTCTAGATGATCTACCTCCAGGTTTACCACCAAGAACCAGAGTGGATCACAAGATAGAGATCTTACTAGGAAGTTTTTCTCCTTGTAAAAGTCCCTATCGACTTGCACCAAATGAGGTGGAGGAATGCAAGTCATAGTTGGAGGAGTTGTTGGAGAAAAGGTTTATCCAACCTAGTGTGGCACCATATAGAACTCTAGTGTTGTTTGTGAATAAGAAGGATAGTTAAATGGAGATGTGCATCGACTATCATACTCTAAATCAACAAACGGTGAAAATTAAGTATTTATTATCCCAAATGGATGACTTGTTTGATCAACTTCATGGAGCTAAGTATTTCACCAAACTTGATCTTAGAAGCAAGTACAATTATATCACAATAGTTGAGTTTCAAGTTTTGTGTGATCGAGTATTGATTGATCATTGTATTACCTCAAGAGATCATCTTGAGGTTGATGTTCTAACAAAAAGGATGTTGAAAAGGTTAAGAGAAGACTAAGAAACTTTGGCTTGGAGAAAGATCATATGAGAGACTGGGACATAC
The DNA here is from genome assembly GCA_014180765.2 of Marchantia paleacea. Classification (NCBI taxonomy): domain Eukaryota; kingdom Viridiplantae; phylum Streptophyta; class Marchantiopsida; order Marchantiales; family Marchantiaceae; genus Marchantia; species Marchantia paleacea. Next base: position 263,608 of record MUAA02000129.1, read on the forward strand.
AACTATCATGGTTGGTCATAGGTTATTGATTTAGCCGGCAAACATCTCTAGTGTTACTCCCATAGAGACTTATTTACAGCTATTTGTCGAAAGTTAGCTGAAGACTTGGACTTGGATAACCTTGATGTTTAGATTAGGATGTGTTCTCAAAGGACATAACTCTTTCATAGAGTAATGGCCATGGCATTTAAGAACATGACTATTGATCAGCACAGAGATACTTTGCATTATGCTACCATCCGAGGAGATGGATATCAATCTTCAATTCACAAATTTCATGTTGGTGATTATGTTTACTTGCAGCAAAGTGCATCAACCACATTGAATGTTACTGCTGGTCGCACGATTCTATAAATACGTGAAGTTTTACCTTATGGAGTTTTGATATCAGATAGTTGTGATGGTATGATTTGGAAGGATCATGTGCGTAATTGTGTGTCATGTCACCTTCCAAACATTGATGCTCATATGGATCGAAGCCTGACAATTGTGCGGATAGGCTTGAGATGTATGTTATGTGGATTAGGTGGTGGATCAGCCAGTTTGTTGATTTGTGATTCTTGTTTGAGAGAATGACATATGTTATGTTTGAAACCTCCTCTTTATAGGATGTCCAATGTGCAGTGGAGATATCCTCCATGCGATTAGTAGGCAAGTTGCTTTGATCGTTACATGGTATGAGTTGCAGACATGCTATTAATGATGGGGCATTGTAACACCCGGGCTCTTGATCTTAGCCTCACGAAAGGCATATCATGTTAATGAACTAAATGGCTATATGGTGTTAGAGGGACCTAATTGCAAATTAAGGATGCGATTGTGGTACACTTCTGTTGGTGTATGACAATCTATGTATTGTGATGTTTGATGTGATAGCGATGTATGTGCATGAAATTTTCAATCAATCTATCAATATTTTATTTTGGAATTTATTTTTCAATTATTAATTGTAACACTGAAGTCAATGACTTTGGAATGATTTTCAAGATTAGAATGTGCACGACAACTATTAGAACTTCTGTAGCAACATCGCTAGTTTGCTAGGTGAGCACATGCAAGAATAGGTACAACAGTTAGAGCACAAAGTGCAGTTAGTGCCATTCAAACTAGAACTGCTGTTTGAGCCAACAATGCCATTAAGAGACATATGTCTCAAGGGATAGAGTTTGAATTGGGGCTCCTAAGAGGGCAATTTTTGAAGTTGAGCTTTTGAGAGTGTGGCTCTTGTTGATAGTTGCTAGTGTGGGAACCTAGAGTCTTTCAAACATAAAATGGGTTCAACTCGATTATAATCTCTCTTTTATGCTATGGTTATGAGTGGAATTTCCTTATGGACATTTTGAGAGTAGAAAAGATTGGGTATGACAATCTTTTCTACTCTCATGATGCGATATCTATGTGCACGACAAACTCACAACTTTGATTTATACATGTCATTCACATATGACATCTTGAATGATTCATTATTTGACATGGCTCACTTCACGCAATTAAGAAATGATGTCATGATCCATCATTTATCACGGCTCATTTGACAAAGTTAAGTTTTGCTGCAATGATCCAAAGCAAGTTATTTCAAACATTTATACACTTGATGTCAATATAACTTCATTAATGGATTTTTTTTACAATCAATATGTTCTTGTTACTTTATACAATATTTTTAACTAGTTGATCTTTATTGAAATTTTCATATTTTTAACAAAAAAATATGAATTTTTTCATTAAAATTTTAATCATGAGAACATTTCAAAAAATGATATAATTATATCTTGGTCACATGAATGGCATAATTCAAACATAAATTTACAATCAAATCATCATCAAATCATATTAGACAAGACATTGAAAATTATATTAGTCAACTTTTAAAATAAACTTAAATTACATTTTTCAAAAATAATAAAATTTATTTTTTTTTTTTACTAATTCAAAGTTATTGTATCAATTATATCACTTTTAACTTAAAATTCATGTCTAGATTTATCTTTATTCATTATTTAAATATTTTTACGTTGTAAAATATATGATATATCTTTTTTATTATCTGAAGGAGAAAATTAAATATATTATTAAATAAATTTATATTATATTATATTCCTTATAAAGAATTATTCTACATCTCATCAGTTTTGAATAAAGAAGTTTCACAATGCTACTTTTATAATCAACAATTGGTTATTGTCTCATATATGAATAAAAATCAAGGAATTTTTTATTTTTTATTTGTAATTTTATACATAAAAAAATAAATGTGTAATAATCAATTGGTCTCATTTGATTTTCTCATATTTTTTATCTATTGAGGCCAATCAAAAAATATAAATATCCTCAATCTATAGCCATATTTTTGTCTGTTGGTAGGTGGAAAGTATTTTCTCACTCGATCTAACTATTGGGAATAATGTATGTATGAATGTTCAAACTCTTTGGATTGCAATGTCTAGAATTTGTTAAAGAGGTCTAAACTTACATATTCACCTCCCTTGTATTTGTTTAATACTTGATTCCTTTGGGAACAAATCTAAACAATTGCAAATACTATTGTTTTGTGTAAATTGTAGGTTACAATTCAAAGTTTACCTTTCACTTTTTGGATCATTCATACTAATGTATGGTATTTTTGGTCAGTGATTTATTGATCAATCTATTATTTGGATTAACTAACTATAGCTAACCTAGATTCTGTTGTATAACACAATAATCCTATTCTTTCTTCATTCTGAAAAATAATAATATGTAAACAAAGGTCATAGACCCAATAAAATAACAAAAGGGATGGGAAGACCCCAATATGTAAACATATAGGACTAACCCTAATATGTAAACATAACATGATGCTTTTGTTAGTTTTAAAATTGTCATGTGTCCATGTCTTTAATTGATTTCATATGCAGGCTAAATAAAGTTCCATGAGCATTGTAGTTTGTCTTGTATGTATTGAATTTAAAGATAGAATTGAAAATATAAATTAGCTTAATATACCAAATAAATTAATGTTTACCATCACAATTCATTTTTTCATATGGATATGAATAATTAAAGCTTTGTGAATTAAATGACATCTAAATCTAACAAAAATTGAAAAAAGCTTTAAAAACACATTTGAATCTAATATTTATGTATTATTGGATGCAAGAGCTTGATATGAAAATTTTTATGTGGATTATTTGTCATGGCTTATGTAACGACATCTATAGTTAGGTAGTAGCACGTATGCAGAAGCATATACATCAGTTAAAATTGATTGTGAGGATTTGAACTGCCGTTATGGCCAACAGCACCGTTAGGAGTCCTAGGGCTCAAGGGTCGAGTTTGAATACAGGCTTCTTGGAGAGCAGTTTTTGAAGTTGACCATTTGAGAGTGTGTCTATGGTGGATAGTAGTTAGTTCAACAATATGCATTCTTTGAAGCACAAAGTGGATTTAGCTTGACTATAATCTCTCTTTTATGCTATGGTTATGAGTGAAGTGTTATTGTGGACATTTTGAGAGTAAAAAAGATTATTGTGGTACACTTGTGTTGCTGTATGACAATCTATGTATTGTGATGTTTGATGTGACAACGATGTATATTGTGATGTGATATGTATGTGCATGAAATTTTCAATCAATCTGTCAATATCTTATTTTGGAATTTATTTTTCAATTATTAATTGTAACATTGAAGTCAATGACTTTGGAATGGTTTTCAAGATTAGATCTCTTCTCAAGTACTCTCCTTACTTTGTATACTTAAAAACTAGTATAGTTCAAAATCCAAACTCTACCATATGGCTAACATGCTTAAGTTCCATGTTTTATTATCTAATACTAATTAATTTTTAGAAGATATCTATCATCCTATCCAATTTATCAATGCATGGTAGCCACTTTGTCAAATATCTATATAAGGCAAAGTTTACCTTTCGCTTGTTGGATCATGCATATCATTATCTTGTCCTTTAGTGATCTAGTGACCAATCTTAGATTTGGCTAAACTAACTATCGCTAATCAAAATTGATAACAACCTCCCCCGTTTAAGATGCAACGTCCTTGTTACAAGAAGACTCAAAAGTATATATAAGTATCTTGGCATTTGTAAGATTTTCCAAAAGTTTCCAAGTAGCTTCATAAAATGGATAACCTTTTCATTGGACTAGATATTCAACTTTTGGATTCCGTTGACATTTAGTCCGTTTCTTGAGGATCCTTTCTACCTCATATTCCTTTGTGGTATCAATCATTGTTGGTAAAGTAGGTGGTTGATGTGAGTTGCCAAAGTAAGAAGATCATGGAATATATTTTCATAAGAGAGATATGAAAAACGAGATGTATTTTCATGTATGTTGGTAATTCTAACTTGTACACAACTGTTCCAATTTATTGAACCATCAAAAAGGGTTCAATAAATTGTGGACTTAACTTTCAAAACTGATTAATGTCAAATTGATGGTAAACAACCACACATGATCTTTTTCCTGAAACTTTACATGTCTTTTATGAATATTCTAATACTGCTTTTGCCAATTTTGAGCAATGACCAATTTATGCTTTGCATGATGCACTTCTTGTTGGACTCATGCACAAAATCGTTCACAGCTTTGATTGGGATTGATGATTCCTGCATGTGACCCACTCTAGCCAAGCTAAATGGTGTGATAGTATGTTCTCCATACATAAAGAAGAAAGCGCTAACTTTTGTGGATGCATTAATTGAATTATTATAATCAAACTCCATCAAGGCTAAAAGCGCATCCCAACCTTTTTGTTCCTCCAAAATGAAATCTCTAATCATATTTTCAATAGTTATATTCGTTATTTTGGTTTATCCATATGTTTGAGGATGATAAGTTGTGAACATGGTCAATTTTGTTTTGAATAGTCCAAATAAGGTTTTCTACCCTAAACATGTTAGTAAACTGAGTGTACATATTAGTGACAAGAACTGTAGCTAAACCACGTTGGGCAAAAACTGCATCCATATAAATGTGATCAAGTTTTGTTACATTAACTAACTTTGTTGTGGATCTAACATGGATCAAATTACTCAATTTATCCACAAAAATGACTATCAAATCATAACTAGTAGATGTAATTGATAATTTACATACAATACCATACTGACGTGCTCCCATCTTTTGCTTGATGTTGATAGAGGTTGTAGTAGATATGTTGCTTTCTGATTGCTAACCTTGTTTTGTTGACATGTCAAGCAACTTTGTAAATAGTTGATGATGTCATCTCTAAGTCTTGAACAAAAGTATACCCTTTGTATGCCTTCAATGGTCTTCTTCACTTCTACATGACCAACAATAGCTGAATCATGTGCTTCTAGTAACACTATTGTATGGAAAGCAACATTTGAGGGTATCTTAATCTTTCCCTTATAGAAATCCAATCTCTTTTCTAAATATGTTTTACCATGGTGAAGGCTTGTGCAATCTCTTCATCCTCCTTGGTAGCTTGGTTCAGGTTCTTCCATCATTCCAAGTGAATTTTCACATGAGTGATGTTATTAATGCACGGCATCTGTGTCAATGCATAGGCAAGTTGCTTTTTCCTCTTCATGTACATGATCTTTATATTCAAAACATTATTGTCATTCAACTCAATGAATCTGTCAATTTGAGAGATTCTTCTTAGTTTTTAAATAAACCAAAGGCTTGTGATCCATCTCAACCACAAACTTTTTATATCTGAGATAATGCTTCCAATGTTTAGAAACCAATACGATGGCTAACTCTTCTTGATGCTAACCCAAATATTTGCCAAACATTCTCCTTCATAAAAACTATATTTTGACTCCATTGCATTGTTGGAGCAACTTGCATAAGCTACTATAAACTCTTTCCTCTCATCATCATATGGTTAAGCATTGTTTCCAAACCCAACATACTTTAATCAATATGTACTTGAAAGGGATTACCTCTCACAAATCTCCTTAAAATAAGAGTAGATGTCAACCTTTCATTGAGCAGACTCGGGCAAAATAAAATCCAACTAAGATCCTATCCATCACTCTATGGAACTAAGTAGATGCATTCTTCATCTCAAATGGTAAGACTTTTTAATGATAGAAGACATCCTTGCCATGCAAGTCACTTGCCCAAAAGACTATCTTGACATTCTCCTCATCTTGAATTCACAACTAATGATATTTTGCTTGTAAATCCAATATATTAAAAATCTTTCCATGCACAATCGCATCAAAGATCTCTTCACGTGTATGCATAACATATCAATTGAAATTTGTCTGTCAATTGATAGATTGGTAATCACCACACATGCATCTATCTGTATACTTGCCATTTATATTCTTCTTGGATGGCATCACCACAATAGAGACATACTCTCCTCCATATGATATTTTCACTAATGCAGCCTCACCTAGTTTAGATCAAATCTCTCTCCATATCGATGTATTGATAGGGATGATGGAAGACTGATGCATCAATTGTCCAATCAATCTATATATTAGATCCCTTCAAACAGCCTAAATCCTTCATATTGAAGGCAAAACAATTTATGAGACTTGTCAAAAATCTCCACACCCTATGTCTTTCTCCTCTTAACACTTTGGGACCAATTGAGAGAACGATCGGTGTAGGTAGCAATTAGAAGTAGCAGTTAGGAAATTCATTATAAATAGTAGTAGGAAGTAAAGTGATGGGATCTTTTCATCTTTGCAAGTGTCCATTCTGTTGGGCTGCAAATTGTAGTCAGGGTAGAAAGAGCATTCAAGGAGCTGGTGTATGCCGGCTGGTGCAATGTTGACTGTTTCGTGTATACATCACAATGAGCTCTTATCCTAAAAGAGTATGATTTCACGGTTGTATACAAACCTAGAGTGATGAACCATGATGCAGATGGGTTATGTTGAAATCCATGTACAAGTCAACTTGACAAAATTGGGGCTCGATGGCACGGTGTCGTGTTGTGACGCAGCTACTATGAGAAGATGATGACATGAGTCAACTTCAGAACTATTGTCATGATGGCGATACTTTAGGTTAGGATAACCGACGACGCACTGTAAGGCTGTTAAGAGTCCACCGTTGGATCAACTTTGTAGGGTCATGATGTTGAAAAGACTCCAAGAGATATTATCTTGGACCTTATCAGATATAAAGCGCAGTCAAGATGGAAAGGGTATGGGAGAGAGCTAAACACATCACTTTGCTAACTAAGGAGCTTATCAGATCAAAGTGGAGCCGACGTAGGACATGGATTGAGGACAACATGATCCTCCAGATGTACCGATGCCCAATCCATTTGTGATCAACATCCGGTGTCTTCATCGTGATCACTTTCGGGCATGGTTAGTGTATCATTTTGGAGATAACTTTCTGCAACAAGTGATAAACTCTCCAGACCCGATTATTCTTCCAGTTGTTTTCCTACGGCGCGATTTGGGACGTAACAGTGTACGTTTTGATTTGGTTTGGGCGCTATGGATCTGAACTTACCAGTAGTGGTGGCTTTCAACACATGGGTTCCAATCCATCACTTTTGCTTATCAAAAACAAGTCATAGGGAGTTGATTGTTAGGAACTTTGGCGAGGAGTATTATTCTCAAGTTATAAACTCCCCGGTTCCATTTGTAGTTCCGTTCATACTTAGCCAGTTTCGAGTTGTCATTTTGACTCTTTATTAGTGGCAACTTGTATTATGTATAGGATGGCTAAATAGTGTGTTTAGTATAGTAGTAAAGCTCTAAGTTAAAATGGAGCTAATTTGGCCACACTAGAGCTCAAATTAACACTCTTCATTCTTATAGGTCTTGGAGTTTGGACCAATGAGGGCACTTGGGCAACTTCTTCGAGGTTTTGAGGAGTTTTGGAGACCTTCCAGGGGGACATTCGAAGATCGGAGGATGGGTTGACGGGTCGAGCTACTATGTGGGCTCAAGAATAGATGGATTTGAAGGATTTGTCATTATGAAATAGTCATTCAAAGATAGAGTAAAAAATTTAGACCCCTTAGAGTGTATTTGGGGTGTTCCTGAGAATCTAATGAGAGTTTTTGAAGATCTGAATTGAATGTGATATAGTTTACGACTTGGGCTTGCGTTGGATTGAAATTTTGACTCAATTGGATGAGTTTTGAGTACAGAGTGATAGCTTGAAGTTCGTGTATACAGTCAGAATTGCAGGACTGCACTGACTGTCACGAAGTTAGTACGGAGATCATATCTTTTGATATTAAAAAGTTCTGTCAATAAAGCTTTGCACAGTTCAAGTTGTGATAATAAGTGACCTTCTTATGAAATCTGGGAGCAATTGAAGTCAAGGATTGGGATGTGTGATGGGTTTTGTACACAGGGGTCTGTATATCCTCTTGTGATAGAGTGTACAAATTAGCAATTGTTTTGAGAGATATGATAGTTTTTCTCCGTTGGCAAAAACTTCAGTGAAAAGAAGTCAACTAGATGTCATCCATCTTTCTATTCTAGTTGTAATATTTTTCCAACTGCCACACTTGATGCAAGTAAGAGCGTATCCTTCAAAGCTTAAAATGTAATCTCATGAGCTGTACGCTATTATCATTTATGCCCTTGGCCTAAAGTTAGTTAAATCCAAGAAATTACATAGTTGAATTTGATTGTCCAAAGCATTTCATTTTTGAATGGCTTTCACTTTGTCACTCATAACTAGGATGCCTCTACACTAACTCTATGGCCTTCGTAATTTATTTCATTTTTGTCAAACTCACATTTTGACATCTTAGCATACAACTTATTTTCTTTCATCACTTGTACTTCCCGTAGATATTTTTGATAATCTTGTAATGACTTGTTATATTTCAAGATATCATCTAAAAATATAATCATTGATTTATCTAGATACTTACAAAAAATATCATTCATCAATCCCATGAATGTGAGAGGGGTATTGGTTAAATCAAATGCTATAACTACATACTCAAAGTGGTCATTTCTAGTTTTAAAAGTTATCGTTTTTATATCTTCTCGTTCAAAAGCTTAGTACAGTGATTAGTCAACACCTTTGTTGGCTAAGCACCGAAATTAAGAACACATAATATGTTCCCTAACTTGACTTTTCATGCAATGCCACCAACTCAATCCACTTGAAAAAATACTCCATCATGACCAACACATATTGATGATGTCAATCAATGATAGAGATCTTGAAAAATCCAAGCTCCAACGATAATCAAGTTTCAGAATCAGCAGAGGACGTAATTGTGGTTTAGGGGCATTGAATGATGCCATATATCTAGCCACAAATTGTTGTACCTTAGTTTGCATATCTCTCCACCAATAATGACTTTGAAATAAGCTATATGTCCGCTTCACTCCAAAATGATCTAAGTCATTATGAGCATGTCTAACCAATTGTATTCTCTAAGATGGAAGTGTCACAACACAAACTCTACCATCTCTCCATACTCGAAGAAAGTGTCAACCTTTCCATCTAAACTACCAAGCTCTTTGTAAAACTCGATCCCACTCCTTGACACTCAAAATGTCTACCGTTTCCTATTTTTGATCCAAAAAATTCAAAATACCAAATCTTGAACTTCGAGCACTTTTGTCCAAAATCTTTTTCGGCCAATCTTGATTCTAAGCCCTTAGGTAACTATGAGTATTAAGTCACTTTGTAATAGCATAGTAGGCACTATTCAATCCGAATTCGTATAGATTGATTCGTTCCCAAGGAAATGAGGGATCAAACCACACTAGCGAAGAAGGGAAATAAGCATTTAGACATCTTTCTAACTCTGGACTGCGAAGTCCGAAGAGCATTCACAAAGAAGGCAATCGATTCAATCTCAATTCCTTCACAAGCCCATCACATCACCAATTTCACGTAACCACAAAGAAATGGAGTTCAGCAATTTGCTTTACTTCGGGATAGGGATCTCTCTCATTACAAGTTTGCGTCTCGGTGAAACACCTCCTAGAGTACTTCTGATGCTACAAACAAAGGCATTTCGTGGATCGAATATCCGGGTAACTTCACGGATACACGCTTTAGTCGTCACAATGTCAGCCTGCAGACACCAGCTCCTCGAGTGCTCGTTCTACCCTGACTACAATTTGCAATCCAACAATTTGGACACTTGCAAAGATGAAAGATCCATCACTTTATTTCCTACGACTATTTATAATGAATGTTCTAATCAAGCTACTCCTAATCGCCAAGCTAACCGCCTCCTACACGGATCGCTCTCTCCTAAGTCTTCTACTCGATCTAAGCCGCTCAATCGCATTTCCATTTTGCTTGCGTGAATGCGTCGATTCCTAATTGCATTTCTGTACATCCGCCGCGATCTCCTGTCGATGAAGAGCCATGGCTTCCCTGAAATCCCGACCCAATGCCTTGTACATTTCCTTCCTTCTATCCTTCGAGTCTCCACGATTCTCCATCGCTGCCACCAACTGTTCTAACCGCTACACTTCAACTCGGTCACACCGTGTGAACAGATGTTGCGCACATCTATTAGCAAGGTTCTCCAGCTTCGCCGGTGCTTCCACATCCACCTGAATCAATCTTCGTTTTAAGTCCCGTGACTGCTCCCGAAGATGAGCATTTTCCTTCTCCACAAAATGGATCTCCGCACCCTGAATACGACAGATCTCTTCGTAGGCCTTCTTCGCCTCTTCAACCTTCTTCTCCATCTCGGTTTTCTCCTTGGCCAGCTTGTCCACGTTCTCTGTTAACTCTTTCACCATGATGGACTGATCCTCCTTTCCTAACGCCAGACGGTTCATCATTTGAATCAATTCCATATACCCGTCCGCTTGAGGGTCCCACCCTGGCATATAAATCGGCCCCATCTCGTTCAACTCCACCAATACTGGGACCACCACAGCTTCCAACTTCTGCGACAGCTGCAGTACTGATGCCATGGGTTCTGCAATCTCCTTTGAGGCTTTCGGTCCCGGCTTCACCGCCATCATCTTCGGTCGAGAGGACTTGGCCGGTCCTACTTCTTCTATCTTCTTCTTGCCTACATCTCTTCGTACCACTAGAGTGGCAGGGGGACTGTCTTCTACTACTCTCTTCCTCTTCCTCGATGTCCCAATCACTTCCAAGTCTGAGTCCGAATCAGGCTTGCTTTGTACCGCCGGTCTCACTTCTCCTGTTCTCTTCGGCTCGGGGAGGTGCACTCGTGCCTAGACTCCTTTGTCGACCCACGCTAGCGCTGTCGATGTCCGCATCCAAGTCCGACAACCCACTTTCCAACCGATACACCGCCTCTCCAGGCGTCACCCACTCCAACTTTGCATACAGGTGTACTAAGAAAGACGAGAGATAGACTACACTCTTATCGTCTTCTCTTCGCTTCGTTGCCATGGCTTGCACATTCTTCGCAAAGATCTCTCCCCAGTTCACTCAGATAGTACCTCCGATGAACCCTTCCACGATCCTCACCTTATGCATACTCACATACGTTGTTCTCTGCGGTTGAGAACAGCTGATTCAAGGTGAGTGCCACCTTTCTTCTGAATACATCCTTGATCAAGTCGAGCTTGTAGCCATTCGTTCCCTTCCTCTTCCTAGGGTTGAACCACTTCCGCTCGTCGAAGGTAAACGCCGTATGCACTGCCGATCCCTCCCAATCGACTCCGCCTTTGTACTCTTCGTGATTGCGTCCTAAAGCCTTCGCCCATAGCCTCGCATCCCACTTCTCCGGATGCGCTCTGCTCCCAATTGTTGTCATCGGCTTCCCTCTCCTGACTTCATCGCGCAGCTCCGGGCACACATAATCCCATCGCCATGACAGAAACGCGCCACCAAGGTTCTTCAACCTCAACAACTCCGCTGGAGTCCAATCCACCATCAGAATAAGCGGTCGAATTCTTCCCATCATCGCACTTCTTCCTGCTGGAACTCCTCCGGTTCGACGCTTCGACATTGCAGCTAGCTTTCTCTCTCTCCGGCCGCTCGGCAAGTTCTTGGCATCGACCTTCTCTCGACAATTCTTCAATCCGCCGCCCAAACGCGCGCTTAAATTCCCTCGCAATTCACTCGTGTGAACTCCCCAATGGTATTCTTAGCTAACAACCATATATTCGGACGAATACCTCCAAGAGAACCCGAATATAACTCTTTATTCACAAAATTCAAAAAAATCCTACTTATCCTAAGAACTATGCTCCTACACACTTTATCAATTTTTAGCAGTGTTTTCATTCTTCAAAATTCTCGATTCGGATTTAAGTACTAAAAAAGAAAATACATAAATTTGAAATTGATCACACCAACTTTGAATCAACTCTATTCTAGATTTCCACCACTGTTTTCACTTTATCAACGCCTTGCACACTTAACAGCAAAAATATCAAAGCTATCATAGATCAAGATTTGTCAAAACACCTTTAGCGCTCCAAAAACTCACAGTTCTCACCACATAATCCAATTTAAGTTTACAAAATAATTTTTTCTACTCTCAAAACATCCAAAATAACACTCCGATTAACCATAGCATAAAAAAGAGATTACATTCGAACCAAACTCATTTTATACCTCAAAGACTCTAGGTTACTACTGTAACTATTATCCACCATAATCACACTCTCAAAATCTCAACTTCAAAAAGTGCCCTCCAAGGAGACCTAATTCGAACTCTATACATGGAGTCCTAGGTCTCCTAACGGCCCTAACGGTAATTGTAATGCGAACATCGCTCACTGTAATATCGGCTCTAACTGTTGTATTTGCCTTGCATGTGCACACCTACCTAACTAGGGATGCCGCTACATAAGTCGTGATAAGTTGTAGTTTAAGATTGAAAAGATGTCCATAACATAAAAACCTCAAAAAAAGACTATGAAATCACTCTTTAAATCTTGCAAAATCCTCAAAATTATTAACTTTGAAATCATCCAATCAAGAAGTACATATAAATCAATATGAATATGCATAACAACTTGTATATTGACAAAGGGAATGATGAAGCATAATACATCATGATATTTAAAGCATGATGCAAACAAAAAAAATATTAAACATATAGAAATATTATCAATAACAATGAAGTAAAAATCATTGATCTCCTTGGACAAAGATCAGAAAATAAGATAGAGGTAGAAATTAAATAATTTCTAGAAGCAAACAAAATTTATGTCATACATCAAAGTATGATATCATCATGCCAAAAGTTATCACAATGCGTCATTGTATGATATACTTATGACGTTTTATTTCACTTATATGTTTTTACTGAATGCTCATGTGGTATGCAAAGATTGAATGATGAATAAGATAAAGTGCTCAATTACACTTCTCGAATATTACAAGAGAGGAAACTACTGCTCGCCAATATCAGATTTTTTGATTTGATCACAACAGAAAGAACACTAGCGGCGTAGGCGGTATAGAACATTCTTATGTCCCCAGAATAGCTGATTGATGAGCAATCTTTCTCGGCCAGCGATGTACAGGTAGCTCGACGGACTTCACCCCTTGAACGGTGCAAACATATAGCACTATGATGTACCACCGAGTGCAGTAGATCTTATGAAACATGGTTGAAAATACGTTTGTCCACCTTCGTGTCTTTAATAATATTGTCATCTTCACCCAAGTCACTGTTAACTGTGATGCACCTTCAACCCCCCGTTGTCAGGTTGAAGACAAGACCATAAAACAATGAGGCCAACAACGGCAAAGACCAACCAAAAGACATGTTCATGACTGCCCATGTACCTTAAGAGGTTTAAGTCACAGAATAATCACATAACTTCCCGCATTAGCTGGTGGGCGAATCAAGACATTTTGTAGAAAATGTTTCAAATTCTATGTGAGCGTTGTAACTCAAATCATGCATTTGTAGACTGCATACTTAGGAGTTCGTGACGTTTTTGTGAACCAATTTTCAGGATCTAACCTATCAATCTGCTAGCTTGAAAAGAGGATGTATTTTGGTCTCGGGCTAGAACAATTTAAGGGTGCCCAAAAATTATAATCTTCCAAAGATAAGCATGGTCATTCACCTGATGTTACGAGCAAAAGTTGAGAGTTATCAGCAATCGAAAGTTATGTAGGCATCATTGATTGTTGATGCGCTTTACTTCAGCACTATGTAACATGACAGTCTACTTTACATCATATTACAAGGTCATGCAGTGTCGTGAACTTCCACAAAGATCCTGAACATGCTTTCGCTACTCAAGTAAAGGAAGCTATTGGTAGAAACTTGCATAAATTATGGTACACAGAGAACCCGTTGGAAAGGGACTCCCAATGTACTTCACTCCTTATCTGCGGACTGCTATTGGAGCAACATAAATCCTGACCATGAGTGTTAACAACCTGAGTCCAAAATCACAAGCATGATTCTCAACAATAACAAACCTATAAACTGCGTTCCTTCCTCTCATCCCTGACAAGTGCTTAGTGGCGATGAACAATGCTTACCCTACCTGAGCGATACCTTGGTGTTAACCTTCTCCTGGGCAGTATGGACGTCTTCAACACTTCTGATTCTGATTCACCTAAGCGGTCCTTTATTGGATCCAGCACCCCAGTGGGGATCATGATGGTGAGTCTGCTGCTGTGGTGGCTGCAGTGGAGGATAAGGCCATTGCGGTGGTCTAAATTGAGAGTTGAGATAATTGGAAAAGTCATTTGGCATCGCTGGGGCCGGTGGAGGAGGATGACTTAGAAAAGACTTCACTTCCTTTTCCAGTTCTGCAATCCGTGTCTGCAAATTGTGACTTAACATCAGTGGTCCAAAAGGACTGCGATTTTTATAGTTCCTATTATGCAAGAACTTTCTTTCACAATCCTCTGTCCACGAGCTGACTTGAAGTACTTGCTCAGTCAATTCCATACGCATTACTCCTGCCCTTTTCCCAACGATCCCTACACTTGCCGGGCTTGTTGGCTAGGTTTTCGGTGTTGCAACCAAGTCCATGAAGACCAACCAGCACAATTTAAAGGATTCTACTTTTCAAGAAGCAAGTTACTGAAACTATAAACTTTTAGATTCAAATGCAGTTTTGGACGTGTTAAGTGTCATTCAGAAACTCCCACCAAAGTACGTAAGAGCTTCTAGATCTTGGTCAAAAGTAAACGTCAATGTACTCACAGTTTTCATGGAAAGCTCATTACAAAATGCAGCAACATCAGACTGGTGCTGGGTCGTAAGAAGATGGAGTTTGTGATGGGTCATCTGTGATAAGATTGAAATATACATTCAGACCTTGAGACGGCCGTAACAAGAAAAAGCTTAAGAATACCAGGATGGATTTTCATGGAAGGTAACAAGCTTTCTAGTTTTACCGAGCGAGTAATTGAAGCCTGTATGTGTCAAGTAACACAAACTTCTGAAGTCATGGTGCGAACTAGGAACGTTAGCTGTAAAAATCTGAACCCAATACGAAGTGTCGTGCACATCCGACCTACCTTGCATAGTTGGATATTATAGCTTCTATTGCAGTCTGTTCGTTGTTGATACGTAAACAAGAGTAGAAGGAGATAAAATACGCAGTTCCTGCTTTTAAATTTCTGTTGTATTGACTGTGAAACTGCCATAGGCGGTTTAAGTAATGTGTTAGTCACCTCCATCTCTTTATTTGTTGCTCGGGCAGCTTCTCGTAAAGTTGCAATTTGTGATTCGCTGCAACTCAGTCGTTCCTCCAGCGCCTTCTGGTATAGCGTAAGGTTTGAAATTTAGTTTAGCACGTTGATTTTAGATGTTCTCGACAAGAAGTCTTGCAAGTTTCCTCGACCGTAAACTACACTACTGACAAGCACAGCAAGACAATAAAGAGCTGTGAGTTTACCTTCTCCCTTACAATCCACCCAGTGCCTTCCTCCATTTTAGTGACTTTTGTTCGTAAGTCTGCCGACTCTTTTTCATTCTTCTGGGCCTTGGTCTTCCAGTTTCTTTCTGCTACTTCAAAGGCTTTTTTCTGATTCTCAAGTTCAACTTGCAAAGTCTTTAGTTTCATCTCAGCAGCTGTACATATTTCCTTGAACCCATCTCTTTCTTTCCGTATCTTCTCTAGAAGTGTCTGATATACTTCACAATCTGCGCACTTGTAATCCCTTCCCCAGTTTTTACTCATATCAAGGACG
Organism: Marchantia paleacea; assembly: GCA_014180765.2. Taxonomy (NCBI): domain Eukaryota; kingdom Viridiplantae; phylum Streptophyta; class Marchantiopsida; order Marchantiales; family Marchantiaceae; genus Marchantia; species Marchantia paleacea. The sequence continues at coordinate 279,643 of MUAA02000129.1, forward strand.
TTAAACTTCTTTTCCTCAAAGGCAGCTACCTTGGTTTGTAACTCCGTCTCCTGCTCTTTCAACTTCTTTTCTCTTTCCAGCATCTCTGTAAGAAAATCGTCTAGGCCTAAGTGTCTTGGTGCTGAAACCGCACCGTCTGAAAGTGTGAGCTGAAAATCCTTCCACAGCTCATTCAGACTGGAAGTTTCCTCTAAGGCAGCTGCCAGCCTTTGAATTTCATTCTCGGATCCAACAAGCTCAAGCTGAACATTAACATGATCACCCTTCAGTTTTTCCTTCTCTTCTAAGACACTCGTCAACCTTCTAACTTCGATTTCTGTATTCGCAAGTTTCTCTCGCATCCTCGAAACCTCACAGTCCAATTGTTGTCCAACACTAGGTGTGCCAACTGGGCCCGTCGCTTCAGCAGCCGTCCTCTCGCAATCATGTGTCTTCATCGTCTGCTCTTCAGACTTTCCTACTATGGCCGTTTTCAATTTGGAAACCTCAGACTGGGTGCTAGTAAGTTTGCGGAGAAGTCTCTTCTGCTCTTTCACCATTTTTCGGTTTATACGCACTTCCTTCATGAGCTTTTCACATTCTCCTTGCTTATCAACTAATTCCATCTGTGTTTTAATCTGTGCCTCTTCCAGGCCCAGCTTCTTACTCAGAGCAGTTCTCACAATGGCAAGCTCTGCCTTCGTCTCAGCTAGTTCAGAGCGTATAACCTGTAACTCCTCCGAAAGTCTGGTCCTCTCTGTCACATCACTTAACCTCAACCATTCAGTGTCAGGAGTCGTTGATCGGACCAGAACATCCCTTTCTAACTTCTCCAATCTCGACTTCTCATCCCGCAACTTTCTGATTTCTTCTTCCGCCGCAGCGAGTTCACGCTGAGTACGTCTGTGCTCGCTTTCCAGTCTACCTTTGACTATCAGTTCCTCATTCAGCCGCACTATTTCAGCTTCTGAGCTTGCAAGTATGAGCTGGAAGTTCTGTAACTCTTCCTCCAAACGCGGTTTGTCCTCTAGCATATCACTCAAGCTGGCGATCTCGGAATTCGAGGTAGCAAGTCTTGAAAGAATATGACTATGGTCCGTCATCAAACTTCTGCTCTCCTCTGCTCCTTTCGTTAGGCTCTCACTCAAGCTTGCAGCTTCTGCCTTCGACATACCAAGCTGCTCAAGGACTTGAGCATGGTCCCTCTCCAGTTGCTTCCTCGTTTCCATTTCCTCGACTAGGCTTTCTCTCAGCTTCCCAAGCTCAATATGTAAACTAGCGGTTCTCTCAGCAGCTATATCGCGGTCTATTTGGAAAGATTTTCTTTCTTTTACTTTACGGGCTTTGCTTGGATTTAGCCTTGCACATTCTCCAAACTCCCCACTGACAGCCCTCTCAAACTTCTCGCGACTTTCAGCCTCCCTTTTCATGCTTTCAGACAACCTTGCAACCTCCAATTTCAAGCGAGTGCAAGTTTCGAGCGTCTCAGTGTGTTGTTTCTCCAGCACCACTTTCTCTTGTAAAACTTTAGTAAGATTTTGAGTCATTGTTGCAACTTCACCTTCAGCGGAGACAAGCTTTGAAGTACATCCCTCAAGCCTAATCTCAAGTTTTTCCTTCTCTTCCATTTCCTCATCTAGTGATCTGACCAGCCTGGTAACTCGTGACTCTGAGTTAGTATGGTCATCGAACCCCTTTTCGAGCTCTTCCTCTAGCTTTTTAGATTTCTCCTTTTCCCTTTCAAGTCTCTGAGTCAGTTCTTTGACCTTTGCCTCTGAACCGGAAACTTCAACGAGGCCTTTTTTGAGTTCCTCCTCAAGTGAGATCTTCTCCTCCAAGACTTGTTGAAGGCTGGCAGTGAGTCTGTGAAGTTTAGTCTCGGAGATCGCGATTGTTTCAAGGTCCTTTCTGTGGTCCTTTTCTATGATATCTTTCTCCTCCATTTCTAACCGAAGTGTTTCAGTCACCTTCTGGACGTCTGCTTGTAAGCTGAAATTTTCATCATGACTTCCTCTAAGCTCCTTCTCTAGTTTCTCCCGTAAACCCAATTCACGATGGAGGCCTTCAGCCAACCTTTTCAACTCAGCCTCTGTGGTACCTAGAGCTTCGAGCGCTTGCTTCTTCTCCTTGTCCAGGAACTCCTTCATTTCCGTTATGCTAGTAACGCTCTGTGTCATTTCTTCGATCTCGGTCTTCATACGAGAAATAACGTCGAGGTGTTTCAATCGTTCCTCCTCTAAACCTTCTCTCTCTACCAGTATCTGTTTCAGGCTCTCAGACAATCGTCTGGTCTCAGCCTCTAACTTTTCGATGTTACTTACGTCTTCACTGTGCACCTCCTGTAGTCTTCGCCGCTCTTCAATCTCTCTTTGAAGGCTCTCATTGAAAGTTACAACTTCCGCCTCGGAGATTCGAAATCTCTCCAACATTTCTCCGAGATAGACTTCTGAGTGCTCCTTACTAAAATCCAACAACTCAGTCAGCCTTCTCACCTCGTTCTCAGAAATTTCCAGTCTGGCGACAAGCTCGCACTGCTTTTTCTCCAATATGTCCTTCTGCTCAACTTCTCGGGTAAGATTTTCAATTTTCTCTTGCAAGGTAGCAAGGTCAGCTTGGATCTTCTTTTGCTGCTCTTCAACTCCTGACTTCTCCTCCAGTAGCTTATTCAGGTTGACAATTTCCGACTCAAGTTTGAGCTGGAGATTCTTTTGCTCTAGATCCAACGTCCTATTTTCCTCACTTGCAGCAGTCAACCTCACGATCTCAAACTCTAACTTTGCAAATTTACTCAAAGCTTGAGTGTGTTCCTTTTCAAATCTGGTTTTCTCTTCTACTTCTTTCTTCAACTTTTCAACTTCAGCTTTGCTGTCAGCAAGTTCTTCTTCAACCTTCCGTTGATCTTCCTCGGTGAGTATTTTCTCTTTCAGTTGACCGTTCAGGAGAACTAGTTCAGCCTCTGCTTCTGCTAATCTCGCCTTGATGTTCTTTGCGGGTCTCTTGTCTTGCTTTGACTTCTCATCTAGAGCTTGGGTCAACCGCATCACTTCCGCTTCTGCTGTTGAGAGTTTGTCTTGCAGTTTGGTTTGTTCCTCCTCAAGTTGCAAGTATTCCTGTCTCCAATGCTTGTAGTCAGATTCGAGCTCTTTCAACCTACTGTCGCACTCTTGTTGAATAGAGGACATCTGAAGTTCAGAAGCTCCCGCGGCCTCTTTCATAGCTGCCCTCACGGAAGCAAGCTCGTTCAACAAGTTTTCATTATCAGATAGCACTTTCAGTACGCCACTTTGCCTCTCCACGACACACTCCAACTTGGCTAGCTCAGACTTCATAGAAAAGACTTCTTTGTCAGATGCGAGCTTCCCGTGCCTCAAAGCCGTTAGTTGCAGTTTGGCATACTCTAAAGACTCCGACACGTCAGCTTGCGCACCGTTTAGAACCTTGATTTCGGCCACACCTTCCTGTAAACAACGAAATGTGTAAATTGAATCTGAACGTGGATTCTTTACTGACAAAACTCTCGCATACTTCCGCAGCATTCTTGTGTTAAGAGTATGTGTTAATATTATGAGATATGACAGCAACATCAGGCCCAGAACATACACCTGAAAGCTCTTCAAATCAGCGCCTAATATTTGAAAGCTCTCCGATAGAAGTGCGAGTAGACCATCAGTTATGGATGCTGTGGACTCCACTTCAGCCTTCAGCGTATCCACAGCAGCGGCCATCTGTTGGTGAAATTTACGGTCACCTCTGCTGTCCTCCTAGTGCAGGGAAATTTCATCTGTGTTAAAGTCTCCGTTTCTACCGTAGCAGGTCTCCGTAAGGTAGGAATTTTGATTTCTATCTATCTTGCCGATAATCCTAGTCTCATGATTCTCGGTATGCACCGGAGTGGACTTTGTCATCTATGACTATCAGACTGGCAGGGATCTCTATAGCTCTGAGTAGAATCTAGTGTGCGAGCGGTGGGCGGCTAGAAGACTTTTAATTTATTCCTAATACCATGATTCAGTTAAATTTTCGGAGGATGTACTAAGGATAGTAGCTGAATCTGGTCAGAATTAGTAGAATCATTCAACTTTTCTCAGACGTTGAATCTTGGTTGGAAGTTCCTGACAAGATTTCTGTAACATTCGCGTTCAAGGGGAGCATATTCAGAGTGTGTCTGAAGAATGATTGCCATGAGAGATTTTAAGTTGGAGTTGGATCAAAAGTTGAACGTTGCAGGCCTCAACTCCAGAAACACTGGACAAATGCGAGTACTAATTGCAGCAGGAAACATGTCTGTCCAATCCAGGTTTCATTATCCGTTGAGTTGTTATCAGTGTATGTTAAACGATTTATATCTTATGGACGAGGCTTCTTCACATCAACTTGAATAGACTTTGATACCTCTCTGTGGTTATAGTTTTACTTTCTTCCATGAACTCAAGGCCAGTTCTACAGAAAACGGTACTTCTTCACAAAGAGTGAATAAAGTCCTATGAGCTGCTTGAGTGGCGACACATGAGAGCGTAGGCAAAGCAATAAGAAGTTCGAAGTTTATGGATGCCAATCTTTTCAAGAAAATTTCTGGAACCAGCAGGGGGCAAATCATGAGCTTTGAAGGACGTCTTCAATCGACACATCCCGTGCTCGATACGTACCTCAATCTTGTCTTCTTCCAATTTGCCCAAAATTTCTTTGAACTTGGATTTCATCTGGTTCAAATCTTTCCACAAACTATTTCGCTCATATTCTAGAACCGTAATCGTCTCGTTTGCAACTGCAAGCTCCTTGCGCACAATTGACAGCTCTGACCGACCTTGGAAGCTCTGAAACTTCTGAAATACCTGTAACCATATATCATGAACTTCAAAGACGCTGTTAACGGGGAACATGCAAGTTTTCACAGCTCGAATATAGGACACGGATGGTTGGCAACTTTCAGCGAACGTAGAAGTTGTTGTAACTTCACAAGAACTGCACCGGTGAAGTTACATCATCATACATCTAGTGATGAGTAAAAACTTTACCTCAACTGCAGCAGGGCCTGTTTTATGTGCTTGCACTCATCGGTGAACTGGAAGTTGAGCGGTTACTACGTACAGAATGACTAGGAGGCAAATGATCGATATGGTAGTTCACATTCTCAGGACGTTGTTGACATACCTTATTAGCCTTCGAGGCCTTCCTCTTCGTCGGGGTGGTTTGACCTTCTTTTTCTTTTGAAAGCCTTTGCTGGTCCTCAACCTCTTGTGACGTGCAAGACTGTGTTTCTGTATTCTGTTTCACTGCATTTTCTTCAAAGTCCTGTCGTCTCTCCTGGAAACTCTCATGTTGACCTTCCAAACCATTGGAAGTATGGGTTTTACCTGCGTCCATAACTACCTTCTCCACTCCTGTTGCTATATCATGTCTGGACTTCTCCAGGGCAAGCTCATACTTTACAGCCTCCATTGCCTTCGTGTGAGAGACTTCTTTCTCATTCAACCTCTTCTCCAACAATGCCTGTTCAATGTGAAGCAGAAAAGCTAGCTTACAGATCATGAAAGGAACAAAGCGCTTCTCTGGTGCCTCTTCCCCATGTGTGGTGACCAAATTTAACAAAGCTATCGTACTACCTGAGAGTAGACACGCAGCACTAAACCTACTGTAAAGGTATGATTAACACTAATTCCTTCGTGATCCGCGTACATCATGCCCTCTCTACAGAGAAGGATTCACTATGATCTTCAACTTATAGCACGAAGAGAGGAACTTACTTTCAGACGAATTTTACTAGCATGTCAGCAAAGGGCACCCAAAACATAAACAACAGAGCTACAATGTAGTTTTCTGCGCACATCACGAACCCACTGGATTTTGTACAAAGATGAATAAGTCTCAATTGAATACTTTCTCTGCCTCCAGATCTGCAACTTGACGTTGCAAAGTTCTGCAGTTCTCATCTCCTTGTGTGAGGAGCTCCTGTTGCTCATTGTTTTCTTGAGCAATGAATGCTTGCAATTCTGTAAGTTTTTGACGTTCTGCAAGACCTTCTGACTTCATCCAGCTGACTTCCCTAGCCACTTTCGATTGAAACAGCAAGTCCACCTGCTCCAGCTGCAGTCAATATGTCAGTGAGCAATCTCAAGGACAGACAGTGCTCAAAATCTTAAATAGGGATTTTTTTACAAAAGAAAGTTTGACGACAAAAAACCCTATGCTTTGGGCTTAGTTGCATTTAAGGAAAGTTAGACTTCACTATAAGAGCTCTACCACAACACCTTATCTGCAACCGCTGTCGTATAGGATCTCCTTTTCCTCTTTGTTCCAACAGATGGACCCAGACAAAGTCCAGTGCAATTCATTTGCAAATCAAGGTCCAACTCTTGGAGTCCTTGCGCTGAGTTGAAGTATCCAAGATAATCTGCCAAGTTCCTCTTTTGTAATGAATCATTGAACTCACCCTGCCACAAATAGACAATGAGAGTAATTATGAGATATCAGATGCACAGATGTTACTACCTCAAAATACAACGGCAAGCATATCCTTTGACAGGCAAATTACTCAAGTACGCTGCTGTGCCGTCCCAGTTTCCGCAGGAAACATAGACTAGATAACAAAAAGAGGAGGAAAGTCCAATACACGTCATCTCGTATCACAGGCGTCTACAGAAACTTCACTGTCTTCAGGTCACACTCCGAACTTTGAAGACATTTCATAGCACGAGAAGAAGGCATTCAACAATGTTTCTTACTGATATTTTTTTTTCAATATTTCATCATAGTAACGCCGAAGTCCTCATAAAAAGAACTAATGAAAAGAAGAGAACTCAAACCAGAAATGATCAGGCGGGGACTGGAGCATCTCGATTTCGATACAGAATAAATGTTATCACTGCATGGACTTTGACCATAATAGAAGATTGTTCCGTGATTAGCTTGAGTGATGTTCGTACCATTGGCATATCAAAACATTTCTCAAATCCAGATTCGCCCTCGAAAGGTATGTTTTCTCCCCTTGGTTCTTGATCATGCTCCTTGTTTTCTCCCTGGGAACTTGAAGGAGTCCTTTCAAAGAGCTCTAAGGACATTTGCTCTCTTTCTAATTCAATCTAGCCCACAAGAAAATATACAGTAACAGTTAAGAACCAATAAACCTAAAATGAAACTAACAAACTTACAATGAAAGTACGAAAACGCAAAATCTCAAGCGAACCTATATCTTCTAGATTTTGTTTGAATAACTTAACGAAAGCGACAGTGAATATTTTGCCGCCAAAGAATGACCCAGTTCTCTTAAACTTCTTCCTATAGGCCAGATGAATACCATTAGCAGGGCATTCCGACGACTAAGGATCTCCTCTTCCAGGTCTGGAAAGTGAAGTTCCTGTATCATGGAAATGGACGGTATCAAGAAATGCTCGGAAGGCAATATTTTGCAACAGGTAAAATTTCTGTGGATGTTTTGACATCGAATGATTATGTGCATCTTATCCAGGTTTAGGTAGAGCGAAAATCATACGCTGAAATTCTGCAATTAATCACAGAAAATTGATTCAAAAAAAAGCTGACTGCTGATAATTCCTTATTGATACTGGTGTGAGGTGAAAAGCAATGTTCTAGACGGAGGTAGTACCACGCTCTTCGACGACCTAACACAGTGAAAGATAGCTGAAATATATGTACAGTATATGTCACAAATTTCCTGAAATAACTACTACCACAGCCGGGAGCTAGAAGAAAGCGCCTCACTTTAAGCTTGTTACGAAGGTCCATAATTTCCCTTCTTTGGCGCTTCAACAGTGCCTTCTCCGTGCACACCTGAAGCATCAATAAACGCTGGAGGTCAGTTGTGAATTTACCAGTCTCGTTAAGTCTACCACTTCATTGACGTTAGTAACTAAATTATTGAGATGTTCTACCACCACTCTTAAGCAGCTCAGTCAGACAATTTTCTCCTTGGACAAAGCAATTGAGGGGATTGAATGTTCTTGTTATTATCGTCATCGACCCTCCCTTCTTTACTTTTACAAATTGGCTGAAAGGAACAAGAAAGACATCTCCAAAGTGACCCGTCATGTCAATGGTTAGACAGAAGCCTGTGTACCACCTCATTCACTTTGAAACAGTTCAGCAGCTTGGTTGTTTTCGAAGCAAACTCGAGTGATGCAATGGTCGCATCCATATGGACCTGCGACACAACGATTGCCGCAGTTCCTTGGTACATTTATAAGTGAGTGGACATAAAATACTGTTGAGATAGCAACGAGACCAACTGTGATCAGCCGCAAAATAAATAAGCTACGCTTCTTATGCCCCTATAAGCAATCCAACTGAAGTACTCGATCTGTAGTCCCAGGTTTCTGGACCATATTCGCTCGCAGTACTGAACTCTTGAAAGACACGATTCTTGTATATTCCAGGTTTATTACAAAGCAAGGACAGGGAAAAGCTATACAAAATTTGAACTACATCCAGTTGAGAACAAATCTGAGCAGCCAGTTACCAAAGAATATGAGTGAGGCACTAACCACAAACAAAGAAGGATACAATCATTCACGGGGAAAACGTTATGAAAAGAGACTCCAAAAACTTAGATAGAGGTATGCTTGCAGACCATGGCTGGGGAGATATTGCAAATAACACAAGTCCTTGCGCTGCCTCCGAGTGATGGTCGCAAAATTTGTGTTAGTCTACTTTCAGCGTAAGGCACACAATCTCTGCACAGTAAAAGTATAAGCATATTATATTCTTGGCTTGATATCAAGCTAGGTCAGCAACAACGTCCATCGGTTTCAAATCTAGTCTGGAAATCTTTTGCTTCTGGCTCTAAAAGAAATACATCACACGGTGCGGAGGAAGAAAATCATCCTTCCGCATGCCTGAGCTATGGAGCGCAAAATCACCTGAGAGTTCGGGAGAAACCACCAAAATTTCACTTACCCCTCGATCGCAGCACCCTCGCTCAACTTGCTGATGACTGATTGTAAAGCTGCCAAGCATTTGTCAGGTTGCACTCCCACTTGGGAAGAATTTTCATTCTTTCCGAGATTGGATTTCTCTGCGGCTACTTCGACTAGGGTCTGTAGCGTGAAACTTACCACTGTTAGTAACATTGGGGTAATAACGCTCTGCTTTTAAAGTTCGCATACTTGCATGCAGAATTTATTAAGGGTCAATTAATCGCAAGGGGCCAGATATTTTTAAGTGCATTTGATGCAAATGTACGTAGAGAAAACACAGCCAGCAATCTGACAGTCAGCGTAAACATGAAAGCATTTATCAAATGGGAAAACCAGTATAAAACAGAAATGAGAATGTTCATATGTTGCCAATACAGTGGACAATCCCCATACTATTTTAGCAGAAGTTAACTTCTGCATGTCAAGAAAACAACTGAAATAACACGTGATCCACCGCAAGGGCTTAACACGGAAGGAGACCCAAGAGCAGAGATCCGGGTGGTGCAACCATAGCGAGAACCATAGGGGCTCTAACTAAGGCATAACCCGATGCATTCGAACTGTCAAGTTTCGGTCTGTTCTGCAATAAAGAACAGGCCCGAGAAGAAATCCTGGTGAAGAAATCAACGGATTCAATGGACAAATATTCAAAGAGTATCCAGAACAGAAGCCTGCAAGTGAGTTGCGGAAATGGAAAGCAGGCAGCCACAATCCATGGGATGAAATGCACGTACAAGATACAGAAAATAAAGCATGGTTCAAAAACTCAAACGAGTGCACACGCACTGACAGAACACAGTGCGGAACGGGTCCTCGAATCCGATGCGAGAAAAGGAACCAAGGACCATCAACAATATCTACCCGACGGGCATCACTCCATCGTCACATGATCCCGGCTGCTTCATCAGTGGGTACCAGGGTGAATAGGTTTCTGCACTGGACCGCGCGGGGTTGAGGATCACTCAAAACGGAGAGTTTCTATAACTGTTGCCCAGACCAATTGTGGATATTGTATAGCACGAGGTTAAGTTAAAATGGACCTTAAACATCGAAAGCCCTGGAGAGAACAATGAAGGATGAGGCCAAGTAGTCCATAGAAAGAAAGTTCCTACACAGAAGCAGAACGAGGGCCTGGGACGAAGGCCGGAGACCTAGCCTGTCAAGGAAATAAAATATTCTCATTATGGGTTTGAAGTGAGTCTCCAAGCAACTTTACCACCTTCTTACCAGAACAGAAATTTGATATCCATCTCTTTCATGCGTATCGAATGAATTCTTCTGCTGTTCCAGGCTGCTGCTCTCAATAACCTACGACAATTCACCAAATCTCAGCTGAAACTGTGCCTTCAAGTAAAAAGCATGCAGGGTTAGATAGTTCCAGTAGACAGTTCTAGTTATCAAGATTCAGATGATTCAGGTGTATATTCTGCATGTGCACACAAGATTATAATTCGATAATATTGTAATAAAGTTCTTGAAGCTCTTATGGAAAATAGTAGCGGTCAAGAAATCCGAAAGCAAAGTTTACTCGCGTCAACCACGTTACCGCGAGCTTAAAACCTAATGAAAACTGGGATAGATGCACTTGTTTGAATGCACAGGTATACATAATTCACAAGCAGCATAAAAGCTGTGGAAGATCTCGAACCATCCAAAGAACACATAACAACAACTGATCGGAGAGGAATATATTTCGTAACAGCACGTACAGACAGTCTACGACACAAAACATATTTGACTAGTTCGGTACAAAATCTGCCCTCGGGATGTTCGTAGAGACATCAACAGATAAAAGCGCAGGAAGTATCAAAGCCATCAAAATAAACCACAGCATCCATTCGTCATTGTGGATACCTAAGTGCAAATGATGATGTTAAGATTTTTGAACTGGTCGAGACTACATTCACACGCAAAGAGAATCAGAATTTCGTTTCTGTAAGTGTCATTTGAAGTCTTCAGAACCGATCATGGGGAGTGCAGATCTTACCAATCGAAAGACGGAATGTGAAACCCCATTACTCGTGTTAGTTGAATCAGCCGAACGACGTGCTGCCAAACAAGCTTGAATTTCAAACCAGGATCATGAAGTGAGTTAAATAGCTACGTCGACTAGATTCTAATTTGTCCAAAAACATAAAGTTTTGTTCAAGGTCAAATGACTGTCATAACGAGGACATCGGACTCTTCAAACCCTCAAGATGGTGAGTGGCAACCTCATGATGAAGGTCATCACGACGATAGTAGGGATTTTCACTCACCTTCTGCAAAATCAAGAAGCGATATAACTTGTTCCGACTTGTTCACAATTTCCTCTCTTGAACCTGCAATAACAACTCCAAGCTGTACCGAAAGAGATTGTGTATCATGAACTGCTCTGGTTGCTTACATTATTGTCTTAATTCTGAAAATACTCAGGCATAGACCTTTCATGTCCGCCTTGAGGCCTTGAATCTCAAGAATGGACAGTTTCAAATCCCATCGCTAAACTGTAAGTAATACTTATGGCCAAGGCTGACAACAGGTTGAAAATGTGCGTGCCTCAGAATCTTCACGGATATCCAGCTTGTGGCTCTTCGATGCCAGTAAATCATTCAGTTCGTTGTTTTCAACTTCCAAATAGGACATGCGAATGAGAAATTCTCTGCTGGAGGCCTGTAATGTTCAATGTGGCTTCAGAACTCATATGAGAGTTTGCTATGGTTTACAAGACTATGCTCTCGACTATTCCAACTGGAAGAAAAATTTTCCTGCTTGCCGCTCAAGTCATTTGCTGCTTCGCAGCACATTGATAGCAGAAGCTTGAAAGACAGCATGTACGGAAGTTCTAATCTATCTACTGCAAGGCCCTGAACAAACTTTGACGTGAATCTAAAGTTAATCATAACCGGTGCATAATGGTTTTGGCCACATCTTTGTGCAACTGTTACCCACCTCCTGGACAATTTGAAATATGTCCTGCACAGCTAACATCAGAATGCCCACTTCTTCAGACGATCCTCGCAAAGTGAAAGTCTTCCCACTGCGAGACTGTCCATACGCTATGACAGTTCCTAGAATTGCGATGAAGAATGATAGATACAATAAGTAAGATTAGAAGCCATCTGTTTCACCTACAAAAGTGAGACTTCCGTTGTAATGGCAAATCATGGACTGCATTGTGCAGTGTAAACTAAAACGATTAACCTGACATTCTTAACGAAAGTCAAAGGTTAGATTGTCATCCATATCTCTAGGAACACAGACAGAGTACGATATACCTGACTCAATATAAGGTTTACATTCATATACGTTTGGAATTTTTTGCGTTATTGATAACATCGCTCACACCATCTCTTATAATGACTGGAGCACAGTATGGTGGTCTTGCCCACTCAACCTTTTTCAAGCAGATTGACACGAACAACATAAACGTAAGACAGTGTTCTCAAGAGAGAAGAAATACTGACCATTTATTCCAGACATGGTTGTCATAATGATGTCCTTGATGTGAGCGTTGTAGATGTCCAATGTGGGCGGTTTCGTGCCATATATCCTGTCTGTAAACCGCGCTCGTGATGCATATCAGGGCCAGCCATTCATATGCTATTTGAGTTTGGAAACACCTTATAGGTGAAACTGAGCATGTTGTAAGGATGAGTATTACAAAGTCACAAGATGAGAATTTATTAAAGCCCCACTGTAAGAATATGGAGCCTTGGTGCTTGCTCAGTGGAGATAAATATAATTCTTAACAAGGGGTTCCAATAGACAGCATGAAGAAGCCTTGATTACAACGTTGTTTCTTCAGCTAAAAATAGATTCAGGTAATTTCAGACTTCGAGTGAACAGTTCCTGGTAATATGAGATCTTTCAAGCGGTTTAGGGGCTTAGTTACAACTACTTTAAAACGCATCTCATTTGGCTCCCACTGCTCCAGACCTTCCGGAGTTAGAAATACAGCAAAACTCGAGATTAAGAGTAAATTCTCACCAAACGTGTAGGAGTGGCTCGGCACGGATGGTCGACAAGTCTTGTTTGAAGCGATGCATTTGGAAGAAAGTTTCCAGGGGCTCCTCGCCGTGGCCTCCTCTCCGCTTAATGGCCGGACACGAATTATCACATAAATTTTTTCCTTCTTATCCTGCTCCATGCTCGCCATAGTTCACCTGTTTTTTAATCTTGAACTTGTGAACACCTCTGGAGCCTTCAACACCCTACCACCTAAATTGGAATGACATCCACATCCAGCTCAAGCGCAAGGGCTGCTTATTGACGTCTATCCCTCTTCATCCCTCACATCCTTCTCCAACTGAGTGCGGAGACCTCCAAGTGAACAACACGACGAAACAACGGAACATCACAGAAGCTATAGGAAACCTTATGAAAGGCAAGCATTCGTGATTCTTAAACCCTTGATTGCCTGAATGATGATAGATTGGAAGAGTTCCATCATACATTCATGAGAAGAAAAAGAAAAATCAGAAAATAGTTGAACTGGGCAGCGTGAGTTTTTTGCTTCTTCGGGAAGCATGCGGAACAATTCCAAGTGTCAATGCGGTGTGACACGTAGCGGTGAACCGAAAGCTGAAGAATGCAAGAAAAATGATCAACCAACAGCTCCGTGTAGGAGAGATAGGAGTCCTGTCTTTCTACAAAGGCGAGTGGTGAAATCAAACGAGAAAAAAGGAAGACAAGTGTCGAAATGGTGAAACTCGCCTTCTCTCTAAACTTCGACTCACCAGACTTTGGAATTCTGCATCAGGAAAGGATGAAGATGAGGACGCAAAGCAGACGAACAAATATTTTCAAATAGGAAAATTTGTGTGAGCATCAAGCGAAATCTCAAACGCTCTACAGACTTGTGGCAATATCAAACACTAATTCATAGTCCAGGAAAAGGCAGCAATCAAATCACTAACGCATGCTGCAGATGTAAGCATATCCGCAAAAGAATGCTTCACCATAGAGAGGTTTCCGCCTCAAAGCTGTCTCTCGTGTTATTAACAAATTGACCCCACTTCCCTTTGAGCTGTCAGAAAGTGGACGAGAAGTCATCAACGGACGGGATTACAGAGCACTAGGAGCCTGCACCCAGCCCCATTCACCCTATTCTTCCGTCACTGTCGCACAGCTCAACGAAAACTAACGGCGAGAGGCACATTACTAACTCCCACGCATACCGTCATCTTGAACACGGCATGCAGGGCAACCTCAAGAAACAACCAGTTTTAATAATGCATACTCAATTGCTTGTCAGATGTGAACGACTTCCTTATTGTCACTTCCTCGTGCGACACAACTGATCATTGATTCAGTTATGTATTCCGTGTGAACACCTCAACGACTATCCTCGTGGTAAACTCCTGTTCCTCTCGTCTTGTATTATGGATTTTTTTACATCTCTTTTCGATCAACGGTAATGTAAATGTTAGACACAAATCCTCTTCTTCTCAATCCTCATGGTTTTCCTGCTTCGTTCAAAACTGGTCGTCGGATAACTTCTCAGACTCTTAAGAATTTTATTCTCAAAAAGAACGAGATTTTAATTCTCAGACGAGAGGTGTGTGAACACATACTAGTGACTTACAAACGCCCGCTATTTTGATCTCCAGCAATTTAGTTCCCATTTCAGTGTTCCAATCTCTAATCTTTCCCCTTCGCGAATTCGTCTCCTCCCAGTCCCTTGTAAGCGGCAACGTTTAACCATTCAATGTCATTCATCCTAGTTTTAAATTGTCAACAGAAATGGTGTTAGTCCTTCCCGCTCGTAAATACCGCAGTTGCTGAAGAAATTTTCAATGTGCCAAAGCTGTTTATGTCGTTTATCTGCTCGGCTAATATCCTGTCATTGCTGTTCAACCATAACAAAATATTGAATGAAAGTAGTCTCCGATTTCATTTGAGTTCGGTATCCAGCAAAACCTGTTTGATGAGACAAATGTGATTATCACACAACAACCACTGACCTGAGTGTGATGTCAATTGCAAGAAACCAGGTATATCGATACAAACGCCACCTATGGTTGATATCTTTATGTTTCACGAAAATGATTTAGTTCGAACGTTTTTAAAATCTCTGCATCACAAATTTCATAGTGAATTCATGGTGCCGAATGAATACACCAACTCCACTCGTTCTACTTTGACAAAATGGACACTTGCAAAGACGGAAAAGATCCCTTCACTTTATACCTATGACTATTTATAATGAATTTCCTAACTGCTACTTCTAGCTACTACCTACACCGATCGTTCTCTACTAAGTCTGCTTTGACTATCTAAGCTGCTTGATCGCACCTCCGCTGCTTGCGTGAAGGCGTCTATTCCTAACTGCATCTCTTGTACATCCGCCGCGATCTCATGTTGATGAAGAGCCATGGCTTCCCGGAAATCTTGACCCAAGGCTTTGTACATCTCCTTCCTCCGATCCTTCGAGTCACCGGGATTCTCCATTGCAGCCACCAACTACTCTAATCACTGCGTCTCTACTCTATCACACCTCCAAATGAGTTGGAGGAATGTAAAGCTCAAGTGGAGGAGATGTTAAGAAAGTGGTTCATACAACCAAGCATTTCACATTATGGAGCCCCTGTGATGTTTGTGAAGAAGAAGGATGGGAGTATGAGATTGTGCATTGACTTTCGTGGGTTGAATCAACAAACGGTGAAAAATAAGTATCCATTACCTCGAATGGATGATTTGTTTGACCAACTTCAAGGGGCGAAATACTTCACCAAATTGGATTTGAGGAACGCGTACAACCAGATTCGAATTGCTAATGAACATGTTTAGAAGACAGCTTTTTGTACTATGTATGGTCACTTTGAGTATCTAGTGATGCCTTTTGGTCTCACTAACGCACCTGCCACATTCATGGGATTAATGAACGATATTTTTTGTCCTTATTTAGACAAATCTGTTATTGTCTTTTTGGATGATATTTTGGTATATAGTACAACCTTAGAAGATCATAAACAACATTTAAGAGAGGTACTCCACGTTTTGCGAGAGATTGAGTTATATGTCAAAGCTTCAAAATGTGAATTTGGCAAATCAGAAGTAGATTATTTAGGTCATCGAGTCACAACGGTGTCGCATGGACATTTCTTTGCTCTAAGAACGCCCGGGCTACGGGGTCAGAAGAACCTTCTAGAACCTCGTGTGAGTTGACAATCTCTTCTTCTTCTCCTCAGCACTCCACATTATAGCCGGTAAAACTTCAGCAGAAGTAGACTATGATATCTAATGATTCGACCGATAACTTTCGCTCAAACTTTACAGAAAATTGCTCCACTACCCTTACTATCACTCAGAAAAGTTTCAGATGTTTTTCGTTTCTAGATCTCTCAAAACAATTGGTGGTTTACCCACTATAACACAAGGCGATATGCAGAACCCACATGTACAAAACCCGTCACACATCCCAATCCTTGACTTTAATTGCTCCCAGATTTTATGAGAAGGTCACTCATCATCGAACTTGAACGTGCAAAGTTTTATTGACAGAAATTTCTGATATCAAAAGATATGATCTGTACTAACTAACCGTGACGGTCGGTGTAGTCCGCAATGACGATTTGTATACACAAACTTCAAGCTATCACTCCGTACTCAAAACTCGTCCAATCGAGTCAAAACTTCAATCAAAACACAAGTTTGAGTCGAAAACTATATCTCTGTTGACTCAGATCTCCCAAAACCCTTGTAAGGTTCTTAGAAACTCCCCAAATACACTCAAAGGTCTAAATTTCTCACTCTAACTTTGAATCATCACTTCAGAGTGACAAATCCTTCAAATCGATCCATTCTTGAGCCCACGTCGTAGCTCGTCCCCGTCAGCTCTCCAACCCAATCCTCAGATCTCCGAATGTTCCCCTGGAAGGTCTCCAAAACTCCTCAAAACCTCGAAGAAGTTGCCCAAGAGCCCTCATTGGCCCGAACTCCAAGACCAATGAGAATGAAGAGTGTTATTTTGACCTCTAGTGTGGCCAAATTAGCTCCATTTTAACTTAGAGCTTTACAACTATCCTAAACACACTACTTAGCCATCCTATACACAATACGAAAGTTGCCACTAATAAAGAGTCAAAATGACAACTCAAACCCGGCTAAGTATGAGCGAACTACAAACGGAACCGGGGAGTTTATAACTTGAGAATAATACTCCTCGCCAAAGTTCCTAACAATCAACTCCCTATGGCTTGTTTTCGGTAAGCAATAGTGATGGATTGGAACCCATGTGTTGAAAGCCACCACTACCTTTGGTAAGTTCAAATCCATAACGCCCAAACTAAATCAAAACGCATTAATTATTACGTCCCCAAATCGCGCCGTATGAAACAAGTAGAAGAATAATCGGGTCTGGAGAGTTTATCACTTGTTGCAGAAAGTTATCTCCAAAATGATACACTAACCACGCCCGAAAATGATCACGATGAAGACACCGGATGTTGATCACCAATGGATTAGGCATCGGTACATCTGGAGGATCATGTTGTCCTCTATTCATGTCATAAATGCTCCTCCTTCGATTAGAGATGCTCCTTAGTCAGCAAAGTGATGTGTCTAGTACTCTCCCATACCCTTTCCATCCTTCCTGCGCTTTGTATCTGATAAGGTCCAAGATAATATCTCTTGGAGCCTTTTCAACATCCTGACCCTACAAAGTAGATCCAACGGTGGGCTCTTAACGACCTTAAATGCGCCGTCGGTTATCCTAACCTAAACTATCGCCGTCATGACAACAGCTCTGAAGATGGCACATGTCATCATCTTCTCATAGTAGCCGCATCACAACACGACAACGGAGGGAATCCAAGTGATGAGTGACATTCGGACAAAATCCCACGCGGCGCCACATTCACGACCAACTATAACCGAGACATCTGGACCATAATGTTTGCAAAAAGTAGACGCAACTAGAAATCAATTCAAAATAAGGATCCCCATATAAGAATGAGCCCTACCGTGTCGTCGATAAAAGGTAGTTGCCATAATCACGACATATTTCACAACTTCACACTCTGAGTGGTCTAAGTGAATGCGAGTGGTTTAAATCACATATACCACTGTATATGTGATTTAAACGCAAAGAAGCTGACTTGGCATTATTACTTAGCGTTTCGCGGGAACCTCTCAAACTTTAGGTTTTGAAGTCAGTTTGAAGTGAATATCATTTTTCTAATAAGTTTTGAGATGATGATCATTTTTATTTATTTATATTTAAATTTTATTTATATTTATATTACTTGTATTTAACACAAACCAAGCATCCAAAGTTTGTTGTGGGAGAGATTTCTTCCATGGGAGATACTCTCATGGAAGAGTCCAACAATAAGATTTTGAAGATGGAGTATGTAGTAACCACGCCCCTTATACAGTGTACATGTAATTTAATGAAGTGTTGTAGATATTGTGACATAAATCAACGAATTATCAATGAAAGTGTTATTTATTTCATGGCTCTCCATTTTACTCACAAAAGTAATATGATATGGTGAAAATAGGGTATTCAAAACGAGATAAGAACTATTCAAGTCATTTCAATATTCCAATATTACATACAGATAATCCTCACAATTCAGAGTTTAGCAATTTCATTAAATTATCGGTGGTTTCAAAATTCTATTCTTTTCATACGTTGAAACACTTCATGATGATCTTTTCACAATCCTTCTATCATATAAAAACATTTTATCATTCCATCCAATCAAAACTTATGACATGAGAATGTACATACATTTTTTACCATAAAATATACAATTGTTGCTATTATCTTATCATGAAACAATAGTTACAAAACATTTTATCTTTCAATAGTTATTAACTTACACTAAATTATCAGAGGATTATATTTACAATCATATGATCATGAGTAGATTTAAAGACCTTGAAAACTACAATCTAGCAAGATTATTTTTCACCATAATGATTTCTGATTCCTAAATGATAATGTGACAAATGCAAATTTTTTTAAATACTGAAATATAAAATATTTGTATATTCAATAATTGGCACCTTGAAAATTTAAATTTTTTATGCTAATATTTCTTAAATATATGTTCATAAAAAATAATTTATGTCACAAAAATAAACATAAATTTATTTATTTTTATGTACAAAAATATATTGTATGATATGATCATGAATATGATATTTCAATTGTGTTTAAATTGTATTGTAACATAATTCAGCTCTAACTCTAATCTTGAAAATACTATGCACAACATATAAAAAAATTAATCATAAATATCAATTATGATAAATTGAAATCAAATACTTATGAAATTTTTAAAACCATATTTTTATCTATTATTTGAGCTACACATAACAAATTTAAATGATGTTAAAAGTATATCCACAATTTCTGAATCATTAATTTTATAATGTAAATATGATTAAAAATAATAAATTATTAAATTTAGGTTAGATAGTTTATTGAAAAAAATAAACTCATGGAAGCATTATGTCATGACATAATTATTAATTTTTATATAAAATATATATCAAATTTATATTAAAAATAACCTTAAAATCTTGATAATAAAAATTTTAGAATTTAATTTTTTTTTTAAATATTTTGCATTCAAAAATATATTACTTACTATGGATAATAATTTTTATGTTTGTAAGCCTAACATTTACATAACCCAAAAATATAAAAATATTTTGATAAATACAAATTAATTCATAATCTTAATATCTATTTTTTTCCTAATTTTATATTCAAATAACCAAGAACTAACATGCAATTTTGATTCAATAAAATAATGATTGTATGATTGATTGATAAAGAAATTATATTTTACTTTTATGTTGTTGTGGATTTCATTAATATTATTAATTATTCATCTGGCATATTAAAATGTACAAATCATAAAGTTTTCAACATTTTAAATGTCGTATACTTTTTAGTATTAGAAAAATTCACAAGCAAAGACTTCATATGTGTGATATATGATTCATTTTGTAAATAGATATATTTTATAATTCAAAAATATTCATACTATATGTATTTCACAAATATAGTAATAATTAAATTAAATTTTGTATTTCAAATCAAGCTAAAATGTATAAATTTAAGATAAAATATTATTATTATTATTATTTACATGATATATTTTAATAATTCTTATGAATACTTTCATTGCAGAAATATAATTTTATGTGTACAACAATTATTATTATTTTATAAATAAAATTTAAATAAGAAAATTATAATTTTATATTTGTTTATGTTAAATTTTTCATATACATGTTATAGCAAAAAATGTTTAAAATAATACAATCTTGCAGTTTTCATGGTAAATATACATTTAAAATCTATATGTAAAAGTTAAATTTTATTGACTGTAAACATAAATCGAATTTTAAATGTTAGGCTTGTCCAATATGATCATTTATTAATATCTTATAGTTTTTAAAATATTATAATAAATATTTAATTTTATCCAAATCTTCTTATTTGGTGTTAACCCATAATTATTTGTTCTGATCTTTCAATCATATTATTCAATTTGCAACTGATTTAAAAAAATGCATAAATAATTTCTAAACATTTTAAAATAATTAAAAACAATATTTTAATTCATTACACATCACCAATCAAATATTAATTTTGTGTTTTATGAAAAAAAATTAGAAATAAAAATGTTAAAAAATATATAAATAAGTTATAATATACATGAATATTAATTTTTTATAACATATTTAAAATAATTACGAGTCATCTAAGTTAAACAATTTGATGAATGGAGACTTCATAAATTTAAAACTTCCAAGTGACATGATTGATCAAATTTTCTAATCATGAAGAACTTATTAATTTTATCTTATATTTTAAAAAATTTATTTAAACCATAATAAGTCATAAATGATTATTTATCAAAATGAGTCATAGGAAACAATAATTAAATAATTCATCAATTTTATCTCAAAAGTATAATCAAATGATATTTTAATACTTTTTGAAAGCAAATTACAAAATATATGATAAATTATGTAATTTATATATATATATATTTTAATTAAATAAAAAACATATTTTGTATTAAATAATATACATGTGATAGTAAAAAAAATAAAATTTATATACTAATCTACAACATATAAAGCAAGAAAGATATATTATGATGTCATCTTATTTTTTGAATCCATTAATATTAATGGTGTTATACTAATCTAGTTTCTTTTTGTTATGAAAATCTTTGTTTATTTCTCATGATATTGTGCATGGTTATTTTGCATTATCAAATGTTCTTGTAGGGTGAATAAAATTTATGATGTGTAAATTAAATGGTGAATATAATAGATGAATTTCATACATAGAGAGTGTTGTGTATATCATGATGATGACAAAAATAATGATATTATTTCAGATTTCATTATAGATGTAGGATTTTATATACTATACATGTATAAACATTTGACATCTTTTGAAGTCATATTAGTTTAACACAAGAAATACACTTAGGAATTTCAAAATCAAGCATTTTTCTATGCATGAATTCCACTTGCCAATACAATATTGTTGATGTACAACTTCACTTACTCTCCATGTCAACCTTATTTGTATTGTTCAATTCTACTTCATATGATTCAAAAAATAATGGTGAACTAATCTATGAAATGTAGTATGCTAATTAACGTTATATCAAATCAGATTTTTTAAAAAAATTCGCTTAAATATTGTTATTTCATGTTAGAACGGTGGATATTTTATCGTATATTTCAATGCTATGAGTCAATCGAAAGGACTGAGGATAAAGTTGAAAATGGATGGTTTCTCCATTTCGTCTACCCAACTCAAATACGATGTGGTGGAGGATGTGGAAAATAAAAAAGTCAAAATAACTGTTGGCCAATTGATTGCTCTAAATCTTATGATAAGAAAGGAGTTGAGGGATGTTTAAGCTCCAAAAGGACCAAGAAACTATGATGCAAGGGGAAAGCTTCCATGGTAAATGTTGGACTAGGAGTGGTGGATGTCACTACCTTGGAAATATATACTCAAGTTTCAAAGATTGAAGTACGCATTAAATGGACATGATGTTTCGGATGTGCTAGTGGATGGAGGATCTTCTGTCAATGCCATGTCAGAACGTTTGTTGAAGAAGTTGGGAATGAAGCCTTCAAGACCTTCCAACATCATTATTGGGATGGCTAACAAGCAAAAGATGCGACCCATTGGAGTGGTGAACAAGGTGGTAGTAAGTGTGATGAGAATTCAAACCTTGTTGTCTTTTCAAGTGATTGAGGAGGCTAGGTACAACTTGTGTTAGGAAGACATTGGCTGAGGGCGGTGAGGACTACTAATAGGTGACACAAGGGATATCTTTGTATAGGACCAAAGAACCATTGAGTAAAGATCCCTCTCACAAGTGACAAAGGAGTAGTATAAGAGTCTCATAGGCCTACTAATGATGACTGGGAATCTGAAAGTGAGGGAAGTGACAGCTTTTAAGAGGTTGACATCGACATGTCAACCGATGAGGAGTCATCATCTAAAGACACCTCGGATGATGACATTCAAGTATAAATTTTTGCTGCAATGGATTTACCTACTATGCCAAGGGTAGTGAAGCATCCTGACAAGACAAAGATGAACAAAGAGGAGATTACTCGACGACTTTCCACTCTCAAGTTTGGTTCCAAGGTTACTACGGAGGAAAAGACAAGGTTCTTGGATATATTTCACAAATATATCCATGTCTTTGCCTTTAGACTCAAGGATTTGAAACAATTAACTTAGAAACTCATCACATTGAGTTAGAAGAGAAAGCTCATCCATTATGTTAGAGGCAACATCGAATAAATCCACCTACGGTTGTGGTTGTGAAAGAGGAGACCAACAAGCTAAAGGAGTCCGGTTTCATCTATGAGGTAGAGAATTCTGAATGGGTTTCTCCTATTGTGATAGTCAAGAAGAAGAATGGTAAGCTACATGTATACGTAGATTACAAAAAGTTGAATGTTGTCACAAAGAAGTATTATTATACTTTACCTTTCATATATGAGATTCTAGAGGAGGTGAAAGGTCATGTCTTATAGTTTTGAATATGGTTATAGTGGTTATAACCAAATTCAAATTGCCACTAAAGATCAGCTCAATACCACTTTTACCACGTCATGGGAAACTTTTGCAATAAGTAAAATGCCTTTTGGTCTATGTAATGCTCTAACAACCTTTCTAGTGAACATGCCGATTCCTAACTGCATCTCTTGAACATCCGCATAGATTTCATGTCAGTGGAATATTGTTTTTTGGAACTCATGGGGCAATTGTTGAATCACTTGTACTTGCTCTTGCCTTCTTGTAGCAATTTGGAGCATGAATTGTATTAAATCCATATATCCATCTTCCTACAAGTTCCACCTCTACATGTAACCAAATCCCATTTCATTCAACTTTATAAGCACTTGCACCACCACAACTTCTAAGTTATGCGACAGCTACAACACCAAAGATATGGGCTCTATAATGTCCTTGGTCACCCTAATTTTTGGCCGTGATAATCAAGATGACATCATTTTTTTAGTACTATGAGTTGTCTTTTTTATTCAGAACGAACTGATTTGGGGACTTTTGGTGCTCAAACTTTGTTTCCATTTCCTCGTGGTTTCAACAGCTTATTTTGGATCCGAATCATTCTCCCCCACATTAGCTTCGTCAGAGAGTTCCTCTTCTACCCAACTAGCATTGTTCAGATTTTGAGTGTAACAGCTTCTACCGTCCTCATCCTCAATTTCAATATCTGACAACTCAGACTCCAAACGATATAAATTCCTTTGATGTCAGCCACTTCATCTTTGAGTATAAGAATATTAAGAAGGACGAGAGATAGATCACTCCTTTTTCTTCCTCTCAAAGTTGAATGGCTATTGCTTGCATATTGCGTGCAAAGATTTCTCCCCAATTTATCCGAATGGAGGCCCTACAAATCCTTCTACAATTTTGACTTTATGCATATTTACATAGGTAATGCACTGAGTCAAAAATAATTGATTCAATGTGAAGACAACTTCCTTCTAAATTCATCTTTAATGAATTCAATCTTATATCCAATATATAATCCGGTGTGCAAGGGTGAACCTTCTCACTCAGTGACATATTTCTCTTCTTCATAATTTTGTCCCATGATCTTCGGTCACATCTTCGCATCCCATAATTCTAGTTACGCTCTCATCTTGATTGAATTTGTTATTTTTCCTCAACACACTTCCTCACACAGCTCTAGGAAAACAAAATCCCATCACCATGACAAGAATGCTACTTCCAGATTCTTGAGTCACATCACCTCCATCAATGTCCAATTCGCCATCATAATTAAATGTCGTATCCATCTCATCGGCATTTTGAGAGCAGGTGGCAGCTTAATTCCTTTTCATCACTACATTTCTCTCGTCCCCTTCTTTGTCATTGCTCATTCGTTCTATTTCTTGGCACGCGGTCAAACAGAGCTTTGCTTGGTGCTTATGCTTCCCGCGGCTCCTTGTGCTCCAAGTAACTACAAATAACCTTGTATTCATGACATCAGAATATAAGCATTTTATGTTTCAAACAAAAAAATTATACTATATTATTGGTTCTTATGTCCCTACAATCACGGAAAGAGATGAGTTAGCCATTATGTTGGCTATTAAACTTGGAAGCATTATCTTCAAAATAAGTAGTTTGTGGTTGATATGGATCACAAGCCTTTGGTTTATTTAGAAACTCAAAATGATTCTCAAAATGACATATTCATTGGGTTGAATGACAACAACGTTTCAATATGAAGATAGTGTATTTGAAGGGGAAGAAACAACTTGCTAATGCATTGACATGGATGTCATGCATTAATCTCATCACCAAGGTGAAAATTCACTCATAATGGTGGATGAATCGAGCTACCAAGGAGAATGAGTAGATTGCACCAGCCCTACTGTAGGATGAAATAAAGTTAGAATGTGGATTGCCTTTCTATAAGGGAAAGATTTGGATACCCTCATATGTTGTTCTCCAAACAACAGTGTTAGCAGAGGTACATGATTCACCTCTTGTTGATCACATATGAGTGGAGAATATCATTGAAGATGTCAAGGTTTACTTTTAGCCAAGACTAAGAGACGACATCACCAACTATGTATGAAGTTGTTTGGCATGTCAATAGAACAAGGTCATAACTAATGAATTACGCATGAATATAACTAATGAGTTCACACGAGCGAGTCGAGAGAAAATTAGGTTGGGCAAATCGGTCGACGGATTGAAGAAACGTCGAGCAGGGAGGTAGATGCCAAGATCCTGCGAAACCAAAGCGGCTTGAGAGAAAAGTAGCTGCAATGTCAAAGCGTCGAACTGTGAAAGTACCAGCAAGACGAAGTGCGAACATGGGGAGAATTTGACAGCTTATTCTGATGGCAGATTGGACTCCGGTAGAATTGATGAGGCTGAAGAAATTAGGCGATGCGTTTCTGTCATGGCGATGGAACTATGTGTATCCGGAGTTATGTGATGAAGTGCGGTATACAAAACAATGGTATTATTTGTTGATTAATAATAAAAACACGTATAAAATTCCTTGTAACATTTTGGCAAAACTTTATAATATGATGAATGTAATCCTCATGGTGCATCCATTGCGGCATCACACATAGGATGCAATCTCAACCTATGGTATACTATAACACTAGGGAAGTGATGAGAGATCACTCGAATAGCTCAATAAATTCTCAAGTTGAGAGATAACTCAATGGTTTCTTTTTCTCCATACATAGTCCTAAAAATGTAACAATACATATATGGTTCCACAACCACCATCCATCCAATTCCTCGTGGATCGATGACATGGCAAACATCCATATGAGCATACGGATTGCTGACGTGTAATTCCAACTAATACACTAACTAATATACAAAAAACACAACCTAAAGAACACACAAATTGCTGACTTTTGTGGATGCGTTAATAGAATTGTTACATGCAAATTACACTAGAGTCAAAAGAATATCCCACTCTTGTTGTTCCTCCGAGGTGAATGTTTGTAGCATATACTCTATTGTTCTATTGACTCTCTTTGTTTGACCATTAGTTTGAGGATGATAGGTTGTAGACATTGCTAGCTTTGTTTTGAATAAACCTAACAAGGTTTTCCAAAACAAACTAGTAAAATGAGTTCCTATATATGTGATGAAGACTTTGCTTAATATGTGATTCACAAAGATTGCATCTAGATACAAATGAGCAAGTTGTGGTGCCGTCACTATTTTTGTGGTAGCTCAGATGTGTATCATCTTACTCAATTTATCGACACAAATCACGATGCGACATAGCTTTGAATATATTCCTCCACATATTACTAAATCCTTGGCCAATAGTACACTCGTTGTATGATATGCAAAGTCTTTTCCTCTCCCAAGTGCCCCTCAATGGTTGTATCGTGATCTTCTAACATCCTCATTGTACGTAAATCTAGATCTTGTGGGATCCATAAATGATGTTTCTAAAATGCTAGACCTCAAACCTTCTTTGCCGTATTTGCTTGAAGTGCTTTCATGATCTCCTCATACTACTTTGTTGCAGCCATCATTTGAGTTCACCAATCAACTTGGATTTTTACCTTTATGATGTTTTTGATGCATGGCATTCGCGTAAGAGCATCTGCATGTTGCTTCTTGTTCTCCATATACACTATCTTCATGTTGAACCATTGATGTCATTCTGCCCATCGAATTTATCGTTTGAAAAGATCTTTCTAAGTTTCCAAATACAAATGTATTTGGAAACTTAGAAAGATCTTTCCAAACGATAAATTTCCAATTAGTGCTTCCAATGTTTGGTGGCCATAACAATGGCTAACTCCTCTCTTCCAGTTGTGTGATAGTTTTGCTCGGCTGACATCAACTTTTGGGAGAAAAAGTCAACCGGATGTCAACCATCCTCCCATTCATTTTGAAGAATTCCAATCACTATTGTACTTGATGCATCAGTAGCCAACTTGATTGGTTGATTAGGATCATACAATTTGAGAATAGGTGTATGCAAGAGAGCATCTTTCAATGCTTGAAAGGCTAACTCTTGTGCGGTTGTCCATCTCCATTTTTGACCGTTTACTACCATAGATGTTAAAGCGGGCAAAAGCTTTACCAAATATGCAATAAAATCCAGTAAGAACTAAAAAACTTTTCAACTGAGTTTGATCCTATGTTGTTGTCCACTTTTGTATGGCTTCTATCTTTTCACTCATCACTTGGATTCCCTCCGATGTGACTTGATGGCCTAAATAATCTACTTCTAATTTAGCAAATTCATATTTTGAAGCTTTGACATATAACTCAATCTCTCGCAAAACCTGAAGTACCTTTAGTAAATATCGTCTATGATCTTCTAAGGTTGTACTATATACCAAAATATCATCTAAAAAGACAATAACAAATTTGTCTAAATAATGAAGGAAAATATCATTCATTAATCCCATGAATGTGACAGTTGCGTTAGTGAGACCAAAAGGCATTACTAGAAACTCAAAGTGACCATACATAGTACGAAAAGTTATCTTGTGAACATCTTCATCAACAATTCAAATCTAGTTATAGCCGCTCCTCAATTTCAGTTTGATTAAGTACTTTGCCTCTTGAAATCCATTACTTCAAACAAATCATCCATTTGAGGTAATGGGTACTTGTTTTTCACTGTTTGTTGATTCAACCCACGATAATCAATGCACAATCTCATACTCCCATCCTTCTCCTTCACAAACAGCACAGGGTCCTATAAGGTGAAATGTTTGGTTGTATGAACCCCTTTCTCAACATCTCCTTCACTTTAGCTGTACATTCCTCCAATTCATTAGGAGCCAAACTATATAGAGCTTTGCACGTTGGAGTGCTACAAGTTATCACCTCGATCTTATGATCTACACGCTCTTTGATGGCAATCTTGAGAGTAGATCATCTTGGAATACATCCTTATACTCCGTAATAATATCGCTCAATGACACTCTGTGCTAATGTCTCTATGGGTTTAACCATTTGGCTACTTCACTTCCTTACTCACATCCTTGATCAAAGTCAATCCTAATTTCATTGCACCATATCGTGATAGAAAATTTTCTATTACTCTAGGATCAATTAGGAGTCTCACCTTATGTTATCCCATCTGTGCCAATCAATTGCGGTTGTTTCTTGCTCCTTCCATGAGCTTCCAATCGTTGTCTTCTTCCAACCTCGCATTTTCTTCGTTTAATGGAACCAATAAGGCCGTGAGACAAGTTTACTGGTGATCTTTATTTCCCTGCAAGGTCTCATTTTTATTGTCATATTCTCTTCCTCCCATATTGTTGAAAGGACGTCGAAACATGGGTCTTCCTCCTTACGGTTCCGATCGAGTTCTATAGAACTTGACAATGTAACATATCCTTCCACATGCATAACATTGACGGTTGCCACGAACTCTCATTCCTCATCGATTAATCGTTCCATTATTTGCAAGAAGATCCGACAAATTTGAAATAAGTGATATACAATTATCACCTCCATATCTAGACGTTGGTCCTCCTGGTGGTGCATATCCTTCCCTACATGGAAGATTTTCCAAGTCCATTGGTGTTGGGCCAAGTGGATCTCGTCATTGCTTGATGGTTCATCGTGTGTGATCCCAAAAGCATATGAAATCCCTACAGCAATTACGATTGATTCATTCACAATGGATGGATTGCTCACCATCACCTCTTTTTGCACTCTATTCTTCATGTCTCATTTGAAGACATCTAAGGCTTTTTCCCCACTCATATCCATAATGGATACTTGAAGATCATGAAATTCTTCAATGTATTCATGTATGACTCTTTTCTACTTCAAATCCATCAACTTCATTCTTGCGGTTTGAAGTGAATCCACTCCTTGAATGTTCTGAAGAAACCACTCTTGCATCACACTCCATGAAATAGAAGCACATCATTTTGAAAGCATTCGTTCCCATGTAGTGTACCATGTAAGAGACTTATCCATGAGATAAGACCGCATGAACATTCATGTAGTAAAGTCAAAAACATGAAAATATGATAGATGTATATTCATCATCATGATCCATCCCTCCAAAACTCCCATAGCTCTATTGCGCTTGTAGGCTTCCACCTTACATGCCTTTCCCATACGAAGTAAGAGATTGGTTTGATCTTCTATCCCTTGAAGTAGTCTCCTATTTGTCTCTTCATTGGAAATAGCAGTTGCTTGCGGTTGGGCTTGAGTCCCTTATAGTGGAGTTTTCAATTCCATCTCACTAACTCTTTCTCTCTCCGCCTTCTCACTTTCTAATGCAAAGACCTTGTCCTCCATGACTTGTTGCTTTCTATGTCCATCTACAATAGCTTTTCTCCACTCTTTCATCTCTATCATGATTGACTTCAGAACTTCACTCATAGCAACTGATGTTTTCATGCTTCTCAACCACTCAAACTAATACAACGTAAATATAATAACAATCCAATCTCTCAAAATATGAATCACAAAGGCTGAGGTGATCCTATTACAGCTATGTAATACTCTTCATCATAATTTCTGGCAATCAAATTCCTCCACACTCTATTCTGTCTGTAAATCGTTATAATTTCTACATACGTGTTGAACAGAACCGGTGTAGGTGGTTCGCGATTCAAATCCATCCAACATTCAGTATAGAATGTAAATGGTACAATCCCATATTTCTCCATAACTTACAATCAGAAAAATCATTGGTACTAGTGACGCCATCACTTGAGCCATAATATCTGCACCCCAATTGGCCATAAGATACACTTTGAAAACATATTTCTCCATGAATCTAATATGAATGTTGAACAGGTTAGCAAAAGAAAAGTTTGGTATAGGATTTTTCTCATGCACATCCATACTTGCAGCCCACAATTTTCTCTTTCCCCCTTACTCTACATGTAGATCAAGGAACTCTACAAGTCTCTGTCCATCTCTCAAGACTTTAAAACTATCATCACGGTCTTGTTATTCCAAGAGGGATAATCCACACTCAAGGAAAGAGCAAATTCGATATGATACCATTTTAACACTAAGGAAGTGAGGAGAGATCACTCGAATAGCTCAAGAAATTCTGAAGTTGAGAGATACCTCAATGGTTTCTCTTTCTCCATATGTAGTCATAAAAAATATACAATATAGATAAGGTTCCACAACCACCATCCATCCAATTTCTCATGGATCGATGATGAGGTGGACATTCCTATGAGCACACAGATTGATGATGTGTAATTCCAACTAACACACAAGAAACACAACCTAAAGAGTACACGGATTGCTGATGTGACATCTTTAAATAGTCAAGTAATAGTCAACTCAAGACTATCTATCTCCACCTTGCGTAACCACTACTTTAGTTCTCACTAACTAAAGATGGTTACATATACCATCAAGTGTAGATGCAAGTAATCGCACCATCTACCTTCTCCAAAACCATGAGGTTGCACTTTGGCTTGTTCCAACTATCTGCATCTTCATTACTTACTATGAGTGTGGTACTACCTTATATGTAACGGGAACCATATGACTCGTTTGGAGTACATATGATAGCTACCCATGATGCCATTAGAGATGTGATGTTTGCTATGACATAAGAGTATATATATACCTCACATGGATCCATCCCACATGGAGGGAGCGTTGATATGCCTTGCAATTAACTCGGGTTAAGGAAAACCTATATTTGATTGGGGAGGACCATGTTATTGTTGTAGACGTGACACAGTTTGGAGGGGTGATTGCCTATTCTCCTGGATGGGTAGCGAGTGGAGCGGCATCCATCAAGGTTTCCAAGTACAGTATAGTGGTATGAAAGGAGCGGCAATTACCAAGGTGTTCAAGTATAGGGGTATGCAAAGAAGTCACCTCTTTGTTCATCTGGCCTTGGAGCTATGGATGTTGACTTTGACATATTCATGAGAGAGTGTGCGAGAGACTACCATACTAGACTATCCATAGGAGAGCAATGAGGTTAGGTGATGATTCTTCATATGCTCCACTAGGATGTAGAGAGTTTGATTTACATAGTTTAGTATATCTTAGGTGCAATAGTACATATTTCCCATTGTGATGCTATTGGGGCCTAGCACCATCCTAGCTGCTTACATCCTCTACGATTTGATGGGTTCTTCCCATCCTTTTTGCTCTATTACTCGCTATTTCTTGATGCAAGTAATCGGGGTTAGGTTTCTCTTTTGGATGCAATACTACAGTGGATGAACGGAGACTGATGTACAATACGTGAGACAATTCATCTTGAATCTAAAACACACTTCATCTTTCAAATAGACCAAGTGATTCAGTGATCTTATATTTAATTCATCATTCAAAATGGGGGCCACAAATTCTGCCAAGAATACAAACGGAATTCTCATTGCTATGTCACTAACCAGGCCTCACGATCTCGAGTATAGCAGGCTTGTTTACTTCAATTAGGATGTATACACTATGCACGTATTCTGATTCTGCTTCAAATCAGTACCTTACACTTCTTTTGGTTATCCTTACTGGTGTAATTCTCCACCACCTTTACGATTAATGATTATCCATAAACCTTTTTTGTACTTGTCTTCCAGGCAGAACCGAAAGCAAGTTGGTCCTTTTGACTAGGAAAGTGAAGAGCCTAAACTACCACAAGATCTTGGGGCTAATTCTTGCCGTGCACATGCTCGTCGTTTGAACTGAAAAGAATTCGGAGTTCGGGTTTCCTCGCAATTGGCAAATTTCAAAGTTTCAGTGAATATGTGTATGCGAAACTTTGAAGAAGGCGATAGTGTTGAAGGCTGAAGACAAGCACTGGAGTTTTAGAGAAATTTCCATTGCCGCGGGGAATACAGACTAATGGAGAGTAGCTTTGACTTACGCACCCAACGAGTATCGGCTTCTCTCTTCTGGGATCTTGGTGCTTAATCCTTCGGCCGAGCTTGTAAGAAGTGCCGGATCGTTGAAATAATTACTCAGATCATCTGGGATGCCTGACAGACACCGATGTGTATTGTTATGACGCCGCGGGGTATGATAGGGCATGGTACCAAAGTGGAGAACAAGACAGAAGAGGAAGGCAACGAATGACTAGAGTAGTTGCAATTTGCCGACTACAGCATTCATCCCATGCTGAGAAGCGTCTGAGATATAATTAGCAGTGGAGGAAAGCACCTCATGGTAAACAGAACAGATTATATGATACATAGGAAAGTGCGAGGAAAGCCTGTGGCAAAATCTCTCTCATCAGGACTCTGTTGATTGTCAGGTAGGAGAGTGAGGAGCTTTCTGTGGCGGTTTGGTTCGATCGTTCGCCGGTCGAGCCCAGAGTTTGAGAGTCACAAAAACCTTGCGAAGAATTGTGTCATCTCCGCATACAAATGTTCAGTTTGTAATATGACAGATGCTGTGGTTCCTTCGACTTCTTTCAACGAAGAATGGTCGGTGTGAAGCAGTTGCGACGTGATCTGATATTTTTCAGGCATTGCATTGTTGTGAAATGTCTCTAGTCTGTTGGTCATGTAAGACCTTCACGAGAAGATCTTACATGAACAGCCGCGCTGAAGTAGATCATGTGGTTGCCGATAGTTTTCCTGGGGCGTTTTCAGTGCTTGCAAACGTATGTCACGATGATGAACTTTTTCATCAATCATTTGCCGCGTATTGAGATTAACTCAAAGAGACAACGTGCGCTACGTCTGTTCAGAAGCCTCTCTAGCTGATTCTAGAACAAGTGACAAGATTGCAGGCTGCAAAACTTTGGGTATCTAGAGTAATATGTACGTCCAAGTTTTTGCACCTGAATCGAATTGCGGTCGACGATCCAAAACTTTTATTTACGAGATAAAACCGCATTCTGTTGTCACTTTTGTCCGACAGCTCAGCCGGTGAAGCAGATGACGGGCAGTTCAGGATCGTGCGCTTCAGTTTCCTCCTTCCAAACTGGGAGTAGGTCTGCGGGAGGGCTGTCTTGTACAAACAGACAAAGGCGGAATTCTGATTCTATAACGCATCATCCCTGACGCACTAGTGGAGACCATATCGCCTTCTGGTCATCTGGTCATCGTGATTTGCTTATGTCTCTACGCTTCAGTATCAATCATCATCATCGCGCAGGGTCTCAGGCGGTCTCCGAAGCCGCTCGATAACAACCTTGAGAAGATAATTCGAGAGAACAGGTGTGCCGTGCTCGCGTCCATTCTTTGAAAGAACAAGCAGAACAAGCAATGCAATGCACAATGCGGCAAGCGGGAATCTGAAAAAGCTTGGCGGAAAATACTGTACATTTCTATTAGTTTCTTGTCTTGGTGACACTCACAGGGACCACATTTTGTCAATCATGATACAGTCCAGTCTAATCCAGACTCCAGTCAGGCTTCAGGTGCTTGCCCCACTTGTTACACACCCCCAAGTTCCCCAACGCCCACGCCTA
Source organism: Marchantia paleacea (assembly GCA_014180765.2). NCBI lineage: Eukaryota > Viridiplantae > Streptophyta > Marchantiopsida > Marchantiales > Marchantiaceae > Marchantia > Marchantia paleacea. The sequence goes on from MUAA02000129.1 coordinate 312,953, forward strand.
CTTTAATCACTTTACATTGCTTCGCTACTGACTGTAATTTCCCACTCTTAACGGACGACCGAACAAAGTTCAACAAACAAGGCCAGAGCCAGTCCAACTCCTCCACCGTTGGGAGCTCTACGAGGTTTTTTTGGAGCGAACCGTTTACTCCATAGACGGACTTACTGACTTACATTCTCTCTAGCATGGCGTACGTGGTTGGACCCACATCGAATAGTCAGCATGTGACGCATCTGCACCGGCAACTGCAATTTTAAAACCCCACTTACCCGGGGTCGCAGTGGGGTTTACTTGAGATTCACACTTGCACGGCAGTCCTCCACAGGCGGAGGTCTTTGGAAAGGAGCTGGTCGCGGGGCTCGCATTTTCGTACTAAGCGCACGCAGCCCGGGGTTGTAGACACAGGTGGATGGATAAAGTGGTCGTTGTGAGTATCTTAAGCTCTCTAATTGCAGATTTAGCGCTCATAGCGCGCGCTTTGTCCCTGCCACTGGCGCCGAGCGTCCCGCTTCGGTTTGTGATAAGCACAAGTTCACGATCGCGGTACTTTACTGTCGTTCACAGTGTCTGTCCACCTCCTGTTGTGCGAGCACGGATGCACGCGGATCTCTATACCCGGTTGAAAAAGTTGGAACTCTCCCTCCCTTGCACGCACTACTGTAGTCAGCATTTACATCCACGAGTATTTTGCTTTCGGTGCTTGAGTAGGGTGGTGATAACGTGTTGGCTGGCCAGGCCTTCCTTTTGTCACCAGGTCGTGGGACGGACACTAGATTCGACGGACCTCAACACCGTTTGCAAAGTGGCGAGAGCTTATCGCTGTTGTAGCTGCAGTGAGAAGAGCAGAATTTGCGGAGGAGAGACAAGCGAGCTGCATGTATTGTACGGCAGGAAAGGAGCTGGTCGTCTGAACTGAGTATTGGGCTGATTTTTGCATCCCGACTATCACTCCCACTGTTTCGCGGTCGTCTGAGGACTGGCTTTTAGCGCTTTTCCGCTCGACTCGTTCTTGGATGTCGTTGGCGGTGCTACTGGGTTTTTGTGCAGAACGAGGAAATTCTGTGTTGCGGAGCTGATCTGAAAGCATTTGGTGCATCTTGGTCGTGTATTGAACTACTTTTCAAAACAGTGTACTTGTGTGTGCATGGACTTGGAGCCTGGAGAAGTTCAAGTGCCCTAAGCTCAGCATCATCAGCTGGATCAAAAAGAGGCCCAGAATTGCATTCTGGTGTGACCGAGTTGGAGAGCAGGTCCGATCTTGTGTTAAAGAGACAGATTGTTTGAATCGCAGAGTTGGACGGCGAGGGAATGGCAACTGAAGGAAGGCCAATGGCTATGGCTCAGGAGGGGCCTTCACCAATAATTCCCATTGTCATCTTGGCAATTGTCGGGGTGATGTTGAGCTTCTCGAATTTCTTCGAAGTGGATCCAAGTTACGTGCAGAACACGCTGGAGTCAATACAGTCACATTTTTTCTTGGGCGCACTGCTTATTCCTGTATGCATATTCCTTATCGTTCATGCGGTGGGTATGCCTCAAGTGAATGCGCCAGGACCCCGGATTTCTTACTCTCCTATTGTGGAGTCAATGATGCAAGATCCCGCCACATCAATGTTTCTCTTTGTTATCATCATAGGCCTCCTTATTGCTATACCCTTCCATAGTTACATTCATGCTCCCTGGCAGCCACCTCCATACTATGAGCGTCGCTACTGAAGGATCCTATTTCGACGATGGACTTTGTTGAGGCTCCGAGAAGTTCTTGAGTTGACGCCGTACTCTGGATCGATTCTTCGAAGGTTCCTTTTGATTTAAATTTCCTAGTTGTGCATGGGATAATTAGCAGTTGTCACGTCTTGAGTTTCCACAGGACATCCCTCTCGTCAAACACCGCCTGAGAATCCGGTCTTGATTTCCCACAATCGGTCGCAACTGCTTCGAGCGTGCATCTTTTCTCTCTGTTTCTACTACTTTATGCTCTTCATCGTTCAGTCCATTAAACCAGCTCGCCCTGTCCTTAGTTCTGTGTGCCTCGTGCATATGCGATGTTAAAGCGAGTGGATGTGTGACAAACCCTAGTTTTGATTTCCCTTTGGTTATTCGGAGGTTTCGATCTTCGTGAAACGTAACCACTCTCCCGCCTTTTCGTCACAATTCAACGGCCTGTTTGAGCGCATGTGTACCCGAGTGAATGCTCACGCCACAGTTGGAGATTAGTTGCTTGCAATTAGAAGAACCATGGCTGATCTTGGGTCAGTCTTGAAGAAAAGTGTGTTTCTCAGGTGTCGCACACGCTGGTCCTCACTGACGTCATATTTTTCTCTAGGTCTAGTTTGAAGGGCTGGTTAGGTGTCGTGGATAGATGAATATCACTTCTTTCGAACCTTGTTGTAAGGGTACATACATGAAGCCTACGAGTTCAGTGACAGGAAGGGTTAGATTTTTCCTTTAAGGCTGAGTTTTGCGGCCGAAAGAAGTAGCTTGAACGAAAGATGTTGTGTAGGAGATGTTCTTCCACCTACTGGCTACCAGAAATTTATATAGGTTTTCTGCACATTTCTCCTGCCTGATATGTACATCGGGTCTGTAAATTAACCGCACAGTTCATCAAGCGTAATGTAAAGATATGTTTCTTGCTTTCAGCTGATTGCACACTGTTGTGTTAATTTTTTCCTTACGTCCTCCCTCGTCGGAAGCTGTGACAATGGCCCGCTTTCAGCCCAGCTAGTCCGGTTTCTGCGTTCGGGCCGAGTATTTCTCAAGCGAGTTATCGAAGGTGTGGATGATGATTGAAATGCCAACTTGTGGCTTTTACCTAGTAAGCGTGACTTCCACCATCAGATCGATGCTGGATTTGTTGTGGTGTTTTAATGCGAAGTGTGTGGTCGTTGATTGCCAGGCACAGTTCGCGCAAAAGAGATAACTGACTCTGAACAGATTTTGCCACCTTGGGAGGTAGGTCTACATACCAATACCTTGAGGAACCAAGCATACAGTAGCTTGGAGACATTAAAAGTATTTTGGAATACATGTTCAAGGGTGACCTGAATCGTCCAAGGCTATCTTATAGAGGCCCTCGGCATTTGTCCTCAATTGAGATAAGAGAAAGCATCTCAATGATCGCTGATGTCTCTGAAGGGTCCCGGAAAGGGTCAAGGTATGACAGCCTGTAATGTTCCATGTACTGTATCTTTAGCATGATTGCCTGCTAAGGTACAATGTCTACATATTGGCTTTACTGGATTGAACACTGGAGACATGAAACGCAAACGGAAAAATGTTACTTTGCGACTTGCGATGATGGATTCGGAGCGGAGAAGCTTTCACGTATAGATATACAGTAGTGAATACAAGAGGCGGAGCATGAAATTATTGATGACAACCTGCGGATCTTTCAAACATGCTTCCTAACATCGCCCTTTCCTGCAGGGAACACATTAGGTTTGTGGAAGTCAAGATCCACTCCACTGTTGATTTCTCATGCAGCCTTCTAATGTTGGCCTTGGGGGCTAGAACATACTTGTAGGCCAACAATTGAATGAGATCACATCCGTAAGTATTCAGAGGCAAGGTTGGCAAAGAGTGGGTGAATGAAACTTGAGGAATGCATAACTAGGTGTTACCCTTTTGGTTTCATCCTTGTACTACTTGATGGGGTCTTCCCTTCGGGAGATAAGACCATGAAAATATAGGCTGAGGAAATTTTATGACCCATGAGGGCCTATGTGTTCTCGGTACCTATAGGTATGATCCACAAAGTCATAGGGTGGTATATCTGTATAATATAGGGTGGTATAAACCTCAAAAGATCTCCAGTTGGCTTTTCTTTACTACACCATCAACCTTCCAACAGAGATTGAAACAAAAAAAACATCCTAACATAATAAGGATAGTAAAACCTCCATGATCAGAATACAGCATGCACCTATGAATATTTGATCCATTGTGTAATAATGATATTTCCCATTAACTTTGTCTACTCTACGTCTTCTACCATGTGGATGTGGTGTTTGCTATCGCACAAGAACGTGGATACTTCAACCACTATCGCATATGCTTTGGTATGAATTGGCAAATCTATACTTGGTTCATGATGACGAGGCTAATGTATCATTTGTTGTTGTTATAGATCACACAATTTCAGAATGTGATGGGCAACAAGTGGAATGGTAGCATCCAATGTCTCCAAGTAGAGTAATGTAGAGATGTCACTTATTTGTTCCTCTAGCCTCAAAGAGATCACTAGTTGGTGCAATCCATGTGAGAGCAATTACATTAGGTGATATTTCTACCAATGCTCATGTTGTTAGTAGATCTTTTGACCTAGATAATTCGACTATTTTAGTTGTTGTATGACATATTTCCTAACGTGATGCTATTTGGACCTACCGCCATGTTACCTGTTTGGTTCCATCCTTGTACAATTTGATGGGGTTTTTCCATCGTTTTTGTTATTTTACTGTGTCTCTCTAGCCTCAAAGTTATATTGAGTTATGAACGTCAACTTCGACAAGTTCGTAAAAACCTACCATAATATATGATAGGTTATCAATTTCTTTATGATATTGTACAACTTATTTTAGTCAACATATATTCATGTACACATAGCATTTGTTAGTGCAATCCATATGAAAGTGATCAATTAGTTAATGTTTCTTTGGATACTCAAGTAATATGTATACTCTTTGATCTAGATAGTTCTCATATTTTAAGTGCAATTAGACATATTTTCCATTGTGATATTATTGGTCCCTAGTTCCATCCTACCCCTTACTTTCATCCATGTATGACTTGTTGACGTATTCCCATCCTTTTTACTATCTTCCTCACTCCTCCTCTTGATCTCTTCTTAGTTCGTGATGACGCAGGTCTCACACCTAGACGACAGAAATATATATCATAAGAATAAAATCTGTTTGGTTAACATATTTATTATATCAATCATGGAAATAACTACGTCTCTCATATAATATATTGTATGAAATCTATGAAGTTATTTCATGGTTGAGCAATGCCTTCAAACTGATTTTGTCATAATATGTTTATCAATCCATGATGATTTTTACTTCCAAATATACAAATTTTGTCTTCAAATTTGTAAATTTTGTTTTCAATAATATAGTAAGTTATTGAATTTTTTAAATATATAGAAATGTTTTATTTGTTCATAAATTTCTTCATAATGATGGCAAAAAACTATCTGTTTATTTTCATAGTTTAAAAAAATAATTTTATATTATATAAAAATTTATTCAAAATTCAATATAATTTAAGTGCTATACATTAATTTAATATACTTTTTATTGTTATAAATATGATTCATATGAAAATTAAAACAACTTTCACTAATTTTACATAATTATCATATTTTCTAAGAAAATTATAATTTGATGTGATTATTCAAATAAATATATTTCCACTTTTAAATATCATATCATACAAGTATAAAATGAATATTAAAGTAATGTCATTACAAATATAAATATTTTTTTATGTGTAATAACATTTGAAAAAAGAAACATTTTTATATATGAATATGTTGAATTTTTAATATATATTTATTATTTTTTGGATATTAATTTTATAGTCTAGAGAAATTTCTGTACAAATTGATATAATTATTAATGATACAAATATTTTTAAAAAAGTTTATGCATAATCTTTAGAGTAACCAATGTAAACAAATTCTATATCATTACCCAAAATCATATATTAACTATGAAATATACAACATAAAATTCATTTGCTTCAACAAAGTAAAAAATTAACAATGAAAAAATATTTTTTTGTAGTACATTACAATTTGAGTGAAATTGACTTCATATGTAACAATAAAATTTAAAAAAATCTTTTTGCACATATACATTACAAATTAATTGTTAATAGTAATTTTTTATTAATATTAGCTACATGAAATAATTCAAAATAGACTGGTTTCTCTCATATTTTCAAAATTTGTATGAAATTATAATTTTAATATTTTTTTAAAATATTTGATTTTTATTGCGGGTATTTTGACAAATAAATGGATCATGATTAAATAATACACTAAAGCTTTAAATTAAAAATTTATATCATTTTTTTTTAATTATATTTAAGATTAAAGGTACACAAGTCTTGTTTGATTAATCATCAAATAAAAACCATAAACATATGTTGAATTCTTAAATACTTCTATTTTTTCTTATTTATTGATTGGTCATGAAAAATATTATGTCAAAACTTTAAGTGTTTCATCATAAGAGTGTATTTTGTTAGTAGCCAATTTTCAATTAAAAAATGTTGCAAGACAAGTGATTACCATACATTCAATATTAACAAAATGATCATCTAGTTTCATATTTGAAATTATATAAAAAATTTGTTAACCTTTCAATACATATAATATATTCACAAGGAGACAATTTAAATCTCCCTATAACATGAGCAAAGCTCGAGTATTTTATTGTTGGATATAAAATTATGTTAGATGTGTCTCATATGATATTTGTAAATGTCTTCATTAATTTTTGTAAGAGCAAAACTTAATACATTTAGTTAAGAGTTATGACTTGAAGAATATAAGAAGTGATTTTTCTTAGCTTTGTATTCACATCAATATTTATTATAAGAAACAGTTGTTTGATTTAATTCAAATTGAATTAAAAACTGCCAAAACTATAATAGATGGGTTGAACAACTAAAGCTATATGTTACATCTTACACTGTAAATTGTTTTGGTCAAATTTTATGCAAAAAAATGGAAGTTTTTTCTTTGGTTAGATGAATTGCCCAAACATTTGATTGCATAAAATAATTGGTACAATTTAATATTGGAGTTATATTGAATTGATTTATAAATATATGATAGCTTGAACAAATGTTTGAATTCATTTCATGATTGGATTCAAGATAAATATAATAATGAGATTTTATATTATATTTATAATAAAAATTATTATGATGAATTAACTTAAAATTTAAATGACTAATCATATATTTAAATGAAACAAACAACTCAAGCCATATAATAATATATAATTGATATTTATACATAAAAGATTCTTATTTTTCTTTTATCATCACCTTTTGCATAAAATAAATATAAAAAACTTTGATCATCTTCATAATTTTGAGTTAAATAAATTCCATATATTTTTTAATTATTTATATTTTGATTTTTTAATAATAGTCATCTTATCCTCATATATGATGATAAGTATGATCTTTTAATGTTTATAGTAAATGCTACTATCGACTATGTTTTAAGTTATTAAAATTATGAAATTGATTAAATTGGTATGTTCAATGATTTATTGAAGACATTATATATTTAAAAGTGATTTTGAACATGTAAACGACATATTAAACATAAATATTTGAGTGAATAAAAATATTTTGATTTACATATTGATTAATTGTTTAATTAATTATTATTATTTCAAATGATCTCATATATGACATCATACTCACATTATATTATGATTTGATGAATCAACCTTTAGTGAATTAAAAATTTGTTGGTTGAATCCACAAATCAACTATCAAAAATATTGTTAAAATTGCATCATGTTGATATTTCTGATGCTAAAAGAATTATTGCATTTATTTTGTAATTTTTATTTTATAGATTTTAATTTAATTTTTGATTTAAATAAATTCATGAAATGAAAAGTGAAATGACTATATAAATATATTTTAGTCAAATATGATTTTACAAAATAAATTTATATGTAATATATAAATATTTATAAAATATCAAGTCATGTCACAACTATAAGATAATAAATACATATTTTAATCTAATTTGATTAGTTAAAATATTTATATATGATATAAAAAAATTAAATTATGAAAATGTTAATAATCTTGTTAAAATTTGTCTTGATTAACTTATGATTTTGATATGTTGCTGTTGTTTTGCATTTTATATCTTTATTTTATAACACAAGTTAAACAAATATTTTGTTTGAGAATCAATAGCATGAAAACATAAAATATATTGATATATTTCACACAATTTTGTGACAAATTTCTAAAATTTATTGAATGTTTATATGCATACTCTTAAGATGGCATATAACAAATAAAATTTATCTATTACAATACTTTGTAATATGATAGTTTGATATTTAAATTGTAGTATTTTATTAATTTAATAGATATATTCAACAAAATAATTTAATTTTGAAAATTTATCAAAATTTATCATAAATATTGATAAATTTATCAATATTTATGATAAATTCATATATTTCAATTATGTTGAATTTCATCTTTTCATTTTGGATTAGAATGAAAAATATACATATAAAATACAATATAAGTGAAATATAATTTAAACACATGATTGTATATTGATCAGATGATAAATGAACAATTGAAAATAAATAAAACATATGCATCATTTTGTGATAAAATATATCAAAATCATTTGATAAAAGTATATAATTTATAAAATAGAAGTAATAAATTTGAATAAAAAATATAATTATATAATAATATTTTTTATATTATAATATGTTTATAAATAATAAAATTAAAATAAATATATTTTTGATGTAATGTTAATTGATCAAGATACATATTGAAAACCTTAATTATGTATTATATTCAGGTTGATTAATTATAATATTAAAATTTCATTTAAAATAAAAATAAATAATAGATTGAAATAATTAATATTATTATTCTCATAAAGAGTAAAGAGATAAGTGAATATTTATTGATTTATTCCTTAGTGATAAGTGAATGAAAGCCAAATAAGGTTAACAATTTGAAAATTTATTTTAAAAAAATTATGAAGATATTACTTATCATTTGATTATTTTTTATTTTATTTATATATGAAATATAAATATTAATTTATAAATATTTAAAATATATAAAAATAATCATATATTTAAAAAATCCAAATATACTTGATACATCATTGTTACTCTTATTTGGTTTGACTTAAATTTTTATAAAGTAAATATAAAATAAATTTGTTTAATCATATTTTTTTATGTATTTATAAATTAAATATTTTTCATTATTTGAAATAAAAAATGATGTTTTTTTATAGATTTTTTATTCAAAATTTGTATGCATGATCAATATTGAGTGATGTTAAAAATATAAATTATTTTTAATTTAATTTTGTTCCCAATTTTTGTTTAAAAATAAAATTTTAAAGATTTTTTTATATTACCAAGAAAAAATTGAGAAAAAAAATAATAAGTGTCATCATTTGTAGAATAAAAATGTTACAAAGGTTTATACATTGATTTTATTTGATTTTCAAATCTAGACAAAATGAGTGCGGAAGTTTCATGAATATTAACATTTTTATCTTGTGTGGATCAAGGTATTAAAAAAAAGAGTTTATTAAAATTTAAATTTAGGCCACTGAGATTTTATGACAATTTTGTCTCATGTTAGTGATATATTCCATTTTAAATTAAAAGCCACATAACATTGTTGAAGTTGAGTGACAATATGTCATAAAGTCTACTTTATTACAATGGTTAAAATATATTTCTGCAAAAGAAGTACAAGTTAAATATCAAAAAGGATTGAAAATCCCGACAAGTGGTACATGGATGAAACAAATGGGTAACATGAGGCTAAGTCCCAATAACATCACAATGGGAAATATGTACTCACAAGAGTACCTTATCTTTTTTGCGTTATTACTTGGTTTGTTTATTTTTACAATTGTTACAAATGATCACAAAATATTGACTCAAAATACGACGGATCCTTTGAAGGATGTTACCAAAACTTGAAATCAATATGTGATGTTGAACGGGAGCCGTTGCACTAACTGGATTAGAGATTGTTGCCAACTTGAGGGCAAGAAATGGAATGTGTATGCTATTTCTAGTTATGTTGAATTTGAGTTGGGATTGATTTGTTCAAAGTGAGAGTTAAAGACAATTAGAGTGTATTGAAAGTGAGAAAGAGGGGTCAAAGGGCATTTCTCATGGTCACGGACACGAAGAGGACATAGTAAAATAACAAAAAGGATGGGAAGACCCCATCAAGTCGTACAAGTATGAAACCAAACTGGTAACATGAGGCTAGGCCCAAATAACATCACATGAGGAAATATATCATATTGTACCTAAGATGTCCGAACTATCTAGATCAAACGATTTACAAACATGAGAGCATATAAAAAAACATCACGGGATTAATTTTATACGTGTATAACATTAACTATTGTTATTTGAAGTAATAAAATCATGTTGACTAAAATATTATATACAATAATCTAAAGAGAGCGATACAATGTGCATAATATAGTACGCTCTTGTGGAAATAGATGTCTATAGTTCAATATATCTCCCAAGGATAAAGTAACAAAAAGATAACTCTGGACCCTATTCTTTGGAAACCTTCGCAGTGCCACAATCACCATTATGGTCACGAATGTGACGGCCCGTGTGTGTTAACGGGACCAAAGTATAGAGAACGCACCCGGACCGGCAGGCATGCTCGTGCGTCCTTCGTTATACAGCTTGAGGGATGCATTCTTGGACAACTTGGGGGACCTTGGTATCCACAAGTTTGAGTTTATTCACATACCCAAACGACACAGTATAATAACAAAAGGGACGGAAGACCGCATCAAACGAACGAACTTTACATTGTCAAATATTTTGAATCAACGACCAATAAGTTTTGAGTGGTACACCGCACGTGTTAATCATAATGTGATGGTCGTAGATTTGGTACATTTCGTAGACTCTGCGTGCAGGGCCTAACTCGGAGTATAACTCCACAAGCATGTCGGGAAAATTCATTGCAACAGTGGTCACGTGGATAGATGGTGGTGTACGAGGTGCAGGTTACCTATCCCGGGTCAAAGGAAGGACTGTGGTGAACGAATGGACCGTTTCCAGCACACCCTTGAAGTTTACACCTGCGTTTTATTTTAAAATGGGACCCCGTCTTTGTCGGAACGAATTAAACTCTCTCGCTACGTTTGGGTAACAGGCTGTAACCCGTAACCATCAACACGTTGGTAATTTGCCGGTGAAACGAAGCAACTGGTTTGCGCAGGGTCGCAGAGTTAGCCCTGCTTCCCAAGCCCGTGGCTAAATGAGCGAACCATGTTTTAGGGGACGGCGACCCCTTGTCCAGTTCTCTACATGCAATGTGCGCGTGTCCTTGTCCCCCAGATTAGCTTGCACAATGTCCTTGCTCCTTCGTCGTTCCCTTTGTACAGAGCCGAACTCCGGAGTCCAAGTTGTTCTACAGTTTTCTCGCGATCGCGGCTCCGTCTCTGCGATATATCGTCGTGCGCAAGGTCGATACCCTCAGTGATTAGTTTCTCTTTTTCTCCGTCTTGTCTTGTAGACACGGGCTCTACGGTCATACCTCGGGCGTAAGGCCGATCGTAGACGGCCTTGAAGGAGAGATTGGTAGAAATGTCCATCGTGAGCCCGCGCGTGGCTGTTTTGTTCTTAGCGCGCCTAGCCGTCCAGTGTGTCTGCTTGTAGCGAAATCACTCTCCTGCTCCATCGCTTTTGAAGTTGTTTGAGCGAGGATGAAGTCCAAGAGAGGAATGACTAGATCCTAGAATAACGTGAGGTGGAGCAGGAGAAGAGGGGTAGAGGTAGAACGATGTAGGGCATGTCGCGAGCAGAGTCTGATGTGATAACACAAATTTTCCAGACTATGCAATGTGAACGCACGATGACAGTTTCAGTCGGGGTCGGACCTTCATGCCTCCTGTTTCCCCAGGTTCGAGGTTTGGATTTCAATTGCAACTTCTCTGCTTTCACTTTCCGCTACGTCTTCTCATCGCTCTTTTTTATCATTGAAGGAGATTAGTGTCCAGGTCAAGAAGCTAGCACTAGCGCGGAATATGTGCCCCGCAGGACAGGATAGTCCGGACATTTTGGGCAAGAGTTAGACTAGGTTTCTCGGGGTCTAGTATAAGGCGAGATGAAAGGGGATGGGGCCATCACAGATAGGTGGCAATTGTATGCTGGAGATGTAGCCGAAAGTCGAATGGGAGTTGGTGTCGAACGGAAGGACTCCGAGGATCGCTGGCAGCCGCGGAGTACTGATGTTGATCCGAGATGGAGTCCTCCTGGTATGAGAGGTGTCGAGAAGCCTGACGATCGCTTGGAGGACAGAAGCAATCATCGGAAGGACGCTTTGCAGGAAAGTCGAACTGGGAAACGGAAACATCAGAATTCGAGGGATATAAGTTCTGACCGAAGCCGGGAACATAGTTATGATAGAAGCAGGAGTAGGGAGCGAAGTTACGACTCCAATCATGACGAGTGGCGCACTCATAAGGATGGTGGTCGTTATGTTCACCACGGAGAAAGGAATTTTTCAGGTTTTAGGGGTGGGCGAGGCAAGAACACTGACCTGTCATCTCCGTTTAGTAGTAGATGGCGAACGGCTGGTGGAGAGGATGAAAATGACTCTGGTAGGGGTGGTGTAAAATACAGCAGAGAAAAGCAGGAAAGACGTTTTTTGGGACAAACTCACAGTCGGTTTAGCGGTCATTCAAATCGTGAGAATTATCCTCATCAGCCTATTATAGAGAATAAGAGCCATACTCGAGATGCGCAATGCTCTTACGGAATGACTGAGCAGCGAGGTACTACAAGGTGTGGGACTAGGTACGTTCACCACCATTTTTTACTTCTGAGTAAGTAGAAGCGACAATCATTGACTATTAAGAGTCAAAGAATGGTAGAACTTGCATATACCGAGATTTTGCTAGGCGATAGCCTGATCTGGAGTTCACTTCCGTTTTATGATTCGACACATTCTAACTCATTTGAATAATTTTCAGTCTACTTCTAGATTCAAACTTTCTCAATTGAAAAATTGGACTTGATTAAGCATGGTATAATCTACAAGTTCTTTTTGTTTCGCGCTGTCGATCTAGGAAGTGCAAGAAATATTCTTCATTTCGTCCCAGTGACATGATGCACGAGGCTTTTTTTTTTCAGTAAGCTAGAAATTGCTTGAAGGTACATACCAATTGGGAGCTACAATAGTATTGTACTTCATTGGCCATAAGAAGTTATACAACATTCACAAATTTTATTAGCCATATGTATCCTTACATCTGCTCACATGACATTAGAGTGGTTCTTAAAAGTAACAGTTTGTCACTAAAATGTGATTCTCGTCACATACCCTGCGAAGGAGAGGCTCCTCTAAATTGTGAGGTCAAGGAACTTAAATTCACATTCTTGATACTTTTTTTTTGGTTTGTTATTGGACTGAATTCATCACCTCCTTCACAATGCTCTGGTAAAAGACCTCTTTAGATCCTTCATCAGAGCATGTGATCCAATTTGCCTACCTTCTTCATATTTCTTGGCTAATTAGGAATGGATACCGAGCTTGTTTGATGTCTTCAAATGCCATGCTAGATTTGTCTATGCCTCACTTTATATTCTACAAAGCTACTTCCAGTTGACCCCCGTAGTGCAAGGAATGGAAGAACTTGTAACGTTGTTGTTTGTCATAAGTTTGTGTGTGGATATGTAGCCCACCAGTTACACTTACTCGAAAGTGGTAAGTATTGCATTCACTAGTATTTTCCTGTAAAAACCTGAAGATCATAGGGCGATGCTAGTAGTAATAGTCTTCGAAGTGAGTACTATCTGAAAGTGAAGAGGTCCCTTATGTGGTAGGAAATAATCCATGATTGAGTTTGTACGTTGGTTTCAGGTGTCAAGCATGAAAACCTTTCCTAGCTATTCCACCTGTAAAATTTTGTTACCTTAAAAGAAGTGTTAAAGATGAATATCTTATTATGTTAATTTGCAAGGCAAAACTGGACACAGTTTTTAGTAGAAAGTAAGGATGTGTCTCAGAACATGGAACTAGAGCTGGTGCAGTGGGTTCCTTAAGATGTTCAAGTATTAACTTTGTTAAGTTTTGTTAGTGACCGTTTGAAGATGACTTCTAAATCTCTACACAGTTCATGTTTCTCCGTTTGGTAACGCTATGCCACAAACTCGTGTTTTTGCTTTCGTTGTCACATGTCTATTCGTTGGGTTTCCTGTGTCGACTTTTTGGAACTGACCATGGGAGGACTCACACCATTGTTTTTGAGAGCTATAAATAGATGTTATTGTCTCGTTTATAGTACTGACATAGATTTAATACAAGACATAAAATTTTTGTTTCGGTTCTGCCGGCTTCTTGGTCATGTGCACAGTTCCACCGAACAGATGTAAGGTAGTTACATATATCGAAACAAGATTCTAAAATTAGCCTAAGTCATACATGAATCGCTCAGCTTTGTACCCGGCGAGCACGACACTTAATATCAACATATGTTTACTTTGATCATCTAGATTGACTAAGAATTTTCCTTGAGAAATCCAACAACATCCTTCTTGTATTTATTTTTTGTTTCTGATGTACTATAGAATACTACAGTAGTATGTCATGTAGTTTACTTTCATGAGTGAATTGTGTTCCAATGCAGATCACACGCGAATGATCTAGAAGAGAATGACCCTGGGGAGATTGCGAACTCCAAGCGATCTCGGGTTGCTTACGATGAGCTGTCTGGTACTAAATTGCCAAACTGATCATCTTAGTAAGCTTTTGTAGGGCTTGAGTGTTTACTAATCGGACGTGCTGATCGTTGCGTACTGTTATTATTCATATTTTGATGAAATTGTCAATACTTTCCCGTATACTTATTGGGTTGGGCTGTTTCCCTGTACATAACAGGTGTTTGGATTTTACACAATGTGTAAATTGATGCTCAATAGTTATTTATCTTGATAATTTTCTCTTGGATGAATGTTTGGTGTTAGCAGATCTTTCAGATGGTGGAAGTTCGAAAAGGACCATACCTGTTTTTTCAAGATTGTCTTGGGGCCAGGAGCCTGAGGTGGACTTTCCCAACTAGCCAAACGATAATTGTATAACTTAAGTCATTCATAGGGTTTGAGAACTATATAGCAAGAATCAGATGTTCACAGATCTGTTGAACTAACATACTGTCAGCTGATTCTTGTGAACTACTGTGCCAGCTGAACTTGTGGTATTGAACTTTGCAGGACAAGTTACATGGTCTATTTACGAAGAAGTCTGCCAGTGAAGATCCACCATCGAAAGAGATGGAGATATCCAATGGTTTAGACAAAAGTATTCTGAACGTAGGGGGTGAAGTGCAGACTAACGCTTGCTTGAAGTTTGTTACGGAAACACCTCAAAGAGGATCAGGAGCAGCAGTTGATAAGGTCACTGTTAGAGACACCACTGTTAAGAAACAATCAAAGACTTCTTCTGAATCTACATTCTTATCTTCCGGTGGCAGTAGTATGTTTGCTGATTTGGAGGTTTCAAGGGAGGCAACAAGAGAGATTCTTGGAATAGAACCTGGTAATGATCAAGCTGAGAGCGTCATTGAAGTTATGGAGGTAACGTTTGATCCTCTTCGTGTATTCACTTGATATGAGGTCTGTCTAGAATTGAATTGAAGAATATAGTGCGGAAGCACATCATCTATCATGCATTATGTTTTTTGATGTGTACTTCTGTCACTGTGAGCTTTTGTCTCAAAGCATAAGTTAACTTAAACTGACAAGAGCTAAAGTCTGTGTAATAAGATTTAAAAAATTGTTTCATTATCTTATTGATACTTAATTTAAATATGTTTTGCAGATCATTGTGAACGATGAGGTCATCAACCTTGAGGCATCAGACTTGCCTCACAGGTCAGGATTAGATCTGAATGTTCTCCCAAAAGGATATGATCCAGTCCATCCTTCTCCCAGTCAGATAGATGAAGAAGCAGGAAGTCATCGTAATGAAGGAGCTGTGGATGTTGCTGTTTCAAAATTCAATGGATCCCATCAAAAGTAAATTCGATCAACTCATTCTGATCCTTACTCCATCCCTTTGTTGATTCTGATCACTGATTGTCATGATCTAAACTCATGTGATAACTTTATTGTGCAAGGTATTATAAATTTCTCAGAAAGGTCCACGGTGTTTCTGTTCAGCATTAAGCAGTGGACGTACCATATAAGACCAGCTTTATTCATTATTCATCTGTGGACAGGTGCATGGTGATTCGTGCACTAATGATGACTTTGCTATTGGAAAAGCAAGCAACACTAAACTTGACCTACCTTTACAAAGACCTCTCTATACATTTTCTCTAAATTCACACTTTCGTCCAATCTGGTCATTGTAGTTATCTAGTTTGAGTGGCCAACTTAACTTTACCCAAAATTACATATAATTGAATTTTGTTTATATAGTCATTCTTTGACATCACTGCAACAAAAGTAGAAATACTGCATGCTATTCTTTAAGGCATACTTTTTGGATGTTCTAGTTAACAGCAACCTGGGTTAGCTCCTTACCCAAATTAGTTCACAGAAACGCACCAGCAATCGTTACCCTTCTTTAGGAGTTGAGATAATGTTGATCGGTACTGCTGATGAAATTATTGTGGTACTGGTGGTGGTAATCACAACTTTGCTGAAGGTTTCATCATTATAGAACGATAATAATGATTTTTTTCTGCAACCAAGAGTTTCACCAACTGGTGTTTACTGGTGGAAATTAGTACAAAATATCGTGTTTTATATTGAATATATCTTCCAGATGTTTCTAACACATCTTTGTACTGTGACAGTATGGTTGATGAAACAAGTTTGTCAGAGAAAAGTGATTCTCGTGGAATCCCTTCAAGTGAATCACTACCAGCCGAAGTTGTTCCTTCCTTGACTATACATCAAACACCGAACAACGACGATATCGCAAGCAGAGAACATAAATTACTCTCTCCGGATGAATCATTGTCAACTGAAGTGGCTCCGAGTTCGAGTAATGGCGATCACCTTAGTGGAACACCAAAGATGGTATCTCATTCAGCTGCTATCGTTCATCCTGTCCTGTTCTCAACCTCAACAAGCACGAATAATGGCGATCACCTAAGTGGCGAACAGAGTAGTCACTTGAAAAAAGTATCACCTTCGTTTCTCCCTGGAAATTTGCCTCAGTGGTTGTATGGTAATAACTCAGGGGGAATGAGTGGACCTCATCCTTTGGTCCAGCTTTACGATGGATTGCGTTCTGGATTCCTACCTCCGGACCTACCAATCTATCATGTAGATAACTTGTCTGAGCCAAGGATTTTGAAGTCCGTATGTGAGGATGGTAAGTTGTTTGGACACAGTTCTTCACTGGAACACAAGGCTTTTCTTCCTCCAGGCTACACCGCAGAGCCACCTCAGCTGCCTGGACCAATGTGGCCGCCAGCAAGACAGGTGAATGTGGCGAATGGATGGTACCCAAGTACTGGTGTTGCCCACTTTCCTGCTGGAGGTCTTCCAGTACTGTCAAATTCAGGAATGTCCCACGGTTATTCTTCACATACTGAACCTAGTTGTTCCACCATGGCATATGTTCCAGCTCAGGACACTGTATCCCGAGGCTTTCCGACTCCCGGTTTTTTACCTGCCTGCAATCATCCGTTAGTAGCGCCGCATGCATCAACTTCTGGTGGATTACCATGGGGTGTACCTCTGATCAACCCAGTTATTCCTGATCACCTGCCTAGAAATTCCTTTGATTATCGTGGAGGCCTTTCACTAGAAGGTAGATTCATGCAAAATGGTAACGTTGTTCCTTTGTTTCACGGTCAACCACCTGCAGTATTTCCAACAGCCATTGGCAATCCTTCACCTTCTAGTTTACCCTCACAAGCTAACATGAGGAGGTTTCCAGCTATGCCAGAACATCACGAGAGTGGACTCTTCACCAAGGACCAGGTAAGATCTTTCTCCACAAGATAATCTACTGGATCTCAGTGATGCTCATAATGCTCTAATATGATCAAGTATACTAATGTGGATCTACAAACTCTGAACCTTCAGGGAAGAGTCTTCCTGTGAATGAACCTTACTTGTATTTGGAATGTTCGTTGGTCCTTCAGTGTTAATGATTAGTGTTACCACTTGTTTCTGGAGAAGTTTCCATTTTCATCATTTGTTTTCTAGGAGTGGTCTACTGTTAATGTAGATGTTAATAAATCTCAGTATTGCAATGTAGATATGGATGGAATCGAGATGGAGGTATGAAGGACTGAATGGATTGGAAGGTCCGTTCACTCTCGCCCAACTGTCGCAGTGGTTTTACTCCGGTCAGCTCTACAGCTCCTTGAAGGTATATTTTCTAATATTACAATGAGTCTGAATAACGTGTAAGAGCTTATATATAGACTTCTTTTATGTTATCTACAAGGAGGAATAAGTTTCCGATAATCAGTTGGGTGTGATGAGCAAAAGCAACTATTATGCCGGAAATGTCACATTTGGTTGGAAGAGATTGTAAATATGGTGGTTTGTTCTTGATGACGCAATATAGACTGAAGTTTGAAAATTTCAACAACTGTAGTAGTGGTCTTTGGGATCTTGCTGATCATCCAGTCGAATCCTTTGCAAGATTAAAAGGCTGACACTTTGACTTTCGGCTATATTGTATTCCAAACAATTGCACTGCTTGAAAGGGCAGTTTCATGTTGTATGTCGAACTTAAGCGCATGACTTAATGGTAAACATTCATATATGGCACTTATGACACTCTTTGACTCTCATCCTATTTACTTGTATCATAGACAAATTGAGTTGTTTTCAAGCACAATCTCAACGATCGTTTTGGTTATCCAACGAGAAAAGAAAAAACGTGATTTGCGTAAGTATCGAGATTTGTTTCAGAATTCCAAATTTGACATTGTATAATTTACTTTTTATCTGCTTGAGGTCTAATGGGGGCGAGGGAGGATGTCCAGGGTGTATTATCCAGTTACTCCTAGTTGACCAAATTTGGATTTGATTTTTCGAGAGCTAGTTTTTCACTGATGTGTAGTCCATAAGTGACTTGGTCCTTTTCCCTGGTGGCTGTGTTCTCTAAGTAGACATTTTCGGCATGAAATGTGGTTGATAAGCATAATCCATGCTCCATGCATCGTGGAGTTCCTTCCTAATCCACGGTTCAGTGGACTTTGTGTTATCCGTGGGCCTTCCGAACATGATTTTAATAAGAATTTGCACTAAATTCCAAGCCAGCATGGTTGACACCCTACTAAGTATACCTAATGTGCAAGTTGTATGATTTGCCTAATAAGGACCTAGTCAATACTTGTAAGAATCATTTCCTGTAAGGTCTATATGTTTTGCCAGGCTATAGACTTCTCTTTTGTTGCATATGACTCATAAGGTAAGATCATATTAAATCTGATGCTTACACTAGTGAAAGCCTGTAAAATATAAACCATGTTGGATATTCTTTGTATAGTAATTTTCATACTGAAATATCGCTCGAATGTTTTTGCAGATTCATGACTCTCTCTTGTGCATAGGACCTTTAGTGTTGGAGAATCTGGTGTCAATGGCACATGCAGGTGTTTTGTCTCCTCATTTGTTGAGCAAGCCAAGTCAGGTTCATTCTGGAATTCCACTAGATTCTGGTTCACAATGTATGGAAGTCAAGGCGAACAGGAGTTTTTCGGGGAAAACCGTAGATCTTTCTGTTGCTGATGAAAGAAATCCTGATCTTACTCCTCTCAACAGTTGGAAGGCTACTGTTACAAAAGACCACAAGGTAATGAAAAATAACATAAACCAAGTCAAGGATGTTTGTTACAACAACTAAATAGAGGAATCTTTTGAAAACGATTTTGGTAAAAGGGTATGCATAAACACGGTGTATCTTTGTCCAATGTCATCAAATTACTTCTTTCTTTCTTTTAATATCTTGATCTGGAAATCAGATAGGGATAATCTTATCACTATTGTTAGCCGTAGTGCATACGTTATTCCCAGATAGAAAGAGTTCAATTGACTTCACGCAAGAAGAGATGAATTACTCATGGACTGGCTACAGCAGTTGCAGGAAACTTGTCCACCTGGACTCCTAAACGAGAAAAAATTATCAGAAGCGGGATCATGCCCTCCTGGCTTTGAAACATGTCCACCAGGCTTTGAGTTTGTAAGGAGTCCACATCTTGCAACATCCCAAGAAGCTAAAGGCAGTCCTCCGTGTAAAGCTTCATTGTGGCAGTCACCGTCACTACCTCAACACCGAGCATCGGTAGGCTTGAATGATTCGTTAACTTCAGTTAGTGTCGTGAACAAAACTAGAGAGAAGAACAAGAGCAAACAAGAATCTTATTTATACTGATGGATGATTCATTCGCACTCACAAACTCTACTTTATAACCCCAGCTGTTGTGGATAAACATTCTAGTTGTTTATATTGGATTTCATGGGAGTATGTTGAAAAACGGTTTCTCACAAGGTATTGTTTCTTCAGGCATCAGAAGCAGTAACAACGAAAGTTTCTACGCAAGAAGTCCTACCTTCAGATCCACGGCAGGAGTCCGCTGGGATGATGATCAAAAGGATCACACCATATAGTGAAGTGGCCTCTGTTGTTTCTCCAAGGAGTTTTACAACAAAATCAAACACTGTTGTCTGCTCCACAGACCTCACAGATGTGAAGGACAAACTTCCTTCTTCTGTGAAATCAGAAGACTTTTCCATCAAACGACATAATACCATGGACAAATTCAAAGTGTTGGTGGGTGGTCATTGCAATGGTGTGGAGGCAGGTTTTTTAAAGCTGAAGAAAGTGAAATCGGGCAGAGATCTGGCAGTTCCAGTGAAGCGACATACATCTGAATCCTTATCAGGGAGAGATTTGGCCGTTCCAGTAAAGCGACATATCTCTGAGCCCAAGCTGAACAGCTTATCCATTTCTGCTGCAAAATGTCAGTCTCGGATGCGAGCTCATGTCAGCGAGAAGAGGCCGAACACAGGTATATGTGGACATACAGTTGCAGGCAGTCGGGTCTTGGTGGAGAAAGAGACAGTGCAGAAAGGGGAGCTTAGTCCTGACTATGCCCGTAAGGGTGACCCAGTCAAAGAGGAAGCTAAGGTGAAGAAATCTGGATGTAATCCTGAGTCGGTGGCTCATCTCCTGCCTGATTGCACTTTAGCTTCAAGCAAATTGGAGCAGATAGATGAGACGAAAAGATCCCTCCTTGAGAATCAGACAGTTTGCGAAGAGAGATCAGTGGTCGGTGGCGAATTGCAGAAGATCCTAAAGAAGCAAGTCAAAGCTTGGAAGAGGAAGACTCTTTTGGATTTGGTGGATGGCCTTGGTGGGAGGAATAGGAAACGGAAGGTCAAAACATCTGACGGTAGTAGAAGAGTAGAAATTATTGAGAAGCCCTCAAGTCTTTCTGCCTTCAAGAGTTTACAAATAGTAGACAGGCCCTCAATGAGAGATAGGAAATTAATTCTACTGGAGTTGGCTAAAAGATCTCGGTTTCAGAAAGACGTGAACAAGGTTCAAGGTTATGAAACTTTGCTAGGGCTGGTGAAATCAAAGGACATGGAAGTAGATAGTCTTGTAGATGGTGACCCAGAGTCGGAAGATGGGTCACTATGTTCTCCTAGAAAGCTTGCTATTGCGAGTCGGATAGAAGCGGAGAAGGACAGGAAGAAAATAATCCTCCACTCAGAGGCCATCTGTCCAGGTGATCTTCCTGCTACGTACATTAGGGATGAGGACTACACTCCTGATCAGAAAGGAGGTAGTCAGAGAAGGCCTTCAAGTTTGGATAAGAAATTACTTCTTGCAAAAGATCTTGAGAAAGCCAAGGAGGAGAATTTGCTTCCCAGGCAATCGGTGATCACAGAAGAGGCCTCCAACTTTTCTAAAGAAATGGTGGCTGTTACTGCTGAGTCTATGGGTAGTCCACATAGCTTGTCAAGTCCAGAGAGAGAAATTCGCGTTGTGAAAAAGAAAACGAAGCGGGGGAAGAAACTCGTGGCGAATAGGGGGTCGAAGACTTTGGAAGAACTCTTGGATTCACCGCCCAAGGTAGTGGATGCGGGTATCGATCGAAGTCTGGAGATGTCGTCAAGTTTGACTAACGCATTACAGGGTGCTAGTAACAAAGTGAAGGGTCAAAAGAATGACGTACTCCAGAAAGAGTCACTAACTGCAGAAGAGCTTTCTCATTCGCATCATCGGGAAGGGAAAGTCAGTATTGTTCCCCTCATGGAGACAGATGTGATGCCTGCAGATTCGGCTGGGAAGGTTTTTTTCAGGAAGGGCCAGTTGAAGGGTAAGAAGAAACTTGTCCTTGGGAGAGACTCCACAAGCTTGGAAGAACTGGAAGACCTGCGAAAGGGGCCAGACGGTGGTGTGAATGGTCATTTCCTAGGAAATCAAGAGAAGCTTCCCAAGTTGGCAAGAAAAGTTGCGGTGAAGGGCAAGAATATACCAGCACTTGAACAACATGCAAAGACTCTTCTACGGACTCCCTTTCTGCCTCAAAATGGGGTCGATATTGATTCCAGTCAAAATCCCCAATTTCTGGATAGACCTCAAAGTCCGACTGGAAAAGCGCGTATCGTGAATGGCGAAGTGAGGGATACACAGAGACCAAGTCCCATTAAAGAGTCATCAAATCTGGAAGAGTCCTTAGATGTACAGAACAACGGGACGGTTAAGTTGACAGGTCAGAAGCGAACGAAGCGAGACAGCTCTCTGAGTTCTGCTAAGAAAGTTCGTGTCGAGGGACATGTTACTGGAAACAAGAACAGAATGCCTCAGAAAGGTCGGCTGACTGTGCCTAAGCTACCCTGTGCATTGAATGATGATGGTGTTGATGAGCTAGAGAAGGAAGAGATGTTTCAAGAACCGGAGATTGTTGGTGTTGACATTCCGATCTATTGTGTCAGGGATAAATTTTTTAACCCTGAAACAATTGATAGGAATGATACATCACACGTTTATGAGGGACAAACTCTATCAACGGAGGTTGGAACAGCGTTCCGGGTTCCGGTCAGAAAAGCACTTCTTTCGGAGTCGAGGCAGTGTGGAGATCCGGTTTCAGCGGAGGAAGTAGAAAGTGGGAAGTGTGCAAGGTGGAATTATTCAAGTTCGTCGTTGCTGGAACATAATAATAGCCATGAAAGACTTCATGTTGCTGACCTATCAGCTGAGGAACCAATAGAGGGGAAGAAGAAGTTTAGAGTGGAGAAGGCTGCTGGCGTGAAAAACCCTCCTGTTTTAGAAAGGCATCAGAGTCCAAAGAAAAAATTTGGAGACAGATTTCTTATTCGAAAGCACGAACTTGAAGGCAGGGTTCGTGTTAGTGATGAAGATAAGATTTTAGAGAATACGCCAAGGTTTCAGAACAGGGCGAAGCTTGCCCTTCTAGATGTAGGGACGTGTATAGGCCAGACATCCGCGTCTGCCAAGTGTGCTCCGCGATATTCTCCCTCTGACAGTAAGGCAGAGGCAATACTGACTAACGACACTAGTTATGTTGTTCAGCCGCCGGCGAAGAAAAAGATTGAAGGTCGTGAGCACAAACAGGCCAGGAAGGGCAAGAAGGCTTTGCACTACAACGATTATGTGGAATTGCTGAATGAAAAGTGTTCGAGAGCTTCCTCGAGGAAGAGCGATTCGTCAGCCCCTGATGAAGCGAATGAAAGGCTTGCAAATGGTCAGATCTCAGAACTGAATGGAGTTAGATTTTTATTGTCTATATATGTTATGTAATCACCCTGCGGACTGTTACCTACTTATAGACTTGTCTCATATTAGCATAGATACAGTTGTCTTTTCGCGCTAGACAAGAGCAAATGTAATTCTTCCCCCCCATTCCTGATAACGTTGAGAGAACCCAGGGGAAAGGACCTGTTATTGAAAGTGGAGAAGAATTACCTAGTTGTCCCGATCATATCAATGGCCATAGGTGCTGCCTCCATGCTCGTTACTGCTTCTGAAGGTTCCCGGACTAATGTACGCATCATCACATTACCCTAAACTGCAATCATCGCAGTTAGGATTTTTTGTCAACTTCATTGCAATTTTCAGGTTTTTAACACTCATGTTAGTGATGATTGCCATTTGTACATTGTACTACCGTCTACACTATCTCGGTTCTCTCGGCTCTTGCTTTCTGTTTGGCGTCTCGTTTTTTCTTCATAGTTGAACATTGCTAGGCAATAATTGACATAGGTCTGGGCAGCAGCCACCGATATGTCTTTGGTTTGTTAGGCTTCGAGTTATTCTAGGCTTTATTTCGCGCTTTCCATAGCAGAAACGTATGCACCTCGGTCTCCACTGATGAAGCAGGCGAGTATATTTGACGGGATTTTAATGCTTCCCGTTCAAGTATTGTTGATGGTCACTAGATGCCTTTCTTGCGTCGGACTTCCATGCTGCTCAGTCCGAAGAATGTCATATAGATATTTCTCCTACTTACTTCTCTCACTCGGTTCCATTTTCCACCGTTTTTATGCCCTCTGTCTTTTATATGCATGTTTGCTTATTTGTTGCTATTCGGTTGCCATCGTTTTCTGCTCTTTGCTCTTTGTCTTCATGTCTCTTTCCACACGCTACCACTTAGTTGGCACCCGTGAAACGTACCACCTCGGTCCTAGATGTTTTTGGTCCCCTTGCATGTTAACCCCCTGCGGTTGATCATGTAATAGGTTAACTGTATTCCCGTCTACCTTTATCTTCCACGCACTCTTGCTCGTGCACTGAGTTCACTTTGTCCCTAAACCCTAAACTCTCCATTTCTTATTTCCATTAGATTCTTCATCCTTTCATCTCATACACGTATGTTCATTCGAATCACTGTTGTTACCTCTTGTAACCTTGATGGTCATCCTCGGACCCTAGATACTTCGTATCCATTCCCGTGTGACCAACTGTATTTCCTTCCTTATATCCACAACTATTCCCTTTTTTTTTCCAGAGGTATGCCATGGGATTCCTTTGTGATATCTCTCACACAAATCAAACTATATCCATAATTGGAGGTTCCGCAGTGCCTGTAGTTGGTCAACGTATCGATTCATGCTTAAGTTTACTGAAGTCACAACCATGGCGACAAACTTCTCGTTACGGTGCTTCGGAGTGATTTAGATACCCACGGATAATCACTGTTACTTCTTCTGGGTTGTCGAAGGTTGTCTTTGCACAACTTGTAAGGAGTAGGCTTTGCACGCGGTGATGACATGAAGTATTTCTTATCATGATTATATATGTTCCAGGGTCCTGAAATTGTCGAATTTCTATTAATATTCTTTGGACTTTGGTGCCAGGTTTTGAAGCTAGTGGAGAGGAGCGTCCATCTTTAGCAGGACCAATCAGCGGGCTCTTTGAGGCATTACCTAAGGATTATGTACACTATAGATCAACAACACCTTCTGCTGTGAAAACACATCGTTCACAGGGTCTTGGACCTGGACGGTCAGAAGGCCCGTCCATATCTTTACCTGAAACAGCAGGTCTTGAGCAAGCGTGGTCGGAAATGAGCTCACAGGACACTGTACCGTGCGCGACAAGCAAACAGCAGCTTAATGGCTGTTCAAGTTTTAAGGATGGGGTGCCAGACGTCTTCAGTGTTCAAGTTCTTCCTGTTTCTTCTCAAGCGATGGAGGTATTTGTCTACAATCGACCCAACAACTCATCTTTCACCGGGGCGAAAGATGATCTTATAGGAAGCCTTAAAGTTCAACAGGATTCCAACCTTCTGATATCAAGGGGATGTGCTAGGTGTTCCATTAATGGGTGGGAATGGCGAAACGGTATGGGGAAGAAAGTACGTCAGGAGGACCGGGTCCAAGCACGAGGTGCTCCTCGATTACAGAAAGTAGCTATCCTTTCAGGTGTGACTGGGCAGCGGCCTGTGACCAAGTCTCGTGGAGGAATTAGACCTGTGAAGCATACAGAAGTCGTTTGTGGTTCTAATGGGTTACGCACCATGGCGAAGATGCCCTTTAGTACTCCAAGTTCAGCACGTACCAATAGAGCTGCACTTCGGAAACTTGCAATTGCCGCAGAGGGTTCTGATGTTCTGAAACTCAGCCAATTGAAGGTAATCTTATACTTGTGTAATATTCCTGGTTTCAGTACATTCTTAGGCGTGGGGTTTTTTTCACTTAGAGAAGGGTTATACAAATTTCACTGCACTTTTTTTAAGTAAAACTCACTCAAACCTTGAGCTATCAGTAAACCTGGTTGATTCTATCTGAACGTAAATCCATCCCAGAACATTACAGGAGAAACATTGTTATGAGGATCTTGTGCAGGCGTTCAATCTGCAGGAAGTCACGTCTTTCTTATTTGTGAATGTTGGAATTATTCTTCAGGCAAGAAAGAAGCGTCTGAAGTTTCAGCGTAGCAAAATCCATGAATGGGGTTTGATCGCTGTGGACCCAATAGATCCTGAGGACTTTATCATAGAGTATGTGGGCGAACTCATACGTACTAAGGTTAGTTACCACATTTTGAACTTCTCTGAATGTTCTATTTTCTAAAGCAAGTGATTACAGTACAATGCTTTTGCCCATCCTGGAAGCCAATGTTGATATCAGGGATCAACTCAGTGAAAATGAAATCTGGGTTGGTTAGTGACCAGAAAGGTTGCTAGCAGGGTTGGTCCTAGCATCATTCATGAAGGTAGATTTCATTCATTGGAAACTTCTCAGAGTAAGTCATCATCCTTGTCTGTAGTTCATGGAAGATTAGTTAGTGGTACTGTACAGTTAATCTTGCATATCCTGATATGACGGGATTATTTGTTATCGCAGATATCTGATCTTCGAGAGCACCGTTACGAATCAAGGGGGATTGGCAGTAGCTATCTCTTTCGTATAGATGATGAGTTCGTGGTACGTTATTACTGTATCTTTTTATGGTTCTGTTAGTGATTAAGATTCCGATCATGTTAGTCCAGAGTTTATGGTTTGCAGTTGGACATGAGAAGGTATCTTGTGTACTTTAATAATTTATAACCAACGGAGTATATTCATGAGGTATCTGAGAATCTTTGTATGATGCGGGTAGTGCTTAAGATTCCGATCATGTAAGTCCTGAGCTTATGATCTGTTCTTAAGTCTCTACAATAATTTAAATGCATTCGATGAGGATATGATCACTTCCTCTCTTTAAACCACATGGACGTGTTAAGTGCAATCAGTATACAAAGTGTGATTCTGCATTAATCTCCAAAGACGCTTTTCGTGAGAAGGTTTTGAAGAACCAGGAATCATTTGAACCTGACCAGAAATTGTTACGTCTTCTGCAGGTAGATGCTACAATGCGTGGAGGTCTAGCGAGGTTCATCAACCACTCATGTGATGTGAGTTGCTTTCTTTCATTATTTTGGATTGAGAGCGCTTAACCTAATCAGTATAGTCTTCCGCTTAATGGATAATAATGCGGTTTACAACATAGGACCATGCTTCTATGTTTGTTTAACGTGTTGTGACTCATGACCAACCTTCTAAACCTTCACTGCTATCTTACTGTTCCCTGCGGTTTAGGATCGAGAAATCCATGCTTCCGATCTTTGTTATCCTCAGCTTTCAGTCAGCTTGTTTGTCTGTCAGTTTCCCATCGAAGTTGTCTTGGCTCAAATCTTACTATCGTGCAGCTTGTTTCCGATTGTATGGGGTTGGTAATGTGCTGGAAGCTATCTGCCTGTTTAAGATGTCAATCTATGCTTATACGAGTTTCTTAATTACGGTCACCTGTGGAAAAGTAAGAACACAACACAGTAAGAAGACTTAAATATAGTTTTCATCCTAGTTATTGATTTGATCATTTGCTCTGTATACCTCAAAGCTCTCACACCGTCGTTTTATAGGTCTCCTCATTCACATAAGCAGGTCCTTTCATCAGCATCGATGCATTGACAGAACTATTGGGTGTTTTTTATATTGCAGCCTAATTGCTACACAAAAATTATCACAGTTGATGGTCAGAAAAAAGTGGTAATCTATTCAAAGCGGCATATACGTGCTGGGGAAGAACTGACGTACGACTATAAATTCCCACTCGAAGAGAAGAAGATACCCTGCTGTTGTGGAGCTTCAAAGTGAGTAAATATTTTCAACTTTTCTTATGCAACTTGTTTACTCTGTGTACCCGTTCGAAGCAAGTAGAAGTCTTTAAAGCGGTGAACAGCTTACGGTAATTTTGATCCCTCTTGGATTTTGTGTCTCAGCTATATTTTGGTAAGAGGCATCAATTTGATAAATATCTAGATATTTGCAGGTTTATGTGACTGCTGTTGATTGTATGTGTGACAGGTGTCGGGGTTTTATGAACTAAGATCCACCTCGTGAGTTGATGAGTCTTGTTTTTCTGGAGTTGCAGTAAATAGCAATCCCTACGAGGTATGCTGTGTAAAGAACTAGCTGATCAGAAATTTGAGTCTTTATTCATAATTGCTGGTACTGAAGGTATTTTGGGGTTAATAAATTTGGTTTACTTTGACATATTTACAGGACATGTAGATGGATTCAGCCATTTCGAAGAGAATTTTGGTGCTGTGGTGCTTCGTGACACCTCCAAACATATTCGCAAGGTGTTTTTTTGGCTCCCCCAAAGTCCTAGCTGTTGAAGAGACCACTCTATATAGTTTTGTAGATGATCATGTCCATAGTTATGAGGTAGCAGACAGACAGAGCTTGCGTTTGGCTGTCCAGGGATATCGTTATCTGTTTTCATAAAGTTGTTGGGTTCACTGCCTGAATTTGAAATCCTCCTCAAGATGAATTTTTTCTCAGTGGAGAGATCGAGGTTCAATTCAAAATTGACCTTTAAAAGTTTCTCAATTCTTCGGCTTTAAATGAATCCATGCTCATTTGTCCCAAAACAAATTACAAGCAACTGAGTTTCTGTGCTGTAGATAGCCATGTGGAGATGCATATAGCTATCTACTGCATATGCGGCATGTGTGCGAAAGTTAAGGGTAGTCGATTTGGTCTAAAGTTGTAAGTCCGTACGCAGTTGGGGGCACTTCGGTGATCCGACGGAGCTTCTGTTCTGTTGCCACGTGCTTATCAAAATCATGCAGTCAATTGTAGGAGGAGGGCAAGGCAAGAGATGCTGAATATAGCTTTGGACACAAAAGTAAGCCTTGGCTTCTGCAATCCCGAAGTTAATCGGGACCATTGTCGATGTTGGGTCAATGATGTTGACTTTCGTATGCGAAGACTTGTCAAATTACATTCTTGGTGGGTCATCTCTCCTTGCAGTATGAATGCAAACACGAGACATCTATGGAAGGAGAGAGTATCTGTAGAGTATGTTTTCTTGAATGAGTACTACTTAAAGCTGACATCTTATGGCTAGGACGTGCACTTTCATAGTGCTCTCATTTTGAAGATGCTTGTGACACGATCTTATGCATGTTTGTGTCCGAAAACTCATCCACTGGTATAGTGACAACTTCAATTTGGATCGCAGCTCCTAGTTCGGCTGACATGCTGAATATGGCATCAGTGGGCCTTAGATTTAGGAGATACTAAATTAGCTTAGCCTTATATTCGTTTTGTTATGATAGCAAGGTGCTCCCCTCTACATTTCAAGGTGAAAAGACATACATACATATATAATTTCAGTTCAGGCCTCCTGATCATCCATGCTCCTATCTCTCAACAACAATTAAATTTTCACACTCAGTCTGAAAACTGACTTGGTCTAGTTGCATTGATCGACTCAGACAATTTGATTCCGACTTCAGTACGAGTGAAGATTTTGTAGCAGGCGCTTTTTCTTTTGTAGGAAGATAGGAATTTCCAAATGAATTTTTTCTAAAAGGATCTCAACATGAAGTAAGGGTTGCCTTCACGTAGTCATGCTCCGGTTTGAGTAATTTGGTTTTACAAGTCGATATGAACACTTTCTAACACTAGTCTGTACTTGTTTCAGAATATTGTCTTCAGGACCTCTCTTGATCATGAAGATCCACTTATGAATTCACTGCAATTTCACCCGGAGACAGCACACAATTCAATGGCTTTGTGATGGTTATGAGTACTGTCCGAAGAACTACCCGAGGAGGATGAAACTCGAACCGAAGAGCCACTCGACAGATAAGCTTGGCTTACGGCGTTCTTGCTCGTGTGAATGATCTGGTCTTAATGCTACTGACATAGTTGGAGGCCCTGTTCTTGACTCCGTCTTCTTAGACGTCCGCATTCATTCTTCTGTCTATCTGTTATTGAGTAGAAGTTTCGAGACTCATCGTAAATAAATTTTCTACATTCTAGGAGGACATTTTAGGTTGTATTCGACGCTGGTTGCTTGTCTATTGTGGAATAAAGGAATGATGGTACACCTGGGAGTGGTTGCCTCCTCCATATACACCGCACCCTCATACAGTTTTGCTATGAGGATGCCATCTTCCTATACTAAAGCTTCATATGTGATTTGAAAGTCTTGGAGAGGATGTAGAAATCCCCTTGTCCGACGACCTGCTGTTGGGTTTTGCCGCATCCATGATTGCAATATATATCACTAAATTCTTACGAACATATGTCATTCTGCATCCACAGGCTTCTTTATTTCGACTTCCTTGCTCCATGATGATTATAAACTTGGTAAATGAATGGAACGTAGTTCTTATAGACAAGTTGGAATCTTTGATTTGAAACCTATATGTCAAAGTGTTGGTACGAAACGGCAACTCTCTCGTCGGTGGATGCGTAGATCACTGAAATATCATTAAGGTGTAGCAAGTTTTCCAGCTAACTAGCCTCTTCTTTTGCATTGATCTTTCAAATGCTAAGTCAAGAAGCTATAAGAGCAGGATGTTTTTCCGCATACTTTAGTCAGGGATGCGGATCAGAACTCGCAAAAAACGTGAGATGATATAGAGATGACATATATCGCGTAGTATGTTCCTCCGATGATGCAAATGTACATAGCTTCCTTTATTCTCACTGAGCAAACACAAGTATCAGCTAATACATCTTGGACAGGTTTTAAATACTTTAATTTCTGTTATTGCAGGTTTCGCTTGAGTGACAGAGGTGAGGTGAGATATGCAGGGACCATATCGGAATTAGCGGCAGCTGCACTATCAAAGGTGCAGCTAGTAGAACACGTCAAATATGCATGGACTTGCGGGTGTAGCTGATGTTTGCCTTCTAATTTGACGGATCGTGTGCAGTACCAGCCGAGCAAGTTTCGAGATAATATTTGTCCTCCGAAGCACTAAGATTAGTTTTCACTTTGATTTAAGGGTCCAACGTTCTCAAGCAATATACGTCGTTCCGGGGTACATTTAGGGTTCACAAGAAAGACGCTCGCCAATCATGTAAGTCATTGAACGAAAGGATCAAAGTATGGGAGGAGAACCTCACGTTTACCTGACTTGTATTTTCCTCTTTGATCTAATCATAGAGAATATCTGGCTCCAGAATGTGGCCATGATATATGAAGATGAGAAAGTTAATTTACTCCCAAAAGAAGTGATCTTATTCAACAGTGGTCTGTATACACTCATGGTCTATCAGTTTCTCCTTCTGAAGTAGATTTTCTCAATATGTCACACAATCTTCAAAAAATGGCTGAAGTTTTCTCTTCATACCTTTGTAATTCCCCATGAAAGTTGACTTTACCTACTTGATGGTTATGTGACTACGTAGTCTTCGCCATGTTCCTATTCTGAAGCTATCCTCCAGAGCTCACCCACGACTGCCTCAAAGTTGGCCAAAAATACTACTTACGTGGGATCTGTAAGTGCCTAAAGGCGGTTTAAATACCTTCGCAATGATCACACGAGCTTGTCTCTTATCTGAATGATTGCAATGTTGATCCTGCCTGCTTTAAAACGCAAGGCCGGAAGCTTAGAGTTGATATTGATATGAGGCCTATTCGTAGGTGCCTCACTTCTCAGAGTCTCCATCGTGGGATTTTGTATTGCAAATATTGTACGGTTAAAGACTTTGGCTGGACCGGTCAGTGTCACTCAACAGTGTTCTCTTTCGGAGAATGCAACGTTTTCTTTCAAGAACAGGTTTATGGTAATTGCACAAGGACCTGGGGGTCATTGAGCTGTGGTCTGACATTCTCGTTGGAAGTGGCCCCATGTGTTTGTAGATATACTTCTTCGGTTTTCTTATGAAGATGATGCTGTCTCAAACCTCGGAAGTTTTATAAATAGGTATTTTTTGTTTTTTTTTCTGTAGCAGGTTGTGTCAGGGCCTTGGGCAGATTGACTTCTTTTTAGCGTATTTTGGAGCCGATTTCCTTGCTAGGCAACATTACCTAAAACTGTCATAGGTACTTGAAATGAGGGAGTGCGCGAGAGCCTACCTACTAGGCGACATGGGCTATCACTCTCTTTAGCTTAATGTATAGTCTATTTTAGGTAACATGTTTCCATTGCTCTAGAGAGAGCATTAGATGGTGCAATCCATAGGAGAGCAATCACGTTAGGTGATGCTTCTTCGGATGCTCCTATTGTTTGTAGACCTTTTGACTTGGATAGTTCAGATATCTTAGGTGCTGTAAGACATATTTCCCAATGTGATACTATTGGGGCCTAGCCCCATGTTACCGGTTTGGTTCCATCCTTGTACCATTTGATGGGGTCTTCCCATCCCTTTTGTTATTATACTTTCCCGACTTGAAATTGAGATTTGCCAAAAATTAGAACGACATTGATGTAGTTCTAATTTTTGGATGCATCAATCAGAGAATTTGGATTTTTCATAATTTAAAAATTTATTGGGCAAATCTCAATTTCAAGTACCTATGACAGTTTTAGTTAATGTTGCCTAGCAAGGAAAATGTACATAGTATTAAGTAGCTTGCAATAATTCCAATTTTTTACTTATCAAATTTTTGCAATAATTTGAATAATTTTAATCAAAGTTAAGATTTTTCATTTTAGATATTTGGTACATTTAGGCAAATTTTTTTCATATACGTGCAAACCCATCATTCAATCAATCAATATGTGCATGCAAAATCAAGTTGCCATGCAATGTTATTTTATTTGTGTATCCGGTAGTGTTATATGATAACTTGGAAGTTATTTTGTATATTTTGCAATCTTGGACTAACCAATTCCATTCATTTTGCCATTGATGAATTATTCTAGAATGGAACTAGTTTTGTTTGTGTTGTATTAGGGAGTACCATAAAAATTTCCAACAACAACAAAAAAAGAAGTTGAAAATGGGGAAGCTTTGGTGTTTTATAGGAGAGAGAAAGAGGATGTAGAAGCTTTTGTGAGGGACTTCAAGAAAACATATATAGGAAACAATGAGAGAAGGAAACCTGAATGGACTATCCTTTTGCCCGACTTCTTGGAGGATTCCGCATTGAAGTGGTACAATGAGTACAAGAAGAAACATGTAGAGAAAGACACTTGGGAGAGTTTGACAAAGAATCTTGTTGAAAACTTTCTTTCGATGAGGAGACATCATCTGAAGACACCTTGGATGATGATGTTCAAGTACAAGTTCTTGCTGCAATGTATTTACTTCCTAGGCCAGGGGTGGTGAAAGATCCCGACAAGATGAAGATGAGTGAAAAGGAGATTACTTGACGGCTCTCCACTCTCAAGTTTAGTTCCAAGGTTACTGCGGAGGAAAAGGCAAGGTTCTTGGATATATTTCATAAATATATCCATATTTTTGCCTTTAGCTACAAGGATTTGAAGCAAGTAACCTTAGAAACTCATCGCATTGAGTTAGAAGAGAAAACTCGTCCACTAGTTAGAAGCAATGTCGGATAAATCCACCAAAGGTTGTGGTGGTGATGGAGGAGATCGACAAGCTAAAGAATGCCAATTTCATCTATGAGGTAGAGAATTCTGAATGGGTTTCTCTTATTGTGATAGTCAAGAAGAAGAATGGTAAGCTACGTGTATGCGTAGATTACAAGAAGTTGAATGCTATCACAAAGAATGATTATTATCGTTTACCTTTCATAGATGAGATTCTAGAGGAGATGGCAGATCATTAGTGATATAGTTTTGGAGATGATTATAGTGGTTATAACCAAATTCAAATTGCTCCTGAAGATTAGCTCAAAACCACTTTTATCATGCCATGGGGAACTTTTGCCTTTTGGGTAATGCCCTTTGGTCTATGTAATGCTCCAACAACTTTTTAGAGGTTCATGAACAAGGTGTTTCAACCTTTTATTGGGAAGTTTGTGAGAGATTTCATAGATGATTTTTGTGTATATGGGAAGAAGGAGGATCATTTTGATCATTTGGTCAAAATTCTATGATGTTTGAAGAAAGCCAAGGCCGTGCTCAATCCAAAAAAATGAATTTTTGGATGTGAGGAAGGTTTGTTGTTATGGCACATCATCTCCAAGGATGGTATAACGGTGGATCCAGAATAGATGAAACGCATCTTCGACGTACCTTTTCCAGTGATGTTGACCAAGTTGAGGTAATTTCTTAGTATGGTGGGATACTATCGACGGTTCATCTTTTCCTTCTCCAACAAAGCTTATGCCTTGACGATTTACATGAAGAAGGGGATGGATTACGATTTAATCCTCAAGGATGGAGAGATAGCGGTGACGTTCAAACTTCTTAAAGAGGCGTTGGTAATGGCTCCTATTTTAGCCAAACCGAATTGGGATAAACCTTTCATTATCTACACATATGCATCAAACATTGCTATAGGATGCACTCTAAGTCAGTTAGATGATGATAATCATGATCATCCATTTGCGTATGCTAGTAGACAGATGGTGTAGGCTGAGAGAAACTATTCAGTGACAAAAAGGGAGGCTTTAGCTGTGATCTTGTCACTCAAGAAGTTTTGATACATACTGTTGGGAGGGAAATTTACTATGGTTACCGACCACAAGGCTTTGAAGTACATTTTCAACAAGCCTAATGCTGAGCGTAAGATAGCTAGATGGAAGTTGTTACTGGCGGAGTTTGATTACATTATTGAGGATCAATCCGGTAAGAAGCATGCCAATGCTGATTTGATGTCTCGGACATACCATGAGGAAGAAGATCAACCAATGGATGATACATTTCTAGATGAGAATTTGCTGATGATGGACACCATAACAAAGGTACCGGCGGAATACAAAGGGATATGGGATTTCATCTTGGAAGAAGAGTTTCCCCAAGGCATGCATTCATGGGAAAGCAATGCATTGATGAAGCGATGTGAACCTTATACCATCATAGAGGACATGTTGTTTCATCAAAGAGCCAATTTTTTACTTAGACGGGCTGTTGGAAGGGAGTAGTCAATTCAACTCATGAAGGAGTTTCACAAAGGCTAGTATGTGGAGGACACTTTGTAGGAAAGGTAACTGCATTTAAGATCCTAGATGCATGCTATCATTGGAAGGGCATTTTCAAGGATTGTGTGAAATTTTGCAAGAGTTGTGATGTGTGTCAAGCTTTTGCTAAAAAGTCCATGAAAACCCCTGTTGTGACATAACTTCCTATTTCAGGTTCTTTTGAGAAATGGGAAATAGATTTTGTAGGATCCTTGAATCTTACTCCTCGGGGTTACAAGTTCATTGTGGTAGCTACAGATTAAATAACCAAGTGGGTAGAAGCTCAATCTCTAAAATGTACTAGTGAGGAAGAAGTGGATAGATTTCTCTACGAGAGGGTAATAACTCGATTTGGATGCCCTCTAGAAATTATATGAGATAGAGGTGATGAGTTTGTTGGAAGCATTATACAAACCATGTAAGATTATTTTTCCATCAAGGCACGAGTGACTACTTCCTACAAACCCAATGCTAACGGGTTGGTAGAGTAAATCAACTATACACTTTGCATGATGTTGGCCAAAGATGCAGACATGGACGGGAGCAAGCAAAATTGGTACAAGAGGCTGCATGCTATCTTGTGGGAGTATCAGACGACTTGGAAGACATCAACAAGGTACTCACCTTTCCGTATGATATATGGTGTTGAGTCAAAACTTCCAATTTAATTTGATTTGACGACCTTCTTAATTATCCAACGGAAGTTAAAGAGGATGAATGGAGCAGAAGCTATCAAATCAAGACGTCAATAATTGTTGGAGTTGGAGGAGGCTCAAGCTGTGGCCATGGTATGTGTGGAGCGGGCTCAACAATTGCAGAAGAGGTATCACGATAATCCACTTGGGACGAAGAAGATGAGGTTTTCAAAGAAGGTGATTGGGTAATGCTTTACGACTCCATTAGATATAAGAGAGCAAGAAAGAAATTTCTTCCAAAGTACTTTGGTCCTTTCATAGTTCACAAAGTGTGGGGAAATTTTACTTATAATTTGAAGGAGTTGGGAGGACGACATTTTGACCGGATGAATCACGACAAGCTAAAGCCATTTCATCAATGATCAAATTCTTTCACTCCGGAGAGTGAAATCTTGATCAGGGGGTAAATGTAAGACCCATGGTTGTACATATAGGATGAAATATGAGTATATCTAAATTGTGACTAAGTCTATCTTAGTCATGACTATGTTCAGCTAGTTATGGGTTGTTTAGTAGAAATCAAGGAACAGATTCTATCACATGGGTATCTTGACTTTCCTTGATTTGGATTAGTTTTCATTGGTTGGACTTGGTGAAGACCCTTAAATCTAGAGACAAGATTGACTTGGTACACTAAAGTCAATTGGAGGGTAGTTGGGCTTCTAGAAGATCCAAGTGGACCAATTGCATGTTGCCATGTAACCTTTTCATTAGGGTTTGTGATCTCTATCTCATTTAAACTTGGTAAGAGAAAGTTACACGGTGATTACTTATAATTACTAGGGTAAGATTCTAAGTAGTATAAATAGAGAGGTTAAGAAGCACCTTTCAAGTTAGTTTTGGGAGAAGTTAGTTTTGTGATCTTAGTTTTGAAGAGACCTTATTTTGGGAAGCTTGGTTCGTGGAGAAGTCATGTTCGGGGTGGAGCCTTGATTTAATGAAGACTTTGATCACCAAAGTATCCCTTCCTTTTGAGTGATATCTTACTCTTTGTGAGAATTTGCATCATGGATTTGGACTTTGAGAGTTTGTGTAAGAGTGTGCATTAGGGTCATGGTCATAGGGTGGGAACAAGTCTTTCTAGATTCATGATGAGCTTCCAAAAAGCCATCGGAGGTAAACCTGAGTGAGAGTCAGCCAGGAGGTCACATTTTTGGTTCCGTTGCCGGGACCTCAATCTAGAAGGAGTAGAGATGTTTCGAATCTAGTTTATTGCACATGAGAGTGCAACGATGAGAACTCATATGGAGAGAACCGTGGGGGAAGAGCGAGCCATTTGTGTATCCGGTAGTGTTATATGATAGCTTGGAATTTATTTTGTAAATTTTGTTTACTTAAGTGTTGTTTGGGATGAGGCAAGAGTGCTATACTGCATATTTGGGAGGAAAACTTTATTTTCCAAGTCCTAACAGGTTTTGAAAGATAGCTCTCGAGAGAAAGTATACAGAGCTCATCAATTCGTGCAAGAGTGAAATAAGGATTTGAAACTTTGCATGAGTGTTAATTAGGAGCTAATCTACATGTGGGTTTAAATTTCGTTGGGAGATCATTTTTTTCTGAGAAATTAATGATACTTGAAGTATAGAGGTTATAAAATTGAGCAAAACCGCTTTGCTTTTCAAATGTTCTTTTTTCTTGTTTATGGTCATTCCAAGAGAGTTAGTGCATGAGTGAGGATGACTTGAAACTTATTGGAAAATTGGAGATCAACCTTTTTGGAAGATCCGGTTGTCTAAGATACCTCAAGGGCTGGACGTGATTGTTTCAGCGAATTCAAACACGAGGGAGTTCAGAGTGGAGTTTGAAGAGAGGACACTTAAAAGTTCCCCGAGAGCGAAATGTGAGAGTTACTTCTATTATGGAGAGGAGGGACATAAGCTTGTGAGTTGTCCTTTGAGCACCAAAGATCGGAGGTTGAGAGAGAGAAGAAATGTGGGAGAGCTAAACCTTCATCTAGGACCATCGTCTCCCCCATGAATCCAAGAGTGGAATCTATTGTGAAAATTGTGATGTGACAAGACTTCCCTTAAGACACGAATGTAGTGGTGTGAAAGCTCTGTTGGAGTCACTAGTGGAGGGCTTTGAGGATAAATTGAGTGCAGACACCAAGAAGTTGAAATCTCCCGGTGGCTCAAGTTCTAACTAAAGATGGAGATCATTTTCAGAATGATTGAAAAGGTGTCGATGAGATAAGACTCATAGTGTGTCTTGGAGAAGAAAGAGCCATGGCAATATTGGGCCAACCAATTCCATTCATTTTGCCATTGATGAATTACTTTAGAATGGAGCTAGTTTTGTTTGTGTTATATTAGGGAGTCCCATATAAATTTTCAATAACAACAACAATAAAAGAAGTTGTAAATGGGGAAGCTTTCGGTGTTTTATGGGAGAGAGAAAGAGGATGTAGAAGCTTTTGTGAGAGACTTCAAGAGAGCATGTATAGGAAACAATGAGAGAAGGAAACCCGAATGGACTATCCTTTTGCCCGAGTTCTTGGAGGATTCCGCATTGAAGTGGTACAATGAGTACAATAAGTAACATGTAGAGGAAGACACTTCACAAAGTTTGACAAAGAATCTTGTTGAAAACTTTCTTATGGATGAAAGTTATGAGAAGGTGATGTGTGAAGTCACCTTTTTGAAGCAAGGAGAGAGTGAGAAGGTGAGGTCATACGTCAAGAGAACAGAGAAGATGGAGTCACATTTTCATGTGGTGTTGAGAAAGAGTGGAGATGAGGTGGAGCCAACCATGGTGAGGATTGTGGCGATGTTGACAAAGAACTTCATTGGAGGTTTGAAGCCTCAAATTCAAAGCAAGGTGAGATATGAAAAGCCCTCTTCTAAGGTTGAGGCTATTCTCATTGCTATTCGAATGGAGGAGAGCCTAGAAGACGATGATTCTAGCTTGGTGGCTAGAAAAGCATCACCACCTATTGTGGTAAGAAGTATAACTCTAACTGTTGTTGCTACGCTAGTAGTAAATACTCTAGTGGTAGATTTGCACCATGAGTTGAAATCTATCACGGAAACACTTGTTGATCTCAAGATTAATGTAGTACAACTATGGGAGAGGAGGAATCAAAATGTAGGGGGAGGATCTAGAGGGTATGGAAATTATACTCCAAAAGGAAATCCACTGCAAGGGAACTTCACAGTTTCATGCTTTAGTTGTGGAGGCCCTCATTTCCAGCGGAATTGTCATACTCCTTGACCTCATGATGGAGTTAGACACAATCCTACTCATGCTCCAAGTCAATCGAAGGATAAGGGAGTAACGTCTATTGATGTGTTTCCTCATTAGTGCACGTTTGAGAAGGGAGAGAGCTCTATAAGTTTGAAAGTAGATATTCTTGCATTTGAAAAGAAGAGAGCAAGATTTGTAGAGGAGTCCATCTCAAGGGAAGATCAACCAAGCCGGAGCACAAAATCTAATGGCGTGAGTCAACCAAGAGCACCGAGGAAGAAGTTGGGAAGGGATGATTTCTCTATTTCATCTACACAACTCAAATACAACGTGGTGGAGGATGTGGGGAATCAAAAAGCCAATATAACTGTTCGCCAATTGATTGCTCTAAATTCTACGATAAGAAAAGAGTTGAGGAGAGACATAATCTCCAAAAGGACCAAGAAGGGACGATCCAAGGGGAAAGCTTCCATGACAAATGTTGGAGTAGGAGTGATGGATGCTGCTGCCTTGGAGGTATGTACTCATGCTTCAAAGATTAAAGTACGTATTAATGGACATGATGTTTAGGATGTGCTTGTGGATGGTGGATCTGCGATGAATGCCATGTTGGAACATTTGTTGGAGAATTTGGGGATGAAGCCTTCAAGACCTTCCAACATCATTGTTAGGATGGCCAACAAGCAAAAGGTGCGACCCATTGGAGTGGTGGACAAGGTGGTAGTAAGTGTGATGGGTGCTTGAGGAGGCTAGAGATGACTTGTTGTTAGGAAGACCTTGCTTGAGGGCGGTGAGGACAACTGATCAATGGCATAAGGGTTATCTTCATATAGGGCGAAAGAACCATCGAGTGAAGATCCCTCTCACAGGTGGCGGAGGAGCAGTCTCAAACTCGGATAGGCATACAAGTGAATACTCAGAGTCTAAAAGTGAAGAAAGTAGCAGCTTTTCAGAGGTTGACACCAGCATGTCGACCGATGAGGAGACATCATGTGAAGACATCTCAGATGATGATGTTCAAGTACCAGTTCTTGTTGCAATGTATTTACTTCCTAAGCCAGGGATGGTGAAAGATCCCGACAAGATGAAGATGAGTGAAGAGGAGATTACTCGACGGCTCTCCACTCTCAAGTTTGGTTCCAAGGTTACTGCGGAGGAAAAGGCAAGGTTCTTGGATATATTTCATAAATATACCCATGTTTTTACCTTTAGCTACAAGGATTTGAAGCAAGTAACCTTAGAAACTCATCGCATTGAGTTAGAGGAGAAAGCTCGTCCACTAGTTAGAAGCAATGTCGGATAAATCCACCAAAGGTTGTGGTGGTGATGGAGGAGATCGACAAGCTAAAGAATGCCAATTTCATCTATGAGGTAGAGAATTCTGAATGGGTTTCTCTTATTGTGATAGTCAAGAAGAAGAGTGGTAAACTACGAGTATGTGTGGATTACAAGAAGTTGAATGCTATCACAAAGAAGGATTATTATCCTTTAACTTTCATAGATGAGATTCTAGAGCAGGTGGCCGGTCATTATTGAGATAGTTTTGGAGATGGTTATAGTGGTTATAACCAAATTCAAATTGCTCCTGAAGATTAGCTCAAAACCACTTTTATCACGCCATGGGGAACTTTTGCCTTTTGGGTAATGCCCTTTGGTCTATGTAATGCTCCAACAACTTTTCAGGTTCATGAACAAGGTGTTGAACCTTTTATTGGAAAGTTTGTGAGAGATTTCATAGATGATTTTTGTGTATATGGGAAGAAGGAGGATCATTTTGATCATTTGGTCAAAATTATACGACTTTTGGAGAAAGCCAAGGCCTCGCTCATTCCAGAAAAATGCATTTTTGGATGTGAGGATGGTTTGTTGTTAGGACACATAATCTCCAATGATGATATAGCGGTGGATCCAGAAAAGTTGAAACGCATCCTTGATTTACCTTTTCCGGTGATGTTGACCAAGTCGAGGCAATTTTTTAGTATGGTGGGATACTATCGTCGGTTCATCTTTTCCTTCTTCAACAAAGTTTATGCCTGGATGGTTTACATGAAGAAGGGAACAGATTACAATTTAATCCTCAAGGATGGAGAGATAGCGGTGACGTTCGAACTTCTTAAAGAGGCGTTAAGTAACGGCTCCTATTTTAGCTGAACCAAATTGGGGTAAATCTTTCATTCTCTACAAGGATGCATAAAAAATTGCTATAAGATGCACTCTTAGTCAGTAGATGATGATAATCATGATCATCCAATTGCTTATGCTAGTAGATAGATGATGTAGGCTAAGAGAAACTATTCAATGACAGAAAGGGAGGCTTTAGCTATGATCTTCTCACTCAAGAAGTTTCGACACTATCTGTTGGGAGGAAAATTTACTATGGTTACTGACTACAAGGCTTTGAAGTACATTTTCAACAAGCCTAATTCTGAGGATAAGATAGCTAGATGGAAGTTGTTACTGGCGGAGTTTGATTACATCATTGAGGATCAATCCGGTAAGAAGCATGCCAATGCTGATTGATATCTCGGGCATACGATGAGAAAGGAGATCAACCGGTGGATGATACATTTCTAGATGAGGATTTGCTAATGATGGACACCATAACAAAGGTACTAGCAGAATAGAAGGGGATATGGGATTTCATCTTGGAAGGAGAGTTTCCCCAAGGCATGCATTCACGGGAGAGGAATGCATTGGTGAAACGATGTGAACCTTATACATTCATAGAGGACGTGTTGTTTCATCAAGGAGTAGATGGATTACTCATAAGGGCTGTTGGAAGGGAGGAGTCAATTCAACTTATGAAGGAGTTTCACGGAGGCTTGGTATGTGGAGGACACTTTGTAGGAAAGGTTATTGCATTTAAGATCCTAGATGCAAGCTATCATTGGAAGGGCATTTTCAAAGATTGTGTGGAATTTTGCAAGAAATGTGATGTGTGTCAATCATTTGCTAAAAAGTCCATGAAAATCCCTCCTTTGACATCAGTTCCTATTTTAGATCCTTTTTAGAGATGGGGAATAGGTTTTATAGGACCCTTGAATTTTACTCCTCGGGATAACAAGTTCATTGTGGTAGCTATAGATTATCTAACCAAGTGGGTAGAAGCTAGACCTCTCAAATCTACTAGTGAGGAAGAAGTGGGTGGATTTTTCTATGAAAGGATAATAACTAGATTTGGATGCCCTCTAGAAATTGTATCAGATAGAGGTGGTGAGTTTGTTGGAAGCATTATACAAGCCATGTTAGATCATTTTTCCATCAAGGCACGAGTGACTACTTCCTACAAACCGAATGCTAACGGTGTTGTGCTGTGACGCGGCTACTATGAAAAGATGATGACATGTGTCATCTTGATTTTGTTGTCATGGCGACACTTTAGGTTAGGATAACCGACAGCGCACTGTAAGGCTGTTAAGAGCCCACCGTTGGATCCACTTTGTAGGGTCAGGATGTTGAAAAGGCTCCAAGAGATATTATCTCTTGGAGCCTTTTCAACAGATATCAGATATAAAGCGCAGTCAGGATGGAAAGGGTATGGGAGAGAGTTAGACACATCACTTTGCTGACTAAGGAGCTTATATGATCGAAGTGGAGCCGACGAGGACATGGATAGAGGACAACATGATCCTCCAGATGTACCGATGCCTAATCCATTTGTGATCAACATCTGATGTCTTCATCGTGATCATTTTCGGGCGTGGTTAGTGTATTATTTTGGAGATAATTTTCTGCAACAAGTGATAAACTCTCCAGACCCGATTATTCTTCCAGTTGTTTCCTACGGCACGATTTGGGACGTAACAGTGTACGTTTTGATTAAGTTTGGGCGCTATGGATTTGAACTTACCAGTAGTGGTGGCTTTCAACACATGGGTTCAATCCATCACTATTGCTTACCGAAAACAAGTCATAAGGAGTTGATTGTTAGGAACTTTGGCGAGGAGTATTATTCTCAAGTTATAAACTCCCCGGTTCCGTTTGTAGTTCCGTTCATACTTAGCCGGTTTCGAGTTGTCATTTTGACTCTTTATTAGTGGCAACTCGTATTGTATATAGGATGGCTAAGTAGTGGGTTTAGGATAGTTGTAAAGCTCTAAGTTAAAATGGAGCTAATTTGGCCACACTAGAGGTCAAAATAACATTCTTCATTCTCATTGGTCTTGGAGTTTGGGCCAATGAGGGCACTTGGGCAACTTCTTTGAGGTTTTGAGGAGTTTTTGGAGACATTCGAGGGGGACATTTGGAGATCTGAGGATTGGGTTGGAGAGCTGACGGGACAAGCTACGACGTGGACTCAAGAATGGATGGATTTGAAGGATTTGTCACTCTGAAGTGGTGATTCAAAGTTAGAGTGAGAAATTTAGACCTTTGAGTGTATTTGGAGTGTTTCTGAGAATCTTACGAGGGTTTTGGAAGATATGAGTCAATAGAGATATAGTTTACGACTCAGGCTTGTGTTTTGATTGAAGTTTTGACTCGATTAGACGAGTTTTGAGTACGGAGTGATAGCTTAAATTTATGTATACAATCAGAATTGCAGGACTGCACTAACTGTCATGAAGTTATACGGAGATCATATCTTTTGATATTAGAAAATTCTGTCAATAAAACTTCGCACAATTCAAGTTACAATGATAAGTGATCTTCTTATGAAATATAAAAGCAATTGAAGTTAAGGATTGGGATGTGTGATGGGTTTTGTA
This sequence comes from Marchantia paleacea, assembly GCA_014180765.2. Taxonomy (NCBI): domain Eukaryota; kingdom Viridiplantae; phylum Streptophyta; class Marchantiopsida; order Marchantiales; family Marchantiaceae; genus Marchantia; species Marchantia paleacea. The sequence continues at coordinate 356,619 of MUAA02000129.1, forward strand.
CACAGGGGTCTGCATATCATCTTGTGATACAGTGTAGAAATCAACAATTGTTCTGAGAGATCTAAAAAAGAGAAACATATGAAACTTTTCTGAGAGATTGAAAAGGTTGTGAATAAATTTTCTGTGAAGTTGAAGCGAAAGTTATTGGTCGAATCATCGGATATCATAATCTTCTTCCGCTGAAGTACCGGTTGTAATGTGGAGTACTGAGGAGAAGAAGAAGAGATTGTCAACTAACATGAGGTTCTAGAGGGTTCTTCTATAGCCAGGCGCTCGGGCGTTCTCAGAGCAAAGAAATGTCCATGCGACAACGGGTTGGCAGAGCGAACCAACTATACGTTTTGCATGATGTTGTTAAGGATGCAGAAATGGATGGGAGCAAGCAAAATTGGGACAAGAGGATTATTCGAGCATAGTTCTTAAAATAAGTAGGATTTTTTTTTGGTTTTATTCAATAAAGTGATATATTTGGAACCTGATCAGTGTATTCTTCCAAATATATGGAAGTTAGTTGTGTAAAAATATAACTAGCAAGTTCACACAAGCGAGTCAATAGGAAATTAGGTTGCATAAATCGGTCGGCGGATCGCAAAAACGTTGAGCACAAAGCTGTATGCCAAGAACATGCGGAACCAAAGAGGCCTTAGAGAAAAGCAGATGCAATGTTGAAACGTTGAACCATTTGAGTAACGTTGGGGTAAAGTGCGGCCATGAGGAGAATTCGACCGCTCATTCTGATGGCAGATTGGACTCCGACGGAATTGCTACGGCTGAAGAATTTAGGCGGCGTATTTTTATCATGACGATAGGACTATGTGTGCCCCGAGCTATGCAATGAATTGCGGCGAAGAAAGGCAACGCCATCAATCGGGAGTAGGAAGTAGCTACAGAAGTGGGATGCGAAGTTGTGGACGAAGGCACTGGGACAGACATACAAGGAGGATAAAGGTGGGGTTGATTGGGAAAGATCAGCAGTGCACACGGCCTTAACGTTCAACAAGGCTAAGTGGTTCAACCCTCGAGAACGGAAGGGGACGAATGGGTATAAGATTGACTTGATCAAAGATGTATTCTGAAGAAAGGACGTTTTTACGTTGAACCAGTTGTTCTCACCACAGTGCAAGACGTACGTCAGCATGCATAAGGTGCGGATTGTGGAAGGTTTCGTGGGAGGAACCATTCGGGTTAACTGGGGAGAGATCTTCACGAAGAATATAGAAGCGATGGCCACTAAGTTGAGAGAGGATGACAAGAGTGTGGTGTATCTCTCTCCTTTTTTGGTGCACCTGTATGCAAAGATGGAGTGGCTGACTCCAAGATAAAGGCAACTATACCGATTGGAGTCTGGACTCTCAGACCTCAAAGTAGACATTGACGATGGCAGCAATGGGTCTACGAGGAGCTTGGGAAACAGTGCACCATCCGAACCACGATGAACTGGAGAAGTGATGACAGTCACAAAGGAGAAACTTGACTCGGATTTAGATCTAGAAGTGATTGGCTCGTCTAGGAAGAGGAAGCGGGTAGTAGAAAAAGATAGCCCTCCTCGCATTTCGACGGTCAAGAAGGGGGAGTTAACAAAAAAGAAAGTGGAAGAAGTAGCGCTCCCTAAGCCGTCTCGTCTGAAGGTAAAGGCGACAAAGGAAATTTCTGAACCTTTGGCCTTTGTTTTGCAGTTGTCTCAAAGATTGGAGACGGTGGTGGTCCTGATACTGTTGGAATTGAATGAGATGGGGCCAATGTACATGCAAGGGTGGGACCCTCAAGCATACGGTTACATGGACCTGGTCCATGTAGCTGTCTGCTTGAGGTTCCGACACTGTTTGGCAATTGACGGAGAATGTGGACAAGTTGTCCAAACAATTGACGGAGAAAGCCGAATTGGAGCAGAAGGTTCCAGAGACAAAAACGACATATGTAGAGATCTGCCGTATTTGGAGTACAGAGATCAGCTTCGTAGAGAAAGAGAACTCGCATCTTTGGGAAGCGGTGCAAGATCTGAAGAGGCGGTTGAATCAAGTCGACGTGGAGGCACATGCGAGGTTGAAGACTTTGGCAAATTAGTGTGCGCAACATAGATTACAAATTATCGGTGTGATAGAGTACAGACGCAGCAGTTAGAGCAATTGATGGCTGTAATGGAGAATCCGGGAGATTCAAAGGATCGAAGGAAGGAGATGTATAAAGCCTTGGGTCAAGATTTTTGGGAAAACCATGGCTCTTCATCGAAAAAGATCATGGCAGATGTACATGAAATGCAATAAGGAATTGATGCCTTCACGCGCGAAGCGGAGGTACGATCAAGCAACTTAGATGGATAGAGAAGATTTAGGAGAGAGCGATCCGTGTAGGAAGTAGTTATGAGTAGAAGTTAGGAAATTTTGTATAAATAGTCATAGGAATAAAGAGGTGGGATCTTCTTTCTTTGCAAGTGTTCAATTGATTGAAACGCAATTGTCAATCAGGATAGAACAAGCTTCAGGAAGTTCGTGTGATCGACATGCTGTTGGCCTCGATTGGTGTTTGACTCATGCAAAGATAGCCAGACATTTACCAAGGAGCCAACATTATGTAGTGTCATCCATAAGTACTTTTCTAAGAGCATTGCCTTGACTTCAGCTTGTAAGGAGAAGATCCCCATCACTTAGTAAACGGTGATTTCACCAATTCAGGAAACAATCGAGCACATGTGTCATTTGTGTGTGTGTGTGTGTCTTTGTTTGGATGGGAATGATATTGTCGATGGGATGGGATTTGTGATAGTTCTACCATCTCACTCTTTGGACTGTGAGGTCTAGAGCCACTAAAAAAGTCTAAACTCACATTCAATTCCTTGAAAGCTTATTCGGATCCCTTATTCCTTTGGGAACGAATCAGAAAACTACATTCTCGCTCATATTCAGATTACCGTGTCACTACAAGGCTGCATGCTATCTTGTGGGAGTATCACAAGACCAGGAAGTCATCAACATGGTACTCACCTTTCCGTATGGTATATGGTGTCGAGTCAAAACTTCCAATTCAATTTGATTTGACGACCTTCTTAACTATCCAACGGAAGTTAAAGAGGACGAATGGAGCAGAAGTTATCAAATCAAGACGTCAATAATTGCTGGAGTTGGTGGAGGCTCGAGCTATGGCCATGGTACGTGTGGAGCGGGCTTAACAATTGCAGAAGAAGTATTACAATAATCGACTTGGGACGAAAAAGATGAAGGCTTTCAAAGAAGGTGATTGATAATGCTTTACGACTCCATTAGATATAAGAGAGCAAGAAAGAAATTTCTTCCAAAGTTCTTTGGTCCTTTCATAGTTCACAAAGTGTGGAAAAACTTTACTTACGATTTGAAGGAGTTGGGAGGACGACATTTTGACCGGGTGAATCACGATAAGTTGAAGCCGTTTCATCAACGATCGGATTCTTTCACTCCAAGGACGGAGTGAAATCTTGGTCCGAAGATAAATATAAGACCCATGGTTGTACATATAGGATGAAATATGAGTATATCTAAATTATGACTAAGTCTATCTTAGTCATGACTATGTTTAGCTAGTTATGGTTAAGTTGGAAGAAAATATAGAGTAGCTCTTGGTGTGGTAGATGAGAACAACTATTTTGTTGTTTAGTAGGAATCAAGGAACCAATTCCATCACATGAGTATCTTGACTTTCCTTGACTTGGACTAGTTTTCATTGGTTGGACTTGGTGAAGACCCTTAAATCTAGGGGCGAGATTGATTTGGTACACTGAAGTCAATTGAAGTGTAGTTGGGGTTCTAGAAGATCCAAGTGGACCAATTGCATGTTGCCATGTACCCTTTTTATTGGGGTTTGTGATCTCTACCTCATTTAAACTCGGTAAGAGAAAGTTACATGGTGATTACTTATAGTTACTAGGGTAAGATTCTAAGTAGTATAAATAGAGAGGTTGAAAATCACCTTTCAAGTTAGTTTTGGGAGAAGTTAGTGGAAGAAGAGACATTGTTTTGAAAAGCTTGGTTCGTGGAGAAGTCATGTTCGGGGTGGAGTCTTGATTTAATGAAGACTTTTGATCACCAAAGTATCCCTTCCTTTTGAGTGATATCTTACTCTTTGTGAGAATTTGCATCATGGAGTTTGGACTTTGAGAGTTTGTGTAAGAGTGTGTATTAGGGTCATGGTCAAAGGGTGGGAACAAGTCTTTCTAGATTCATTGTTGAGAAATCGACTCTTTAGGAATCACTCCAAGAAGAGGAGAGCACACCAAAGGGACAAGAGAGAGTGTACATGAATGAGATGAGGAAGGCTTTGCCTTCCCTTGTATATATATAGGGTGAGTACAAGGAAACCCTAATTTCGGGTTAGCCCTAAACAGATCTGTACCATCAGTACATAACAACCCTAGATCAACTCGATGAGCTTGGGATATTAACACTCCCCTTCAAGCTCAACTGTACATCCTGAACTCCTAGACAATGTCGAAATGTAGCAAACGACTCTCTAGGTAAAGCTTTGGTGAAGATATCTGCAACCTAATCTCTTGTATGTATATATCTAAGATCTACTACACCTGAAAGGACCTTCTCTTTAACAAAGTGATAGTGCACCTCAATGTGCTTTGTCCTAGCATGAAAAAATGGGATTGTTGGCTAACATCATTTTGCTAATGTTATCGACTAGGATAATTGTAGGACTAGGATAATCTACTCCAATATCGAAAGCAAAGCAAGCGAAGCCAAAGCTGCTTCACAAGTGGCATTCATAGCACCACGATACTCGCCTCTGTGGAAGGCGGTGTCACGGTCGGTTGCTTCTTAGAAGCCCGACTCACGACCATACTTCCAAGTCCAAACGCATATCCGGGCGTGGATCTCCTGCCGAAAATGTCTCCTGCCCAATCAGCATCGGTGTAGCCATGCAGGCTCATCTCACCTCCAAATCTGTATCGAAGTCCAAAATGAAGTGTGGACTTCACATAGCGGAGAATCCGCTTAACCGCCATCATATGCGGTACCCGTGGAGCATCAGAAGGCGGTGACTAGACCAACAACATAGCTCAAATCCGGTCTAGTGATAGTCGGATAAATCAAACTCCCAACCATACATGCATGCGGGCGGGGGATACGCAAGTAACTCTCCATCGTCTAACTCTAGCTTTAGACCTTGTTGTAGAGGAGTGTCTATTGGTTTACAATCGGACATCTTGAACTCCTTAAGCTTATCTAAAGCATATTGGCGTTGTATTAGCCACATATCCTTTCCCTCTGTGATAAACTCCACACCGAGAAAGAATTTAAGATATCCTAAGTCTTGTATCTCAAATTCGGAACATAAGATACTCTTGATGCGGAAAATCATCTCCTCATGGTTCCCAGTGATAATTAAATCATCTACGTAGATGGAAATCATCACTACATGAACTCATGCAGTATAGTGATGAGTCGGAATGACAGACTACAAATCCAAGAGATATGAGAAAGGAATTGATCTTCTCATACCATGCTCTCGGAGCCTGTTTCAAATCATAGAGGGATTTCCTTAACTTACAAACGCGCGAAAGAAACTTCGGATCTTTGTAACCAGGTGGTTGTTGCATGTAGACTTCTTCATCGAGATCACCATTGAGAAAGGTATTCTTGAAGTCCATTTGATGCGATCGCCATCCCTTGTTGACAAACAATAGCAACCACCGTGCAATTGTTGCCATCTTGGCAACTGGACTAAACGTCTCTTCGTAGTCCACTCCATGCTAATGTGCGTAGCCCTTGGCTACCAATATGGCCTTGTATCGAGATACAGTGCCATCCGAGTTGCGCTTGATCTTGAAGACCCATCTGCAACCAATCGCTTTCTTACCTTGAGGTAAGTCCACCAATTCCCATGTTTGTTGGTGACGAAGTGCAGCAAGTTCTGTCTCCATGGCTTCAATCCACTCATTTTTGTGCATCGCCTCCTCAAGCGTACTCGGTTCTGGCTCAACAAGAACGTGAGTCATGTATGCATGATGATCAGCAAGGAAACTTTCATGCATAAATCGATGAACAGGATGCCGAACTCTCTCCATTTACGAGGCGTATCGGATGTCTTGTTTGTCGCCCCTTGCTCCGGATCTGAGGTTCCAACATCGTTGTTCTGGGATGCTTCATCCAACGGATGAATATATGTAATCCGTGGTGAGGACATCATATGTTGCAAAATAAGATGATCCTCAAGTCTAGGAGTCGATCTAGATGGTGCTCGGTGGACTTCATCCGTAGCAGCTCCACGTACAGTAGACTCAGCTCTAGACTGTGTGACTTCAGAAACTCCACTCTGTAAAGGTAGAGTGGACGGACTCCTTGGTGCAGTTTCAGCAGGAAGAGTGGGTATGACCGGAACAATCGCATGTGCATACCAAGATTGCAACTCTTCAAATACAACATCTCTACTGATATAGAATTGCCTAGAGGAAGGATTATAACATCTATATCCTTTCACCATATCCGGCTCCTCTGCCACGACCTCTACCTCGACCTCCAAAACCTACAAAAAACACACATTCTTGCGGGCTGGTCGAAGCACTAGTATTGTCCAGAATTCGCACTTCTTCTCCCAACATCATTGGGACTAGTTTGTCGAACTTCGGAAGAGGTTCTCTGGTTGAAATTGACGTAATGAACTGCTTGTACTTGGCAGGCAGTCCTTGCAATGTCGCACCAATAATCACAGTCGGATCAAGTTGAACATTGACAGATGCTAACTGATCTGCCAGTTGCTTGATGTGATTGACATAGTCACTAGCACACATCGAGCCTTTCTTGACCGTATTGAATTGATGTAACAAGCTGCGACTTCGAACACGTTCTCGAATGGAACATCTGTGACAATGCATCCCAAGCTTCCTTGGGTGTGTCACAGTCTTGAATGTGACCGGTCATCGAGCCTAAAATCGTGAACGCAATGTAATGGATGGCTTGATACGACCGCTTTCTCCACTCACGCAATGTCTGCTCACTGCGAAGATCACCAGCAACCACAATTAGTGCTTTCTCCTCCCCGGTCACAAGCTCCCATAGCCCCTGGCCTTGAAGGAAGGTCTTCATTCGAAATTTCCACATTTGGAAATTATTCTTATCGAGTTTCTCTCCAGTGATCATGCTCACGGATTCTGCCATGGTTGTGGTTACGAGTGGAAATCAGGACTCCAACACGTCAAGTACATGCACAGACACAAAACGAACAGAAAGAACACCTCCGTGACTACGGCAGAAAAACAGCTCCTCTGCATCTCGATCAAGAAACATGTAAAACTCCAAAAATTGACAAAATGTGCATGTCTTGACCCGCAGACAAAGAATGAAATATGTTCGCGATTCTGCGCCTGCGCAGTACTTAAGCAAAAATGACGAAGAAAGCTCGGATTGAGCTGAAATTTTTCTACTGGAGCAAAGGCTTTGCCTTTGCTCCGGTAGAAACCCTCAAACCTCTAAAAAATCTCGTTTAGGCCTCCAAACATCTCCTCAAAGATTTTGGAAAAGGCGATAACTACCACCAACAACTCCAAATCGCAGGAAAACTTCATGGCTACTAAAATCAACCATTCTGCGCAAGGCAACCCTCTTTAGGGAGTTGGGCGATCAGAAATAGGTTGAAAATGATCATCTTGACCTCCGAAAATGCGATTGAAGATTCTGAGAAAACACGAAACGGTTCCCCAACAATCTAATAATCGCGGGACAGACCTCAACTTTGAGGCTCACTCCTCACTGATCTCCAGCACTCCTCTATGTCTAATCTACATAACTAATGCTCCCACCACGCTCTGATACCATGTTGAGAAATCGACTCTTCAGGAATCACTCCAAGAAGAGGAGAGCACACCAAAGGGACAAGAGAGAGTGTACAGGAATGAGATGAGGAAGGCTTTGCCTTCCCTTGTATATATATAGGGTGAGTACAAGGAAACCCTAATTTCGGGTTAGCCCTAAACATATCTGTACCATCGGTACATAACAATCCTAGATCAACTCGATGAGCTTGGGATATTAACATTCATAATGAGCTTCCAAAAAGCCATCGGAGGTAAACCTGAGTGAGAGTCAGCTCTGAGGTCACAACCCCTAGATTTAAGGGTCTTCACCAAGTCCAACCAATGAAAACTAGTCCAAGTCAAGGAAAGTCAAGATATCCATATGATGGAATATGTTCCTTGATTCCTAGTTAACAACAAAATAGTTGTTCTCATCTACCACACAAGGAGCTATTCTATATTTTCCTCCAACTTAACCATAACTAGCTAAACATAGTCATGACTAAGATAGACTTAGTCACAATTTAGATATACTCATATTTCATCCTATATGTACAACCCCATGGTTGTACAGTCCTGATCCTAGGATCAATACTACTAGTGCTATCACTACTAGAAGTGATAGCACTAGTAGTGATATCACTTCCATGGGATGATGACACCCCAACGCCAATAAATCCTTGGATGAGAAAAACAGAAGAATGAACAAAAGTCTTTGCCTCCCCCAACATTGTGCTAGATGCTAACTCAAACGATGTTGATGGTTGGGCCCTACTTGCTGCATCTCCAAGTATATTGGCTTGGACCCTTATCTCTTCAGTAGGTCGTCTAGGAGCCATGGATGAGATATTCAATGCCTCAGACAATGTGAATGACTGAGAAAGTCTAACTTGTTGGCTAGTCTCCCTTCTTTGTGGATCCAACTCCATGGACGCTCCTCTAGAATTAGTAGTGTGTGTTGCACTACAAGTCACAACAATTGCACATGGTTGTGCCTCAGCGCAAATGTACTCTATAATATCTCCATCATATGATATAGAGGCATCAGCTCCAAAATCTAATTTTTGTTGGGTTATAGCCATTCTTGCTATCTTTTGCTCCAACTGCTCCAGTCAAGATGTCATGTTCACCTCATGACTAGCATCATGGACTAATGCTTGACTAAGGACTAGTCCTCTATTACCACCCTTGCCACCTTGAACTCCTTGTCCTCTTCAAGGGACTATCATGGCAACTCTTGTTGATCTTAATTCTGAATGGAGATCAAAACATCGATCCATCATGTGATCAAAATCATGTGAACATTGTCATAGACAATGCTCACATGATTTTGATCCAACATGATCCATCCTTCGATCTTGAAGGCAATTATTCTTGTGATGAGGTCCATCACATGTCCAACACACCATCCCAACAACTAATTGTTGACATGAAAAGGATGACAATGTTCTCAATGATGCACCTTCACCACTCTTCCCGGATGGTCGAGACTGTCCCGTATGTCTACCATAACCACTTTATTCGAGTTTGTGTTGAAGACTAGTAACGTGAAGGAGTTGACAAAGTTGGTGAATTCTTACTGAACCCAGCAGTCATCACTCTCTTTGTTTGCATGTTGAGCTCAATACGCTCAACAAGACAAAACATAATGGTCAACGTAGGTGAGGTCTCATGTAGTAAAGTGACATCTCTCACTCTACATTTCAACTCTATGTCCAATATCCTATCCCATACCAATATTGGACAGCTTGTGCCGTTGTTACCCCATGGATAACACTGATCAACCACCGTATTTGAGTATACGCCTCTCGAAAACTCTCCCCTGTTTTTGGTTGAAACTCATGCAAGCCTCTTACTTGTATGTCCTCACCCCTTAGTAGTTTCTCCTCAACCGTGCAAAGAACTCCAAAATAGGGTTAAAGGTTGGGACCTATGAACTCTTTCCAACTCGATTAACTCCAATTGTATCATCAGTGCCAGGTAAAGAGGATGAACTCACATCACCAAACACTCTATCCAATGTAATAGAGATGTAGTTTGGAGACCAAAATTGTCTCCAGAATTCAATCTCCTCATGGTGTTCATGCCAAAACTAATGAGAATCATCCATCGGTGGATCCTAAAAATGCTGGAATAAATAAATGGACTAAACATAGTAGAGTTGCACATACGTTGTAAATCACATCATGAGTCAAACTCATGTATGAAGTCATTCAACTCAATGATACCAACTGCACCTGAATATTGACTGGGATCCTTGGTGTTCCCATAGATATCATCCATGTTCCACAATAACGATGTGAGTACACACTTCAAGATATCACCAAGCTCACCTCGGTCACTCTTTGAAACCAAATCAGAGTCTTATGTGAACCTCAAATGCCAAGTTTGGTACCGCACTCCGCTATGGATGCATCCAATGCTAACTCAAGTAGTCTCTACTTTGGAACCTCTAGAGAACTCCAATGTGACACCAATGTATCACCTCCATAACCATACAACAACATGTCCCCAAAAGGTTCCAAAAACCATAATAGAAGGTACTCGAGGCACCACAAGCTGCTAATACAAGGCCAACTTGAAATCTATCATCACCACAGACACTCATCCAGTCTATAAGTTCGTAAGTCATGTCTCACTGAGGAGAAACATGGATAGTCTAATTGCTTCGCAAATCTTGACTCACTATCGAAAACACACATGAACACTAACACTCCAAACAACAAAGCACCAATATAAACAAATGTGGTGCAAAAATAGGAAGCAAAGATGGAGGTATATCAATCATAAGAAACATAGATAACAATACTCTATCTCAAAGACATCGATCAAAGCAATCAAACCAACCCAACCTGGACTAACATAGTCATAAGAGGGCATTTAAAAATACTAAAATTGGGTTTTGGAGATCTTTTATTCTCCAGATTGATAATCTCACATTGGTAGTCCAATTGGACAAGACATCATATTCAACTAGGCTTTTTCAATTCTCTATGTAACGTAATTTTTTTTTGCAAACGAACACTGTTTGAAACTTTTGTGAGACTTTGAAAATCTTCAACTTCAATTTCAGACCCCTGAACACTCCTAGCCTTGAGTTGGACATCTCTATGCCAATGTATACTTTACATCTTCTATCATCCCATCCAATTTCAGATCAAATGGATACTATAGTATAATGTGATAGCTTGCTGCTTCTATTTTCAACCCAAAAATTTCAAAACATCAAATCTTGGACTTCAAGCACTTCTATCCTAAATCTTTTTAGCCAATCTTGATTTAGAGCCTCAACTTGACAATGAACATTAATCCACTTTGTCAATTTTCAGCAGCGCTTGTGTCCTCCAAAATCCTCAATTTTGATTTAAGATCAAACAGAAAATATAAAAATTTGAAACTGATCATCCCAACTTTGAACCGACTCTACTTCTAGATCACCACAATGGCCTTCACTCCATCAATGCCCTACACACACTACAACAAATAGATCAAAGCTATCATCAATCAAAACTCGTCAAAACATCTTCAATGCTCCAAGAACTCATAGTTTTCACCAAGAAGTCCAATTTGAGTTGTCGAAGTTATCTTTTCTACTCTCAAAACGTCCACAAGGACACTTCGTTCATAACCATAACATAAAAGAGAGATTACAGTCAAGCCAAACCGACTTTGTGCTTCAAAGACACCATGTTCCCGCACTAGCTATTCTCCATCATAGCCACACTCTCAAAGGCTCAACTTTGAAAACTCCACCCTAAGGAGCCTTAATTCCAACTCTACCCCTTGAGCCCTAGGTCTCCTAACGGCATTGTCGGCCCTAATTGCAGTTCAGTACGAATGACACTAACTGCATAATCGGCTCTAATTGTTGTATCTGCTCCTGCATACGCGCATTGACCTAACTAGGGATGCCATTACATAAGTCGTGACAAAAGCCAACAAAGATAAAGAATCATGTTTTTAGTTTTAAATGTTTTAATTAACAGTTTGTGATACTCATATCAAATATTATCATGATAAGAATGCAAGTGAAAGAGGAACTGTATGAAGTAGGTAGCTAGATCAACGAGCAATACTAAAGTATATCAAACGTCACATGCAAATCCCCTAGTAGAGGAAGGTCATCTACATATAGTACATCTTGTAGGGGCATAGATTGATGAAGTGTATAGGAATTTTTTGTGCTTTTGCAATAAAGTATGGTATTCGGATGAATGGAAGTGTATTCTGACGAATATTGTGCTAAGTAGCGAATAGACAAAGTAGGACGGGTTCACACCAATGTAGAAGAGTTAGGGTTAGTCTGCAGGCTTACAATTAGATAGCATGGCAGAAGCATTGTAATAGCACAGTAGGTACTATTCAGTCCGAATTCGTACAGATTGATTCGTTCCCAAGGGAATGAGGGATCAAACCACACTAGCGAAGAAGGGAAATAAGCATTTAGACATCTTTCTAACTCTGGATTGCAAAGTCCGAAGAGCATTCACAAAGAAGGCAATCAATTCAAACTCAATTCCTTCACAAACCCATCACATCACCATTTCCACAGACACAACAAATAGAGTTCATCAATTTGCTTTACTTCGGGATGTGGATCTCTCTCATTACAAGTTTGCATCTCGGCGAAACACCCTCTAGAGTACTTCTGATACTACATACAGGCTCAGCTCGTGGACGAATATCCGGGTAACTTCACAGATACACGCTTCAGTCGTCACAATGTCAGCCTGCAGACACACCAAACTCCTCGAGTGCTCGTTCTACCCTGACTACAATTTGCAATCCAATAGCTTGGACACTTGCAAGGATGAAAGATCCATCACTTTATTTCCTACGACTATTTATAATGAATGTTCTAACTGCTACTCCTAACTACCAAGCTAACCGTCTCCTACACGGATCGCTCTCTCCTAAGTGTTCTACTATGATCTAAGCCGCTTGATCGCACCTCCGCTGCTTGCGTGAATGCGTCGATTCCTAACTGCATCTCTTGTACATTTGCCGCGATCTCCTGTCAATGAAGAGCCATGGCTTTCCTGAAATCCCGATCCAATGCCTTGTACATCTCCTTTCTTCGATCCTTCGAGTCACCGGGATTCTCCATCGCTGCCACTAACTCTTCTAACCGCTGCACTTCAACTTGATCACATCGTGTGAACAGATGCTGCGTACATCTGTTAGCGAGGGTCTCCAACTTTGCCGGTGCCTCCACATCCACCTGAATCAGTCTTAGCTTCAAGTCTTGCACTATCTCCCAAAGATGGGCATTCTCCTTCTCCACAAAATGAATCTCCGCACCCCGAATACAACAGATGTCTTCGTAGGCCTTCTTCGCCTCCTGGACCTTCTGCTCCATCTCAGCCTTCTCTTTGGACAACTTGTCCACATTCTCCGTTAACTCTCTCACTGTGATGGATTGATCTTCCTTCCCCAACGCCAGACGGTTCATCATCTGAATCAACTCCATATACCCGTCTGCTTGAGGATCCCACCCTGGCATATACATCGGCCCCATCTCGTTCAACTCCAATAGCACGAGGACCACCACAGCTTCCAACTTCTACGACAGTTGTAATACCGATGCCATAGATTCTGCAATCTCCTTCGAGGCTTTCGGCTCCGGCTTTACTGCCATCATCTTCGGACGAGAGGACTTGGCCGGTCCTACTTCTTTCACCTTCTTCTTGCCTATCTCCCTTCGAAAGGCTAGAGTAGCTGGTGGACTGTCTTCCACTACTCTCTTCCTCTTCCTCGAAGTTCCAATCATCTCCAAGTCTGAGTCCGATTCACGCTTGCTCTGCACTGCCGGTCTCACTTCTCCCGTTCTCTTCGGCTCAGGTGATGCACTCGCTCCCAAACTCCTCGTCGACCCACTGCTAGCGCTGTCGAGGTCCGCATCCAAGTCCGACAATCCACTCTCCAACCGATACAACTGCCTCTCCTTAGGCGTCAGCCACTCCATCTTTGTGTACAGGTGCACTAAGAAAGACGAGAGATAGACTACACTCTTATCGTCTTTCCTTAGCTTCATGACCATGGCCTGCATATTCCTCGCAAAGAATTCTCCCAGTTCACTCGGATAGTTCCTCCGATGAACCCTTCCACGATCCTCACCTTATGCATACTCACGTAGGTTGTTCGCTGCGGTGAGAAGAGCTGATTCAAGGTGAGTGCCACCTTTCTCTTGAAGACATCTTTAATCAAGTCGAGCTTGTAGCCATTCGTCCCCTTCCTCTCCCTAGGGTTGAACCAACTCCGCTCATCAAAGATGAATGCCGTATGCATTGCCGATCCTTCCCAATCGACTCCGCCTTTGTCCTCTTCGTGGTTGCGTCCTAAAACCTTCACCCATAGCTTCGCATCCCACTTCTCCGGCTGCGCTCTGCTCCCAATTGCTACCAGCGGCTTCCCTCTCCGGACTTCATCGCACGGCTCCGGGCACACGTAGTCCCATCGCCATGACAGAAACGCTCCACCAAGGTTCTTCAACCTCAGCAACTCCGCTGGAGTCCAATCCGCCATTAGAATGAGCGGTCGAATTCTCCCCATTGTCGTACTTTTTCCTGCTGGAACTCCTTCGGTTCGACGCTTTGACATTGCAGCTAACTTCCCTTGCTCCGGCCGCTCGGCAAGTTCTTGGCATCGACTTTCTCTCGACAATTCTTCGAGTCGCCATACAAACGCGCGTTTAAATTCCCTCGCAATTCACTCGTGTGAACTCCCTAATGGTATTCCTAGCTAACAACATATATTCGGATGAATACCTTCAAGAGAACCCGAATATAACTCTTTATTCACAAAAACCAAAAAAAATCCTACCTATCCTAAGAACTATGCTCCTACAAGCATATCGTCAAACTACTCGAGAGAATGCCAAGAACTTGAGTGGAAGGGAATGCCGAGAAAGAACAAGAAAGTGAGGTTGGATCGGAGATCCATGAGGATGCCAGTCGTGAAGAAGGTGCCAATGGGGAGAGTTTATCCTTTGATCATGATGGCGGACTGGACACCGGCGGAGCTATTGCGATTGAAGAATCTGGGAGGTGCATTTCTGTCATGGCGCTGGGATTACGTTTGCCCGGAGCTATGTGATGTAATAACACAATAATCTGAATATGAGCAGAACGGTAGTCTTATGATTCGTTTCCAAGGGAATAAGGGATCCGAATAAGCTTTCAAGGAAGTGAATGGGAGTTTAGATGTCTTTAGGAAGTATAGACCTCACAATCCGAAGAGCAAGATGGCAGAATTGTCACAATTCCTATTCCACCGATAATAACATTCCCATCCAAACAAAAACTCAAGCACACAAGTGACATCAATGCACAATCGTTCCTAAAATCGATGCAATCACCGTTTATTGAGTGATGGGAATCTCTTCATTACAACCTGGAGTCAAGGCGATGCTCTCAATGAAGTACTTATGGGTAATTCTACACGATGTTGGATCCTAGGTGAACGTCTTGTTATCTTTGCAGGCGTCAGACATCAATCGAGGCCAACAACACAATAATCACATCAGCTTCCTAAAGCTCATTCTATCATGACTACAATTGCGGCTCAATCGATTGAAACTTGCAATGAAAGAAGATCCCATCACTTTATTCCTACGACTATTTATGATGAATTTCCTAACTTCTACTTTTAACCGCTACTTATACGGATCACTCTCTCCTAAGTCTTCTCTGCCTATCTAAACTGCTCGATCGCACCTCCGCTGCTTGCGTGAAGACGACGATTCCTAACTGCATTTCATGTACATCTGCTGCGATCTCCTATCAATGAAGAGCCATGGCTTCCCGGAAATCTCAACAAAGGACTTGTTCCCACCCTAGGACCATGACCCTAATGCACCCACCGCCTGCTCTGTAAGACCCAGGGTTGTACATATAGGATAAAATGAAAGTATATCTAAATTGTGCCTAAGTTTATCTTAGTCATGACTATGTTTAGCTAGTTATGGTTAAGTTGGAGGAAAATATAGAGTAACTTTTGGTGTGGTAGATGAGAACTACTATTTTGTTGTTTAGTATGAGTCAAGGAATAGATTCCATCACATGGGTATCTTGACTTCCCTTGACTTGGACTAGTTTTCATTGGTTGGACTTGGTGAAGACCCTTAAATCTAGGGGCGAGATTGACTTGGTACACTAGAAGTCAATTAGGGAGTAGTTGGGCTTCTAGAAGATCCAAGTGGACCAATTGCATGTTGCCATGTACCCTTTTCATTGGGGTTTGTGATCTCTACCTCGTTTAAACTTGGTAAGAGGAAGTTACATGGTGATTACTTGTAGTTACTAGGGTAAGATTCTAAGTAGTATAAATAGAGAGGTTGAGAAGCACCTCTCAAGTAGTTTTTCAATGGAAGTTAGTTTTGGGAGGAGATAGTGTGGTGATCTTAGTTTTAGGGAGCTTGGTTCTTGGAGATGTCATGTTCGGAGTGGAACCTTGATTCAATGAAGACTTTGATTACCAAAGTATCCCTTTCCTTTTTGAGTGATATCTTACTCTTGGTGATAATGTGCATAATAGAGCTTGGACTTTGAGAGTTTGTGTAAGAGTGAGCAATAGGATCATGGGCAAAGGGTGGGACTAAGTCCTTCTAGATTCATGATGAGCTTCCAAAAAAGCCATCGGAGTAAAACCTGAGTGAGAGTCAGCCCGGAGGTCACATTTTTGGTTCCGTTGCCGGGACCTCGGTCTAGAAGGAGAAGAGATGTTCGAATCCAGTTTATTGCCCGTGAGAGCGCAACGATGAGAACTCATATGGAGAGGACTGTGGGGGAAGAGCGAACCGAGATCATGATGCATAGTAATGTACCATTTGTGTATCCGGTAGTGTTATATGATAGCCTGGAAGTTATTTTGTACATTTTGTTTACTTAAGTGTTGTTTGGGATGAGGCGAGAGTGCTATAGTATGTATTTGGGAGGAAAACTTTATTTTCCAAAGTTTTTCCGATAATTTTATTGATTTTAGATTAGTAGATGGGATACGTTTTGCACTTGAAATAACAGTCATATCATGTCTAGATCAAAAGTTATGATGTTTAGAATTTGCTAGGGTCTTGACGGGTTTTGAAAGATAGCTCTCGGGAAAAAGTGTACAGAGCTTATCAATTCGTGCAAGAATTGAATCAGGATTTGAAACTTTGCACGATTGTATATCAAGAGCTAAGCTACATGTGGGTTTAAATTTCGTTGAGAGATCATTTTTATAGAGAAAGTTATGATACCTGAAGTATAGGGGGGTATAAAAGTGAGCAAAACTGCTTTACTTTTCAGATTTACTTTTTCCTTGTTTATGGTCATTCCGAGAGAGTGAGTGCATGAGTGTTTTTGCATAGTGAGGATGACTTGACACTCATTGGAAAATGGGAGATCAACCTCTTTGGAAGATCCGGTTATCTAAGATACCTCAAAAATTTGGGCGTGATTGTTTCAGCGGATTCGAACACGAGGGAGTTGAGTGGAGTTTGAAGAGAGGACACTAAAAAGTTCCCCCGAGGCGAAACGTGAGAGTTGCTTCTATTGTGGAGAGGAGGGACATAAGCTTGTGAGTTGTCCTTTGAGGACCAAAGATCGGAGGTTGAGAGAGAGCTAAACGTGGGAGAGCTAAACCTTCATCTGGGACCATCATCTCCCCATGAATCCAAGAGTGGAAACTATTGTGAAAATTGTGGAGTGACCGGACTTCCCTTAGGACACGAGTGTAGTGGCGTGAAAGCTCTGTTGGAGTCACTAGTGGAGGGCTTTGAAGATAAATTGAGTGCAGATACCGAAAAGTTGAAATCTCCATGTGGCTCAAGTTCTAACTGAAGATGGAGATCATTTTCAGAATGATCGAGAAGATGTCGATGAGGGTAAGGCTCATAGTGTGTTTAGGAGAGGAGAGAGCCATGGCAATCTTGGACCAACCAATTCCGTTCATTTTGCCATTGATGAATTACTCTAGAATGGAGCTAGTTTTGTTTGTGTTGTATTAGGGAGTCCCGTATAAATTTCCAACAACAACGACAAAAGGAGTTGGAAATGGGGAAGCTTCCGGTGTTCTATGGGAGAGAGAAAGAAGATGTAGAATCTTTTGTGAGAGACTTCAAGAGGGCATGCATAGGAAACAATGAGAGAAGGAAACCCGAATGGGCTATCCTTTTGCCCGACTTCTTGGAGGATTCTGCATTGAAGTGGTACAATGAGTACAAGAAGGAGCATGTGGAGGAAGACACTTGGGAGAGTTTGACGGAGAATCTTGTTGAAAACTTTCTTCGGATGAAAGTTACGACAGAGGCTGATGTGTGAAGTCACCTTTTTGAAGCAAGGAGAGAGTGAGAAGGTGAGATCATCGTAGAGAAGAACGGAGAAGCCGGAGTCACGCTTTGGGTGTGGTGTTGAGAAAGAGTGGAGGCAGGTCGAGCCAACCATGGTGGGGATTGTGGCGATGTTGACAAAAGAACTTCATTGGAGGTTTGAAGCCTCAGTTCGAAGCAAGGTGAGATATGAAAAGCCCTCTTCTAAGGTTGAGGCTATTCGCATTGCTATTCGAATGGAGGAGAGCCTAGAAGACGATGATTCTAGCTTGGTGGCTAGAGAAGCATCACCACTGTTGTGGTTAGAATGGCAACTCCTACTTTGTTGTTCTTTGCCAAGTAGTAAATTCTCCGGTGGTAGACTTGCACCATGAGTTGAAATCTATCGTAAACACTCGCTGATCTCAAGATTAACGTAGTACAACTATGGGAGAGGAGGAATTAGAATGTAGGGGAGGATCTAGAGGGTATGGGAATTATCCTCCAAAAGGAAATCCACCACAAGGGAACTTCACGGTTTCATGCTTTAGTTGTGGAGGCCCTCATTTCCAACGAAATTGTCTATAATCCTCGACAACATGATGGAGTTAGACACAACAATTCTACTCTGTTCCAAGTCAATCGAAGGATAAGGGAGTAGCATCTATTGATGTGTTTCCTCATCAGTGCACGTTTGAGAAGGGAGAGAGCTCTATAAGTTCGAGTTGATATTCTTGCACACGAGAAGAAGAGAGCAAGATTTGGCAGAGGAGTCCATCTCAATGGAAGATCAACCAAGCCGGAGCACTCGATCCAAAGTGGTGTGAGTCAACCGAGAGCACCGAGAAAGAAGTTGGGAATGGATGATTTCTCCATTTCATCTACCCAGCTCAAATACGACGTGGTGGAGGATGTGGGGAATCAAAAAGCCAATATAACTGTTGGCCAATTGATTGCTCTAAATCCTACGATAAGAAAGGAGTTGAGGGAGGCCCTAAGCTCAAAAAAGGACCAAGAAGCGGCGATCAAGGGAAAGCTTCCATGGCGAATGTTGGAGTAGGAGTGGTGGATGCCGCTGCCTCGGAGGTATGCACTCGAGGCCGAAGATTGAAGTGCGCATTAATGGGCGTGATGTTTCGGATGTACTAGTGGATGGTGGATCTGCGGTGAATGCCATGTCGAGCGTTTGTTGAAGAAGTTGGGGATGAAGCTTTCAAGACCTTCCAACATCATTGTTGGGATGGCCAACAAGCAAAAGGTGCGACCCATTGGAGTGGTGGACAAGGTGGTGGTAAGTGTGATGGGAGTTCAAACCTTGTTGTCCTTTCAAGTGCTTGAGGAGGCTAGCTACGACTTGTTGTTAGGAAGACCTTGGTTGAGATTTGTGAGGACAACTGATCGGTGGCATAAGGGTTACCTTCGTATAGGGCGAAAAACCATCAGTGAAGGTCCCTCTCACAAGTGGCGGAGGAGGCGGTCTCGGACTCGGATAGACCTACGAGTGATTGCTCGAGTCCGAGAGTGAAGAAAGTGGTAGTTTTTAGAGGTTGACACCAACATGTCGGCCGATGAGGAGACATCATCTGAAGATACCTCGGACGATGATGTTCAAGTTCAAGTTCTTCTTTGCAATGGATTTACTTCCTAGGCGGGGGTGGTGAAAGATCCCGACAAGATGAAGATGAGTAAAGATGAGATAACTCGGACGGCTCTCCACTCTCAAGTTTGGTCCCAAGGTTACTATGGAGGAGAAGTCAAGGTTCTTGGATATATTTCGAAAATATATCCATGTCTTTGCCTTTAGCTACAAGGATTTGAAGGAAGTAACCTTAGAAACTCATCGCATTGAGTTAGAGGAGAAGGCTCGTCCATCGATGCGTCGAAGCAACGTCGGATAAATCCACCAACGGTTGTGATGGTCAAGGAGGAGATCGACAAGCTAAAGGATGCGGGTTTCATCTATGAGGTAGAGAATTCTGAATGGGTTTCTCCTATTGTGATAGTCAAGAAGAAGAATGGTAAGCTACGTGTATGTGTAGATTACAAGAAGTTGAATTCTGTCACAAAGAATGATTACTATCCTTTACCTTTCATAGATGAGATTCTAGAGGAGGTGGCAGGTCATGAGTGGTATAGTTTTGGAGATGGTTATAGTGGTTATAACCAAATTCAAATTGCTCACGAAGATCAGCTCAAAACCACTTTTACCACGCCATGGGGAACTTTTTGCCTTTAGGGTAATGCCCTTTGGTCTATGTAATGCTCCAAAGCCCAACTTTTCAGAGGTTCATGAACAAGGTGTTTGAACCTTTTATTGGGAAATTTGTGCGAGATTTCATAGATGATTTTTGTGTATACGGGAAGAAGGAGGATCATTTTGATCATTTGATCAAAATTCTACAACGGTTGGAGAAAGCCAAGGCCTTTCAATCCAGAAAAATGCATTTTTGGATGTGAGGAAGGTTTGTTGTTAGGGCACATCATCTCCAAAGATGGTATAGCGGTGGATCCGGAAAAGGTGAAACGCATCCTCGACTTACCTTTTTCGGTGGCGTTGACCAAGTTGAGGCGGTTCCTTGGAATGGTGGGATACTATCGACGGTTCATCTTTTCCTTCTCCAACAAAGCTTATGCCTTGACGGTTTACATGAAGAAGGGGACGGATTACGATTTAATCCTCAAGGATGGAGAGGCGGTATGGCGTTCGAACTTCTTAAGAAAGGCGTTGGTAACGGCTCCTATTTTAGCCAAACCAAATTAGGGTAAACCTTTCATTCTCTACACGGATGCATCAAACATTGCTATAGGATGCACTCTAAGCCGATTAGATGAAGATAGCCATGATCATCCAATTGCTTATGCTAGTAGGCAGATGGTGCGCCGAGAGAAATTATTCGGTGGCGAAAGGGAGGCTTTAGTTGTGATCTTCTCACTCAAGAAGTTTCGACACTATCTATTGGGAGGGAAGTTTACTATCGTTCTTGACCACAAGGCTTTGAAGTACATTTTCAACAAGCCTAATTTGAGGGTAGGATAGCCGGATGGAAGTTGTTCTTGGCGGAGTTTGATTACATCATTGAGGATCGACCCGGTAAGAAACATGCCAATCTTGATTTGATGTCTCGAGCATACGATGAGGAAGGAGATCAACCGGTGGATGATACATTTCGGATGAGGATTTGGCGATGATGGACACCATAACAAAGGTACCGAATTTGAATACAAGGGGATATGGGATTTCATCTCGGAGGGAGAGTTTTCCCAAGGCATGCATTCACGGGAGAGGAATGCATTGGTGAAGCGATGTGAACCTTATACCATCATAGAGGGCGTGTTGTTTCATCAAGGAGCGGATGGACTACTCGGAAGGGTTGTTGGAAGGGAGGAGTCAATTCAACTTATGAAGGAGTTTCATGAAGGCTCGGTATGTGGAGGACACTTTGCGGGGAAAGGTAACCGCATTTAAGATCCTAGATGCGGGCTATCATTGGAAGGGCATTTTCAAAGATTGTGTGGAATTTTGCAAGAGTTGTGATGTGTGTCAAGCTTTTGCTAAAAAGTCCATGAAAACCCCTCCTTTGACATCGGTTCCTATTTTAGGTCCTTTTGAAAAGTGGGGAATAGATTTTGTAGGACCCTTGAATCTTACTCCTCGGGGTAACAAGTTCATTGTGGTAGCTACTGATTATCTAACCAAGTGGGTAGAAGCTAGACCTCTAAAATCTACTAGTGAGGAAGAAGTGGGTAGATTTCTATATGAGAGGATAATAACTAGATTCGGATGCCCTCTAGAAATTGTATCGATAGAGGTGGTGAGTTTGTTGGAAGCATTATACAAGCCATGCTAGGTCATTTCTCCATCAAGGCACGGGTGACTACTTCCTACAAACCAAATGCTAATGGGTTGGCGTGAGCGAACCAACTATACGCTTTTGCATGATGTTGGCCAAGGATGCGGACATGGGACGGAGCAAGCAAAATTGGGACAAAAGGCTGCATGCTATCTTGTGGGAGTATCGGACGACTTGGAAGACATCAACGGGGTACTCACCTTTCCGTATGGTATATGGTGTCGAGTCAAAGCTTCCAATTCAATTTGATTTGACGACCTTCTTAACTATCCAACGGAAGTTAAAGAGGAAGAATGGAGTAGAAGCTATCAAATCAAGATGTCAACAACCTGTTGGGATTTGGAGGAGGCTCATTTGTGGCCATGAATGCGTGTGGAGCGGGCTCAACAATTGCAGAGAAGAAGTATCATGATAATCGATTTGGGACGAAGAAGATGAAGATTTTCAAAGAAGGTGATTGGGTAATGCTTTACGATTCCATTAGATATAAAGAGCAAGAAAGAAATTTCTTCCAAAGTACTTTGGTCCTTTCATAGTTCACAAGGTGTGGGAAACTTTACTTACGATTTGAAGGAGTTGGGAGGACGACATTTTGACCGGGTGAATCATGACAAGTTGAAGCCGTTTCATCGACGATCAGATTCTTTCACTCGAGGACGGAGGAAATCTTGGTCGGGGGTAAATGTAAGACCAGGGGTTGTACATATAGGATAAAATGAAAGTATATCTAAATTGTGCCTAAGTTTATCTTAGTCATGACTATGTTTAGCTAGTTATGGTTAAGTTGGAGGAAAATATAGAGTAACTTTTGGTGTGGTAGATGAGAACTACTATTTTGTTGTTTAGTATGAGTCAAGGAATAGATTCCATCACATGGGTATCTTGACTTCCCTTGACTTGGACTAGTTTTCATTGGTTGGACTTGGTGAAGACCCTTAAATCTAGGGGCGAGATTGACTTGGTACACTAGAAGTCAATTAGGGAGTAGTTGGGCTTCTAGAAGATCCAAGTGGACCAATTGCATGTTGCCATGTACCCTTTTCATTGGGGTTTGTGATCTCTACCTCGTTTAAACTTGGTAAGAGGAAGTTACATGGTGATTACTTGTAGTTACTAGGGTAAGATTCTAAGTAGTATAAATAGAGAGGTTGAGAAGCACCTCTCAAGTAGTTTTTCAATGGAAGTTAGTTTTGGGAGGAGATAGTGTGGTGATCTTAGTTTTAGGGAGCTTGGTTCTTGGAGATGTCATGTTCGGAGTGGAACCTTGATTCAATGAAGACTTTGATTACCAAAGTATCCCTTTCCTTTTGAGTGATATCTTACTCTTGGTGATAATGTGCATAATAGAGCTTGGACTTTGAGAGTTTGTGTAAGAGTGAGCAATAGGATCATGGGCAAAGGGTGGGACTAAGTCCTTCTAGATTCATGATGAGCTTCCAAAAAGCCATCGGAGGTAAACCTGAGTGAGAGTCAGCCCGGAGGTCACAGCTCCGCGCAAAAAACTCCAACGATACTCGAAGAAGACCCTACCTCTCCTTCTCTAACATCCCCATAAGACCAAGGATGAGATCTTGGGCATTTCTCACCCCCAGCTTTTGTCTCCACCGTCTCGGTAGGCAAAGAGCTTACTAATGGTCTTGCGGTCATACATGTGGATCTCATGCGTCTATGCTCAACCAATCCAAGGCTCACAATCCAAGTCAAACAGTTCAGGTCCATAGACTGACCCAACACCTGTTGTCATGAAGCCTCTGACAACGTAGGTACTACTGTAGTACCTGTACAAAATCCCATAGCTCGTTCTCTCTCTTCAGCGTTGGGTTCCACCAACGGCGCAAGCGCGAAATCCCATACAAGTCCAGTCCTCCCTCTCTGTAAGCATGGGAAGTTGGATAACTCAACAACGTGGGTAATGCAGCTCTTGGCTGACCCACAAGGTTCACCACTGCCATGGGTGACTGTCGACATAGACCCTTTGCACAGGGAGTGTCTACCCACATCCAAAATACTCTCCATTGTGAGATGTGAGGGCCTCTCCACTCCGTCATATGCTCGCAATAAAACCTCCCTTGGAAGAAGGTTTGTCCACCATAGACGTGGACGGTGTGCATGAGATCCTACTCCAGTATCCTTGATACATTTGTCCAATCCATGACCCTTTTTGATGTGCACTTCGTCATCACCCGTGCACGTGGATCACCCAACAAGGGAACATTCTCCAAAATGTATGCCGGAGAATAGATCTGCTCTAATTGGAGAGAACGTAACACACGTAACATCTCCCAAAACATGCCAGAACGTGAATCATGTAGCCCATGACCATTACCATCACGTTTGTGTCCCTAACATGCCCATCCGGAAATAACCAACTGTATGTTGCCATGCCGAGCAAGGTCTTGCGCCCCCAACAACGAAATATCTAACGGCAAGGCTGGGCGATATCCTTGAGCGCCAACACCGGTAGAAGATCCGGATATCTCCGCACCAATCTTGTGCCACATGGCGTAATGAGACACGCCTTGCAGTCTCATTTCGCTCCACATACAAGTATTGATGTACTCGTATACCGCATCGCAAAACAACGTACCAAACATGTGCTAATCCTCCAAAATGGATCCGGCACACATATACCCTCCCTCCGGATCTTGCCAAGCAATAGGCGTTGTATCTAAAGGGGACAACATAGTGGAAGTGGGAATAACTTCCTTCGTCTCCTCCCTCTCCGGAGCAAAAGACTCACTCCAAGCCTGATGTATGAGCTGATCAGACATCTGTTGTAACTGCATACATGAAATAACTAGTGTTCCATCCAACGTGGATGACACTACTCCACTAAGACTTGGCATGATAGTCACATCCTCTCGACCATGACTATCATGAGCATCCATGTTACCCTCCAACAAATCACCAGGCCAAGTAACACAAGTACTAAAGGCTGCAACATACGCCAAACCTCCACTTGGTAAAGGCCTAGAACCTGTGATGAATCGTACAGGTAATCGACTTACTCGGCCCTCGCTAGACTGGCCGATAAGAGGATGTCTCCTCCCAATAATCAATGCTAAACCCCATCGGGTATAACACTGCCGCATCCACCAATACATCATAGGACTCTGCAAGTGTAACCACAGCACATGCTCGCGTTGTAGAGCTATATGTGACATGATCCGGTTGCACTTGCACAGTCAACGCCATCCGGGTGATGTATGGTGCCGGGGCATCACTAGAACCTCCAAGAGATGTCTGAATCTGGAATGGACATCTCTCCACATCGGTCTTTCGCAAACCAAGACCAAGCATTGCATCCTTGCCCAACATAAGGGATTGTGCACCAGAATCCAACAACACGCGTTGAGATCAATAAACCTTTCCTGAAGGTCCGACCAAACAGAACACACCACTTCTGTTATCCAACATCACCACACTCGGTGACACCCTGGTACGTTCGTATGCCGGCCTCGCTGATAACTCCATCATTCGAGCGGCAGCAGCTTGCCAAGTTCCACTAGTAGCTGTCTTGATCCCAAGATCAATACTACTAGTGCTCACACAACTAGAAGCAACCAACACATCCTCTTTGCTTTCGCAAAGTGTGGCTGCCAATCGTAGTATATGGGATGATGACACCCCCAACGCCAATAAATCCTTGGCTGAGAAAACATGAGAATGAACAAGAGTCCTTGCCACCCCCAACATTGTGCTGGATGCTACGTCAGACGATGTTGATGGCTGGTCCCTACTTGCTCCATCTCCAAGCACATCCACATTGGCTTGCACCCTCATCTCTCCAATAGATCGTCTAGGAGCCATGGATGAGGTGTTCAATGCCTCAGACAATGTGAAAGACTGAGGAAGTCTAACCTGTCGGCTAGCCTCCCCTCTTTGTGGATCCAACTCCACGGATGCTCCTCTAGACTCGGTAGTATGTGTTGCACTCACGAGTCACAAAGAACTACAAATGGTTGTGTTTGCAAGACATGTACTCCACAACATCTCCATAGTATGATGTAGAGGCACCAACTCTAGAATCTGATCTTTGTTGGGCTATAGCCATACTTGCTATCTTCTCGCTCCAAGCTGCTCCAATCGAGATGCCATGTTCACCTCATGACTAGCCTCATGGGCTAACACTTGAGTAGGGGCTAGTCCTCTACCACCACCCCTACCACCTTGAACTCCTCGTCCTCTTCCGGGAGGCTGTCATGGCAACTCTTGTTGATCGTAATGCGGATGGAGATCAAAACATCGATCCATCATGTGACCATGTGCGTGACAATGCTCACATGATTTTACTCCAACAGGATCCATCCTTCGACCTTGAAGGCAATCCTTCTTGTGATGAGGTCCACCACATGTCCAACATACCATCCCAACAACCGATTGTTGACTGAAAAGGATGGCAATGGTGCGGATCTTCGCACCTTCACCACTCTATCCGGATGGTCGAGGCGTCCCCACATGTCTACCATAACCACTCGGATTTGTGTTGTAGACTGGTAACGTGAAGACGTTGATGAAGATGGTGAATCCTTGCTGAACCTTGTAGTCACTATCCTCTCTTCTTGCATGTTGAGCTCAATACGCTCAGCAAGACAAAACACAATGGCCAACGTAGGTGATGTCTCCTGTAGTAAGGTAGCATCTCTCACTCTATGTCTCAACTCCCTATCCAATATCCCATACCAATATTGGACTGACTTGTGCCCTCTGTCACCCCATGGGTAACACTGATCAACCGACGCATTCGGATATACGCCTCTCGAAGACTCTCCCCAGTCTTCCGTTGAAACTCCTGCAAGTCTCGTAGCTTGTCAGTTCTCACCCCTTGGTAGTCTCTCCTCAACCGTGCAAAGAACTCCAAAATAGGGTTGAAGGTTGGGACCTCTGAACTCTTCCCAACTCTACTAGCTCCAACCGTATCATCAATGCCATGTACAGAGGATGAACTCGCACCTCCAAACACTGTACCCGAAGTAATAGAGATGTAGTTTGGAGACTAGTATTGTCTCCAGAACTCTATCTCCTCAAGGTGTTCACGCCGGAACTCATGATAATCATCCATCGGCATACCCTCCAAATGCTGGAATAATCCCTTCCAAGCCATAAACGAACTAAACAACATAGAGTTGCGCATCTGCTGTAAATCACACCATGAGTCAAACTCCTGGATGAAGTCATCCAACTCAATAGTGCCAACTGTACCCGAATATCGTCTAGGATCCTTGGTGGCCCCATAGATATCGTCCATGTCCCACAACAACGGTGTGGGTGCACACTCCAAGATATCACCAAGCTCATCTCCGTCACTCTCTGAAACCAAATCAAAATCTTCTGTGAACCTCAAAGGCCAAGGTTGGTACCGCACTCCGCTACGGGTGCACCCAATGCTAACCCGAGCAGTCTCTCCTCCGGAACCTCCAGAGAACTCCACCGTGACACTAAAGTATCACCTCCGCAACCGGACAGAAATAGGTTCCCAACTGGAACTAGAAACATCAACTTGAACCAGAAACCGCAATAGAAGGTACCCGAGGCACCACAAGGTGCTAACACAAGGGCACCTAAAACCTGCCATCACCACAGGCACTCATCCAGTCTACAGGTCCGCAAGTCTTGTCTCACTGGGGAGAAACATGGATAGTCCATTTGGTCATCCAAATCGGTCTCACTATCGGCGAAGACACAGAGAGCTCCAACGCTCCAAACAACAAAGCACCAACACAAACAAACGTGGTGCACAAACATGAAGCAGAGATGGAGGTATATCAATCACAAGAAACTTAAAGCACAATATTCCATCTCAAAAACATCCAATAAAGGGGTCAAACCAACACAACCCGGACTAACATAGCCTCAGAAGGGCATTTAAAAATACAAAAACTCACTTTCGGAGGTCTTCTGCTCTCCAGATCGATAAACTGAGTCTGCTAAACTGGCTACACAAAGTGTTGCCTAAAATTTGCTACCTAACGCAATTTTTTTTTTCGCAAACGGACACCGTTTGAAACTTCTCTGAGGACTCTGAAAATCTTCAACTTCGATTTCAGACCCCTAAACCTCAAAATTTCGCAATTCTGACACCGTCAGCCTTGGGTCTAATTTCTCTACCACTGCACGACAAACTTTACATAATCTATCACCCCACCAAATTTCAGATCAAACAGACATTTTCGACCTGAAAACTTCAAAAAATTAAATCTTGGACTTCTAGCACTTCTGTCTGAAATATTTTTTGGCCAATCTCAAATTAATGCTCCAAGACAACTATAAGCATCGACCCACTTCATCAATTTCTAGCAGCGCTTCCGCCCTCGAAAATTCCCGATTCGGATTTACACTAAAATAGAAAATACAGAAATTTGAAATCGATAAGATCCACCTCAAATCGACTCTACTTCTAGATCACCACCACAGGCTGCACTCCAAGAACATACTGCATGCTCAACAGCCAACGGATCGAAGCTACCATCAATCCAAACTCGCCAAAAGACTTTCAGCGCTCCAAGAACTCCCAGTTCTCACCACAGAATCCAATTTGAGTTTTCGAAGTAATCTTTTCTACTCTCAAAACGTCCACAAGGACACTCCGCTCATAACCATAGCATAAAAGAGAGATTACAATCAAGCCAAACCCACTTTGTGCTTCAAAGACTACAGGTTCCCGCACTAGCTACTATCCACCATAGCCACACTCTCAAAGGCTCAACTCCGAAAACTGGCCTCCAAGGAGCCCTAATTCGAACTCTACCCCTTAAGCCCTAGGACCCCTAACGGCGTTGTCGGCCCTAACGGCAGTCCCAGTACGAACGGCACTAACTGCACAACCGGCTCTAACTACTAATGTATCTACTCCTGCATATGCGCACCTACCTAACTAGAGATGCCACTACATAAGTCGTGACATCTTAGAGTGTGTACCCACACCGTTGTTATGGGACATGGACGATATCTATGGGGCCACCAAGGATCTCAGACAATATTCAGGTACAGTTGGTATCATTGAGTTCGATGACTTTATACATGAGTTTGACTCATGGTGTGATTTACAACGGATGTGCAACTCTACGATGTTTAGTCCGTTTATGGCTTGGAAAGGATTATTCCAGCATTTGGAGGGTCCGCCGATGGATGATTATCATGAGTTTCGACATGAACACCATGAGGAAATTGAGTTCTAGAGACAATATTGGTCTCTAAACTACAACTCTATTACTTAACATACAATGTTTGGTAGTGCGAGTTCATCCTCTATACATGACACTAATGATAAAATTGGAGCTAGTCAAGTTGGGAAGAATTCAAAGGTCCCAACCTTTAACCCTATTCTGGAGTTCTTCTCACACTTTACGAGAGACTATCAAGGGATGAGGATTGACAAGCTACGAGACTTACAAGAATTTCAACGGAAGATTGGGGAGAGTATTTGAGATGTGTATACTCGAATGCGTCAATTGATTAGTGTTACCCATGGAGTGAAAGAGACACAAGCTGTCCAATATTGGAATGGGATATTGGATAGGGAGTTGAGACGTAGAGTGAGGGATACCACCTTACTACATGAGACATTACCTACGTTGGTCATTAAGTTTTGTCTTGCTGAGCGAATTTAGCTTAACATACAAGAAGAGAGAATGGTGACTGTTGGGTTCAACAAGGATTCACCAACTTTGTCAACTTCTTCACGATACTAGTCTACAACACAAACCCGGAGTGGTTATGGTAGACATGTGGGACAGTCTCGACTGTCCGGACAGAGTGGTAAAGGTGTCGCATTGCCACCATTGTCATCTTTCTCATGTCAACAATCATTTGTTAGGATGATGTGTTGGACATGTGGTGGACCTCATTACAAGAAGGATTGACTTCAAGGTCAAAGGATGGATCAAAATCATGTGAGCATTGTCATAAACATGGTCACATGATGGATCGATGTTTTGATCTCCATCCAAAATTACAATCAACGAGAGTTGCCATGGCAGTCCCTAGAAGAGGACAAGGAGTTCAAGGTGGCAGGGATGGTGGTAGAGGACTAGCTCCTAGTCAAATGTTAGCCCATGAAGCTCGTCATAAGGTGAACATGACATCTCCACTGAAGTTGTTGGAGTAGAAGATATCAAGTATGGCTATCGTCATGCAAAGATCAGATTATGGAGCTAGTGTCTCTACATCATATGATGGAGATGTTGTAGAATACATGTGCTCATCGGCACAACCATGTGCAGTTGTTCTAACTTGTAGTGCAACACATACTATAGAGTCTAGAGGAACGTCTGTGGAGTTGGATCCACAAAAGGGAGGCTAGTAGACAAGTTAGACTTCCTCTGTCATGCACATTGTCCGATGCATTGAATTTCTCATCCATGGCTCCTAGAGGATCTACAGGAGAAATGAGGGAGCAAGCCAATGTTGATGTACTTGGAGATGGAGCAAGTAGGACCCATCCATCAACATTGTATGAGGCAACATCCATCGTAATGTTGGGGATGGCAAAGACTCTTGTTCATTCTCATGTTTTCTTAGCCAACGATTTATTGACATTGGGGATATTATCATCCTATATATTACGATTGACAGCCACATTTTGCTAAAGCAAAGAGTAAGTGTTGGTTGCTTCTAGTAGTGATAGCACTAGTAGTGTTGATCATGGGATCATGATAGCTACTAGTGGAACTTGACAAGTTGCTGCCGCTCGAATGATGGAACTACCAGCCAGGCTATCATACAAATGTACCAAGGTGTCATCAAGTCCGGTGATGTTGGATAACATGAGTGGTGTCTTCTGTTTGGTGGGTACTTCAGGAAAGGTTTATCAACCTCAACGGATGTTGTTGGATTCTAGTGCACAACCCCTTATGTTGGGTAAGGATGCACTTCTTGGTCTTGGTTTGCAAAAGATCGATGTGGAGAGATGTCCATTTCATATTCAAACATCTCTTGGAGATTCTAGTGATGCCCCAACATCATATATCACCTAGATGGAGTTAAATGTGCAAGTGCAAGTGGATCATGTCACGGATAGATCTACAATGCGAGCATGTGTTGTGGTTACACTTGCAAAGTCCTATGATGTATTGGTGGATGTGGCAGTGTTATATCCGATGGGGTTTAGCACTGATTATTGGGAGGAGAGAACCTCTTATTGACCATGTTGGCAATCTGGTGAGGGTCGAGTGAGTCGATTACCACTACTATTCATTACTGGTTCTAGTTTTTTACCAAGTGGAGGTTTGGCGTATGTTGCAGCCTTTAGTACTTGTGTTACTTGGCCTAGTGATTTGTTGGAGGTCAACATGGATGCACATCATAGTTCTTGTCTAGAGGATGTGACTATCATGCCAAGTCTTAGTGGAGGAGTGTCATCCATGTTGGATGAATCACTAGATACTTCATGTATGTAGTTACAACATATAGCAGATTAATTGATACCTCAGGTTTGGAGTGAGTCTTTTGCTCCGGAAATGAGGAGACTAAGGAAGTTATTCCCATTTTCACTATGTTGTCATCTTTAGATACAACTCATATTGCTTGGCAATATCCACATGCAAGTATATGTGTGCTTGAATTGTTAGGAGAAATTATCACAGGTTTGATTATTGTTTTGCAGTTTGGCATACAAGTACATTAAAACTTGTATGTGGAGCGAGATGAGATTGCTAGTCATGTTTCATTACGCCATGTGGCACAATTAGTGTGATGATACCCAGATTGTCTACCATTGTTGGTAATTCAAGGATATTTGCAGATCTTGCCGTTAGATATTTTGTTGTTGGGGATACAAGACCTTGCTCGGCATGACACCATACATTTGGTTATTGCTAGATGGCCATGTCAAGGATACACATGGACTAGTTGTGGTCATGGGATATGGGATTCAAGTTCTATCATGTTTTGGGAGATGTTACGTGTGTTACGATCTCTCTATTCACATCAGGCTTATTCATTGACATATATTTTGGAGAATGTCCTTTGTTGGGCGATCCACGTGCACGAGTGATGACGAGTGCACATCAAATGCGGTCATATATTACGGGATGTAGCGAGAGTAGGATCTCGTGCACATATACTTTCTCGGATTACAAGATAAAGTATAATAACAAAAGGGATGGGAAGACCCCATCAAATCGTACAAGGATGGAACCAAATCGGTAACATGGGGCTAGGCCCCAATAGTATCACATTGGGAAATATGTCCTACAGCACCTAAGATATCTGAACTATCCAAGTCAAAAGGTCTACAAACAACAGGAGCATCCGAAGAAGCATCACCTAACGTGATCGCTCTCCTATGGATTGCACGAGCTAGTGCTCTCTGTAGAGCAATGGAAACACGTTGCCTAAAATAGGCTATACAGTAAGCTAAAGACAGTGATACCCCATGTCGCCCAATATGATAGGCTCTCACACGCACTCCCTCACGAACATGTCGAAGTCAGTGTCCATAGCTCCATATAACTCCAAAGCTAGAGGAACAAAGAGGTGACCTCTTTGCATACCTCTATACTTGGAGGCTTTCTGGCTTGCCGGCTCCACTCGCCGCCCATCCTCGAGGATGGATGATCACCCCCTCTCCGCGTGTCTCTAGTAGGATCGGTAACCACCACATCGACCACAAAGTGACCTGGTCTTCCCAAACCAAGTGCAGTGCGCGTTTCTAACCCTCGTCGATCGCAAGGCATACCATCGCTCTTTCCATGTGAGGTATCCACCCTCTCGCGCCATAGCAAACACCACATCCCTAATGGCATCATGGGTAACTATCCTTTGTCCTCTGAATGGACAACGAGTCATATGAACACCTGTTGCATCTAAAGTGATACCACACTCACATGTAAGTAATGAAGATGTAGATGGATGGATCAAGCCAAGACGGAACCTCATCGTTGTGGAGAAAGTAGCTTGTGCGAGTCGGAAAGCCTTGATGCATGGTCGAGCCAAGATCCACGAGCCTGCACCCTTGCCCGAGCAAGAGCGTAGACGAGCTCTAGTAGTACGAGGAATGGCCGGATCCACTAAGAGTGAATGTAGAGTCTCCTGGAAACTGTTGGTCCATCAAGATAGATCAGAGACCCCTAGTCCAATCGGTAGTAAAGAGGAAAAAGATGGGAACTCATGTTTATGCCTCAAGGTAGAAAGTATCTCTCATATGTCGTAATAATACCTGTAAGGGAAATGATCCCGTATCGACGTCCCTCGTATATATCTCCAAAATAGGTCTATATGCGATCACAAATCTAGAAGATAACAAAGGTGCAACGAGCGTCCAACTCGCCAAGAATGCCGCAAGTGCCGTCTCCTCCATCGATAATAAGCCTACCCCTCCACATGAAATCGGCAAAGATGTTTGTCTCCTTGCCAAATCTCCAGTCACACACTCGAATGTCCCTGGTCCGATGATGTCACCAAAGACGCCCATGATCCTCCTACCAAAGGCTGTCAAACGTGATATGAATGTAGGTGAAGGAATAACCGTGCGAAGAAGATAGGTGGGCCGACGAACAATACTAGATGATAGTATACCAAACGCCACCTGCGGATCCCATAGTAGAGGAATGTCGTCTACATGCAAAATATCTTCGGCCAATGCAACATCAAGGTCGCGTGAAACAAAATCCTCAATCTTATACTTTGTCTTCGGTGACTTTATTATTTCTTTTGTTTTTTCCTTCATCGATATGACGGGGTATTCTCATCCTTCTTGCTATCTTACTCACGCCTTCCTTCCGTGCTATAAATATATCACAACATGCAATGCACGAACGAGAATTGGTCATGGAATCACAACATTTCTTCAGAACTCACATTTGTCTCACTCCGCAAGAATGACACAATCCGATGTAATGATGCCGAACGAGCTCTCAACATGATGACTCATTATTGACCATGCAGTGGACTGTCAATGACCCTCCACCACCACCGCTTGCTCTGGACACAGTACTCGTCCTCATCAATTCCCATGACCTACGAGTCTACGACACTCGGGATCCTTTTCTCTTCACGCCACGCCACGTCCCCGTCATCATGATTTGCACCGGGCATTTACCTACTTACCATTACTTTCTGTCTCTAAAGATAAATCTTTTTACTTACAAAGCTTGAAGTCTCTGGTATCACCTTATCCCTATACGTGCAGCGCTTGTTCGTTTGGTATTATATTTACAACTGTTCGGCAAAGAGAAAGAAAACTCCAGACAAGAACAACAGAGGACGTTTGCAAGGAAAGTCACACGCCAAAACAGCGAGGAACTTTTTGTTACCCATCCGTCGACAAGATACGGAACAGGGTTCAGTTAAAAAGGTCGTGGAAATTAGTGTGTAGCAGGAATGAGACAAATCTACTACTGTATTTGATATTTCCTTCCTGAACTGTGTGTATTTCAATAAAAGCGGAATTGAAACTAAAATACAAAACCTACTCTGACGGTACAGTACAGTGCAGCATAATTTGACGATGAGTTGGCGAGTGTGTCTACACTCGTCTAGTCCACGGGGTTGAAGGAAAAACCAAAAAGCTCCCCCTGCCAGAGAGAAGGTATATGTAATTTCATCACACTTTTACCGTGAGTTACATGTATTCCGATGTCCTATAGAGTGACAAAAGACCAAAAAGTTGCCGGACCTGGCCCAGACCGTGAATGTGGAGGGCCGCATTTACGCCCGCATGTTGGAGAGGTGAAAGTTAGAAACCTATTTCAGCTGCCCTGCTGCCCGGTCAACTTTGCCCAAGCATTAATCACAGGTTCAGTCAGGAGTTTGGCTGTTTCAGATGACTGCAGTCAAAACCAGTTCACCACTCCCTTGACATGTTACTGTTGCTTCCGTTGTGGTTATATATATATATATATATATATATATATATATGACCGTGGAGGTGATTAACCATTCTCCTGATGGGCGGGCGGCTTGTAGTCAGGTTATAGATTCGGGTTATAGATTTGGTGTTCAGTTAAGTGCTTTTATCTTGGTGCAGTGCCGTGCATTCCTTTGGAACTCCTGTGCAGCTTCGGTACAATTTTCTTCCATGAATTTTAAAATTTGTATTTATGTTGCTCCATCACCAAAAGCATAGAGTAATGGTATATGAATTGATTCTGAAGCATTTATAATAAATATTTGTTTCATCGAGTTGACATCCTTTCAACTTTCAATGGGTTGTTAGACGCAAGCTCCCTAATCCCAGCAATACTCGAATCAGAAAGGTGATACAAATTTGCAAGATGAAAGTGAAACCAATTGGAAGGAGTAACTTCATAATCCTGAACTATCTTCATGCTACTGCATAACTACATTGCCTGCTTCCTGTCCTCCCAGGAAGTCCAAGTCGTGTAGGTGGATAAGGAAAGGAGATTTTTTTCTTTTTTAATACTAAGCAGATTTCAAAAATTCTCTCGTGGGTGCTTGAAGATGAAATGTCTGCACCTCAGGTGCAAAGCAAGACAAAGCAAGAGGTCAATAACTGATAATCTCTGCCTATCAAAAGCATGGTCCAGAAAGAAGACGGCTTAAGATTATTTTGAAGGGTCCACCACCACAAGTTGTGAAGATGCCCCAATGGGCATTAGTGCACAGGACTGAAAGTGCACCGGTGAAAGCCCGACGGACGGTCGGGCAGGCCGGCAGATCGTATCCTGCCCGGCTGCCTGAGTTAGGACTCAAGAGGTAGGGGAGCGGACCGTGAGGTCATAAATGCGAGAAGCGCCGCCTTTTTTGGTGGGGGCAGAATTACGATGGCCAGGTGTGCGTCAGCGGCCGCGATAACCGGGAGTGGAGATGACTTAGGTGGAGCGAAGTCTAGCGAGTCACTTATAGCACACATTGTGTAGGTGTTTCGTAGAGCTATGCGTCTAACGAAACCTAGTAATAATTGCTATTAAGTGGTAGTTATCATAATTTTTAGTGGATTGTATAATTTATCTTAATCAATATATATATTATTCTATAAAAAACATTAGGTGCGCAATCCATACTATATCAATCATATTATGTGACAATTTTGTTATATAGTTTTAATATATGTACAGTATAATATATTCCCCATTATGATGTTATTGGGGACTAGTTTCACATCACCTTTGGATTATCTCTATATGATTTGATGGAGTCTTTCCGTCTTTGTTACTATATTATTTGGTGTACTAAAGTGGTATAGCGATGGGCTAGATTCCAATAACATCACAATGGGAGTTGAGCCAAAGATATTCTAACTATATGGTAGACTCCAATAACATCACAATGGGAGTTATGTCAAAGATATTCTAAATATCGGGTCAAATTTTCTAAATACTAGATGAACATCCAAAGAAACATCACCTAAAGTGATTGTTCTTCTATGTAAAGCAATGTATACATATTATCTAAAATAGACTACACAATATGTAAAAGAAAATGATACTCTATGTGCGCGAGAGCCTATCATATTATGCTCTTGCGCACTCTCTCATTGATGTGTTGAAGTCTCTGTCTATAGCTCCATATAACTCAAAGGTTAGAGTAACAAAGAGATTATCTCTTTATATATCCCTATATTTAGAGACTTTGGCAATTATCGCTCTACTCACCGCCTATATATGATGATGAATAATCACCCCCTCCGCAATAATAACATGATCTTCCCAAACCAAGTATAGGTTTGTCCTAAGCAAGTCGACTCCAAGACATACCAACACTCCCTCCATATGAGATATCCACCCTCTTGTGCCATAACAAATATCACATCCCTAATGGCATCATGGGTAGCTATCCTCTGCCCTCCAAATGGACAATGAGTCATATAGATCTTTGTTGTATCTAAGGTAGTATCACACTCACATGTGAATAATGAAGATGCATATGGATGGATCAAGCCAAGACAGAACCTCATCGCGATGAAAAAAGTAGCTAGTACGAATCAAAAAGTCATGATGCATGATCAAGGTAAGATCCAAGAGCATGCATTCTTGACAGAGCAAGAGTGTAGATGAGCCTTAGTAGTAGAGGAATGATCAAATTCACTAAGAGAGACTATCAAGCCTTTTGAAATTGTAGTTCCATCAAGATAGATTTAGATCTCTAGCCCAATCAATGGGCAAAGAGATAAAAGAAGGAGGCTCCTATCATACCTCTGGGGACAAAGCATCTCTTGTCTGCCATAATAATACCTATAAGAGAAATGACCTCATCTATGTCCCTCGCATACATCTCAATGATATGCATATCTGCATTCACAAACCAGGAGGATAGTAAAGGTGCCGAGAGTGCCCAACTAGCCAAAAATGCTATAAGTGTCGTCTGCTCCATAAACAAAAAATTGACAAAGATGTATGTGTCATGACTTATGTAGCGGCATCTCTAGTTAGGTAGGTATGCGTATGTAGGAGCAAATACAGCAGTCAAAGCCGGTTGTGCAGTTAGCGGCGTTCGCACTGGAACTACCATTAGGGCCGACAATGCCATTAGGGGTCCTAGGGCTCAAGGGGTAGAGTTCGAATTAGGGCACTTTGGAGGACAATTTTCGAAGTTGAGCCTTTGAGAGTGTGGCTATGGTGGATAGTAGCAAGTGCGGGAACCTGGAGTCTTTGATGCACAAAGTGGTTTGGCTTGACTGTAATCTCTCTTTTATGCTATGGTTATGAGCGGAGTGTCCTTGTGGACGTTTTGAGAGTTTACTTCAGAAAGATTACTTCGAAAACTCAAATTGGATTATGTGGTGAGAACTGTGAGTTCTTGGAGCGCTGAAGATGTTTTGGTGAGTTAAGATTGATGATAGCTTCGATATGTTGGCTATTGAGTGTGCATGGCGTTGATGGAGTGCAGCCCGTGGTGGTGATCTAGAAGTAGAGTTGATTGGAAGCTCATCTTATGGATTTCAAATTTCTGTATTTTCTATTTTAGTGTAAATCCGAATCATAAATTTTGGAGCGCGGAAGCGTTGCTGAAAATTGACAAAGTGGGTCGATGCTTATAGTTGTCTTGGGGCATTAATTGGAGGTTGGCCGACAAATATTTTGTATAGAAGTGCTTGAAGTCCAAGATTTGATGTTTCGAAGTTTTTGGGTCAAAAATAGGAGCAGCAAGCTATCAGATTATTATATAGTGTCTGTTTGATCTAAAATTTGGTGGGGTGATAGAAGATGTAAAGTTTGTCGCACAGGGGTAGGGACGTTAGGCCCAAGACTGACGGTGTCAGACAAATTGAGCCTTTGAGAGTGTGGCTATGGTGGATAGTAGCTAGTGCAGGAACCTAAAGTCTTTGAAGCACAAAGTGGGTTTGGCTTGACTGTAATCTCTCTTTTATGCTATGGTTATGAGCGTGTCCTTGTGGACATTTTGAGAGTAGAAAAGAGTAATTGTGGTGCACTTGTTGGTGTATGACGATCTATGTGTTGTGATGTTTGATGTGTCAGCGATGTATGTTGTGATGAGATATGTATGTGCATGACATATGTCTCCATGCCAAATCTCTTATCATAGACTCGAAGGTTCATGCTCTAATAATGTCACCAAGACGTTCATGATCCTCCTATCAAAGGCTATCAAGCATGATAGCAATGCAGGTATTTAAAATAAGATTAATAAACTAAGTAAAGTCTATGAAAAAAATATTTATTTTGAAGTATAAAAATACAGAAAAATCAAATGATAAAAAAATTTAATATTAAGTTATATCTACTCCGATTTCCTTTGTTACTTTTATAGCTCAATCTTGGACATTGTAAAGATGTTGAGAAAATAGATGTCAAACTATAGATTCTTCAATTTTTTCTTTTGATTTTTTAACCTAAATTTTTAACATGATGAACATAGAAGCAATCATAAAGCCAATCTAATATTAAAAAAATATATATATATTCTTAACTAATTTAATACAATTCATGATGAAAATACATATAATGAATTTTATTAAAAATAAGCTCATAATGAATGTAAAATATGTAAAAAATGTATGTGCTTTTGTAAAAATGTGTTGAGATAAATTAATATTCAAATTTTCAGAAATTTTTTTTATTAATAAAAATAAATTATAATATAACCACCTATGTTTTATACTATAATATCATCATTTATCATTAAAAATATTTTTTTAAATTCCTTCCTTTCTCATCTCTTAGTCTATTTCACTTTTCATTCATTGGTTTGATTTTTGATTTATGAATACTTCGACCTCATGTTGCATGATCTCATGTGGACCTTTTGTTTCATCTCTAGCTTCCAAAGGGATGTATGACATAGACATACGGCTTATGTATTCTTGGAGTGCTAGTAGGATTACATGACTTTATCTCACACTATCTATACATGGCATTTGCCAAGGATGTATGACATGTAGATGACCTTCCTCTACTAAGGAATTCACATGTGACGTTTGATATATTCTTCTAGTATTGCTCATCGATCCATCTACCTACTTCAAATGATTCCTCCAAAGCTCAATAATTATGTATTTTTTTATTGATTTTTTGAATGATAGATTATACTTCAATGTGTTCAACAATAAATCAAGAAAAAATACTCTAAATTTCATTATTCTAAGAGAGATTTGATGCAATTTTCATTCAAATATTAAAAATAATATATGTCAATATCTTTGCACCTAATTTTTTCAATTATTAGATTTTTTGACTTTATGATTAAACTTTATTTTTCGTTATATTTTCATCTTGAACTATCATGAAATCTCAATATAAAATATATCATAACCTCAACATGACAAACTTCTTGCAAATTTATTAACCAAATATAATTAATAAGTAATTAAATTCTTATATGTCATCAATTATGTAACCAATCTTAGTTAGCTATAGTTAGTTTACCCAAATCTTAGATTGGTCTCTAGATCATTAAAGTACAAGATAATGGTATGCATGATTCAAAAAACTTAAGGTAAACTTTGCTTTATATGAATACATGACGAGGTAAATATCATGCATTAATGGATTTGATAAAGTGATAAATATCTTTTGAAAATTTGTTAGAATAAGATAACGAAACATACAACCTACTCATGTTAGCCATGTGACATAGTTTGAATTTCGGAGTATCCTAGTACTATAGTATATAAAGCAAGGAGATGTCTTGAGAAGAGATTTCTTCATGAAATCATTTTTGATTCATTGACTTTAGTGTTACAATGGTATTAGAGCAGACTTAATGTTCCTATGAGTGTGGATCATCCCTCTTGGAAGAGTAATATTGGTTGGTACTCTAATTTGAGGAAAGAGTGTTTGTTAGAGTCTAGCAGTGGTCATTTAGCTACAAGTAGTGGAAGGTGGGTTATTGTGGATGCATGTTATAGATGGGGAGATAGCATAGTACCAAGATTTTCATTTTTTAATCCTTTTCATGTCAAATTGTTATATATTAAGAGAGCAAGGTTGACTCAATATTTAGTTTATCATTTTCGTGTCAATTTCATGAACCAACTGATGTGATTTTGAGATATGATTATCAACCTATGGTCACCTACAATATTATTTGGGAGCTTTGTCATATCACTTTTGACCTTTGTGATACAACACAAGAGGTTACAGCTACAGCAGCAGGAGTTGTTCATACTGAGATAGTGGAGACTGGTATGAGAGAGCAGAAAAAGCTATCTTCTCAAGAGGTTGTCATTTAGCAACCAAATACTACGTCTTCTATCTCTAGTGTCGATGGAGAGGAGATTTGGGATATTGAGATTGGTCCCAAAGTGACCGGGGAGAAGAAAGGCGTAGGGTGTGGAGGTTTCTGAGGAGTTTCAGAAATTGTTTTGCCTTCAGTATGAAGGATTTAGGCTGTTTGAAGGGACCTTGCATACATATTGACTTGACAACAGATGCACCAGTTTTCCGTCGTTCCTATCGATACAGTGATATGGAGAGAGATCTGATCCAAAGTAAGTGTCAAGACCTTCTTGAGGCTAGATTAGTGGAGATATCATATGGAGAGTATGCCTCTGCTGTGGTGATGCCAGTCAAGAAGGATATACATGGTAATTATACAAATAGACGCATGTGTGATGACTACCGATCTATCAACCGATAGACAAAATCTGATCGATATGCTATGCCTACACCTGAGGAGATCTTTGACGCAGTTGGGTATGCCAAGGTTTTTAGTACATTGGATTTACGACCGGGATATCATCAGTTGCGGATTCGA
Organism: Marchantia paleacea; assembly: GCA_014180765.2. Classification (NCBI taxonomy): domain Eukaryota; kingdom Viridiplantae; phylum Streptophyta; class Marchantiopsida; order Marchantiales; family Marchantiaceae; genus Marchantia; species Marchantia paleacea. The sequence continues at coordinate 397,642 of MUAA02000129.1, forward strand.
GATGAGGATAAGGCCAAGACAACCTTTTGGGCAATTGATTTGCATGGCAAGGATGTGTTGTATCAGTGGAGGTTCTTACCATTTGGGTTGAAGAATGCACCTGCTGAGTTGCAAAGAGTGATGGATACGATCCTAGCCGGACTTGATTGTGCTAGAGCCTACATCGATGATATTCTAATGTATAGTGCTACAATGAGGGAGCATGAGATACATTTGCAGGAGGTATTTCAGCGACTGATTGCTCATGGCCTCAAGTTGCATCCTGGGAAGTGTAAGTTCTTTCAGGGGCAGGTAGAGTACTTGGGTCATACCATATACCCAAGAGAATTAGGAGTTCAGCAAACCAAGGTGGAGCCAATCTTGCGTATTCCACAACCCTCAGATGTGAGTAGGGTTAGAGCTTTCCTTGGACTTGCAAACTTCTATCGTCGATATGTGCAAGGATTTAGCACTATTGCCAAAGCCTTGAAAAAGTTGACAAAGCTAGATCAAGAGTGGAGTTGGGGAGATGAACAAGAGAGAGCTTTCGTTGAGCTCAAGGGAAGGTTGACATCTACCTCTATTTTGAGGAGACCTATGAGAGGTCGTCTGTTTCAAGTACATACTGATCGGAGTATGTTGGATTTGGGAGCAGTGCTTACCCAACATGATGATGAGGGGAAGGAGTTTGTAGTGGCTTATGCAAGTCGTTCCAACAATGCAGCGGAGTCGAAGTATAGTTCTTATGAAGGAGAATATTTGGCAGCTGTTTGGGCGGTGGCACATTTCAGATGTTATTTGTTTGGAAACTCCTTCACTCTCATCACTGATCATCAACCATTGAAATGGTTGATGGAATCAAACAAGCTTACAAGAAAGCTTGCACGACTGGCTCTTATCCTACAAGAGTATGATTTCACGGTTGTTCATAGACTTGGAGTGGTGAACCGTGATGTAGATGGGTTAAGTCAAAACCCATGTACAAGTCAAGTTGACAAAACTGGGGCTCGATGGCACAGTGATACAAATGAAGAGATGGTGCCGGGTTGACATGCATCAGCCTTTTTGAGTATGTTGGCGCTTGAGAGCTATATGATATCTCTCTTGGGTTAGAGAGCAGATATGTTAGCCTTGGACGTTGAGACGGAGGACGGTTTGATGGTAAACTGAGACATCCATGATGACATGTTGGTGTTGGAGTATCTTTGTACATGTGCTTTGTTGGGCACCTTGAGTGCAAAGGAACGGGATCGAGTTTTACAGAGAGCTCGACGGTTCAAATGGGAAGGTAGACACCTTCTTCGAGTATGGGGAGATGGCAGCGTTCGTGTTGTGCCATTTCCATCTCAAAGAGCACAGTTGGTCAGACATGCTCATGAGGAGTTAGGTCATTTTGGAGTAAAGCGGACATATATCTTACTTCAAAGTCACTATTGGTGGAGAGGTATGGTATGTGATCGTGTTCGAGCATCATTCAATGCCCCTACACCACAACTACACCCTCTACCGATTATGGGACTTGATTATCGCTGGAGCTTGGATTTTGCAGGACCTTTGCCATTGATTATACGACATCATCGATATGTGTTGGTCATGGTGGAACATTTCTCCAAGTGAATTGAGTTGGTGGCCTTGCCCGACAAGTCAAGTGAGGGAACAAATTTTATGCGTTCTTAGGCAGAGGTTTAGCCGATTTGGTGCACCAAAGGTGTTGTTGACCGATCGAGTCTTGAGTTTTTGGGCGAAGTTTCGGGCTTTATGTGATCGAGCGTTGATCGATCATCGTACCACCTCAAGAGATCATCCCGAGGCTGATGGTCTAGCAGAGCGAGTTGTTCAGACGGTGAAGAGAGGACTTGGAAAGTTTGGCTTGGAGAAAGATCATCTAGGAGACTGGGACATCCAGCTACCATGGTTGGCCATGGATTATCGATTTAGCCGGCAAGCATCTCTAGTGTCATTCTCACCGTACTTTTTATTATATGGTAGAGATCCAGACTTACCTGCAGCTATCCGTCGAGAGTAAGGTGAAGTCTTGGATTTGGATAACCCTGATGTTTGGATTAGGGTGTGTTCTCAAAGGGCGTAACTCTTCCGTAGAGTCATGCCCATGGCATTTGAGAACTTGGCTATTGCTCAACATAGAGATATTTTGCGTTATGCTACCATTTCGAGGAGGTGGATATCGACCTTCAATTCGCAGATTTCATGTTGGTGATTACGTTTACTTGCAGCAGAGTGCACCGAGCACATTAGATGTTACGGTGGGTCGCATGATTCTACGTGAGGTTTTACCTTCTGGAGTTTTGGTATTGGAGGGTCGTGATGGTGTGATTTGGAAGGATCATGTGCGTAATTGTGCGCCATGTCACCTTCCCAATATTGATGGTAGTGTGGATCCAAGCCCAAGCTTGTTATGCGTGCAAAGGCTTGAGATGTATGTTATGTGGAGCTGCTCCACCAGCTGATCCTTTGAGATGTTGTAGTATGTCCATTGTGATACACTTGTGTTGGTGTATGACGATCTATGTGTTGTGATGTTTGATGTGACATCGATGTATGTTGTGATGCGATATATATGTGCACGACAAATATATCACCAAGGTAAGCTCTGTCACCCTCTAAAACCAAATTAAAGTCTTTTGATAACCTCAAAGACCAAGGTTGGTATCAAACTCTGCTACAGGTGCATCCACTACTAACCCAAGAAGTCTCTCCTCGTGAACCTCTAGAGAACTCCACTGTGACACCAATGTATCACTTTTGTAACCGTATAACAACATGTCCCCAATTGGAACCAAAAACCACAACAGAAGGTACCCAAGGCACCACAAGGTGCTAACACAAGGGCAACCTGAAACCTACCATCACCACATCACTCACCCAGTCTACAGGTCCGAAAGTCATGTCTCACTGAGGAGAAACATGGATAGTCTGACTGGTCTGCAAATCCAGCCTCAGTATTGGCAGCACACATGAGCACTAACATTCCAAACAACAAAGCACCAACTTAAACAAATGTGGTGCACAAACAAAAAGCAAAGATGGAGGTATATCAATCATAAGAAATATAAATCACAATACTCAATCTCAAGAACATGTATTAAAACGGTCAAACCAACCCAACCCGGACTAATATAGCCTAAGGAGGGCATATAAAAACACTAAAACTCAGTTTTGGAGTCCTTTGCTCGCTAGATCGATAATTTGACACTGGTGATTTGGGTGTTATATGCATTGCTCTTAATCTAGCCTTTTTTAATTCTTTACGTAACGTAATTTATTTTTTACAAATAGACGCAGTTTGAAATTTCTAAGGGACTTTGAAAATCTTCAACTCTAATTTTAGACCCCTAAACATCAAAAGTTTACAATTCTAACTCTACTAACCTTGTGCTTGACGTCTCTATCCCCGCGTGAGATATTTTATATCTTCTATTACCCCATCAAATTTTAGATCAAATGGACATTATGTAATAATTCCATAGCCTTTTGATCTTATTTTTGATCCGGAAATTTTGAAACACCAAATCTTGGAACTTCGAGCACTTATGTCCAAAATCTTTTTTGGCCAATCTTGATTTAGAGCCCCAAGATAACTATGAGCATCAATCCATTTCATAAGTTTTTAGCAACGCTTCCGTCCTCCAATATCCTCAATCCGGATTTAAGCACAAACAAAAAATATAAAAATTCGAAACTGATCATCCCAACTTCGAATGAACTCTATTTCTAGATCACCACCATGGCCTTCACTCCATCAATGCCCAACAGATTTTACATCAAATAGATCGAAGATCAAAACTCGCCAAAACACCTTTAACGATCCAGGTTCTCACCACATAGTCCAATTCGAGTTTTCAAAGTAATCTTTTTTACTCTCAAAACATACACAAAGACATAAGAGTGGAGCCAAACCCACTTTGTACTTTAAAAACTTGAGGTTTCTGCACTAGCCACTCTCCGCCATAGTCACATTCACAAAGTCTCAACTTCAAAAACCGACCCCTATGAGCCCTTCGAACTCTACCCTTTGAGCTACTCCTAGGTCTCCTAATGGCGATGTGAGTCCTAACAACAGTTTGCACTGAAAATATTGTTAGGTTGACATTAGTTCCAATGTGAATGGTGTTAATTGTACAATTGGGTCTAACTGCTGTATGTGCTCTGCATGCACGCACCTACCTGAGGGTAAAGGCAGTCTACTATGCTACCACGCGACCTACTGGAGTGTCCCTTGGATTGCCACTGTAATTTTGTTCCGAGTGTGGGTACATCAGCTATCTTTAGCTGTTCCGCATATCTATACTCCCGGACCACGTACTGCACAGCAGCCGGTGGAATCTCTCTAATTAGCATTAAATTACAAAGAGAATGATGATCTTCAACAGGATATCAACGCAGCATCCGGTCACATTCCAGTCGTAGCACAAGTTCAAGCAATCAAATTGTCGTCATGCGAGAGAACATTTAAGAAGTTCCCTATAAAGGTATTACCTTTCTTCATTATCAGTTCCAACCCGTACAACCGGTGAAGGTCGGATGGATACTCGAGAGTTCCGGATTCAGATTCTTATCTGCTGGGGACACAGCCAATAGGATAACAGATAGTTCTCTACTGACCGGCGATTGAAGATGTCTTTCTTCGAATAGCTCGGCACCCTTGATGTCACCGGTTGCCGAGGTAGAAGTAGAAATCTAATCTCGCTAAAGAGAATTGTACGAGTTCCCGCGATTTAGGAACTTTGTAAGCTTCCAAATATATTGGAGTTGCCATGACTACTGGCACTGTGGCAAAGTAGAGAAAGAGGCTCGCTGCCGTGGGTCCCACATCGGTGGGGCCAGCTTGCAAAATCTCATGGACGGGCGAATGTACTACCAGTGACATGACGATACTGTCAGTTCGTACAAGAAACTGGACATCCTCTGCTGCCCGATATCCTTGTCAAATACTGTACCGTGGCGACTTAAGCCGCACTTTGCAACGTGTGAAGAATTGAATAGTTATCAAATTACAATACCTTGACACTTGGTTCGCTAGTTCATTGTGGCGTGTAGTTATCTATCATACTAGAGATAGGGTTTAAGAGTGAGTGACCATCCATTCTCCATGGCGGCTAGTAAAACCGCGGCCAAGGTTTCCAAATATAAAATGGTACAAAGAATTTATCTCTTTGTTCATCTAGCTTTGGAGTTATATAAAGATATAGACACCGATTTTGACATGTGAGTGAGTGAGTGCGCGAGAGCCTACCATACTAGGCGGCACGGGGTATCACTCTCTTTATATTACTGTATAGCCTATTTTAGGCAATGTGTTTCCATTGCTCTTCAAATTGTTCTAGTTGGTGTAATCTATAGGAGAGCAATCACGTTAGGTGATGCTTCTTCGGATGCTCATGTTATTTGTAAGCGGTTTGACCTAGATAATTCGGATATCTTAGGTGTTGTAGGGCATATTTTCCAATGTGATGCTATTGGGACCTAGCCCCATATTACCGGTTTGGTTTCATACTTCTAGGATTTGATGGGGTCTTCCCATCCCTTTTGTTATTATATTGTGTCGCTATTAGTTTATGTTATTCAGCGATCCTTGATATCCAGGTTATTTTCCAAGAATGTTCATCTACGCGGAACAAGTTTTGTTTTATTAAGAGAGTGGTGGGAGAATTACCAGAAGTAGTACAGATTAAATGGCAAGACTGCACTATCAAAAAGAAGGTTCGATGAGCTTCTTCAATAGAGACACATTAAAATAACAAAAGGGATGGAAATATATTATCGTATTGTACAAGGATGAACCAAACATGTAACATGGGGTTAGTACAATAATATTACAATGGAAAATATATTTTATAATATTTAAATCATCTAGATCAAATAATCTACAAATATAAAAAAAATATTAAAATGATTATTTGCATATGAATTATAATCTAAAGACAACGTAGTCTCACACAAACATGTCGAAGTATTAGAGCTGGAATACCTGTTAACTGAAACTAGAGTATTAAGAACGGGTGAGTTTTTGCTCAGATTTGGAGATCACGAATACCAACATTACAAATAAACAAGTTAGAGACCCAAGTCCTACCTCGAGCGACAGGGAGAAAGCCGCTGGTGAGGGGCCCCGACGGGAATCTGTAGTAAATTCGCCTCTGGTAAATGTCCACGCTGCTTGGGATTGGTGAGACAAAGGTGACATCAGCGCTGGCGCGAAGGTTCTCTGCGACTTTAAACGGTCACCGATGTTGACGGGAAGTAACGAAGTAAACATCCGGAGAAAACCTTGACAAATTTCTATTGTCCTTCGGTTAGAAAAGATAACCAGAGGACTCTGCGTTCGAATGATGGCACGCGGGATGGTGTTGTGGCCTGACCGAAACCCTAATCAATTCTCTGCACTTCATACGCTGCCTTCTTTTGTTCTGCCTGGTTCGAAGCCATCTGCGAGACAGCAGGAGAGGAGCTCGGGTGCCCTGCGCCAGAGGGACGGGGAAGTGATCGATCCAACAGCTTGATGCACTTGAAGTTAAGGATGAAGGATTAATCAGGCGAAGGTGGATCGACGAAGAGAATTTGCCAGTTGCGTGTATGGATCTTGAATGAGGAATTATAAATCAGAATTGGCAGAGGTTCGGCATCACGCAGGATAGATCCTAGCAAAGGACCGTAGCCACAGAGTTGTGGCTGGTGGGAATCACAGAGGGCGTAAGGATGGTGAACTGGTTGAATGGCCTCCTGTATGGAGCCGGGGGGATTGTAGCTACTTGTATGGTATTACTGGTAACTATGCAGGAGAAATTGGTTTATATTCCAGTTATCCCTGGTATGTCCAAGGGTTATCCGATCACTCCTGCTAGGCTTCGTCTCAAGTATGAGGATATCTGGCTCACAGCCGAGGACGGAGTTCGACTGCATAGCTGGTTCATCAAGTTACAGCCTGCTGTTCAAGGTTTGTGTCTCATCTAGCTTGCTGAGCAGAATTGATAGTTTAGATGGGAATTGTCGATAAAATGCTGGGGGATCTAGAAATGAGCTGTAATTAAAATCTTGAGGCACTTGAAAACGTATGGTCGTCTATCTCGTACACACTTTTTACTCATTATGTTCATCCGCATGTCCTTGTTTTGTTTCGGCAGTTCTTCTACTTGTTCTACTTGCAGTTGCTCCTTTTTCAGCTATATTAGTCACCATGATGAAGTGTCAATGGCCGAAGCATTCACCAATCTTCTCTTTTATAATAAGTCATAATGTGTTATATTCAAAATTATACAGTAAGATTTTATTTGAGTGAGCTCTGAGGTGGTGAGCGGGGGCAGAAAACGGCAGTTTTCTGGCACAAACGCTTAACAACGCAATACACTAGTCATGCGGCTATTTACGATGCTGCCTAGACAAGCTCAAAGAATAAAATACGAAAGAACGAGGGCCCTGCGGGCAGATACTGGATAGTTCCTGGGTCTTAGGGACACGAGAATCATGCTATCCCTCGTCTTCTTATATTAGCAATTGCATTGTTTGTCACTTGCCTGATTACCATACCACTCTTCCATTTTAATGGCAATGGTGAAGATTACAAGTTGGAGAAGAACCAAGTACAACTTTGCAACCAGGATTCAAGTTTCAAGCATCCTAGTCACCACTTTGCTATTTAATGTATATTTTCCAGTCAAATCTATGTGTGAGAGTGATAATATTCTTCGAGCGAGTTTTGTGCCCGTGGTCATTTATTAATGGGCACAATGCCAACATACTGCGTTCTCCTGTTTCTTTCATATTCTTATGTTTGAGTGTTTTGCTTTTGAACCTCTTTTGTAATATTTGTGTCTTTGTTTGTCTTGATGCAGGTCCTACAATCTTATTCTTTCAGGAGAATGCTGGCAGTATCCTACTGTCTGCCTACTTAATGAAGGGTGATAGTTTTGATTCGTATATATGTGTTGATAGGTTGTTGTTGTCACGCGGTGCCAGTGAATGATCAATCAGGTTTATCTTCCTGTCGATTACTTAGTTGGGTTTAACTTCACTTAGTCTGAACAAGGAGAACAGATTTTAATTGTCTTCCTTCTTCTGGGCCCTGAGAACTTATTAGTGGGTGAGAACTTCGCCATAAATGCAGCAGCTGTTCACGAATGTTCAGCTGTTCATATTGGTGCCAATTTTCCAGTTCATATCGTTGCACCCGTTTTTGACTTAAGTTACCAAGATGGGATTGGAAGGTAAAGATATGAGATAACGTGCAGAGTAGAAGTATTTGCTTTGGTATGGAGTATAAATCTACAATGATGGTCTAATGTATTGGGATGTAAATGAAGCATCTCTGTCAGTTCCCTTATGCCGTGGAAACCTTAATCCAGATGATATCAGACATTGCACATCGGTTGGAGTTTGTTAATTTAATGCTGCAACGACTGAACTGTAACGTTTTCATGCTTTCATATCGAGGGTGAGTTTATTACCAACCTGATTCTGTCTGTCCTTAGAGGAAACACTGCAGTTTGTTTTTTGTGGTTTTACTCTTAGCAGAAAGTTTGAGTCGGGTTGATTTGATGTTGTCAGATTTATTTTTTGATTTTGTATAGTACTGCTGTCTTTCTAGGAGTTTTATACACAATGTTCTTTTGTGTTAACGTGATTCTCTCTCACACACGGTTAAACCTGAAGAGCCATCTCATCTTCAGTTCTTGTTGCTAGGAGCGTGCTTCCTTCTCTTAGTAGTTTCCTTGTTTGGTGGAATTAAGTGGAAATCTATCTGCAGATATGGAGATAGTGATGGATTTCCTTCTCAGCATGGTATTACGATGGACGCACAGGTATGTTTTATAATTCATTGCTTTGTTTTTCCAATAAAATGTGATGTAGATCAAATTACTTGACTCCATTGAGGAAGGGGTCACACCCTTGTACCTTCTTCGGAAGACTGGTGTGTAAACTCAGTTTGTATGTCTGGTTGCTTCAAGTTACTCAAGTTCTTTATGTTGAAGGCAAAGCAGTTCCTGTATATCCTCAGGAAGCTTCATATCCTCCGTTTTTCTCCTCCCGTAGCATTGGTTCCAATGCTACCAATTTGGTGGAGTTAAGAGACAACTTATGTATAAATAGTTGGATGCTGCCACAGAATGTGATTAAATCCCAAGTACAACTGTAGTGTTTTTCTGTCAGATGTGAACGAGAGTTAGAAGCAGAGTAACATCCATATTCTTCGTCCTCTATGAGACCATGACAGATGATATGGAAAGTGACGAGATATTGGCTAACTGTGTTTGCAGGCAGCTTTGGACCATCTATTACAAAGGACTGACATTGACCCAACTAGAATCGTTGTCTTTGGAAGATCACTTGGTGGTGCCGTAGGATCTGCACTTGTGGCCAACAACCCTGGCAAGGTGCGTACGGGGCTCCAGTAGTCCCGGAAATGACTTTCTTGATTATAACGTGAGATCTATGAAGTGATTAATCAGGACCTTGCATCGTGGACTTCTACCATTATTGCTTGTAGTCCCCCCTGAGCAATGAGCAATGAACACAATTGAATCCATTCTTTATACTTGGATTCACTTTCTGTATTGGATGCTGTTTGTTCTTTTTTTGAAGGTAACCACACCTTTGATGAGATATGTAGACACTAGGATTTGAACCCACAACTTACAGATATATTGAGATAATTGTCATGGATTGTTTTTTCAAGGGTGAGACTATTTCTGGAGATGTGAGATGATAACGTAGGATGTGGGTTCACATCGCAATGTGACACATCGTCTTAATAGTTCTCAGAGCCTACATTCGTTCCTGCCCAAGCAAAGGAATTGGTATATGATTTGTTGTTAGGCCATCTGCCCGTTCTACATCCTACATCTCGCCTTCATATCAACGCTGCGATGTTTTATTTGGATCATCATCAACCTTTTGCTTCTACTTTGAATGTGGACGAGCGTGATCACGACCTCTATGATCGTGGTGCACACTTTGCATTTGTTCTTTTAAGTACAGCAGATATCCCCGCTCATGACCCCATCATTGTTTCCTTCGACATCTTTTGCCATCAAGTTTTTGTTCTATGTGTATTCTTTTCGTGTTTAGGATTTGCAGTCGTCGTGGCTTTTGTATACCTCGTAGGTTGCTCTTTATCAAAAGACTTTGGTTTGTTCAGTAACTTGATAATGCAACTAATGGTGTATACTAGATTAGTCAGATCTATTATAATGTCTTGTTTTTGGTGAAGATGTATCCCAAAGCTTTTTTTCAGAGGATCTAGGTGAAGGTCAGAGAAGTTTGTGGCAGAGTTTTGTGACTCTATCTACCCTTGGAAGGAGTGAAAGGAGCTCATCCATACATCTATCTTTGATATTATTAATTGATTTTTTTTTTTCTTGAAGATATCTGCCCTTATTCTGGAGAACACTTTCACGTCAGTGCTAGATATGGCGGGAGTTATGCTACCTCTCCTGAAGTATGTGATTGGAGGTACAGGAAGTCCCGGCCTTCGTATGCTGAACTTTCTCGTGAGGTCTCCATGGAGCACCATTGATATTGTGAGCAAAGTAAGTATGCTGCCCTCTGAATCAGTCACGAAATTATTAGTAATAGGTTGCAGTGTGGTTCATAACGAGCGTGTGATAAGGGTTCTCACCGCGCAATGCTGTTGAAAGATGGATCACTCGATACGTATTTGTGCAGTGTGCTCATCTTTGTTGACCTACTCGATTTCACTACATCTTCATTTACATCTTTTCTTCTCTGCCCTTTTCACTTTGCATCCCTCAAGCAGGGGTCAAGTTTTGTGTATGTCCTGATCCTCGTCCTCCCTGCCTCTTCTGTTTCTTTCACCAGGGTTTCTTATCTTATTTGTGTTAATGTCTATGACAGATAGCCCCTCGTATCCTTACTTTGACAGCGGCATTCCTACCATATCTGCAGTGCTGAATCTAAAACTGCTCGTCGTGCTTTTGGTTGTCTTTGTTTCTCCTGAGAGCTTTGGTTTCTGGCATTTACAATGGTTCGCTCAGGGGATCATTTGGCATCATTCTTTGCGGCATCTAAGCACTAGGCTTGGTCAATCTAACTTGCAGTGTGCTTTTCATGTTTCAGATCAGAAACCCAATACTGTTTTTATCTGGGTTGAGAGACGAGATGGTTCCGCCTAGTCACATGCGTAGACTTTACGATGCAGCACAAGCCAACGCCGATCGACAGCTGATCGAGTTCCCCACAGGCATGCACATGGACACTTGGCTTAGAGGCGGGGACCGTTATTGGCGTGTTTTGCAGCTATATCTTGACAAGCATGCGAGTGGGAGCGGCCATGGAGCAACGTTCAGTAGTGATCTCAGCAGTAATGGAGGTGTTAGTGAAAGCCGAAGTCAAATCGCAGAGCAGCCAAAATATGAGTTGTAGGTAGGTGATGTGAAATAGAAGGAACGTAGTGCGAGGATACTTTTGGTCAGTTCTGCTGTTGCTGCAGCTGCAGCAGAACTTGCCCTTGCACTAGAGTTGGTAGGCCTCCCTCCGCCTTCGCATTGCGGGTTGGTTCGAGGGAGCAAGTCCGTCCACACCCACAGCGCAACGCCACCCGGGCACGAGCCTCCAGTCTTCTCGTTAGAAGTTCATGGAACTGGATTCATAGCCAGCACGCTGTGAGGCGCCTGGCCATATCAGGGTCCGGGCTGCGAGTGGACAACTTTGGAGAACTTTTCAGTGCACGCAGGCTACATGAAGTCTCGGGCTGCTAGCTGTCGATACGCTGCTCGAGTAGAAGAAGAGCGAGCTATGTAAATTATTTTCTTATCGAAATGGAAGATGGTGTGGATGGAATATTGTCCAACCGTGGCCGGGGCTGGCTGGCTTGTTCGCGGGTTCGCTGGCCCACTTTCCGAGCCTGATATCATGTCCCCTCTTGTCAGATGGTTGAGATTTGTCGAGGTTCGAGTGTTGTTTGTGCTGTTGCATAGTGTTTTGCTTTGTTGTTACATGGAGGAGGAGGACGGGGAGCAGTGCAGAGCTGTGCAGGTTGACTCCACTTGCCCTAACTTTGGGCTCCTACGAGAAGCCTGACTGCTGGGCATATCGTTTTGGAATCCAAGACCTTTTACCTTTTTGCATCGAATTGAGGCTTTCTCCTCCGCCCGACCCGTCCATCCATTGGCGGCGCTCAGATACTCTAGTCGAGGACAAGATAAAAAGATCGGCTCGCGGCTTAAATCCAACGATGTTCCGTTCCAGCTTAGCTACCCCGCCATGGTCGTGTTGTCGGTAGCACCTCACGAGGCCGAGGAGAGGTCAGGTTCTCCTGAAAAGAAACTTCTCATTGCCCGAAAGTACCTCGCGGCTTTTTTAAGACTTTCGCTTAATTTATGATATTTCTTTCTGCGTGTCCTCTTGTACAGCTCGCCGAGATATGGATTCTAATTCCGGTTTGGTTTTGGTTGCTGGGGGGCGCTCCCGAAGCCACAACCCAATCGTCCACCGAGAGCCCAACCTAACTCCGGCTTCCTCACACATCAATGGCGAGCCGAAATGGCCCTTCCCGTCGTCTCGACCCCACGGAACGAGCGACTGGCTCGAGGGGTCTTCCCGTTCCGGTCGTACCATTCTGGTGGTCTGGCAGGAGCAGCATTCACTGTGGCGCACTGGACAGCGCTTTTTCGATTCACCACACCATGAGTTTAGTGCGTGCTTGCTGGAGACGAATCGGTAGTCGCCACCACTCGTCTGCTACTACCACTCGTAATACTACTACAAAACCCACTACGATCGTAGTTGGGTGATGATGACACCCGAGGTCGTCTCTCAGTGAGTCACGGGTTCATCTCTCTCTCGTCGTACGCACAAGCGCCGTGTATTCGACTTCGTAAGGAAGCTGGACCGAAAGAGACAGGGAAACATACACACCCAGGTATGAATGATTTCGTCACTGGGTCTCTCTGCCTGCCTGCCTGCCTGCCTGATGCTGCTACTGCTGCTCGCTCTCTCTACGAGTGCCTCAGACTCGCCTCAACATGATGCATCCCATCTGGTGATTCTTTCTGCCCTAACAACCACGACAGAAAGCCAGCCCACCCCACCCCACCCCAGCTCTGCCGAGGCAGGCAGGCAGGCAGCGAGCCAGCCTCGAGTCCCCAAAGTACGATCGAGGCAAAGGGCGAGAGAGGATGGAATGGAAGAACCCAGAGCCATAATCCCACACCTTCTTATACCTCATCTGCTTTGATTCCATCAAAAACCAGAAAGACGACGACGGACGCATAGCAGCAGCCAGACAGCCAGCCAGCCAGTCAGGCAAGGAGCCGAGGCAGCCGGCTCTCCCATCCCAGCCCAGTCCAGCCTAGATCTTCCAGGCCTCCGAGGCCATACAAAGAGTAAATCAATCAATCAACATTGGAGACCCATTTGGGAAGGACAGAATTCGTTAAAATATACATGCGCTGAGTTTTGGGAGGGCTTGCAGGGACGACACATGGTGATCTTGTGTACACGTTGGTGATGGAGAGAGCGGCTGGCTGGCTGGCAGTCCGTCTGTCTGTCTGGCCTTCAAACTCTTGCCCTCTTCCCTTCCCTTCCCTTTCCATCCCTTCCCTTACCGTGCCGTCCCATCTTTCGCCTTCCCTTCACTGGGCAGCAAGTGCAAGGAAACTGCTGGACCGTCTTGGCGAGAGAGAGCAGTTATACAGCAAATCCGATGAGAGCGAGTGAGCATCTTCTTCGCCACATCTTTTTTGTCACAGACCTGGTGATTAGTGGCCACCTCTTGGCTTGGTGAATAATCAATCTCACTCCAAAGCCATGGATAGCGTGAAGAATGTGGCAGGGAGGCAGGGGAAGAGAAGAGCAGCCTCAGGGTTAAGGTGGTGGCCTGAGCTGCTGCTAGCTTCCATTCCATGCCATATTGTCTGTCTTTCCCACCAGCACCACCATAAGGCTGTACCTCCTCCGACCCTACCTCCGTCCCTCCATCCCTCCCATTCCAGCCCAGCCCATTGTCACTCACAGCAGCACAGCGAGAGGAGCAGGGAGGAGGGCCAGTCCAGAGATCTGTGCAGTGCAGAGGAGTGCAGAGAGTAGGACATTTCACTCCATGGGAGAGGGAGGGAGGGAGGGAGTGAGTGAGTTAGTGAAAGAACAGAGGCAACATTTGGCCATCGAGGGGAGGGATCATCTGCCAGGCCAGTCCAGGTGGTTACGCAACCAAGGACGAAAAACTATAGGGGGAAAAAGCCCACGAGGAAGGAACTATATTTGGTCAGATTGGCCTCCTTTCTCCATGTGGAGCCAGAGCATCAATCGTCTGCATTGTCCTTTTCTCCCCTTACACGCGCGCCATGTTCCCTTCCCATTCGTAACTCACTCGGACATGGCAGCTGCACTGCTGCAGTAATGAGCCACTGTAGTGCCCGTTTCAATCTCAATCTCAATCCCCATCCCCCTCTCACTCACTCGACCTGTGTAGGTAAAAGAATCACCATCAGAACGAAGAGAAAGAGGTTTCAAAATGTTCACCTCTGCTCATCCACTTCCTTCCACCTTCTTTTATCCCCTTTCTTGTCTACGGTTACCGATAGCACTCCCCTTTGTCATCTCACTTCATCTCACTGCTTCACATAATCTCATGTCAACTCATTTCAGGCTTGCCATGTCCTTTTTCACCTGTCGCTCTCGTCCTCCTCGTCCCATCTCCAGTCAGTCTATTAGTTCAGTCCAGAGCAGCAAGCAGTCCTACGGTAGTCGAGTCCACTTGTTGCCTTGAGCTTCGTGTCTTGGATCAATGATCAACGGCAACTTGGATGATTTGGTGGTTGTTCATAGTACCACCACCAGCACCATGCTCTCATGGAGGCGCAGTTGGGCTATTTATTTATCTACACTTAATATTGTGTGTGCATCTGGCTGGCTGACTGGCTGCTGCCGCTGCTTCTGCTCTCCTCTCTTTTTGACACATTGTCATTTTTGGGAGTGGGGTTTGAACTCTGATCCAACTCTGCTTGCTAGGACGCTAGCATTAGAATTTTTGATTAATCTGGCTTCACATTTGCCAAGAATGGACGTTATATCGCATCGCTTTGCGTTGGGTCTCGTCTTGTTGCAATGCCTGCCTTGTCTCAACGGTCCAAAAGTGAAAACGTGGGAGTTTGGATGGCCCTTGTGTCACAAGCTCACTATAATCCTCTCCCGTGATCTTTCCGAATTCCCAGTGGGCTCCGTTTACGCCTGCCTATCAGAGCCACGCTTCATCACTCATGACTCTCGTCCTCGTCTCGTTTCTCTCCTTGTCATAATTCAGAATCTCCAAATGCTAGTCCCTTCCTTCCTTCCTTCTTTCTTTCTCTTCTGGTCTGCTCTCCTCTGCTCTGGTCGCGAGCTGCTCATACCGTCACATCTCATCTGATCTCATCGGGATAATCACATGATTGATTTGTGGTGCGTTACAGTACCATACATCTTCACAGTTTGGATTTTCTAGCAGTTTTTGCAGTGCACTCGGGTTCAAACTCTTACAGGCATTGAATATTCTTCTTCCACCAGCAGCATATGCTCCTTTACGCTTTCTTGCCATATCTGCTGGATCTCCATAGCCATAAAGTCAAGTTGTTGAATCTTCTTCGACTTCTGCTGGTCGGTTTCCCATGCTGCTTGCTGCTCCGCATGTCATGCCATGCCCTTTGTGTAGCGCTCGGCTCAACTTGGCCCAGTTGGGCTCCTTCTAAATACTTTTCTATACCGGCGAAGTTGAATCAAAAAGCATAATGGGAGAGCTGATGTCATTCATCTGATTCTTGTGAGGAGCAACAGCCGAGCTCCTTTTGGTGTTTCAGGACCCCTTTCCTTCTTTGAGAATCTTGCAAGCATTAAAAGCTAGTTTTGCTGCTGAAGTACCGAGTCAAATCTAATCTGGAGTCGAGTCCATGAAACCAATAGTGAAATTGCATTCTTTCTTTCTTTCTTTCTTCTCTTTCTCTCTCTCTCTCTCTCGCACACTTTGGAAGATCATGCTTTTCATCATCCATTGTTTAAGAAGGTACCACCAGCTGGTACTAACTGCCAAGGTCGAATATCAAAGGTTAATTGGATTATCTGATTTGATTGGGTCTTACGAAGAATAATCAACCGATCAATCAGTTGGCCCATCGATCCATCTAAAAAACAGAAGTGGAATACAAGTAAAGTACAAGGAGAGAATTAGAATCCATCAGCATTTGAGTTTGTATCCAATGGAAGACAACACTCTTCCATTCCTTCCGTTAGGAGCCCCAACAAAACCTTCTTTTTTGACTTTTCGGCGAAGTATCTCTTACTATATTCTTCGGATTTGGGTTGTCACAAATCGAAGTTGTTGAGATTGAAATCTGCTCCTCAACTGTCGGAAAGTTTAAGTATGAACTTGACTGACTCGACTCGATGCGACTCGTGTCCACTCACACTCCCCTGATTTCGAGTCCTCCACCATTCTCCAAAAGTTCAAACGTGATTTTTTATCCAGCCGGGAGAAGCTAAGCAGCCCCTCCACATGTCCTTCCTTTTCCACATCATGGCCTACCCAAACTACACATCAGTGTGATAATCCATACCTACGAGCTGATTTTCGTGCCTAAGATAAAGTAAGTAGGATTCAAGAGGATAAGCATGTTTTTATCGCATGATCATTCAACAGAAAGAGCTTTTAGAATACTGTTCTCCATAGCAAGTTTTCACATGCAGACCTGTTTTTAATTGAAGTAAAAATTTCCAGTTCATGCAAGTGAATAATTTCTAGCAGTAACAAGCAGTTAGATTCCGGTACATTTTCCGAAACGAATCTGTGTAATCTAGTTCGAGCTTCTCCAAGTACATGGGGTTTGTTCATCGCTCTTTATAGCAGTAATCACTTTCTAACAACAAACGAAAGCTCCGATGTTTGATGGTACTTTTGCCAATGTAAATGTAGCACTTTCAGTCATTGGTCGCTGGCACGCAAAAATTTCTAGCAACTTTTCCATGAAGAAATTTGAACACTTCGCTGTTTCCCTCACTGTTTCACTTAAGAGTAGGTTGGGTACTGGCACATGAAGAAGAAGGTGATTGATGCATGATCTACTGGCCAAGAAGCTGTCCCAAATCCTCTACCCCACTTTGTCGTTTATAGGGTGATCTCGGTGAGTTTTGTTCGTTCCAGCATTACTCCTTGACGCACACTGCTAGAGGAAAAAATCCAAGCGGAGAGTCAAGCAATGAAAATTATCAATCTAGAGGCATGAAGACTGGGGTGAGAGAGGTCGAAGGCTTGTATTATATAACTGTATGAGCAAGAAAAAGTTGAGTGCAGGCTACAACATTCAGAAATATATTCTCTGCTAGTAGTAGCTGAAGTTAGTGGATCTGATTATGATCATTGATAGCATAACATTACCGGTGTCTCGTCCTCGTCTTATACACTCCTGCTGTCCACTTTTGTAAGAAATATGTCCAGGGGCAGCAAGAGCAGGAGCTTATAAAGTGCAAAAAAGTCAAGATGGTCCTGATTAGCTGGATTCGGCCTTTACGCCGTCTATCTTCACTCCAGTCCGCTCATGCCCGCCCGCCCCACTTGGGCCTCTGTGAGTCCACTTGGTCCAAGTGTGGCACGGAGAAACCTTCTCTTTTGGGCGAAATTTGAATGCGAATGGCATGTGTTTGGGCCTCAGGGCCTGCCTTTGTTTCTGTCTCTGATGATGAGCATGAGTGGCAAATTCGCATTCCTCCAGATCTCCAACATGCATTTCACTTCTTTCCTCTCGCATGCATCATGCATTTTTCCTCCCTCAATCTCGTTCCTACTCACCGACAAGTTTTCTGGTTGTTCACATCCAGGCAATTGTTGGGCTATAATGGTGAAGTCATCATTACCATCTTCTGCTTTTTCAAATGGAACAATTTTATTTTTTTAATTTGTTAGAATATATTTTTTCACACAAATTTGTTCCCCAATATTTCTATTATTTTTTTAATTCCTGGAAATTTCTCAATTTTACTGTCAAGTCTAACACCACGGATGGCATCCACTTACCCTTTACTTGTAAAAATTTTGGTTATTTTGATCCATAATGGCCGCAGATTATCTTCCTACACTTAGGTCAAGAGATTTACCCAGATAACTGATTGTGATGAATGCTATAAGTTTATATTCTTCTTCTTCCTTTGATTGTATATCCGTTTCTGTAAAGTCACCTACAGACTAATATTAGAAATCAAGGTCCCAAAATGTCTAGCCGCTCAATGCTCCCAAAAAAAATTCATATTCTAGTGCCACACTTTGATGATGTTGATTGTAAAGAGGTTATGCACACTCATCTAATTTTTTCATAAAGTATGAAGTTCATGTTGCTTGAAGTAAATTCTTTGATGATATTGTACATAAATAAATGGATCAAGTAAGTTTTATCGAAGTTATCTTCGATATATTCTTGTCATCATTTACTAACGAAAAAAATTCCTTGATAATTTTCTAAAATCTATATATTATATATTATATCCATAATAATTGTATATATTATTATGGATATATATATATGACTTTTTACTTATATATACATATATATCAGTAAAAATCTTAATCTTAAAAAAAATTAATTAAATTCTGAAAATATTACAAATTTAAATATGATTTATATATGAATTTTTTCTGATTTTGTAAAATTCTTGGGATAATATGAGATGACTGGTTTTTTTAATGTGAAAGAATCTGAATTTGTAGACTTAAAGAGAATTGATATCAAACCATCAATTTTATTTTCTGTTTTCCATCCGATTCAACCCTTTGATTCGGTAGATAATAGTTTAAGCAAGATATGGTTGCCAGGGGTAGTACTACATAAGTTCATATACGCTCGGCAGGACATGAGCTGCATTCTTCGGCGACAAAAGATAATAATGGGAAGCTAGCCTAAGACTGAGAACCGAACATTTATGCCGAGAAATTTGATTGATTGACACTGCTGCAGCTGCTCATCATTACAATGAACGAAGTTCTGCTTACACCTGTTACGTGAACTTCGCTTCAGATGTTGCTGCGCTTACATCATATTCCACAGTATTTGACGGTTTTGAGCATGCCATTAGGTTAGTTTTATTCGAAAATCATTACCCATTTTGGTAGGTGGAGCTCTGCAAATGATGTTTATACTTGAGGCTTGCAAAGGGGGAAGTACTTAAGATGGGTACACGATGAAATACACATTTATCGGTGTATCTAAATTATGTCCTCTGTTGGTCATAGAAACAAAGAGGAACTTAAGATATAGGGCCATGTAAAAAAAAAATTTTAAAAACGAAATATCTGAGTCACCTGTAAAACATGGAAAATGCTATTTTCACACAAACAGAATTGCTATCTGCACATTGTATGTCAGATGTGATTGGTGCACTCTCGGAGCAGGGATGTGGCTGATTCCGAAGGTATGGCAAATCAGCAAATTCGGGTGTGAAAATTGCCTCGGATGTAAAGACGATGCCCACGTTTTGAGATGCAACCAGGAATATATTGAGTATCAACAAATATTTCTTCCTCTTCTTCTTCTACACATCAAATCAAGTTTAAGGATGAATCAATACTTCAGGTTGACTGCTTCAGCGTCTTGGTCTTTACAGCTATATGCATCGCCCTATTAGGTTATGCAAGTTGAGTTAATTTAGCGCTGTCAATCCATTGTTGGAAATGTTGCAGACTTTGACCTCAAGGGGTTTGAGTTCAGTTGAAAAAGGCTTTTTTTCAATGGAAAAGTAATGCATTTTGATGTAGAAGGATATTTTATTTGATTCTTCAATGATAGGTCAGGATGACAACAAAAGGAACAAATGTGCAAAGAGAAAACACAATGATATGTCTGTTTTGTTGCCTTATTTTACTCTACATCAGATAATCGAACATAAGTTGTTTGTGATGAACTTTTCCTCAAGTGTAAGGAATGACTTCTAACACACGAGTTAAAAGCAATGCATTTGGTGACAACTGGTGGTCAAAAAGTGCAATATCATATTTCCAAGGCAATGATAATGCAAGTCATTCTCGTCGAGTGGAATCCTTGTACGAGGAGAAAAAGATTGACAATCTGAGAATGCGAAGCATCATGGAGCACAAACATGAGTCAAAAAATATGAAAGGCTGAGCATGATTATAATAAACCTGTCAGTCAGAATAGCGTCCATATGATTATGAACCTACACCCAAGCGCAAAGCCAAGCAAGCTAGCTGTGCCTCCGTAGATTAGAAACACTTATAGTGCATGCAAGAAGTGCATGGTCTGGTCTTGTAGGCGGTCAGCCCAATTCAGTCAGTCCGTCATGATCTTCATTCAAACAACAACTACTGGATCATAGGAGGGCGTTTGAACCTTGACGTGAATTTAGTGCACATAACAAGATGCATGTCCTGCAGCAGCGACGACGACATAGACTATGTGTGAGACTTATCATTCGTTCTGTAGGTGCAGCAGTAAGCTGGGGAGAGTAATGAACGTTCGGGCATGGAAGGCAAGGACCTGGCAATCCCAACCCAGATATGATATGTATTCCGATAGGCAATAATCAAACATAAAAGCATTGCAAGGAGTACCGACATATGATCATCATAAACCAATAATCGTAACATCCAGCGAAAAAAGAGGGAGAGAGGGAGAGGGAGAGCCCTCAGAGCCGTAACTGTTGTAGTAGTATAGCGCAGCAGAGAAGAGAAGAGCATGAAAATGTTGCATGAATTGCAGTGTCTCTCTAGAGTAGAGAGAGATGCTGGTCTGGCTGGTGCTTCTAGGTCCTCCTTACTCTTTGTCTAGACGAGGACCAATTCCTGGTCCTCTGCACAGGGCACGAACAAACGTGGCTGGCTGCGGCCATAGTAACCAAATTGGACAGATTGTAATCATATAGAAACCGTTTTGACAATCAGTGAGGAGAGAGATTTTGAGAGAGAAAGAGAGAGAAAGATGGAGGGAGGGAGGGAGATCAAGAAAGTAACAACGGGGTAGAGGTGTTGAACTAATCAGGACGTCGTTAGTAGGCTTGACAGTCGCCTTATGCAAGTCTGGTATTCAAGCTTTGAAGAATCAGAAGAACTTTGTACTGACTCCCTTGGTAGGTTGCAAAAAATCATTGGGATCAGACCAGTCTTCATAAATTTATTCTTTACTTACAGCAGAAAGAAGTTTTTCAGAAACGAGCCAATCACTGTTGTAGCTGCTCTGATCTGCCCTGTCTTATAATTCAGTGTTAGTAAAACAGTGGTTCATATTTTACATCTCAAGTAAAATCCCACTATGGAATTAACCTGATTTACTAATACCGTAGTTAAGAATTGTATCTGCAGTTTATGCCAGTGATAGAACAGACACATGGTGATCAAACGGTTTATGAGGATTTCACATGCTTTTTAAGAAGTAAACACCACCGAGACGTTTTCGCTTCCTGGGACCCAGGTAGGAACTCACATGTTTCACAGAGAAGAGAGGAGGAGAGGGGCTCGCAAAATCTCATTTCCTTTCTTCGTTTGATGAATATTTTCGTTTTGATATTCTATATTATTATTATAAATTGTTATAAATTCTATATTATATATTATTCTAACGCATTATGGCAAATATCAAATTAAGCAATCAGTCAAACAAAAATGTATGATTTTGATAACACATATTTATCAATGCGGATGCAATGTGTTTGCACCGGATGAAATCTAGAACAAGGAGTCACTCAGGGAGGCAGGAAATGTCGAGCTCGAGAAAAGGTCATGTGAAATGACACGAAAAGTATTAGAATCTGGTCATTTGTGAGTTGTTGTTTGTCATGATGAAATCATGAAACCCGAATGCATGATACGTGAGCTTAATAATCATGGGTCTAGTAAGCAGGAACATACAGTATTTGGACGGGTGCTATCTCCTTCTAGATCTGCTGGGACTCTGGGAGGGGACAGTCAAGAGAAAAGCAAATTTGCCACGTTATATTCGGACAGAACCTCATCATAGGATATTGTCTTAAGATGAGTGGCAATGGGGCGAGGAAAAAAAACCCATCGATATATTATGGAGATGACTTGTCCCAAACAACACCTCATCATCAGAAGCTCGTTGCACTCATCCAGTTTTTGCTTATGATGAGACTTGGCTTGGCTCTACTCGACTCCACTCTCGTTCCCTTGCCTACTCTCCTAGACGAATTGAGTGCAGTGTACTGGACTCCTCTCCTCTCTTGGGCCGATTAGAAACATCTACGCCTTTATAACAGGACAGATTTACATTCACCTCACCTCCCCTCGCCAAATTTTCTCAGACCCGAGTTAGATCATCATCATCATCATCATCTCCGCTTCGTACATTTCTCTTGTCATTGACTCGAGCTATCATCCTCTTACAGATCACTAAAGCCCTCCTCCTCCACTCTCCTCTTCACGGACGTAAAAGCCAGCTGACAATTCTCGTTGTCGACGATTATCTGAGCAAGAGAAACAAATATACTTTGAAAATTTATGACATAGGTGGCAAGGCATGTTCACTCGTTAACAACATATCACTCAATATTTCTCCGTATAGAGTAAGTCAAAATATTTGTGTAGACGATTTGATAAAATAAAATACGAGTGTTCAGGTACGCGTTTGAAAATAATATGTTACCAGTCAAATAAATAAATAAATAAATAAATATATATATATATATATCAGCTATGAGATTGCAAATATGGTGATAGAGTGAGACTTCTGACAGATGCTGCTACATGGATATTATTGAAGTCAATGTATTGGTCGCCCGAGTATTACAAGGTATTTGTGCTACCGGAATTAAGATCAATAGGGGCAGGAGATCACGTAGGTTAATCTTTGTGGGAATGAAAATGTGGGAAGGGAAGGGGAAGAAACCTGAATGAAAGAAATAATATATATATATATATATAACAATATAACAAGTCTGACTCTCGGCTTGCTATATAACAATGGCGGGAGGAGGTTACTAGTAGGAGGAGGGAGGACTAAGTACAAGGGGCAAGGACTGGCAAAAGACCTCAAATAATTCCGATCCCAATGTGGCCGGCCTGCCCGTGCTGCCCTGGGGTGGCAGCAGAAGAAGAGGTCAAGAGCCACCCTCAGAGCTGCCCGAGGGTGGAATGGCCGTGGCGTGTGGCGGGAGCCAGGCTGGCAGTCGCTGGCACGCGGCCCGCCCTTTAGACGGATTTGGGTACAGCTTCGGTCCTTCGGATATTTTGGTACAGCCGGCTCCTGCCCGGCGTTTAAAGCCTGCCCCTCCTCCCGTCCTCCCGCTCGCCCGTCCACTGGCGGGACCCACTAGACTTTTGGTACATTCCCTTGACTCGGAGTTTCAAGTTTCATTTGACTCGGGACGACGGTAGTAGTAGTAGTAGTAGTTCTTGTTGTTGTACGTATACTACTACTACCACTTGACTACTGCTAGTGTAGGGCGGTCTACCCTCTCTAACTGTTGGATAATGTAAAGAAACGAGTGAAATTCTTCCAATTTTTTCTCCTACCTTCTTTCCCTCCTTGTATATTTTCTCCGCAAACCCTCACTGCCTTTCTCGCTGGGATACTATACGTACACGACATCAACCATTTATAACTTGAATCACTGTTGACTTATTGGCTCAAAGCTTTTATGCCTGCCTGCCTATATTATGTCCGTTTACCAATTGTGAAAAGAAATACTGCTGCATATATGATGCCGCTATTATACTTCATCCACAATGTCCAAATATTGCTTGCTAATCCTCTGAACTAAAAAAAATCCGAAAATTCTGTTACGAAATTCCTTATGATGGAAATTCCCTCAGACAGACTTGAAGCTCTTTGCAAATATCCACAAATTGCCACAAATTTCAATAACCTCCTTTAAGGGGTGTATTGAAGTATAAATGCCGGAGATAACAACACGTAATAATAAAGTTCATCGGAGCTAGTGGGATGACAAGTAATGCGCAAATGGCAATCTTTCATTACTCCACTCCAGTTCCATGGTGTGGGGCATGTGTGTTCCTTTGGGGAAGTGACAAAAACTGACACTTCGGTGAGTGGAGGAGAGGGAGGGGCACATTGACATTCAACATATGTTGTCTCTTTTCCTCATAAAAGAAGGGGGAAAACTGTGATGCTTTATCTGCCTTAAGTACCTTGATCTCAAACCTCTTTTGGCATTGAACATCTTTTGGGTCGAAGACATCTTGTGAGGCCTCCTCTCATGAACAGCTTTAACACCTGGCCCGAAGAATAATTATTTAGAATCATCAGCTCTTCATTTAAATATTGTATCTAATCACCGCAGCTGCTACTTAGAGAACAGGCTTTTAATTGAAGTCCTCTTTACGGACTCGGGAGCAGTAGAAGCAGGGGCTACAGCTTGCTGCGGCTGCTGCTGAAACCAAACATCAGATTTGACCCAAATTATTGCGTAGCTCCCGAAAAGAGGGCTCAAGAACGACTCTGAACTTCGGTCCTGGTCCTTGCGGAGGAGAATTTCCTGAATAACGAAAGATTTGTAGTCGGCCCTAGTCTTTGTCCTTGGGGAGGATAACGTGAGGTTTCAAGATCGATCTGCGTCCTTGCCAAGGAAAATGGCTGCCTCTCTTCACCCCTTTGCTTCTACGCTCAGGAGTCGCTGGTCAGCCCGTCGTACAGGATGTGCGGGCGGGCTGAAGGTACACACACAGCCTTCTGTGGGACCCAAAGGCCCTTCCTTTCTACCCCGCTCCCGTCCCGTCTTCTCTTCACTCCGGGCAGGACGGACAGCAGCAGCGGCAGGAGGCTGTTCCTTCCCGAGTCAGTCGATTCGACTCTCTGCGTATGTCCCCTCTACCTGTTATAGGTACAGGACTCATACTTTTTATTTTATTTGTCGTAGAATTATAACCTGAGTCCTGACAGTAGAACCCGATGGACCAAGAATTACCTCCTTCAGGTTTTACGTTGACTAGTGTACCCGATGCTTTATGTTCCCCCGTTCCCTACACATACATGTATGTCGTTGCCATCGTGTATGATCTCACCATGTACCGTACGCATGGATTTACTTCTATAAAAATCTTAAACTATCCATTTATTGACAATTGCGCCGGCTACTTTCTCTATAGCAATGGAATTATCTCTTGGTTTCGTCCACCAAACCAATCAGTGTGGTGATAGATTTAGATAGTTAACAGATCTTAGTTGCAGCACGACATATTTCTCATTGTGATGCTACTAAGGCCTAGCCCCATCTTACCCTCATTGTTTCATCCCTCTACTACTTGATGGGGTCTTACCATCCTTTTTGCTAGAGTACTTGGTTCTCTCCAATGTTTTACTAGTTTAGATATGTGGCAGGGTCCATATGACTAGGTCTCCGTACAAAGGATATTTACCCATGTTGACATTATGGATATGTTGTTTGGCAAAAGAGAAGAAGTATACCTCACATATAGCATTGGTATGCCTTACTTTCAACTCATGTCAAGGTGTACATGAGTTGAAATCAAGTATAGGTACATGAGTACCTATACTTGATTGGGGGGACGAGGTTACTATGGATGGAGTGTTGGTATATCTTGCGGTGGACTCATGGTCATGGCATACCTATACTTGATTCGAGGGATGAGGTTACTGTGGATGGAGGGTTGGTATACCTTGCAGTCCATTCACGTCATTTCATACCTATACCTGATTGGGGGGACAAGGTTATTGTGGAGGGAGCATAGGTATATCTTGTAGTCGATTTGATCATAGTAGACCTATACTTGGTTTGAGAAGACTTGTAGCACACATTGTGGTTACGGATCCTACACTTGACATAGCTTCGGAGGGGTTGATTACCCATCCTTTGGATGGGCGACGAGTGTAGCAGTAGCAGCTAAGGTCTCCAAGCGTAGGGATACATAGAAAGGTCACCTCTTTTTTCCTCTAGCCTTCAAGTTATATGGAGTTATGGACGTTGCCAACTCCTTACCTTGCAATTTCTCATTGCAAAACTCTTCTAACTCATTGCATTTGTGAGATATCATATTCTTCACCTGAAATTGCATGGTTCTCTCCCCTTTTTCTTCTAAGTTCAGAATTAACGAATGGACGGATTTATTCCTTGAAGTCTTCAGGAGGTGTGTAAACCGGTCTGGCCTCTGCGGCAGGTGTGACATCATGTGTGGCCTCTTGGGAAGGTGTCTCAGCAGGTCTGAATACAGGTGCGTCCTCTTCAAGAGTTGCGAATGCAAGTGTGAACACAGGTGCGTAGTTGTCCTCTGAGTCCGAATTCCAACGGTAGTTACCACCTTTCTCATACCATCTAGGAGAATGGTGATGAGATAGATCAACTTCTTCATCGCCGTGAAGCTCAGAGTTGATAGAACTCATTCCATCGTCAGCAGGGGCGACATATTTGGGTTGTTTTGACTTTGTTGTGGACTCAAAATCCAAAGTGTGTGAGAGTTTATCATACTATGCAACATCGCATAAAATTTTCTTTATCATATTATGTAGCTTATTTTAGGCAGCGTTGTCGTATATGACAATTCTTTGCTCTGAGAACGCCCGAGCGCCTGGCTGTAGAAGAACCCTCTAGAACCTTGTGTGAGTTGACAATCTCTTCTTCCCCTCCTCATCACTCCACATTACAACCAGTAAAACTTCACAAGAATAAGATTATGATATCCGATGATTGGACCGATATTCTCTCTTAAACTTTACAAAAAATTGCTCCACGACCCTTTCAATCTGTCAGAAAAGTTTCAGATATTTTTCTTCTCTAGATCTCTCAAAACAATTGATGATTTACCCACTGTATCACAAGGCGATATACAGACCCATGTGTACAAAACCCATCACACATCCCAATCCTTGACTCCAATTGCTCTCAAATTTCATGAAAAGGTCACTCATCATCTGAACTTCAACTTTGGAAAGTAATATTGACAGAACTTTTTGGTATCAAAAGATATGATCGATGTACTAAGTTTATGATAGTCAATGCAATTTTGCAACTCTTACTGCTTACACAAACTTCAGCCTATCACTCTGTACTCAAAACTCATCCAATCGAGTCAAAACTTCAATCAAAACACAAGCGCGAGTCGTAAACTGTTCTTCAATTGACTTGGATCTCCCAAAACCCTCCTAAAATTCTCATAAACACTCCAAATACACTCAAAGGTCTAAATTTCTCTCTCTAACTTTGAATCACCGTTTCAGAGTGACAAATCCTTCAAATCCATCCATTCTTGAGCCCACGTTGTAGCTCCTCCCGTCAGCTTTTCAAACCTATGCTCAGATCTTCGAATGTCTCCCTGGAAGATCTCCAAAATCTCCAAAAGTTGCCCTAGTGCCCTCATTGGTCAAAACTCCTAGACCAATGGGAATGGAGAATGCTATTTTGACCTCTAGTGTGGCCAAATTAGCTCCATTTTAACTTAGAGCTTTACAACTATCCTAAACACACTACTTAGACATCCTATACACATTATGAGTTGTCACTAATAAGAGTTAAAATGACAACTTGAAACGAGCTAAGTATATCCAAAAGCGATCACGATGAAGACACCGGATGTTGATCACAAATGGACTTGAGAATGATACATCTGGAGGATCATGTTGTCCCCTATCCACGTCCTACATCAACTCCACTTCAATCAGATAAGCTCCTTAGTCATCAAGGTGATGTGTCTAGATCTCCCTAGCTCTTTACAGCCTTACAATGACATATGTTACCCTAACCTAAAGTATCCCGTCATGACAACAGCTCTGAAGATGATACATGTCATCATCTTCTCATAGTAGCAGCGTCACAACACGACAGCGTGTATCTAGTGCTCTTACTAGAGCAATGGATAGACAATGCCTGAAATAAGTTACATAAGGTATACATTGCTATATCAAGGTATATCAACACTCTACCGTTGGTATATCTTGGTAGATCAGGTATCCATTGCTCTACCTAAAGCACTCTCTAGTATAATCCATAAGAGATCAATCACTTAGGTGATGCTTTTGTGGATGCTCGAGTAATCTGTAAACCATTTGACCTAGATAGCTCTAATATCTTAGTCCTCGAGAAAGAATAATAACAAAAGTCATGGGAAGACCCCATCAAATCGTACAAGGATGGAACCAAACCGGTAACAGGGGGCTAGGTCCCAATAGTATCACATTGGGAAATATGTCCTACAACACCTAAAATATGTGAACTATCCAAGTCAAAAGGTCTACAAACAACATGAGCATCCGAAGAAGCATCACCTAACGTAATTGCTCTCCTATGGATTGCACCCGCCTAGTCTTCTCAGCAGAGCAATGGAAACATGTTGCCTAAAATAGGCTATACATTAAGCTAAAGAGAGTGATACCCCATGTTGCCTAGTATGGTAGGCTCTTGCGCACTCCCTCACGAACATGTCGAAGTCGGTGTCCATAGCTCCATATAACTCCAAAGCTAGAGGAACAAAGAGGTGACCTCTCTGCATACCTCTATACTTGGAGACCTTGGCTATGCCACTCCACTCGCCGTCCATCCTGGAGGATGGGTGATCACCCCCTCTAAAATTGTGTCTCTAGTAGGATCGGTAACCACCACATCAGCCACAGTGACCTGGTCCTCCCGAACCAAGTACATATCTGCCCTAACCCTAGTCGACTGCAAGGCATACCAACGCTCTCTCTATGTGAGGTATCCACCCTCTCGCGTCATAGCAAACACCACATCCCTAATGGCATCATGGATAGCTATCCTCTGCCCTCCGAATGGACAACGAGTCATATGAACACCTGCTGCATCTAAAGTGATACCACACTCACATGTGAGTAATGAAGATGTAGATGGATGGACCAAGCCAAGACGGAACCTCATCGTTATGGAAAAAGTAGCTGGTGTGAGTCGAAAAGCCCTGATGCATGGTCGAGCCAAGATCCACGAGAGCACACACCTTGCCCGAGCAAAGCGTAGGCGAGCTCTAGTAGTACGAGGAATGGCCGGATCCACTAAGAGTGAATGTAAAGTCTCCTGAAACTGTCGGTCCATCAAGATAGAATGTAGATCCCTAGTCCAATCGGTAGCAAAAGAGGAAAAAGATGGGAACTCATGTCGTGCCCTCCGTGGTAAAGCATCTCTCGTATGTCGTAATAATACCTGTAAGGGAAATGATCCTGTATCGACGTCCCTCGTATATATCTCCAAAATAGGTCTATCTGCGATCACAAATCGAGAAGATAACAAAGGTGCAACGAGCGCCCAACTTGCCAAGAATGCTGCCGTGCCATCTCCTCCATCGATAATAAGCCTACCCCTCCACACGAAATTGGCAAAGATGTCTATCTCCTTGCCAAATCTCCAATCACACACTCGAATGTCCCTGGTCCGATGATGTCACCAAAGACGCCCATGATCCTTCTATCAAAGGCTGTCAAACGTGATATGAATGTAGATGAAGAAGGAACCGTGCGAAGAAGATAGGTGGGTCGACGAGCAATACTAGATGATAGTATATCAAACGCCACCTGCGGATCCCAAAATAGAGAAAGGTCGTCTACATGCAAAACATCCTCGGCCAATGCAACGTCAAGGTAACGTGAAACAAAGTCCTCAGTCCCTACTGGTACTCCTAGAATGCGTTGGCCATCTGTCGATATCATACATCCCTCTGGAAGCTGAAGATGAGACGGAATGCCCAAAGGAGACTAAGCCCTGCACTTTGACACCTTGATTCTCAAGCCTACTAGATGAAGCTCGGTAGTCAAGTAATCAAAGGCCTGCCTAATGCTATCTACAAGGCCCACAATGTGTGTATCATCCGCTAAGGAGGGGAACACACAACTCAGCACGGCCAAAGTAGTAGACACAAGAGCTCTATAATGAGCCATGGCAAATAAGGATCCTCCCAAAGGATCTCCTTGTCGAGTGCCAGCGGCGGATTGTAGAACGGTGACTCCCTCCTCGAAAAAGCCATGTTGATAAAATAGAGAAGAAGGTGAACCGTAGAAAGATCGTACAAAAAGAATGAGGCTTGATAGGGATCCACCAGCCTCTCTAAGCTCTCTAAAAATGGATGCATGCGAGATGCTGTTAAAAGCGTTCTCAACATCCACCTGCAATACAACCCAATCCGGATGGATATCTAGAAGTGCTCTAATGCCCAACGATCGCCTCCACGACCTCCTAGTGTGGCGACTCCAAACTGATGTGGACAAAGATGCTCTTGGAAGTGTGAGCGATGCTGCAAGACAACGGTACGGTTGACCCTAAACTAATCTTAGTCGAATTATGACATATTTCTCATTGTGATGATATTGGAACTTAACCCCATCTTACTCCCTTGGTTTCATCCCTCTACGATTTGATGATGTCTTCCCATCTGTTTTGCTATCTTACAAACGCCTTTCTATTTCTTGACAATATGAGATTATCAAACATGTCATTTCTTCTTCTTTTATTTCTTTCTTGAGAGAAAGCACGGGTTCTTAATAATGTAAATCATTGAATCCCAAGAAAAATTCATATTTCTCACCATCACGAGTGTACCCTTGGAAAAAAAAGTGATAATCATGAACTTTCACATTATTTTGACTTGACCAAGTTAGATGTGCCGAGGCATAAAAAGATATCACTTGAAGAGGGGGATCAAAACCTAGAAATGAAAAATCCTCTCTTTTCTTACACAACTTGAGCGTCACAATATCATTTGACTATGAAATTGGACAAATATAATTATAAGGGAAATCACTTCACCTAGATATTCATGTGTGGGGTTCCAAATGCATTTTCCTTGGCAACCTACTTAGCCTTCAATGGGATTGCATCTTTTCAAAGTTGCAAGAAGTGTGCATGTCCCATGAGAAAGGGGAAGGGAGGGAAGCAACATTGAAGAAAAATGTAACTAGTTTTGCAGTGTGTAAAGTAATTTAAGCACTTAGAGGATATGTACTTCATGATGGCTCTATGACTAGATCACTTTAGTTACATATTATGATCTTAAGATAAAATCTATTTAGTTTTCTATTGGATTCTAACATTGCATTTTTTGTGTGATTTAAGAAATATTTAGACAAATTTTTTTAATAATGATTTAGCATTAAAAAAAATCAATAATCAAAATTTTATGTCAATCATTGCTTTGTGTCTTATCACCCTCTAAACATTGAAAATGTAAAAATAATCATGTTTGTATACAATCAAGAAATAATCATAAAATTGATAATAAGACCATTTATATTTCTTGACATCCATTATTTTATTCATTTGTATTTTATACTAACTTTTGCTTAGATCAATTATTAAATATTTTTTTTCCTTATATTTTACTTTATGGAGCTATATTTTTTGATGAATTACATAAACACATGTATAAATTGCAATAAAAAATCAAATTTATTTACATTAATAATAAATTTTTTTTATCAGTTTTATATAATACAAAAAATATAACATCTAAATGTAAAATATAATCATAATCAAAAAATGAAATTATTTTTTTTTTAAATATTATATAGATAGGTATTGCTAAAACTGAAACATGAAATTTATGATTTTAAGTCAACGACATGTTGAATTTTATATTAATAATAAATTTGATCGATATTTTTAATTCTGATCAACAAAAATTTTGACATATAGAAACAAATCATCTTATTTCAAGATACAAAAATAAATATGCATGTCTCACACACATATATCATATCACAATATACATTATTATGACATCAAACATCATAACACATAAATTCTCAAACATTAATGAAAATGTAATTTCATAAATTGTATGGTTTAAAGAATTTCAAATTTTTTTATTTTATAATTTTTTTTGAATCTTTCATGAAATATATATGAAATGTCATTATTATATTAAATTATCAAAAAAAAATTAGATTTTTTATTATCAAAAAAACTCATAATTTTTCTTTCAAAAATTTACAATAAGAGCTTAAAATTTCAACTTGATCCATATATTTATAAATATAAATCAAATTAAAATTACATATTGGTATAAATTTAATAAAATATGTATCATATTTTTTATTTTTTATTTTCATTCAATATTAATATTGAATTATTTTGATATATGTATATATATTTTTGAATAAATAATTAATCAACATAAAATATAAAAATAGTTTTAAAAATTAAATATTTATTAATAATATATTTATTCTTTATTTAAAAAATTATAATATTTATTAATAAACAAGAGATCAAAATGAAATATATTCAAATGGATTAAAAAAACCACAACAAGTTTTAACATAACTTAGTAATTAAAAAAAAATTACAAAGATCCAAAGATGAAATTCTAAAGTAAATTTGTAGAAAAAATTTAAGTTTTTTCATACATCTTTTAAAAATAAGCACAATAAAAATATTAATATTAAATCTGAACAGGTGATGTTGCAATAAATCATATTATAAATTAAATTTTTTTACATAAGGTAATTTTTACATTTATTATATTCAGATAATTTCTATGATTATTGTAAATTAATTTTTAAAATAAAAAATTAACATTTAGAGTTTCAAGTCAACCTTGATCTTGTTAGGAGTTAACTCAGGTCTTGGATAACTCTAGTTAGTTTGACTATATTTAGTTAGACTAGAGCTAGGGCTGTACTACTATATAAGAGGGCTAGCAGAAGCTCTATGCAATACAAATTAGGATTATTCAGTAAAGTGACTTTGTGTGTTCCGTGGACGTAGCCTCAGTGAGGTGAACCACGTATTTCCTGTGTCGACTCTTGATTGCATGTTTGTTTCTCAGTATATTCCTGTTTCGGACCTATAATTGGTATCAGAGCGGGGAGAAAATAGATTTGCAATCACTGGCGTCTTGCGGAAGCTAGAATTTGATGCAATGTGCGGCACTGAGAGTCTAAGGAGAAACGACCTATCGCATCTGCTGCTGCTCTTGGAGCGAGCAAGAACTCGAGCAAGAATGATCCCTGTGGTAATGGCGACCAAAAGCGAGGGGTGGATTGGGCTAGAGAGTGTCGCATTCGATTTTGAGGTCGAGGTTGAATGCGTGGGAATGTGGTTCAAGTGAAAAGGTTTTGTCTTGTTGGAAGTAGCGGGTTTTTTCTTTTTGTTACCTACGCTTGTGCTCGCTTTACGCTTCTTTGTCTTCTTCGTCTCATTCCTAGCCCGTTGCATCTCATTTTTGTCATCCCCGAACTTGCTCCTTCTCTTTCTTAATGGTGATGTGAGCTCTACTACCACTTGCTTGATGCTTGTTTGGATGGCTGCCTTCCTTCCTTCCTTCCTTCCCACGTGGTTGATTGCTTGTTGGATTAAGGACTCTCGGTCGGGCTCGAGACTGGGCTGGGGCTTTGGCTTGGACGACGAGTAGTGTTATCAGACTAAGAGGGGAAGAGGAGCAAGAGCCAGGCTCGCCGGTAAAGCTCAAGTCGCAAGAGGAGGTCAGATAGAAGGGGAACTTTGGAGGCCCTCGAGACTTTGGAGAGACATGCAGGCAGGAAGGAAGAAAGGAGCGTTGCGTGGTGGCGTTGTTGTTTGGAACGCTCTCCTTTCCTTTCTCCAGGGTAAAGGAAGAAAGAATGATATTGGATCGGTGGATGTCGGCTTAGGCAGCTAAGATCCAAGTTGTAGAGGTCAAGTGTGCTTGAAACCGGATTGGAGATTGTTCGATTTAGAGAGAGAGAAAGAGAGAGGAGGAAAATGCTATAAGACAACAGTTAGCAACTCCTAGTAGCATTTCTTGTGGTTTAGGGATATTTTGACCCACGATAAATTTCCTTTATTCTCATATGAATGGGAAGAAGTCAAGTTTGGAGGTTCTATTTGACAATCGAACGAAGGGACGAGTTCAGGGCTAGACAGAACGAGATGGCAGTCATGAAGATAGGAGGAGCCGGATTTGACATTGTCAAATATGATGGGCATGGTGACTATCTTCTATGGGAGAGGCAAGTCAAAGGCAAGTTGAAGGCTTCCGCTTTGGGCAAGTCATTGAGGCCTAAACCCACTACATTCAATGATGAAGACTGGAAGAACCTTCAGGAGCAAGCAGTGAGTATTGTTATACTCTATCTACAACCTTCAGTTCTTAAGCAAGTTGATGAGTATAACAATTGTACTTTATTGTTTGAACCTCTTCAGCGACGGTTTCATCGCAAAGAGTTATCAAACAGGTTGTACACCTCCTTGAAGCTGATGAGCTTCAAGATGAAAGATTCAGGTACAAAGATACAAGATCACATTGATGCCTTTGGTAATCTTGTTATTGATCTTCAGAATCTGGGAGAGGAAATAACTGATGAGAGGAAGGCCCTTCATCTGTCAAGCTCATTACTTGCTTCATATCAGTCATTGTCACGAGTGTTGCTCCATCGTGATATACAAACGATCACTTACAATGAGGTTGTAAGTGCTTTATTGACTGATGACCTACATCAAAAGATGATGTTGCCCTCTACTCCATCCTCTTCATCTGGTACGGCGCTGAATGTGATCCGTGGAGAGTCACAATCAAGGAATGAGAAGGATGGGAAGAAGTTTGGATCTAGAGGTAGATCCATGTCTAGGGGTAAATCCCAAGATAGAAAGACGGTGGTCTGTTGGAAAGTGGCAAGAGTGGTCACTTTAAGAAGGACTGTCGTGTGAAGACCGAGGCTAATGATCCTCCTTTGGCCAAGATTTTGATGAGGAGGATGACTTGCTCAAAGATGAACTATGAAGCCAGAGGTATGCACTATGTAACTCACCAAAGGGCGTTGGTGATGTATGGATTCTGGATAGTGCTTGTTCTTATCACATTTGTTACATTAGAGAGTTTTTTCATAGTTTCTCAATATCAAACGGTTTAGTTCTTATGGGAAATGATCAACCCTGTAGAATTGAAGGTGTTGGATCTTTCCAGATTCACATGTTCGATGGAGTCAAACGTACGTTGACTCATGTCAGGTTTATACCTAAAATGAGAAAGAATCTTATCTCTCTTGGAATGTTAGATTCCAAAGGCCTTGAGTGGAGTTCTAAACAAGGAGTACTTGAGGTGAGAATAGGTGATAAGATTATCTTAAGAGTACACAAGCATAGAAATCTGTATGTCCTAGAGGGCAATACCATTTGTGGTGAAGTCAATCTTACCAGATCTCGGCATGAGATAGCTCATGTTCGGCATTCTAGAATGGGACACATGAGTAACAAGTATTTGACCTTCCTTCAATATAGGGCTTGTTACCTGGT
Source organism: Marchantia paleacea (assembly GCA_014180765.2). Classification (NCBI taxonomy): domain Eukaryota; kingdom Viridiplantae; phylum Streptophyta; class Marchantiopsida; order Marchantiales; family Marchantiaceae; genus Marchantia; species Marchantia paleacea. The sequence continues at coordinate 432,766 of MUAA02000129.1, forward strand.
TTAGGTAAAGTTGACATGGAATTTTGTGAGCATTGCGTTATGGACAAGCAACATAGAAAAGCCTTTGGTGTTGGAACTCATAGTTCCAAAGAGTTACTTGAGTATGTACATAGTGACATTTGGGGACCCTCTCCTAAAGCCTCACATTGTGGGAAGTGGTACTATGTATCGTTTATTGATGATTACTCAAGATTTGTGTGGGTCTATTTTCTCACACAAAAGTCTAAAGTTTTTGCAACTTTCAAAAGTTGGAGAGCCCAAGTTGAGACTCAGACTGGTCACAAGGTGAGATATCTACGTTCGGATAATGGCGGGGAGTACACTTATGAGGAGTTTAGAAGTTACTGCAAAGAGGAGGGGATCACTCGTCATCTCACCATGGTTTATACTCCGTAACAAAATGTTGTTTTTGAGAGGCTCAACTGAACAGTATTGGAGAAGGTGCGTAGTATGTTGAGCCAATCTGGTTTACCATATGAATTCAGGGTTGAAGCTGTAAATACCACAGTGTATTTGGTAAATCTGTCTCCTTCAAGTGCAATCAATTTCTTGACACTGTTTGAATTGAGGCACAAACGGAGGGCTGATTATAGTCGTTTGAGAATTATTAGTTGTACGACTTATCCTCTTATACCTAAGGAGAATACGACCAAGTTGGATCCTACATCCAAGAAGTGTCGTTTTCTTGGATATCCAAGTGGTGTGAAAGGTTATAGGCTATGGGATCTTGTAGCTTGTAAGATGATTGTCAGTAGGGATATTTCTTTTGATGAGTCCAGATCATTGAAAGAGGGGGAGATATCTTAGGCTCCCCGTATTGACAAGGCTAAATCTCCACTCACTGATGTTGTTGAGGGGGAGATTGATCATTATGGATTTAGTGATGCGCCACAAGAAAAAGCTCCAGAACAGACGGAGCAAATTCTTGAACAACGGGAATTGGAGGAGCAAGTTGTCGTTGCTGAGCCTCAAGACACAACACGAAATGATGGAGAACAACCAAGACCATCTACTAGAAGATTGGATTAGTAGAGCTCCCAAAAGATATGGAATATGGGTTGATTCATCTATTCTTGAGGATCATGATATTGAATCTGAGAATGATGATGGCAATGTGTTGATCTTGGAAGGAGAACCTTGTTCATATAGAGAAGCTCAAGCCTCTATCAATAAGCTTGAGTGGGATATTGCTATGGAGCGCAAGATGCAATCGCTTGTTGAGAACAAGACTTGGGAGCTGGTGGAGCTTCCAAAGGGTCAACCTTTGGTTGATAGCAAGTGGGAGCACAAGTTGAAGGATAATCTAGCGGATGAAGAGAAGAGTATCTTCAAAGCCAAGTTGGTGGCTAAGGGCTTCACACAAGGGAAAGGTGTGGACTACAACGAAGTCTTCCCACCTGTAGCAAAGTATGCTACAATTCGTCTAGTATGTGCACTTGCTGTGATATTTGGTCTAGTTATGGATCATATGGATGTTGTCACGACTTTTCTATATGGATCTTTGGAGAAAGAAATCTACATGAGACAACCTACTGGCTATGAGAAGAAAGGTCAAGAGAAGTTAGTTTGTAGATTGCTCAAATCTCTATATGGATTGAAGCAAGCTCCTAGGCAATGGAATGCAAGGTTTGATGAGTTCATGAAAGCACAAGGATTTTCACGGAGTGTGTTTGATCCATGTGTTTACATGAAGAAGGTGAATAATGAGATCTTTAGCCTCATTATTCTAGTACTCTATGTGGATGACATGCTCATTTTGGCAAAGGAACAATCCGACATCGATAGATGCAAGAGGCAACTGAAATCTGCATTCAAGATGAAGGATTTGGGTAAGTCGAAGAGGATATTAGGTATGGATGTTCACAGGGATTTGAAGAAGAGGAAGCTATGGTTAAGTCAGGGTAAGTACATTCAGCGTGTGCTTGACAGGTTTAACATGGCAGACTCTAAAGGAGTGTGGACTCCTTTGGCAGCACATTTTCAGCTCTCATCAGCTCAATGTCCAATTGATGCAACTGAGAGAGGAAAGATGTCGTCAATTCCCTATGACAATACAGTGGACAGCCTCATATATTTGATGGTGTGCACTAGACCTAATATTGCTCTAGCTATGGGCAAGGTGAGCAGGTACATGTCATATCCATGAAAGGTGCATTGGGAAGCTGTGACGTGGATTCTCAGATACCTCAAGAGTACTAAGGATTATGGTCTTTTGGTTGATGGTTTATTAGACAATGCTAAATCCTTGTTGGGTTACGTTAATGTTGACTATGGACAAGATCTGGACAAGAGGAAGTCTACAACTGGGTATGTGTTTACACTTGGAGTTGGATGCGTTAGTTAGAGATCTACCTTGCAAAAGTGCATAGCTCAGTCAACTACGGAAGCCGAATATGTAGCAGCAAAGGAGGCTATTTGGTTGAATATACTTATCACTGAGATGGGATTGAAACAGGATGTTGTAAATCTCCATTGTGATAGTTAGAGTTCCTTACATCTTGCAGCAAATCAAGTAATGGATAGCAGGGTAAAGCACATCAACATCATATATCACTTTATCAGAGATGCAGTTTCTGATATGAAGGTTGAGCTAGTCAAGATTGACAGGAAACTCAATCAAGCTGATTCTTTGACCAAAGTTATTCCTTTAGAGAGTATCACGAGGCATTATGCTACTATGCAGGTTTTGCACAAGGAGCACTAGTAGAGTTACTCTAGCAATTGTTTGATTCTTGTATATGCTTTACTCCTTCCTAGTTAGGCTACGGCTTAGTTCTAGTTAATCCTTGTTTACATGAGGGCCTATACTTCAGGTTTCCTTCTAGGACTTCCCGCGGAGTATGTATATGGATAACAAGAGTTAAAGATCCCAAGACATGAGTCTTGACTCATGTCTTGTTAGGAGAGATTGTTAGGAAATGGGGAGATTGTTAGGAGTTAACTCAGGTCTTGAGTAACTCTGGTTAGTTTGACTATATTTAGTCACACTAGGGCTGGTACTACTATATAAGAGGGATGGCAGAAGCTCTCTGTGACACAAATTAGGGTTATTTAGTAAAGTGACTCTGTGTATTCCGTGGACGTAGTCTAAGTGAGGTGAACCACGTACTTCACTTTATAACTAAAACGAAATGCTATGGAGACTATGTATTTCACGATTCGAACCTAAGTTCTCTTGGACCAAGAAGGTGGATCCCTTGCAAATCAACAGTTTACTTCTCCTGATGTTTTTCTTTGATATAAAAACCATTTGACAACTGTTGTATAATGTTCTTCAAAATTTCAATTTTCATTCCAAGCGCTTAAGAAAACATTGGCTTTTTTGGCAAAGATCCAGACCCCAAAAAAATTGGCCCATGTTCACTATGAACGTCTGGTTTTTTTTTGGAACTCAAGAGTTTAAGTTGTAAGACCACAGCTTGCAAAGAGGGATGGATTGTCCTCACAAAATGTGTGATTGTGCTTGCAAGGTCAGTGTTGACAATGGAATTTGTTCTCGATCTGTTGTGAACTGTCAAATATTACTTTACGTTTTAAAAGTGTTTGGTGTCCCTGGTCTCTTTCTTGCCTTGCATACCTATGTCAACTCACCTTTCGCTCACTGCTTTTCTCTTCTTTCCGTGGCTCACTGCTTCGACCCTCTGCGTAAGTGTTGTAGCTGGGCGGCAGCAGCAGCAGCGGGAACCAATAAATCTTCCATTTATTCTTATTTTATTTTCCTCCCTTTATTCCTGTGGACAAACATCCTCCCACCATTTCAATCTGATTTGTTTCCCGAGGGGTGTCCTGTTCAGGGCACAATTAATTTTACAATATTTGCCTCCTGGTTTTTGTTCCCGATTGGGTTACAGGACTTACTATATTATTCATTTACGTCAGCCTCTACTCCCTACCTCTGGTTCCGTATTATACGCAATCACTCAGTTGCCACCTCCGGCCCCTCGAAGCACAACACAGCCCGGTACGTGTGCTTCGATCCAGCTACATTGCATTTTAACGTCAACATGAGTGCGGAGTACATGTGGCCATCAGATCCTCTGCATATGCAATCCATTAAACGCATCCCTTCCAGGTCGTTACTCCACCGAAATCTTGACAACCACGACATGTGATTGAGTATTGATGCATCGCGTCGGCCAAAAAGACATTTAGTGATCAACGGAAGGTTGGATACTCTTTCTGAATGCACACGAAAGAAGGTCGAAAAGAACACATCCGGCACTTCATTTTTTTATGCAGAACCAAGATATTTTCCTTGTAAATATCACGGCCATTTTGTGGTTACAAAAACTGGAAAATAATAGCAGAGCCTTCTCAGTTGTCGGAATGGTGGGAAGTGGACTACTGGGTGGCCACTAGCCACAAAAGGAGCGGCTGCTTGACGGGAGGAACAAATGTGAAAATGACATGAAATGAAGGGTGGGGAAAAGAGAAAAACATGCGAAAGGAGGAGACCTTGCATCAGGCAGCATGTCAGGTCGATTATTGAAGTAGTTGAATAATGGTTGGGCGTCGATATTTTCAGAGGTGGTGCTCTTTGAGGTGCATATATATATATATATATACAGTATATGTGAATAAAATCTGGGGTGTCTGCAACGAGAAGGCGAGGCAAGAGATCTCGAGTGACAAAGAAGAAGAATTTGAGGAGTGTTGGAGATAATACCCGCTTCGGATATTGTCCCTTCTTTCCCCACTAGAAAGTTGTAATTATTGCAGCAGATATGGTAGGATTGTATCCCATGCAGAACTTCTTAAAAGCCATTATCAATTACCCGGAAAATAAACCCAACCCAAAAAATCGAGGAAAAGGTTGTTTCAGGCCTATTTGATAGGCCGAAAAACACTTCTGTTCCGCACATCTGTAATTTCGAGTCGCTTTTTATTAGGATGAGGTTATTATTCATCATTATCATGAAGGAGAAAAATAACAAATTCTCTAATAAAAGGAGGAAACGACCAGTCACATAACACCGGGCCGAGCCGAGAGGAGCAGTTCGCAGCTGGGTGAGGCTCGGCCGAGGGGCTGATCCGAGCTGAGGTGAGGTCTCGGCTCGAGCTGGCATCAATCAAATCAAATGGACATGGAAGAATGTCCCTCCTATTCCCACAACATGGCACAATGCTCGTGAATGCCCGGCAGCCCAGCATCTCCTCCAGAACACGCTCTCTACTCTCATCAATAAGGCCCGCCCCATCCCTCGAATCATTTATAAATAATTATTTTAATAATAAATATGGCAAAATGATTTATTATTTAATGAATGTGTTTTCTGTATGAGTTCATGTCTGTCTCCTTCGTACACGAACGGACTACTACGGAACAGACCGGCCCCAGAGACTTCCAGTCCAGTCTCCTCCTCTCCTCCCGTCGGACCCATTCCCACTTCTCTCTCGCTCTATTCCCATCAAGATGCTGGACCTCCCTCCCTCCCTCCATCCTGAGTAGTCCTGACTGTTCAGTGCCTGGTCAGGCCAGTCCAGTCCCCGCCTCGCGTGTGTGGTCCCTGGCTTCTGCTGCTGGCATGGCTGGACTCTGGATGTGTGTGTTTTCGGGCTCTGGATGCATGATACGCAAATAGTGTTGGGAAATCACATAATTCCGATTCGGGGCATAATAAAAGAGTAATAGTTGAACTATTCAATTCTTCCATTTCGCTGTCTGTGTTGGTGGATCCTTGTCTCCCTCGTACCTCAAGTCCACTCACTGCTTCCAACACTTGAGAGATATTAACCAAACCCCCCCACCCCGCCCGATGTGTAGGGGAGGAGAATCCGTGTATTTTATGTTATGTTAGATTCTCGAGAAAGGAGGCGTTACTTCTGAACGAGTAGTGAGAGTGTACTTTGCTGCAAACTTGATTCTGTTCGCTCAAATAATTTGCATCGATTTTATAGTTGTTTGTTCGTGGATTTCCGAACCCCCAAATCTTTACTTTAGTTCATCAATCTCTAAGATACTTTTCCCCGTGTGAAGGGAATCAAATTGTTAGTGGTGGAAGATAGTATTGAAGCTTAAGATTCTGTAGGACCTAGTTTCACATCATCTGTGCTCTTAATTCTGGGAGGACTACAACATGTCTTTGACTTCTGGTATAATGTTAACAATTTAGTCTAACCACGATACAGATGTGGCAAAAGAATTTGGATTTTTGAATTCATTTTTCTCTGAGCAACTGGAAGGGAACAGAACAATAGCCTCAACATTTGTACCGGTTTGTTTAAGAAACCAATATTTTAAATGAATTACAAAACGATCAGTAGATGCAGAATCTGCATCTTCGCAAAAAAGGGTTTCATGGGTCAAGTGAAACCATACAACCCAAAGTGCAACCGAAGACTTCTGCTGAGAGACCAAATATGATTCCTTGGCAATACGTTGCTAGAAGAAAATCGGGTATACAGAGGGTTTTATAGATATAATGTGGTGGTTGTTAACCAATTGTTAACGATGATATTCATGACACAATAACCGCCAAACACGGTCTTAAAGAGGACAATGCTGCAAACAAATAACAAACTGTCAACTAAAAAGTTCACATTCCACAATCTGACTGAATCTGTTCACTTGTGAATTGTGTAAAAAATTGTCCCGAAGTTTTCAATTTGATATGCTTGATCTTGTTTTCAGTATACCTCCAGAGAATGTAATACAATATTCATTATGGTGAATCCGAAAGTAAACGAATGAAAGAACCAAACATGATGCCACACCGAAGGAATCCACTAGACTATAGACCCAATACCCCGTCTAGTAAACATCTTACGAAAAGCAAGAGAATTCACACTAATAATAAGTATGTTTGAAGAAAAATTGGATACCGTAAAGAAAATCAACCGAAAGGAAACGTCATGTGATACTTACATATATGTCTTATAGTAAGTAAATCATGCCTTGTCCAAGTGGAATCATATTTTCATCCTCTAGTAGCATGATGTGATGAGATTCTTAAGGAGCGAAGTTATCTTGTGGCTGAATCCTTGACTTGAATTCGCCGTCTATGTTTAAAATCTACGTGACAGCTATTCGTCTTACTCTTCCCAAAAAATCGATAGTTAACCTGAATATCTCTATTCTAGAATTAACTTGTTCTCGTTGAATTGATAAATTTTGTGGACAAATTTTGAGGTTTCCATGAGTAATGAATGAGCGTGTTGACATCTCCAAGTGAAGACAATTTTTTTAACTAGGGTGCTTTTCGTATGAGATGTGGTCAGTTTTTCAAATGCATTTATGTATAAATGTTATTTAAATTTGTATGAAAATTTAAATTGTTATAAGTAAATCGTTTAGAAATTAATTTTTCAACATCAGAGTTAGTTATTTTCTGAATACTAATAATAAATTAAAATACACGAACCTTTTATTTATTGAACAAAAAATGATGCAGATTTAAAAATGATGTTTTGAATATTTACTGTGTGAATATGATGTCATTTATCATTATAAAAATGAGTATAATATTACCTATACCAATTTATTGAAAATTTATTAACTCATATAAGAAGAATTGCAACACTACAAAAATTCTTTCATGAATATATTGATATATAAGATTACAATTTTCAGAAAATATTATGTTATATTTTAATAAATAAATACATTTTACACTTATATATTATTGCTAATTCTACATGCATGTAAATCTTGTTTTAATTGCAACCAAATAGTGTGCAAAACAACAATGGTGACTTGTGCGGCCAGGGAAAACACTTGGAATATTTTCAAGTGCATCAACATTCAATTATGTTTTAAGATGGAATTTTTTTTATTGGACCTGATGTGATTGATATATCATACTTTAGATTTGTATATAATTTTTTAAGATATTAAATTTTTTAAATTAATATATATAATAAGTTAAACTATTTTATTTAAAAATTAAATATCTTTAAAAATTAAATTTTAAATATAAATTTATAGAATATACAAATGATAATAATTATTTAAATTAATAATGATAGATATATAAAATATGAATCATTAAAATTTTATTTATATATTTTGTAATAAAATCATAAAATTTTCAAAATCGTAAAAATAATTTTATGAACAACATAAGTTTCAATAGCTTTAATCATTTGGTTTGAAAGAAAGCAAGTGTCATTTCATGAGCCTAACAATCAACTGCACTTTTCCATTGTCTTTTCACTAAAGACTCATAATGATTCACAATTGAAGATTCATGATGATTCAACTATGATGGTTCATGATTCATGATTGTCATCTCACCGTTTGTGCCACATTTCAAACGAAATCTTGTACTTAATTGCACTCCAAGAAGACAAGTTTATCACATAAACTGCGGTAATTACAACTTTAGCCCAAAACGTATGTAGTAAACCAACTTCATTCAATATACTCCTTGTCAGTTTCAATAGTGTTCTGTTGAATTGCTCAACAACGTAATTATACTCCAGAATATATGTTGTGGTGAGATGACGTAATCCCTTTCTTTTGACAATACATCTCAAATTTACCAGAGATGTATTTCTCATCATTATAAGATTATAGATATCCCACCTTTCTCCCAATCTGAGTCTCAACAAGAGCTTTCCATTGTTTGAAAATGGCAAAGACTTAAAACTTCTTGTGCATGAAATAAACCCATACATATCTCAAGTAGTTATCTAGAAAATTTACATAATATTCCTTTTTAGAAAATAAGAGAGAAGGAAATTGCCTCCACACGTATGAATGAACATACATGAGAACAACCGTAGAGCTATGTAGTGGAACATAAAATGCAACTCTTTGTTGTTTACCAAATACATAGTGCTCATAGATTTGAACCTTGCATCGCTTCATCCCGTGCAATAAGTTATGTTTGCGTAGGATGGCAAAATCTTTCTCACTCATATGGCCAAGTTGAGCATGTAACAACTAAGACACTCCTTTCGGAGATGTAGTACGAAATGCTTCATCAAGTATTTTTGTCCATACAAGAATGTAAATATTTTTTTGCATCATACCCTTTATGAGGTTGTGAATTCTGGCCACGAGATTCAAAATTTCATCATCAACATGTTATTTGAACCCTTTTGAATCTAATTCTATGAGAGAAATTAGATTCTTACTCATAGTAAGAATGTGATCTACATTTATCAAGGTGCCCACTTTCTCATTAAACATTTGGATTCATACAGATTCAATTTTCACGATCCCACAAGTTTGATCATTTCGCATCAATACTAAATTGTATGATGATGTGTAGATGCTGAAAAAATCTGTAAGGTGACACATATGATAAGAGCAAGCTGAATCCATAATCCATTCATCCTTTCCAACATGCAAAGAGCATATCCTTCATCTTTAGTCACAAATACTTGATGTTAAGACTCACTATCATCCTTATGATGATAATCTTTCTTCATGTGTCCGGAATTGCTACATTTCCAACATTTAATTTTCTTCCCATCCCCATACTTGGATCTAGAGCTAGACTTGGACTTAAAATTATACTTAATTAGACCTTTTTCCAACTACTTGGTGCGAGTTAGTCCAGGAATAACATTCAACGTTGTGGATGAAGAGGCAGCGAGATGAGAAGAAAATAACAATTTTTGTTTCATCTCATTAATCAACAATGCAGTTACAACCTTGTTGTACGTGATTGTCTTTTTGTCATGATGAATTAAGACATGTGACAATGAATGATATGATGCCAGCAAGAAATTCAAAAATTGAATTACCTTGTGTTCATCACTAAGATATTCTCCAAGATTCTTCAAGTCCACAACAAAATCATTGAATCTATCAACATGGTCTTGGATTTTTGTACCTTTTTCCATCATGAAGCTCATTAATATTAGTGAAGTGTATAGCTGATTTGAGAGCTTATTCTGATGATATTTTGCCCGTAGAGATGTAAACAAGTCATTCATGATATCATGCTCTTCCACTTATTTGAATACGTTGGGCTTGAAATAGAACACCATGATTCTCAATGTCTGATCTTGTATGTTGCTCCCATATTCATCATCCACATCAATTGATTTGGACTTAAATATCTTCCCCAAGCACATTGACTAAATGACGCTGATCACTTGTCACTCCCACAAGATAGTCAATTCCGCCATCAAATTTTTCCATTTCAAACCTCGGGCCACCATTCTTAATAAACGTCATTGGTTTACAAAACTCTTGTGATGCAAAAGATGTAATATCACTCTCCTCCAAACGAGTGACAAACCCCAAATTGTTTTCTTAGACAATCATGCCCCACAAAAATGCTCACAAGGTTGACTTTCTCGTTGTCCAAAATTCTGTGTGCAACCCGAAGTTGTTGTATGTTGCCCAAAAGTGTTACTTGTTGTCCAAAGTCCTCTTATACAATTGAAAAAGATTTCAGTCGAAAGAAAGTATAAGAAATCATACATTTTAAGAAATTGACGTTGAAATTTGATCTTGTTAAAATGAACGGGTTTAAGATTTTCTAGACCATGAATTTTCAAAAATTGATTTGAGAAGTTGGTCATGTCCAATCAATGGATTGCATACAATGGATTTCAAATTTTCTGAATTAAAAAAATTATGGAAATTGATTTGAGAAATCGGTTGTGTCCAATATGTGGGTTTGAGATTTTATTGATCATAAATTTTCAAAAATTGATAGTTTTGATTGTGATTTTGACAATGTCTTCACCTACCTCGAAGCTACTACTTGTTGCCCAAAGTGCCACCATTGCTTGAAGTTGTTATAAATTGTGCGGTTGCAATCATCATCATCATCATCATCATAGTTGCAATCACTTTCACAATCACAAAGTGTTGCGCGCTATCTATAATTATTGTTAGCTGCTCAAAGATGTTGATCAATACCCCATCGTAATCACAATCACAATTGCAGTTACAATTGGATCACAATTGGGATGGTCGCACCATTAAAATGACAATCAAAATTATCAATTGAGATTATCTACTTGGACACTATCGATTTGTCAAATCAAATTGTGAAAATTCATCTTCTAGAAAATCTGAATCTTATTAATTTTTTAAAACGATCAAATTCTAATGTTCATTTCTGAATTTTTTTATCTATTCTTCTCTTCCGACTAACCGTTTCTCAAAATTTCTGATGGAGAAATGTAAAACCGTAATGATCTATTTTACTCTAGTCCTATTGAACTTTTTTTCGAAATCTATTATTAAATAATCAAAAACTAAACTAATATCTTCTACTATTATTTAGTGGACAAGAGTCCAACTCAATATTTCTAGTTTATGATAGAAAAATCTGAAACTTATGATATCTTCTTGTTTGAATGTACGCTTTCTAAGATTTCTAATTAAAAAATCTGAAATTTATGATCTCTTCTCCTCTCTTCCAACTAAACATTTTTCAAAATGTTTGATGGAGAAATCTAAAACTAAATTTGTCTCTTTCCCTTTTGTATGATTGAATACTTCTTGCAATTTTTGATTGAGATATTTGAAATTTTGAATCTCTTTTATTCTTGTTTGATTGAACGATTCCCAAACGGAGAAATCTAAAATTTATGATATATTCTCCTTTTGTCCACGACTTACCCATGTATGGAATGAGTTTTCAATCCAACTCTATTACCAAGTGAATCACCTCAATAATGCAACCAATATAACATGAATACAAATACAATATATATGTGGTTCACCAATAACTACATCCATGGGCAGAAACAAGTATTTCACTTTAACTCAAAGTACATGAGTTTTAATAGTGAGAATCTACAAATGAATGCTATAGAGTCAGAGGAAATGACTCACTAAATATAACCTTGAGGATAGCATAGTGAATTGATGCTACAAAGTCAAAGGGAGCAATCTACTAAATATAGTCTTGAGTCTAGCAGAGTGAGACAAGAGGTCTTTTGTAATACAAGCCTAACATAACTATGATTAAACTAACTATGATTAACATGATAAAAGTTAACCTCACTGCATGAAATTAAGAGCTATGAACACAATAAATGAGTTTTGATATGAAAATAATTATTATAAATTTATTTATAAACTTGATCGTCTTTGGAGCTTTAACTTTGAATAATCATTTGATAAATATTTTTAAATGTATATAATCTAATTTATAACGTTCAAAATTATATCAAAGATTAATAATTCAATAAGCTAAATTATTTTAATGCATATGATAATCAATCAACTTTAATAGTATACATAATTGGATGATTTTTTTTTATGAAAAAAATTATTTTGAATTTTTGTCATGCTTTATAAAAATAATTTAAAATTTAAAATTTTGTTATGATTATCATAGCATATATCTAAGTTCGACAATTTAAAATCTGAATATCTAAAAAATATTAATATAAAATATTATTAAAGTATTTATATTATCAAAAATGTTAACTGATTGATTTGATAATATTTAATTATGCATTTTGCATGAAAATTAATTTGTATAAGGTATATAAAAATTCTTAATATTAAATAAAAATATTTTAATTATTGATAAATTTATTTTATTTTATATTAATTTTGGTTTTAAATATATAATTTTAAAAATGTTTTGATATATTATTTTTAAAAATTTTAATTTATGCAAAATTATATAGTATATGGGTTTTATATAGTTTGTAACTGCTTTTTGGTAAAAAAAAAAATTCAAAAAAAATTCAATTTTAAAGAAAAAATTTCTAAAATAAATTCTTTAAATCTTTTATTTTTAAATTTAGAATTTTTATTTTTTTAAATTTTTTTTCATTCAAAATTATATCTCTATTTTTTGAAAAAAAGACAGGATTTTTGATAATAAAATTATATCAAATATATTGGAAATAATTATTTATATGTTATAATGTGAGAAGCTATATATTTTTTATATTTATAGAATTTTTTTTTTGATTTCATTACTTGTTAAATTTTATATATTACTTATCTTCATAAAGATCAATATTTCGTAAAATTTTAGTTGTATTATTTATTTTCATTTATTATAAACTTATAAATATAAATCTTTGCTTTGTTTATCTGATACTATAAAATGTAATAATAAAAATGTTATTTTTTTTATGACAACATGAATTTTAATTTTTTTTCATTTTATGAATTTATGATATATGTTATAGGATGGAAAAAATTAAAAAAAAATTTCAGTCAATTGTTTTTGAGGATATTTTGGATAAGTTCAAAAGGATTGAATAAAGAACTGAATGAATATTTGTTATTTTTTTATTTATGTGTATACAAGAACATGTCAATATGTATGTTTCAGATTGAAATTTGAGAAGGATTTTATAATTTTAAAATTTATAATTTTTTTACATGTTATATAATTGAGATCTAATAAATTAAGTAATACATTGTTTTTTTGAAATTTTTGTTATATTATTTTGATCCTCAAACGGGTATGATTTGATTTATGTGATTTTTCAGAATTTCATGGTTTATTTTTTTGTCCTAAATCCCTCAAAATTTGATCCTCTATTTTCTATATTGTTAAAATTTGAACATTTTCAATTATATATATATTTTTTTAAACCTAAAAGTTTAAAAGTAAGAGGCTGAGAAGAGTTTTGAATGTTCGAAACATTGAATGTGGATGAAATTTCATGACTGAACGTAAGAACTAAAATAGCAACCCCTTGATCACAAAATATAGAATCTTATTTACGTACAACTATGAAATTGGTGAAAATTATTTGACAAGTTATCTGTAAGTGATAAAGCAAGACATGGATGGTTAAGCCACTACATTTGCAAAACGAGATGCTAGGTTCAACCCACTTCTGTTACGGGGAGAAATGCCTAAGAGCCTTCATTCGTATTGTATGTCTGTACACCATCGAGGCATAATGCAGTGTTGATAAGCTTCCCGCCTGGTGTATGAATGGCGCAGTCTAATCTGTAGATTATTATAAAATACCGGACCATGGGATGCAATTAGAATTTAGCGAAGAAAAAAGAAAAAGAAATTATGATAGTTGTATCACCGCGAACACGGTTGATAGCGATTGTTGTAAGTAATAATATGAGAATGTATAATCCGTCCATGTTCTCTCGCTTCTAGGCTTAGGGAACAAACTTTTCGATGTTGAAATGCGAGCGGAAGCCAAGTAAAGTTTTTTGTCCGAAGATTCCAAAAGTCAAAATCACACCTACACCGGTATCAAACAGCTCCTTCGTCGTCGTCTGGACCGTGGTACGCACGCCGAAAACTTGGCTCTGCATTTCGAGAATCCCAGATTCATTTCGCGATGTGGGATGACTGTACAAAGATTTGCTGAATATAGGAGAATCTCCGCGTAATGACTGTACATGTCTTTTCACTCGAGCAGAATGGTTGTTTTGTCGGCCGAAAAGTCAAATCCATGAACCATCCTGGTATTGGACAGGCTGTGGCCGGTGCGGGCAGGGTTCAATGACGGGGTTTTCAAACACGCAGGATTCAATGACGGGGTTTGATCTGATGAATTGCAGCGTAATCTGTGGGCGGGCGGGCGGGCGGGCGGGCGGTCTGGCTACAAGAACATCCGCGCATGTTCCAAGACTACGGGCACTGTAAAGCGAGCCTTGCTAAGTTGTTTAATTTAATCAGAGATAGTTAATTAGGTGGGCGTTAAAGTAAGCACGGCAGTCGAATTGATCGGCGAGAATTAAGCGTATTGGCGCGCTGCATTAATGGTGGCATTAAAGGATTGACTGGCTTTCACCGGTCGCGACCACCGGCACCGAAACACAGATATCAGTTATTAAATGGTATATACATCGCTAGAGAGGGCCACTTGTGGCATAGCTGTTTATGATCATGGAACGCGTGGACCGCAGACAGACCGCCACAAACTTCCCCTGCCCTACCCTCGGAGCCCGTCCTCCTTTCCTCCCTTCCCGACTTTGATCATCCTCAACTTTTTTTTATATAGGTCTAACAATGAAGCGCAGGATTTACTGTTTCACGTGACTCGATCCAAATTCCGATTTTCCGCACTCCAAGTATATTTTGAACTTTGCAAATTCCACAATTTACATGCTTAATACGCACCTGCGACATGTCATAAGGATGGGCCCGTTGGAGCAATGCATGTGGAGCTAGCCGTGGAGCATCTGAGGATCTGAGCTTGTATGTGGGTGAATGTGGGTGAGTGAAGCGTTGTGGGGGCGGGCGAAGGGATACTACAGTGAATGAAGGAGTGGGATTAAGGAGGTTTGGGGGGAAGGATTTGTGGGATGGAAAGGAGTGGAGATGTCGTGGTTAAGGTCTAAGCGAAGGGAAAGAGGGAGCGGGGGAGGCATGATGCCACTCGAGGAGGCGTTTCACAAATATTGCCATAATTTCAAAAAGCCACATTTAGTAGCTATGCACGTGACCGTATTCATTCATTCACTCATTCGTTCATGTCATGGGGGCCATGTCTACTAGTCCCGTCCTCTCATCTCCCCTCACTCACCCGGTCGGGTCCCTTCACTACATCTGCTACTGATCCTGTTCTTCTTTTTCTCCTTCCTCCTCCTCCACCTTTGTCTTCTCTCATTACTGACCACATTCTCGTATTTGCCACACGTACTACTCGTATCATGATTCCATGATTTATTTGACCCAAATACGCTCTCGCCTAATGCTCCAAAAGTGCGACTTAGAGAGAGAAGACGCTGAGCTCAGGAAGAAGAAGAAGAGGGAGAAGGGGAAGCGGAAGAGAACATCTGGAGCACTGTAGGAGTTTGTTTATCCATGGACCATGGGGCGTCACAAGGGCAGCACAGCACCTTTCTACAGCGTGATTAGATGAGACTTGTGACCAAAAACTATTAAACTGAGTTTCAGTATCGCGCGAGTATTATATTCATGCAGTGCAGCGATGAGCGTTCGTTAGGAGTCTGTTATCAATGTTGTGGTGCACAGTGCGACTATACTCAATACCTCGCCAGGCCCTTGCAGCTCCGAGAGGTCACACTCATGTATGCGATGCTCTGATGTTGTATGTGGGGGCTACGGTATGTTATGTGAAAAGCTCATCAATCATCAATACAGACATGTTCGCGGATTATTTTATCGCATTGTTGCTAGAGAAATGAGTGCAATTTCGCACAGTTATGCAGCAGATACTGTCCTATTGCGCTCTGTAGGAAAAAAGGAATAAGATCAGCTACACGGAGATTATCTTTCGTGGACCTGGGGTCCGTAGGAACCTTCAGTCCTGGCTTCCTCTCTTTTGGTTTCTTCCGGGACCGAGGCAGAGCCTCAGAGCCTCGGAGGCAGGCAGGCAGAGGAAAGTGGTAAAACCTGCGAAATAGTGTAAAAAAGGCGAGAATAATAAGCGCAGAGGTGGAGACCGCAAAAATACGTGATTGGTGTTATCATGGCCCGTTGGTCGTAAATGCTGCCCGGCCTGGAAGAGTCCAGAGTCCAGAGTCCAGACTACGAGAAGGAGGATCAGGGAACGGGGAGGGGCTCAGGGGGCAGGAGGAGGGGAGAAGCGACGGTCCTCCGCGTCGGCGGCCGTCAGGCAAAACTGGGGTGAAATGGTGAAGGGAAAATGTAAAGGGAGCGTGGGGCGGGCAGGGCAGGGCAGGGAGAAGTGGGGAGGGGCAGGAGGCGAAAAAGCTTCGCCATCGCATATAGTCAAGGAAGGAACCGGAAATCGCATCATTCGCCATCTGTTTGCAGTTTTCGCCATTTCGACGACACTATCGGTACGGGTTTGTCGGTGGTTTGGCCTACCTGACGCTCCGCCGTCCTTCCCCATCTCAGCTAGATTTGGCGCTGATATTTGTTGCCTGTGTACTTTTGCGACCGTTTACACCCTTCTCCGTATCTTAGTCTTCCGGCGAGAAGTTTACTATACTGTGGTTACTCCCGCCTTTCATTCGTCCCTCTCCCATCTCCGCTTTTACTTACCGACGGTTTTTACTTTTTACTGTGGTGTATAATTTATCCTCGGGATCTACGCTCTTGGTCCGCTCCGCCTGTCGGCTAAAAACTGAGAAGTAAGAGTAAATGTCCACTTCAATTACCCCATGATTGGGTCCCGACTCCCCCCCGACCCCCCTCTGATCAAGGTTGGCTCCAGCTAGACCCGCGGTCCAGTGTCCTCCGGTTAGTTCACCCTGCCAGCACCCCATCCTACCCCGTTCGCTCGTTCGTTCGTTCATTCACACACAAAGCGGAGGACGATGTTTCGAGACTCCTGGACCAACCCGCTGCTTCGCCTTGCCTCCGCCTCTGCTTTGCGCTGCCTTGGCTTGGCTTGCCTCCGAGTCGAGTCGAGTCGTGTCGTGTCCCGTCCCGTCCCCTCCCCAGAGTTGTGGACTGGGAGCAGCTCTTAAGTGTAGGTACAGTGGGCGTACCTCCGCACGTGTGCAGGCCGGCCCTAGAAAATTTCGGGGGCTTGCGGACAGGGTGACGTGGCACGAGGGAACGATGCAAACCACTTCGACAGCATTGAGATCGGTCTTCCAGGTCCACAGGGCAAAGCTCCATTTGCAGACAAACGGAACGGGCAGGCTTATTTTAAGATTTCCCTCTCGGACCCCACCACGTAGACCCGGAAGCTGGTCCTTCCTGTTCGATCGATTAGTTCGGACGTCGAGGGCAGGAAGCTGTATAAAAGAGGGAGTGGTGCCGAGATTTCCCTTTCTCTCTACGGTGCTCCTATTTTTTAGGCAGTAGAGAAATCATCGACGACAGCGACATCGAGCGAGAGAGAGAGAGAGGGACGGAGGAAGGAGGGAGGGAGGTGGGTGGTGGAAGGAATGGGAAGAGAAGGCAAGGCCAGGCGACGCAGCAAGCACGGAAGGAAGGATAGCTGATGGGGGTGAGGTGAGGTGTGGTGGTGGCGGTGAGTGTTGAGCGAGCGAGAGAGAGACAGAGAGAGAGAGAGAGAGACAGGCAAAGAGGAGGAGGAGGAGGAAGGAAGGAAGGAGCAATTCAGAAAGTAAAAGGGCGAGGGAGAGCAAAGCGAAGGGAAGGGAAGGAAAGGGAAAGGAAAGGACTGGAAGGGAAGGGCGACCCTACTTGCTTGTGCAGTGTTGCTTTGCTTTGGGTTTGTGCTAGAGAGTGTTGGTTTGCAGCACACAGACAGAACAGAGAGACACAGAATTGGTGCTTCGGCTTCTGGTACTGGCACTGGTGCTGCCCTTGGTGGTGCTTTTGGTGGGAAGTTTCTTTGTCGTTTTGGTCCGCATCTTCGCATCAACAGGGGCGGAGGATTGTGGAAAATTCTTCTGCTGGCTAGCGAAAGATAGGGAGGGAGAGAGGGAGGTAGGAAGTAAGCGAGGAAGGAGGGAAGCAAGGGAGCAGGGAATGGAAAGGAGAACAAGGACGAAGAAGGAAGAGAGAGAGAGAGAGAGAGGGTAGCGAGGGGGGAAGGGGGAGAGAGAGAGAGAGAGAGAGAGAGAGAGGTGTGTGAGGGGGAAAGCAGGCACAGGGAGAGAGAGGAGAAGTAACTTCTGTGCATATGTTAAGTTTTTTAGACTTGTTTTTTCATTTTTTTTCGTGTCGTTTGAGGCGAGTTTGCAGAGTCTGACTTCACAGTCGTGGGTAATTGCACACCAAGGCGTATGCCCTGGTGTCCTTGGCCGCAATTGGGAAACCAAATGGTGGTTTGAGTGTGCTTCTTGTGCACGGCGTCGGATGCAATTTGATGACAAGGGCGTGGCGCGTCAATTGCACACGCTTGGGCTGAGAATTTCCTCTCATTTCGCTTACGGAGCTCTGGAACATCTCAAGTTGTAATTCGTACAGGGTGGACATACATCATCACCCCCAGCTCCTACTCGCTTTCTCTTGTTCAGCGCGTCTCGGTCCCTTACCCTCTCCGGCATTGCATGGTTTCTCCTGTGCACGGGCGTCGGTCGTTCATCGGTTTTCTTTACTGCAGGAGCGAGATGCAGCCGACTGGCCATGATCGTTTCACTTCTTTGAGGCGGAGTGGTCTGTGCGACATGATGATGATTCATCCGCAACACAACAGAGGTTTAGCCACGCGTGTGTGAAGTGGGGTTCTCTGGTTGCGACGGTACGGGTGGCTGAGGATCGCAAACTTCAAACACGGCTGTTTTATTTCTCAGACTATTGGATGCCAGGAGCAGACGTGAAACGTGTTCCGAAGAGGAGAGAGAGTCATGTATGAAAGTGACCTGCGATGGACTCCGCAGCTTACTTACGCATTCGTGCTTTGGCGCCCCCCGGACACTTCTCAGTTCACTTTCGTCGCCATTGCATGTTCGCGCTCTGAACTCCGGTTTCAGTCCTTGTAGCCTTCACTGTAAGATGAAATTCATTACGAGTGGAAGCTCTTGGTTTGCAGGGCACTTCAATGAATCCTTGACCAAAGGAAGATTTCTGGAGTATTGAAGAAGGAATGTTGGGTAAGAGGCAATATGGCTTTGGGAGATGCAGTTTTGTTTAGACAGAGGTCCATGGAAGGTATGGCGGGTGGTCAATTAGGAGCTCAACTTTCCTTGTCCTCAGTACCACACAACATGGACGAGCTTGTGCAAAGAACTAGAGTTCATGCGGATGAAGCAGAGCAACCAGCACCACAGCAGGATGGGGAGACTGTCGCGTATTTGCCACCCAATCTCTATCTTTGTGACTTGCGCCATGATGCGGGTGAAACTTCCACCTCGTTAGGACCTGCGGAGAGCGGTCTTGTGTCGAAGTGGAGAATGAAAGACAGAGTGAGTCTCAAGTTCTTAACCTTTTGGTCATGTTATCCAGTAGCACAATGGTTGGGACTTGCTTCTCCCTCCTCTCGACTCTCACACCCCATCTGCCGAAAGCCGGATAAAACATCCTCATTTAGAGTCGTTGAAGAAACTGAGGTTGGCTGGCACATTGTATTCTTCCATTTGAGATGCAATTAGGGAGGGTTGACATTTGGAGATGACAGGGCAGATCTTAGATTAAAATCAGAAATCGACGCCCCATCACCTTCTTCACGAAACTGCCTTTCGGCTCGAGACTTCGGACGATGAATGAATGATGCAGTAGTATTTGCGAGCACTTGCGTATTAGAACTTCGGGGTGGCTCTGTACACAGGCTCATAGAGGTGTATGCGGGCAACCGCATACCCGTCCGCAGTAGTGAATTTGGGACCCTCTTCTTCCTCGGTGACAAGTAACTCAACATTAGCTCATGCTCGATATGCTGCTGCGCTCGCCCTCGAGCGCTCTGAGTATTTTCCTCTTGTTCTTTTCTCCCAAGGTTTGGGCATGGCTTCAAGACTGTTGCGATTGTCAAGAGGTTCGATGGTGAGTTGTCAGGCACAAACCTTTAACGGGAACCTAACTGGATTGACGGGGGTTGTTTTTCTCTTCATCGATGCCTTCTGGGAGGCAGTGTACCGTCGACGGGCAATTCAAGTGCTACCTGAAAGATATGTTGGAAGGATAAATTGACTGAACTAGCTTCTGTGACCTCTTACCGTGCAAGGGTGTTCCCTCCTCCATGGCCTCCGTCTTGCCTCCGACTAGCTTTTGGAATGACTCATTTGCGATACCAATTAAGGTTATCAGTCTAATCAAACAAGTAGGACTGGGCTTGACGTTGGATCCACCTTAACATCCTCGAGCACCTGAATTTCCGGATTTCGTTTCCTTTAGTTCACATCTTTTCCAGATTAGGGACAAGAGTAGTCAGCGAACATATGATTCAGATTTGGTTTCGTGGGTTTGCTTCGAATCGGAAGTCGGTGAGACGTGTGGACGGGGCGTTCTTCGTCCGGTGAACAGGAGATGGCGCGTCGTACCACTTCTATCGAGAATCTCACTGAGTCGTTTGGAGTAGCTTCTACGTAGTTTGGGATAAGTATTTGAATGCTCTCTTCACCCACTAGGAAATTATCTTCAGTGAGTTAGACAGACCGAAATTGGGCATTATCAAGCAAGCTTCGCTCTGGACAAGACGCCGCCCATTTTCTATGATCGACATAGCTTAGATACTTTGCTCTTGAAATGTGACAGATAGTCGACAAACCGTCAGCATCAAAACCATTCTGAGGGCAGCCTGTGCCCTGCTTGTAATGTAGAGTGCAGCTCTTTTCGCTGCTGTATTGCACTTCCAGCTTTTTACGGCGATGTGGTTTCGGTTTTGCCCAACCTTTTGTGTGCCCTGCAGTTTCTCTTGTGCAAGGACGTAAGATTTTAAGGCTTTTTCGTGCCCAGCAAAATACTGACAATCTCTTGTTGCATAGCAATTGCTATGAATGTAAAGGCAGTGTAGGAATGTGGATTGTCTTTCTGAGCTATTTATTGAAGCATTCTTCCCGAGTGGACTGTAGGCGTTACTTTTGGGCAGTTGCAAATCTACAGGTGATGCACTTCTCGTCACGTTTTTGAGGAGAGGTAAGTGATTTATATCTTCTTGGGTAGATTAACGTAAGTACCCGACGCTGAGGACTGGACTGATAGTGGTCAAGACTGGTTCTCTTGCAGCCCGTGGGGTCTTACAGCACGTATGTTTGCTTTACAGATGAAAACAGGGTGTGTGGCACTGGTGTTGTGCCTTAATATCGGGGTCGACCCTCCCGACGTGATTAAAATTTCCCCATGTGCAAGAATGGAGTGCTGGATCGGTACGTGGGGTTTCCTCACTACTTCATATTTATGCCACAGTTCATCTGAACTAAAGCTGTAAAACAGAGTTCTGAATATGAAATTTGTTTGAATGCTTGTGATCTTCTTAGCGGGCTGAGGCTTGGAAAGCAGGACATTTGAGCAATGGCTAAATTACTTTTTTGTGAGATCTAATTGAGCTCGAAATGTATCGCTCAATGTTGACACTCAGCTCAGTGCTCTTTGCAGATCCGTCCTCCATGCTTCCGCCAAAGGCGATTGATGCCATTGGGAAGAACTTGCAAGTACAGTATGAACGATGGCAGCCTAGGGTAATGTTCTTATCGTTAAGCTAAGGCAGACGAATCTTTTATGTTTTGTTGGCGCTACAACGTACAAACTTGTAAAGCGTGTGTTGTAATTATCGTGTGCGGCCTGACATTGTGTCTCACGCAGGCGAGGTACAAATTGCAGCTGGATCCTACCGTAGAGGAGGTGAAAAGATTGTGTTCCAACTGCCGCAAAAGCGCAAAAAATGAAAGAGTCTTGTTTCACTACAATGGACACGGCGTTCCCAGACCTACTGTGAATGGGGAGATTTGGCTGTTTAATAAGGTACGATTTTCTTGCACCAAGAAGTGATCAGTCCACGAGCGCACAGGTTTCCGTCCAATTTGTTCGAAAAGACACCCAGTTGTCCTGCTGTAACACGTATGTCCTCTAGATTCTTGGTTTCATCTTGACAGTTCATAATGAGGTCCACCTTAGTTCATCGTGGGAGTTCAAAAAATCCCAAATTTCTTAAAGCCAAGTACCCATGAGTGATTATGATCGTGGTGGTATGCCTACTCTCGTAGTAAGTAAATTGCAGCGAGACCGTGTTGAAGTTTTCTCCCTTAACCACAAAACTTTATATCAATGCGATTAGCACTGCCACAATTTTGATGAAACAGTTTACATTGAGGGCCGGCATTTGCACCTTCCGCTTCAACCCAGTATCAATTTCTAGTGCCATTGTTGTGACAGTCGTACAACCTTTGAGTCTAATGTTCTTGTTTTCAGTCAGAAGCCCTATGGTGTTACCTCCCAGGTCTGTGTTCTTTTCTCTCCTTGCGGTTGATAACGTGTTACTTCCATTGTTTTTATGTTTTGGAAGATGAGGAAGCCTTTCGTTTTAGTTCACTTAATCTCTTTACTGTGTTTCTTAATTCGCGACTACCTTGTCTGTCTGTTGACGCAGAGTTACACGCAGTATATTCCACTCTCAGTTTACGAACTTGAGTCATGGTTGGGAACGCCATCAATCTATGTTTTTGACTGCTCAGCCGCAGGCATGATTGTAAACGCGTTTTGCGATGTAAGTCCAAACTCGAGTGCTTTTGCTTGTTCAGATATCGATCTGGAGCTAAGTGAACTGCGTGTTGGAAGTTATAACTTGAACATCTTTAGCTTGATTGGCTGCCCTGGTCGAAACTAATCTAGTTTATGCCGGTCAGGAAACAGAACTGACTGACTGATGTCGTACACAGAGGCCAGATTATGGTGCTGGCAACCCTTCACCTCATCCCGCTCCTGCTATGAAGGACTGTATACTACTGGCTGCATGCGGTGCCCATGAAATCCTACCGCAAAATGCAGAGCTTCCAGCGGATGTGTTCACCTCATGCCTCACAACTCCCATCAAGATAGCTCTGAGATGGTACGCCATTAGCTCGTATTGCCAAACCGTTTCTGGAGTCCTTTCAAGAAGACCGTTTGTTGCCTGGTGGAGCGGAACGCTTTGCTGCATTGTGAATGAATGTTGGCCTTCCTGTTCGATTTTTAAACCATACTTATGCAATGGAGGATCAGTTTGAAGCCAATAATCTGGAATACATGGAACTCGGATAGCTGGTTGGTTCCATTTTTCTAGACATGGCAGCCCGTATTATGATCTCGTCGAATTTCTCATCGGCAAGAGGTTACCTAGTCGTTGTGTGTCACACTAGTGCTAGGTACACGGTCTTTTACCGTGCCTGGTAAAAGGGGGTTTGTATTAAACTTATGACTGGGTACGTTGGATGTTTACCACCAGGTTTTGCCCTCGTTCGTTACTGAAGGATACATTGGATCCTGATCTTATAGATCGAATTCCTGGCCGGCAAAACGACCGGAAAACGCCACTGGGGGAACTAAACTGGATTTTCACTGCTATCACTGATACGATTGCCTGGAATGTACTTCCCCGTGGTAGGTTTTTCTTGGCGCCACGTTATTTTCACTTATCTTGTACGCGAATTTAGAGACATTCACTTGCAGAGCGATACTTACTGACGAGTTTGTGCATACGCAGAACTCTTCCAAAGGTTATTCAGGCAGGATCTACTTGTGGCAAGTTTGTTCAGAAATTTCTTGTTGGCAGAGCGAATTATGAGAGCAGCAAATTGTTCTCCACAGTCTTATCCAGCCTTACCGCCTACGCATCAGCATCCCATGTGGTAAAACAAAGTGTTTCTATATGGATATTCTATTTTACTCTTTCGTTGTATGTGAACAGCTTACCACCCAGATTCCATTTATCTCTTAGTACTGCCTCCTCTTACAGTAAGTTCTGTTTGAGACAGTCATGCAGATTGTTAACGCAGCTATCTTGTTTTCCAGGCATGCATGGGACATGGCAGCTGAGATCTGCTTGTCGCAGTTACCAGCTCTACTGAGTGATGAGAATTTAGAATTTCAGGTGCTGTGAAGCAGATCAGTTTTGAATGAAGAAAAGGAAAACAATCTGTTATGTCTTTATCCTATACTCCTGTTTCGGTAAATAGCATGTTCGAATTATTCTGCACTGCTGTGAATGTGCTCTCATGTTTACTTTACTGTGCATGGTACTTGCAGCCAAGTCCTTTTTTCACTGAGCAGCTCACTGCATTTGAAGTTTGGCTTGAACATGGCAGTAGCCGGAAAAATCCACCAGAACAGCTTCCAATCGTACTTCAGGTATGATCTGATTAATCTACTGGCGAGTTACGATGTGTTTCTGAACAAGTATTCTGTGGATATCGAATGATCAGCCATTATCCTGTTAAGGATGTATATGACATTTGATATCTCGCTGTGGAAATGATACCTTTCGTATCACATGTTTGAAATTTGGAAGTTAGTGTTTAAAGTGGGCGAATACTGTCTGCAGGTATTGCTTAGTCAATCTCATCGATTTCGGGCGTTAGTACTTCTGGGTAGATTTTTGGACATGGGCGCGTGGGCTGTGGATCTGGTAAGGGAACTTCCCTGTAGATTTTAGTATTTTAGTACAGTGAGTACCGGAAATCTTGCTCAAAGGAAGTATGCGTTAATTGTACCACGTTATCATTGACACTTGTCAAGAGCACTGTTCTCATGTTGATGGGTTATAAGTCCACCTGTTCACTCCCGATCTTCGTCTCAAGGATATCTGGAATTTGTGATGTAAACTTATTGTCTTTCTGGGTATGCAGGCTCTTTCTGTGGGAATCTTTCCTTACGTACTCAAACTATTGCAAACGACCGCTACGGAATTGCGTCAAATCCTTGTTTTCATATGGACGAAGATCCTTGCTCTTGACAAGGTAAATGCGATGACTCTCAAGCATAAACAGGTTATACCCATATTGTCTGGCTCAGATATGTCGAAGTCATGTTCTAATTTTGGACTGGATTTTCTCATAGAAGTCACTGGTGACGTCGATTGTGGTGATGGCTTTTCATGATAGGTACCCTTGTTACCAAGTACCTACGTCTACTCCTAACCTTCTAGGGTAGAAATGACTGGCAAAGTGGTCTTTTGCTGGTGATTGGGTGCCTCCTGTATTTAACAGTTTCGTGATATGTCGTGTTTTCCAGTCATGCCAGGTCGATCTTGTGAAAGATGGAGGGCACCAGTACTTTATCAAGTTCCTGGATAGTGACGACGTCTGCGCGGAGCAAAGGGCTATGGCTGCATTTGTCCTAGCTGTTATTGCTGACGGTCATCCGAGGGGTCAATCAGCTTGCATACAAGCAGGGTTGATAAATATTTGTCTAGTCCACATCCAAACAGTTCCGGGCGCTGAATCACAGCCGGAGCCACTTCTTCTGCAGTGGCTATGTTTATGCCTTGGGAAACTCTGGGATGGTGCACCAGAAGGCCAAGCTGCCTACAGAGATAATGCTCGAACAACACTCACTTCCCTCTTATCAGAATTGAACCCTGAGGTACGTAGTGCTGATGGATCGAACTCCTCGCCTGACTTTTATATAGCTGTATATCTATCTATCTATATATCCTCTGCTATCTATCGGCACCCATGTTTTCCATGGAGATGAAATAGTTCACCTGTGTAAATTGCGTGTGTATACGCTGGCGAAGTGCGTTGACTACAAACTTTTCGCTGTCATATATTGTATACAGGTTCGTGCGTCTGCAACGTATGCCCTGGGGACATTGGTGAAGGCACACAGTGAGTCCACAATTCCAGCCGAAACTTCATCTGTGGAAGACGAAGAAGATGAGGAGGCGCTTACGGCTGAGCGCGAGATAGCCCGAAGCTTACTAAAGGTTATCAATGACGGAAGTCCTCTCGTAAGGACTGAGCTCGCCATAGGTAATTACTGTGGTTTTGCACCAAGACTATGAGCTTGCCGCAGGCTACGCTGCCTAGCACTTTTTTTTTTGCGTTTCGGTTAGAAAAATTTTAGAAAGCTCTTTGTTGTTGAAGCTTGAGGAGTAGGAGTAATATATTAACAGTTTGCGTGTAAATTTTGCAGCTCTTGCACGGTTGGCTATTGCTCACAACAGACTTTTCCGGGCTGCTGCCTCAGCTTATTTGAAGCCTCCTAGCAGTATGTTGTCACCCACGTTTGCGGCGAGCAGGAATGCTGGCTATGGTTATACGCAACAATTAGCCTTCGCTGGAACAAGTATGATGGACCAAAGTGCGGGATTGAGAGTTGGACTCGAAGGAACCACTCCTCCTCGGCCGTTAAGACCCGTGATGAGCAGTGGCTCCCTACCGTCGTCGGGAAATCTCCATGGATCTCCATCGGAGTTGGGTTATACTGAAGAAGCAAGATCACTAGGCAATGGTCCAGCTTCCAACGGAGTCTCCAGAACCTGGAGACTAAGGTGTGAAGAGAGTGGTATTTATGTACAGTGTGTTGCAGCAGTGTATGCTTTGGCTAGAGACCCATCGCCTCGAGTTGCCAGCATTGGGCGGCAAATTTTACGGTCTGTAGGTGTAGAAGTCGTGGTGAAGCCCGTGAGGACGAACAGCGGACCAGGCCACACGCGGAATGCGTCAGTTCCTGCACTACCTCCTACACCGTTGCCAAGTGGACTAGTACGCTCTACTTCATGGGTAGCTTCCACTTCAGGTTGACACACGGATTCCTTCCATGTTTGTGAAGTCTAGATGGAGAAATGTCTAATGCGGGTTCAACACGTGTTTGCTTGTTGGAAAAAGTATCACATTTCATTAAATTTCTAGAGGCATTTTCAAATTTGCAATCTTTGCCCGAAATTAAATCGTGAGTCGGCTGCAGGGAATCTTGCTAGCACATTCAGAACACCGCCTCCAAGTCCTCCATCAAGACCGAATTTCCTGACTAGCCCGATGGGCATACGAAGAGTTTCATCAATGGAACAGTTCTCCTCTACAGCATCTACTCCTCGGGATATGGGAAGAATACCAATACGGATATCTGGAGAAATAGGGATTGCAACTACGTCTCCTGTTCCTAGATCAGTTAGTGCAACTGGCCTGGCGGATGGAAGTGGAGTTCCGGTTGGTACAGCCTCACTAAGCATGGAATCTACTGTCCCTACATCGACTTTGTACAGTTGGAGTTGTGGGCACTTCTCAAGACCGCTTCTTGAGCCCACCCACGAAGATGAGGATGAGGTGCTAGCTAGAAGGGAGGAAAGAGAAAGAGTGGCTCTCGATGGCATGTCCAAGTGCCAACATTCGAGTGAGTGGTTCAGGACAACAAAGGAGTCCACCTTTCTGTTCTTGACAAACCTTATGCCGCTGCGGTGAGGTTATCAAGTAGCAATGAACAATTGTGATTGTCTCCCTGGTTGGTTCTTGACATTGCGCAGCTCAGTTCCTCTGTTTGAGTGAAAGAGGGTAATTCCAGTTTCTGTGTCCCCCCTTCTATCAGTATCCAACCGGTAGTTCATACCATGGAAGACTAAACCAGTAATCGTGTTGATGTAGGTGTCAGTAAGGTCAGCGACCCAATTTCAAGCTGGGTCACGCTTTCAGAAATGGGTACCAAGGCTGTGTTGTTACATCCATTTACTCCACTCGTTTGCAGTGCGGATGAGAAGGAGACCATCAGGTCAGTGTGTTGTTTAAGTCACAGTTTTGAACTCAGGACTTTTATGAGCTGAAATTGCTTCACATGCAGGACTTGAGTTCCCGTTTAAAGAAGTGTCTAGTTACTATCGAGACAGTATGCGTTGTCCGTAGAAAAATCATATATCTAAGCTGTTAGATTGAAGCCGTACCTTTTTCTGGTTCAGGATATATAACTACGAGGAAGAACAACTGGTCAATTCTTTTGACAACCACAATGCTCCAGACAAAGGGGTATCCAAGTTGTGTTTGCTGAATGAGCTGGACGACAGTTTATTGCTGGTGGCTTCCAGTTATGATCGCATTCATTTCACTGTCTTTGTGGTTCTTGTTAATAATTAGTTTAGTTTTTAAGTAATTTATTTTTTGGTCCTAGATTGTCTGTAGGACCTGAATTCTGTGTATTCACCATGTGCTAAACTCTTGAATTGATTAGAGTGCGCAAATACTTTGCCATGGAAATGTCTCGAAGATGTGTTTTAGATTTGGTTGGAGACTGCCCTTCATATATTGACAGTGAATTTTCTTGTGTTAAAGGTGATGGGAGTGTAAGAGTTTGGAAAGATTACACCCACAAAGACAATCAGCGCCTTGCCACCGCTTTTCAAACGATTCAAGGGCACAAACCTGGTTCCAGGGGAATTAGTGCTGTTGTAGACTGGCAGCAGTACACGGGTCTCTTGGTAACTCTTCCTACCACAGAATTACCTTGTTTTAGAAGACGTCCAAGGTGAAATTGCTTCTCTAAACTGAATCGGTCCCGGCAACTGATCTCATTCGCCTTTGGCTGGTTGGCAGTACGCATCTGGCGAAATCTCTTCCATCACCGTGTGGAACTTGGATACCGAGCTTTGTTTTGCAACCATACCTTCTCAGTCGGACAGCTGCACATCAGCCATGGTGAGGCTCAGGAAGTCGCCTTTTTCCTGGAAATGAATGGACAATCGGGAGAGTTGGAAATTTGCATCAAGAGTGGCTACTAATTGTTTTTTATGACTCTTTGACAGTCGGCGTCTCAAGTACACACTGGGCAATTAGCAACGGGATGTGGAGACGGTTTTGTTAGAGTTTATGATATCAGAACCCGTGGAATGTAAGTCCCTGACCAGAAGCCTCATAATTTCATGTACTCTAAGCCAAGCTACGCATGTGGATTGTTCTCTCAGTGCTTGTCTCTTCCTTTTACCACAATCCAGTTTTGTGTAGTCGGTTGTGGGTGTAGTGTCTGTTCTTACTTTGTAAGAACAAACGTCTTGTTGGGTCTGTTATACGGGCTTTGAATTGTTAGAACATGCTCGGCGTCCATCTCGATACACTTAAGACTAAAATTGAAGTCTTCTCTTTTATATTTACAGGCTTGTTTGCGCCATGAAAGCACACTCGAATAGGGTCATGGGTATTGACTTTCAACCAGGAATGGATCTCACTAAGGTGAAAGACTCTGATCTTTCAGGTCACATTTTTCCCACATGCATAGATGTATAGTTCCGCAAAACGGTGTCAAAAGTGCATAAGGAACCTCATTTTATTGTTCAAAAGGAGTCAAAGCTGGATGCCAAGGGATCTTATTCACTTTGAATATTTTTGAAGTCCAAGGACGAGAGATACGTTAGTCTCGTACTCTCTTTATGCTTCGAGAAATAATGTTGCAACTTATTGTGACGTAACATAATAACCCAGGTTGATGCTAGCAGCAGGTGTGCTTGGATATCTCGTGTTGAGAAGTTCTGATATGCACCCCTTGGAAACTGTGCCGACGTTTCAAGTAGACTCAATTTAATGATCAAATATAGTTTTTTTCAAACCCGTTAGGTTCTCTAATCTGGGTTTGTACAGCGTGTACTGTCAGATGGGGTTGCCTACGAAGAAGATTCTTGCTCAGAGCTTAATGTATTAGTGAACTAGATTATCTCTGAAAATCTTTCTAGGTATCTGGCGTTGAGTTTGTAACCCGAAATAAATATACCTTGGAGGAGTCGTCCGAATGGAACTGAAAGTTCTGGAATGGGTCATAATAACAAGTTGTTTGTTCTACTGACAGATGGTGTCTGCTTCCCAAGCGGGAGATATTAAATTTCTGGATATCAGAAATAATGCTAGCCCATACTTGAGTATCGACGCCCATAAAGGTCATCTAACATCTCTAGCTGTCCATAGACATGCTCCAGTAATTGCCAGCGGGTCATCAAAATCGTTCATCAAGGTCTTCAGTACAAGCGGCGAGCAGCTGAGCATGGTGCGCTACCACAATAGTTTCTTAGGTCACAGAATAGGACCTGTTAGTTGCCTACATTTCCATCCGTACAGTGTGCTTCTGGCCGCGGGCGCGACAGACTCAATTGTCTCAATTTATGCCGGTGAGATTCACTCCAGATAAGGCAGGTTTTCTCCTTTCCTCATGCTTATAATGCCTTCGCAAATAGCAGTAGGTCTGGAGAGCAGGTTCCATACTTGTAATTGTGTCGGACTTAGCTTAGTGTGTGAAATCCAAAAATTCTTTACAATAATGAGTAGAATGAAAAGGTGATTTCTCATAGCGGGATACTTTACAATGAGAATCACTTCGAAATTGAGTGACCATCATTGTATCACCATCCGCTGAGGAAGATGCTCTTGATGGAGGTGTCAAAAATGTATGTATTTATATACTTTTGATTGGGTCGGGTCTATTGTACAGAATTGGGGACCATCACCTCTATGATGGGGCTGAATGTTATGTGGATATTTCAAACTGTCATCCTTTGTAAATTGCCTGTGTATTGGGCACTCAAATCAAGTCAATTTTCTGATTCCCTTTCACATGATATGAAAGGTGACATGACATTTATAGGTGAAGTGACAGAACTTTTGAGAAAGACGATTCATAAGTGTGTCGGGGAACTCTTGCAGCAGGAAAGTTATGATAGTTTCCTACAAATCACTACAAACACTTCAACAACGATAAGTGGATCAGTTACTTTCGATCTGAACGAGTACTTTATTCACGCACGAGGAAAGTGATGCCGTGGAAAGTACTCCTATCACTTTCCCACGGGAGGAAAGTGTTCAGTTCAGGTTGGATACATTGGATCCATTTGTTGTCAAAATGTTGGTAGTGATTTGTAGGAAACTATCATAAATGACAAATAATGTGGATACCAATAGGCGAAATGAAACTTCCAATTTTTTCTCACTGAACGAGGAAATCGGTTTTTGCCTTCATTACCTCATGTTCTAACAAATGGTAGCCCACTTTACGGCTCCATCTTGTAGTATCTCAAGTTACATGTGGTTCAGCATTGCCTCCCGGCTAAATTCACTGACTGAGCGTTTTCGGTATATCCTGTTGAAGTCAGATGGTTTAGACTGATCTTAGCACATATACGGGTACCATTTCTTTTGCGTTGAGTACTCTCTGTGTAGCATATGTCCTTCTAAATAATGAGGTCCCCTGAGTTCCCAATATAGACTGTAAAATTTCCGATTCTCAACAACGATCGAATTGGTGCCCGGAGCACCTCGGCCGAGATCGCGCGTGTCGGTTGTCATAGTGTTATTCATTTGTATACAATTGAATAACCAATGCAAAAAGTATACACAGGATCAAGTATGGGAAAATCTAATACGTCCAAGTGAGACGAAAAGGACCGGTAGGCTAGACCCAAAAATATCGTGTCCGAATTATCTATACCACCGATTCCGACTAAGCCTCACCCAACTTTATTGTGATCTTGGGATTGTATATCTAGTGTTTTTTATGGAGGAATGGATACATGTCCACTAAAGTACTTCACAAGTGGTTTTAAGAGAAATGGATATATGTCCGCTACAGTAGTTTACATAATATAAAAAGTTTGTAATGTAATGTTGGATAAAGTAGTTAACATAATGTAAAAAATAAAATTGATCTTTATGTCCAGTATGCAAGGATACTTTAGTTGTTATGTTATACTAGTCTATCCAAGAGTATTGTAAACATTGATTCCAAATTGTGTCATTTGTAATATTTGTAGCCATGATGTGGAGAATAGTAATTAGAATAAAAGGGTGAGATGAGATGGGGACAGGGTGCGTTGGGGATGAAGGGATGTGCGGGAGCGTGAGTCGAACGTTGAGAGTGCCTCAAGAGTGTTAGTTCCATTCTTCGGCGATATTTTGCCAAATATGGAAAGTGAATAATGTATTCTCTTTGTTTTTCAATTTAGGTTCCATTGGTACTTAAAGTGAAGACTATGGAAAATGATATTGTGAGATATGATTGTTTTTATTTTTTTAGGGTTTTGAGTGCATTTTGAATAATTTTTTCCGATTAGATATGGGTCGGGTTTTTTTTGTTCACATCTCTTTCTTTTCATGCATTGGTTCTATTGGAACCTAGCTGGAAAATTATGGAGATCTGAATAAAAAGTTATGAGTATTTTTTGTTTTTAGGGTTTCCATAATTAGCATTTTTCAATGTGAGGTGGTGTTAGGGGGCTGTGGTTCTGCAGTGGGAGGAGATATATGATGGAGTGCTGGGTTTCTTTATCGTTCCCTTTGTGTTAGCTATAGCTTGACTTTCTCTCATGGGACCGCCAAAAGCGATGCGTAATACACCATGTCCGGTGTGTCATCGTCTCTTTATCTCGCAAGGGGTAAAGACTCACGTGGGAAAGATACATAAAGATTATAATAGGAACACTTGGGATGCGCATGTGAGGAGGACGGTCACATAGACATCGGTTTTTGTCACTTCGGGGAACACGCACACTACATCGATTCCTTCGTTGAGCATTCCGAGTATACCGTCAAGGTCGTGGGAGTGGTTAGCTTCTCATGCAGGTTCGATTATAGGGCTTTTTGAGACTAGATTTCTTTGTCCACGTTTATTCCATAGGCTTCCTCGGACACTGCATGACGAGGCTAGACGTGCTTTTCATTTACCGCTCGATCGGTTGGCACACGATCCCATGGACGAGTTAGCATGATTTTTATTTTTATTACTTCCGCGATGGTGTCTACGTTATACTAGAGGAGTACGTGCTGGACATAAGGAGGTGGCAGCTAGATTTCGGAGATTCCGAGCAGGGGATTGGGCTACATTGTAGGAGGAGTCTGTTCGGGCCACATACGTTAGGAGTCGGGTTCAGTCACATGATACTTCTGATTCGACGCGATTGCGACGTTGTAGGTTCTTGGGGCAGGCCGAGGAGTATAGCAGGGCTGCAAGGGCCCTTCATCCTTTGTCTATGGCTAGTCATATTGATGGGACGATTTCCTTTTTACGCCTTCTACATCCACCCATGGGCGAGGAGATACCATTAGAGGTCTTGGAGTATGAGCCAGAGGAGCCATTATGTTTTGATAGATCATTATTTGCTCATTCTCTATGCATAGCCCCACGTTTATCCTCTGGGGGTTGTCAGGGATGGTATATGAGCATCTTCGAGATTGCTTTCAGGCAGATGATCCCTCTAGTGGTTTCACGGAGTTGTTCCAGTGGCCGCATCGCTAAGAGAGGGAGATTCCGTTGTCAGTTAGTCAAGCTCTGGGTGCTAGTCGGCTTCTCGGGGGGCATCAGACTGATTGCTATTGGAGAGGTCTTATTGAGATTAGTCAGCCGTACCGTTGTCTTGGCAAAGATCGCTCACACTTCCGTGAGCATCTTTGTCCACATCAGTTTGGAGTCGCCACACCGGGAGGTCGTGAGACGGTAAGATTTGGGCATTAGAGCACTTCTAGATATCCATCCGGATTGGGTTGTCTTGCAGGTGGACGTTGAGAACGCCTTTAACAACGTCTTGTGTGCATCTATTTTTTAGAGAGTCGAGAGAGAATTTGGTGGGACCCCTATCAAGCCTCATTCCTTTCGTACGATCTTTCTACGGTTCACATTCTTATCTATTTTATCAGCATGGTTTTTCCAAGGAGGGAGTCACCTTTCTACAGTCCGCCGCTGGCACTCGACAGGGAGATCCTTTAGGAGGACCCTTATTCGTCATGGCTCATTATAGAGCTCTTGTGTCTACTGCTTTGGCCGTGCCCGGTTGTGTGTTCCCCTCCTTAGCGGATGATACACACATTGTGGGCCCTGTAGACAGCATTATGCAAACCTTTGATTACTTGACTACTGAGCTTCATCTGGTAGGCTTGAGAGTCAAGGTGTCAAAGTGCAGGGCTTGGTCTCCTTTGGGCATTCCGCCTGACATTCAGCTTCTAGAGGGATGTATGATATCGACAGATGGCCTACGTATTCTAGGAGTGCTAGTAGGGACTGAGGATTTTGTTTCACGCTACCTTGACGTTGCATTGGCCGAGGATGTTTTGCATGTTGACAACCTTCCTCTACTAGGGGATCCGCAGGTGACATTTGGTATACTATCATCTAGTATTGCTCGTCGACCCACCTATCTTCTTTGCACGGTTCCTCCTTCACCTACATTCATATCACATTTGACAGCCTTTGATTGGAGTATCATGGGCATCTTTGGTGACATCATCAGACCAGGGACATTCGAGTGTGTGATTGGAGATTTGGCAAGGAGACAGACATCTTTGCCAATCTTGTGTGGAGGGTTGACTTATTATCGATGGAGGAAACGGCACCTGCAGCTTTCTTGGCGAGTTGGGCGTTTGTTGCACCTTTGTTATCTTCTCGATTTGTGATCGCAGATAGACCTATTTTGGAGATATATACAAGGGACGTCGATATGGAATCATTTCCCTTATAGGTATTATTACGACATACGAGAGATGCTTTACCACGGGAGGTGCGACATGAATTCCCATCTTTTTCCTCTTTGGCTACCGATTGGACTAGGCGTCTACCGTCTATCCTGATGGATTGACAGTTTCAGTAGACTCTACATTCACTCTTAGTGGATCCGGTCATTCCTCGTACTACTAGAGCTCGTCTACGCTCTTGCTCGGGCAAGGGTGCAGGCTCGTGGATCTTGGCTCGACCATGCATCATGGCTTTTCGACTCGCACCAGCTACTTTCTCCGCAGCGATGAGGTTCCGTCTTGGTTTGGTCCATCCATCTACATCTTCATTACTCACATGTGAGTGTGGTATCAGTTTAGATGTAGCAGTTGTTCATATGACTCGTTGTCCATTCGGAGAGCAGAGGATATCTACCCATGATGCCATTAGGGATGTGGTGTTTGCTATGCCTTGCAGTCGACTAGGGTTAGGGCATACCTGTACTTGGTTCGGGAGGACCAGGTCACTGTGGCTAATGTGGTGGTTACAGATCCTACTAGAGACACAGTTTCAGAGGGGGTGATCATTCATCCTCCAAGATGGGCGGCGAAAGCTGGAGGCGGCGCCTGAAAAGGTCTCCAAGTATAGAGGTATGTAGAGAGGTCACCTCTTTGTTCCTCTAGCTTTGGAGTTATATGGAGCTATGGACACCGACTTCGACATGTTCGTGAGGGAGTGTGCAAGAGCCTACCATACTAGGCGACATGGGGTATCACTCTCTTTAGCTTACTGTATAGTCTATTTTAGGCAACGTGTTTCCATTGCTCTACAGAAAGCACTAGCTGGTGCTATCCATAGGAGAGCAATCACGTTAGGTGATGCTTCTTCGGATGCTCCTGTTGTTTGTAGACCTTTCGACTTGGATAGTTCAGATATCTTAAGTGCTGTATGACATATTTCCCAATGTGATACTATTGGGGCCTAGCCCCATGTTACTAGTTTGGTTCCATCCTTGTACGATTTGATGGGATCTTCCCATCCCTTTTGTTATTTTACTTCCTCGGGATTCATCCATTAGAATAAAACATAGATTTGATTTAAATAGAGTCCATTGCAAGTCATACTAACAATCATATTGTCATAATAAACATCATATCTTTAATAGTATCATGGATAATTATCATTGTTTTTCAAATGAACAATGAATCACATGGATCTATTACTAATGTAAGATTTCATTCAAAAGTGAATAATGAAAATTAAAATGAGTGGACTAACCCAATGTGGAACTTCATTGTTGGTTGAGTCAAGATCCACGAGCATGCACATTTGCCAAAATAAGAGTGTAGATACATCCTAGTAATACGAGGAATGACCGGATCCACTAGGAGAGAGTGTAGAGTTTATTAAAACTCTCTGTCCATAAGAGTAGATTGTAGGTCTCGTGTCCAATCAATGGGCAAAGAGGAAAAGGACGGTAGCTATAGGGACAAAATATCACTTGTATGTCATAATAGTACATGTAAGGGAAATGATCCCCCCTCCACGTTCATTGAATACATTTCAAGTATGGGTCTATCCGCAATCACAAACATGGAAGATAGCAAAAGTGCATAATTAGTCAAAAACACTAAAGGTGTTGTCTCATCCATCGATAATAAGGTTATCGCTCCACACGAAATTGGCAAAGATATATGTTTCAATGCAAAATTTCTTATCACACACTAGAAGGTCTCTGGTCCGATGATATAAGCAAAGATACCCATGATCCTCCATCTATCAAAGGCTGTAAAACGTGATAGGAATGTAGGTGAAGGAATAATTGTGCAAGCTAGGTAGATGGGTTGACAAACAATACTAGAAGAGAGTGATGTGTCTAGGTAGCAAGAGACAACGTACTCGGACCATAGTGGCACTCCAAGAATACGTAAGCTTTCCTAAGCTAATCCTTTTGTTGATGTCATACATCCTTTTGGAAGCTAAAGATCAGGAGGAATGCCCAAAGAATAGCATGCACTACACTTTGACATCTTGACTCTCAAGTCTACAAGATGAAGCCTAGTAATCATGTAGTCAAAGACATGCCTAATATGATATACATGACCCACAATGTATGTATCATCCGCTAAAGAGTGGAACACACAACTTGACATGGCTAAAGTAATAGATAGAAGATTAAAAGCGTTCTTAAGGTCCATATGGAAGACAACCCAATTTAGATGGATATCTAGGAATACTCTAATACCCATCGATACCGTTGTCACATGGACATTGCTTTATTCTGAGAATGGCTCAGTGCATGGATGTAGTTGATACTCTCTTTTTCTCTTCATCACCACTCCACATTCAAATTCATTGCAGCTAGTAAACTCCAACAGAAGAGGATTATTGTATTCAACAATGGGACCGTTAACTCTCACCTAAACTTG
This sequence comes from Marchantia paleacea, assembly GCA_014180765.2. Taxonomy (NCBI): domain Eukaryota; kingdom Viridiplantae; phylum Streptophyta; class Marchantiopsida; order Marchantiales; family Marchantiaceae; genus Marchantia; species Marchantia paleacea. The sequence continues at coordinate 469,697 of MUAA02000129.1, forward strand.
ACAAATAATTCCTCTACAATCTTCTTGTACTCTCAAAAATTTTTCATATGTTTCTCTAATCGAGATCTCTGGGCACAACTTTCGGATTATACACTATATCACAAGGCAATATGCAGACCCTTGTGTACTAAAACCATCACAAATCTCAATTCTTCACTCTAATTGATATCAAATTTCATAAAAAAGTCACTCATCATCCAAGCTTCAACTGTACAAAGTTTAGTGATCAAAACTTCCGATAGAAAAAGTTATGATTGTCGATATATCTTCATGACAATCAGTGCAATCCTACAACTTAGATTGTATACACAAATTTCAAACTAATATTCAGTGCTCAAAACTCATCAAATCGAGCTGAAATTTCAATCTAAACATAAATTTGAGTTGTAATCTACATTTTCATTGAACGTAATCTATCAACACCGTCATGAAACACTCAAAATTGACCCAAACACTCTATATGGTCTGAATTTTACTCTCCAATTTCAAATCATCACAATAGAATGCCAATATGCTCAATTACCTTTATTCTTGAGCCCACATCGTAGCTCTTCTCGTTAATTCCCCAACCATGCCCTCCAATCTTGAAATCTCCCCTTCAAAGGCTTCCGAAACTCCTCAAAAACTCAAAGAATTTGACCAAGTGTTCTCATTGGTCCAAATTCCAAGACCAATGAGAATGAAGAGTGTCATTTTGACCACCAGTGACGCCAAATTAGCCACATACTAACTTAGAGCTTTACAACTATCCTTAACACACTACTTAGCCATCATATAAACAATATGAGTTATCACTAATAAAGAGTCAAAATAATAACTCGAAACTGGCTAAATATGAACGAAACAACAAAAGGGACCGGGGAGTTTATAACTTGAGAATAATACTCCTCGCCAAAATTCCTAACAATCAACTCCCTATGGCTTGTCTTTGGTAAACAATAGTGATGGATTGGAACCCATAAGTTGAAAGCCACTACTATTGGCAAGTTCAGATACATAACGCGTATATCAAATCAACACATATACTATTAAGTCCCAAATCGCACAGTAGGAAATAACTGGCAGAATAATCGGATTTGGAGAGTTTATCACTTGCATAAAGTTATCTTCAAAGTGATATACTCACACGCCCGAAAGTGATCACGATATAGATACCGGATGTTGATCACAAATGGATTGGACATCGGTACATCTAAAGGATCATGTTGTCCTCTATCCATGTCCCATGTAGGCTCCACTTCGATTTGATAAGCTATTTAGTCAGCAAAGCGATGTTCTAGACCTCATCCATTCCCTTGCCATCCCAACCACACTTTATATTTGATAAGATCCAAGATAATATCTCTTGCGGTCTTATCCACATCATGACCATAGAAAGTCAATCCAACCGTGGGCTCTTAACAACCTTACAATGAGCCGTCGGTCATCCTGACCTAAAATATTGTTGTCATAACAACAGTTCTAAATATAGTACATGTCATCATCTTTTCATAGTAGCCGTGTCACAACATGACATCCACCCCCTGTGCATCCTTCGGTATGCACCAAGAAGTTAACCAAAGTGTGTATTACGTCAGATTAGTTCAACCTGATTTTCTGTTCTAGACAGATCCTCCCCATATGACTCATTTTCACCAAAAAGGTCCAACTCCTCCTCAAGTTGGCCAAGGTCGATCTTCTTATCCTGATTTTTGAAGATCTTGATTCCTTTCCGTGCAATATGTACCTTCAACTTTGTACCATCCAACTCTCTCGGCGAATATGTAGCATTTTCATGAACATTGGTCACCACATACGTCCCAAACCTCCTCAAGGTGCTATGTTGGTTATTCAGACTATTATCATACACCAACACCCAATCATCTTCTTTAATCTCCTTTGGTCTCAACCTATGACGTTTGTCAAATATGTCCTTGTTTCTAAGGCGTGCCTCTCTAAGTCTCTTCATTGCCAATTGTACATCCTCCGTTCTCCTCTCCAACTGTCGAATGCGTATCGCCAAAAGATCTTCTCTCCCCATATTATTCTCCCAAGGCAACACACTCAAAGTGGGAATGTTTTCCTCTATTGGCATAATTGGCTTTTGGCCTTGCATTAACTGTGCTGGCATGTAGCCGATCATAGAGCTATGGATTATCAGCCCATAATGCAAATGGTAACAAACGAGGCCATTGTCTAGCCTTCCCCCTACATGACTTCACAATTACTTTGACAATAAGTGGATGAACCCGCTAATTCTTCGCATTCCCTTCTGGATTATAAGCAATGGTGAGAGACAACTTGACTCCGTATCTCTTCATGTGCCTCTTGAGCATTCAACTCCCCTCGATCAACGGTTATCTTATCTTATCTTATCGAGAGATCACAAACCTCAATAAAAAGGGTATATGACAACATGCAATTGGTCCAATTGAATCTTCTAGAAGCCCAACTACATTCCAATTGACTTTGGTGTACAAGTCAATCTCGTCCCTAGATTTAAGAGTTTTCACTAAGTCAAACCAATGAAAACTAGAGGTACATTCTGCCAAAACCCCAAGATCCACCGAGCCTACTCGACCGAGGGGTGGTGCTATTTCCACTCGCACGGGACCTAGGTTGAGCCGGGTAGGGGACGCTCGATTTTGTCTACTATTGACCTCGTTGCCCTTGCCAGCCCGAAGCCTGATAAGAACCTGATGCTGCCGATCGCTGAACTGCTCAATTGGATCTCATTCGAGCTAGCGAGCAAGCATTCGGCAGATTCCCATTACCTCGGCAAACCCCATCGGAGCGTGGAAACAAGGCGGGCCCACGTTGGAATCAAGCTTTCGTCGGAGGCTCAGACCCTCGGCACCCTCACTGCCATCGCAAGGCAGAGTGATCTGAATGCTCCATCCATCCACGTTCGTTCAGGAAACATCACCGTCCGGGCTCCCGCCGACCGATGGGAAGTCGCCCGACCGGTTGGGCAGTACGTCCGGCGCCGTACGATTGGGTACCAACATGGACTATGGGCATCAATGGAGTCATCGACCAGCCTCAATACCTCCTCAGGTAATCACGACGGGACGACGGGAAGGGACGGGAAACAGGGCAAGAGCGGTCGCAACGGGTGTGGGCGAAGTTCTTGCACGATGGAAATCTTGCAAAGATGTTCGGACGGGGTACGGAAGACTGTTTGCGAACACGAGGACAAAGCACTGTGGAGAAGAATAGAAGCCTTGGACCAAGCATTGACAAGTAACGCGTCGACAATGAAATTTCAAGTTGACATGAATCAGTGAAGTATGGCACTAATTTAATTCTTTTCCTCAGATGTATGTTCGTTTATTTAGTGACCAAATCCGCGACAGACTGATCACTCCACGCTCGCTCCATGTCTTGAACATCCCTGCCCTTCATCCCTGACCGAGCACTTCAAATGCCCACCCGGCACGAGCAGGCAGCAGCGAAAACCAAGTCTTGTACTCTTTGGATACAGCAATTTTTTCCTCGATGGATAATATGTCTTGCACGGAAGAGTATATTCATTCGGCTTCAAGTATAATCCGCCGTACAAAGTAAGATTTGACTTTTCCGCTCCATAGAAACGTTTCCTGCCTGATCTTAGAGATGCAGCGAGCCTTCATCAGTGGAATCAGATCCATGGTATATCACTGGAGAACAACATCGGCATGAATGAATCTGCGATTCTAGGTAGAGTCTCACCACTGAGAGAAAAGCATTGCTCAATAAAAGGGATATAGTGCCGATAAATCTCCATAAAGCCCAGAAAAAATAACTGGTCAAAACGGAGAAACTTTACTCCTTATAATCCCAAAAGGTCGTCATCACCTTCTTTTTCTTCTTCTTCTAACTGGCGTTTCAGCTGTTCTAATGGTCCCCAAGACGGCTTCACTTTGACATCGACACACTTGCATGTGCTTTTGTTCAAATTTACCCCACAGGTAAGACAAAGACCAGAGCAATCAGCAGAGCATAAAGACTTGGAAGGAATTTCTAGGTGAACAGTGTCCCTTAAGTACTTGGAAAGATCCACTTCCTTATGATCACGGGGAAATTGAAGCTTGTCATCTAAGTCCAGGTCCAGGTCATCGGCGTCATCATCTGGAGCATGATACGGGTTCTCTCCTATTACAACACCGATTCGTTGTTGAGTTGGTTCCTTCACCACTTTTTCCGTCAACAGCAAGCTGAAATCAGCAAAAACTCTCTCCACGACTGGAGACAGGCACCTACAAGATCAGCACAAAGCCCCGGTTAGTATGTTTTATGAAGGCTGTCCATTTCAGTTTTACTGATTTTGAAATCTGAAATGCTTGTCACTGAATTCGCTCGCAATATTGGACCATGTTCTTATATCTTCATATTCATCCCTCGTGGGATAAACAGAAGACAGAACCCTGGCCCTTTGGTTCTTAGCCTACAATAGGGAAACTCACAGTAGCTTGAATGGATAGCTCTTTTATCTACTACACCATCAATTCTGCGGGTCAGTCGCAACAGAATCTTCTACTCATATGAAGTGGACATGCTCAATTTCTACAGGTTGCCAGCGGAATCCTGAGCTGACCACAATTATTTTGCTTGTTCCTATAGGCATCAATGCTCATCGCACGAGTCCCTTATCATACCTGTTGCAGCAAAGACTGATCGCCGTGCGCACTAGTCCATCCAATCTCAAGTCTCTCCCTTCCCTGCTCACATCAATTGAGATGCCAACCGTGGTTACGGTATCCTGGACCGCTCCAGATTCAGAAGTTTTAGAAACTATTCCAATAGAATTGGCTAGTGATCTGGACGCATCTGATGAGAGCACGGCCAGCCCTAATCTCTCAAGCGACGTTTGGAACTCATAGTGAGTCTGAGTAGAACTTCGCTTGAACACAACGGCCCCCAGCCAAGGTTCCTCGTCCTCTTGTTCATCTGTATCAGTTTCACCCTCAATACTGGCTCTGTCTAAAGGAAGAGCTGATTGCTTGAACGGGCGAAGGCTGAAGGTTCTCGTTCTCTGGGAAACTTTACGAAATGCATCCCCTGCACCTTGCTCTATCTTACACGACCACGGCATTTTCTTCTGGGGACATCCCCACCTGTTGCTCAAGAGTCTACAACATTCAAAAGCTGCTGGTCGAGTGCGTAATCCACAACCAATTTGCTGAGATAGGCTCGGAGTGAACTCTCGGAGCTTCCCAGGGGTGGCCATGGACATGAAGTGCAAGTACTTCTAAATCGATCGCTTTTTGCGTACCAGTTGTCCGCAGCCTTAAAAATGCAGCCTTCTTTACCAGGTCCACAGCCTTATGAAAGCATTCACAGCCTTCAAGCAATTTCAGTGACAAACGTAGTTCACACTAGTCGCAAGCTGAGCACCGACACAAGGATTCTCATCTTTCCAAGTTGGACCACGCATGACGGACTTTGATGCAGCAGCAACGGCACACAGGAGCAGCGAAGAGAGATTTGAGATCACTGCTACCAATGAGCAGACCTCGGCGCCAAGTTTTTTACTCGTCCTCGGTGAAAGTTTCACCGGACCATCCTGCCTTTGGTCGAGCCACCCACGGCCTTAGACATGCTTCATCCTCAAACCGCATCTATTCTCGGCTAAGTGTGGGGTTTTGCGAAAGTTGCCCGCGCAAGGGAGGGGTTGAACACTTTCCAGCCAGAAAGACCTCTTATCCTTTTACTAAAGCAGCCTTCCTTCCACTTGCACTCATTGAAAGCCCTGGTCCTTTGTACAGAGACCTTGCTTTGGCGTGTCCAGAAGCGCACATTAGTGGCCTGTCTGTGTTCTTGCACCTTCTCTTTCGACTCATTACTGTCTGCCTGAGGACAGATTGTGGTTTTTTTGTTGTTAATTTTTTGTTTATTTATTATATGTCCTCCTCCATGTTCCTCCGTTGATATATCGTAAGCACGTCCATTCCTGCTACGCATAGGGAACGTGAAGGACCGCAATTTGAAACTCTATCCTGTTCGCCCTATTCGATTTCCAGTCCAAGGGCGATCCTACAAGATGTTTAAACACCGTACTGCACAGGTTCATCACGTTGACAACAAAAACAACAACGATGCTAGGGCAGAGATTTGTCCAAAAACTTCACATCAAAAGGGGGCGGGGCGTCTGAGGATATAGGCGCGACTCCGGAAGTTCGCCCTTTGTTCAATGCGTTCCTCAAGCATGAAAGAAAGGTGGTGCTCGCCAGAGAGAAGCTACCTCCAGTCGCTAATTGCTCGCACCATAACCATTATGAATCTTCACGTCGAGTACGAATACGAGAATCGCGCACCATCGATTGATTGTTCGTTCTACAGAGAGCAAACTAAGTGATTCGCATGTACCCTAAATGTTCGGACTTTCATCTGTTCTTAGGTCTCAATCCTTTCAAAACTCTTATTCTTCTTCTTCTTGTCTGTGGCGTAGTAGCCTTCGGGCTGCATCGCCTTATTAATTACACACACACGGGGACTGCCTAGACTGAGTGAGTGAGTGACCGTGGGTCTAAATGCGAATATATTCCACTCCGTAATACGTTTCCAGCGTGAGACCCTCGCCGCCTGCGGTCACATCGGTTTGACCCTTGGGAAAATGGCTCTTCCTTTCGTGCACCGGAATAGCGGAGTCTCCGGGATAAACCATCGTGTCCCATCCGTACTCCATGTTCTGAGTCAAAGGCCGTTGGTACGCGTCCGTGGGTCCGAGCGGGTCTCGACGGTGCTTGAACCTCATGTCCTTCAGCTGCACGTGAACATCAATCCATCCATCCGTCCGTCCGTCCCACAACCATTCATTCGCGTCCGTTAGAGAGAAAGACACACCAAGACAATGGACTTTCTGCTGACTCTGGAATTTGTGCAGTTTCGTACCTGGGAATTGAGCACTTTCTTTTTGGGAGGCGGTTTGCCTACAAGATCTGCACACACGTACATCCATCCACTCATGCATTCAATTAAGGGTCTTCCAGCATAGAGTGCCATCACCCGTTCTCTATCCCCAAAGTATGGACTTTCTCTCATGTCGACAACATGGCACGGATACGTCATAATAACACTGTATCAGACTGTACTGTGAATTGAGTCTGATTTCATCTCGTTTATAATTGTACGAATATTTATTCTGAAGTCCATAATACAAGTGCCCATTAGATTGGAACATGACAGTTCCTCTTGAAGGTTTGCAACAACTTCTGGAATTCGGATATTTAAGTATGATAAGTTCAGGAAAAGCAGCCACTGAAACACCAGTGTTGTGATTCAGATGAGGTCCAGGGATAGATAACCTTCAGTGATAGTGTACGCAGATGGGAGTAACATCAGTATGGCCTCCGCGTTCTGAAGGAACGAGGACGTTTTAAATGGAAAGGAAGAATTACCAGATATTTTTATTATCATTTATTGTATGTGAAACACCGCTTCTATTGATCAGACCTCCCAAGCCAGCTTTAATGTTGTCGTCTAAAAACCAGACACCGCTGAATTTGATGACTTACGTTTAGCGACCTTGGTGATGATAGGTGGAGGGCTGACGGCCCTGTCCGCTGAATAAACAAAACACTTTGTGAGTTGGATTTCAGAAAGACGAGATGGAAATCGACCTCTCATTTCTTGTATGTGAGGACAGTTATCGCTGATGAGCATAATTCATAGCGAGCAGGGCACAACATGCATGTCATGGGAATTCTCAACATCCAATTTGGCTGACCGGGCAGAAATAATGACTGCCGAGATCAGACAGATACGTTGGTGTAGCATGGTGACATGACTTCCACACTGCATCACTGACTTGACATGCATGTTCAATTCAAGAAAAAAAAAGAGATGACGACTGAAACTAGTCAGCAGCCGTCAGAGGTCATTCATTATAAGAGCTGAAGAATGTTTCGCTTGCGGATATGATTGCACATGCATTAAAACGCACAAGCAGCAGAAGTAGTAGTAGTAGTAGTAGTACCTTTCATATCGTCTATAGTTTTCGAAAATTCTTCGAAGCTTATATTTCCAGGGTCAACAGGAAAGAATCTGTTCGGCATTCCACCGGCCAACTGTGAGTCTCTAGAGATGAGATTTTGCGAACTTGCAGAAACTCGCGAGAGGGTGTAATACATGAACGCTGAAAATGGGGTTTACTCCCTCGGACATGTGTCGCGGAGCAAAAACGCCGAGGACTTTCTTTTCAATGTGGATGAATAAATAAAAGCTACGACTCACAAGAATACTATGAGACATTTACGCATGGACTGCGCAAACAAACGGTGCAAAATATCCATGAAGTCAAGGGCGATCTCTCCAGTCATATCTACTGGGAGAGCAGACTGCCTCACTAGTTAGTGAAAGTCAGAGCCTTAAGACCATGGTCTTAAGGCTCTGACGGTGCTAGTAAATGAGCAAGAAAAGTGAGGAAACCATGAGAAGCCTATCTGACAGTGGATGTGGTGAACTCAGCTGAAAAAAAGTGTTGCATGAGACCAAGTAGCTAAAAGGAGTTCTATTCCCTCCCCACACAATTTGCACACTGGTTTTCCATCTGATTCTCGTCGTTTAGAATCCGTTCTCGAAACTTACTTTTCAGCAGGGTGCGAACTCAATTCCTGAAGGAAGAATGAGTTCCACCAAGACGAATGAATGGGAACGACTCGTGTGTAGCTCACTTCTGGACAGACCAAAACTGTTTCAAATGCCTGGACTGAAGCATCGTACTCACGATAGTTCTCGAATTCAAGATGAACTGACTTGGAAACAAAGAGTAGTAATTAATCATCATACCAAGGATAGAAGTTTGTAGTCCTACTCATTCACCAAATTCAAGGACACACACATCCTCAGGCGTGGGCTGATAATCTTGTACGGGAGCCGATTGCTGTACGCAGGAATCAGACTTTCGATTAAGAAGCATGACGGGTTCAGGAGATGGCTTAAACCGTCATGCGAGAACCTGCGAGAGCTGATGTGGAATTGATGCTACGAAAAATTAGGGAGATATCAATGAGGCGTTCATTGCATCCACGACCAGGTCAATGGATGAAAAGTGGACAGCAATTATGCTTCCCACTTGTCCAATAACGAACACGAAATGGTGCCAACCTCAGGCACAAAGAGGAGATTCAAACGAGGCCCAAGTAAATCAGTGCTCATTACAGTGACAGCCTTGGGCTTCTAATCTAGACTACTGCACCTTGATCAAACAATAATATTATTTTTGTTTGATCAAGGTGCAGTAGCCTAGATTCTTTAAAAATTTAAGATGTAAACTGTTTACTATAAGAGAGATGGCCGAGTTATTCTTCGTCCCGTCCCACCGAAAGTTATTACTCCAATGCACTTTAGTGACTGGTTTTCCTCAGTTACATGGAGTCACGTAACTGAGGAACGAAAATCCTTTTCCACAGAAACATGTATCTCAGCCGGGTACCCAAGTATGGAATCTCCTGAAGGCAATGCTTGAAATCCAGGAGCTCCGTGTACATGGTTCAGAGGAAGAAGTCTGATTTTTGTGCCGTTCCCTCCCTACTGTGTTGCTTCAGGATCGCAGTCACTGCTTCAGGCTACCAGGCTAGTCTCGAAACCTTAGCAACTATCTGTTGGCAGCGCATCCAGTGCGGGGGTTCAGAGATCAGAAGGCTAAGATATGCACTACTTTATGAATACATCTCTTCAAAAGACCTGTGAGAAAATCCATCATCAAGTTATTGTAATAATTCTTTAGCACCAAGAGCAACAAATTACAACCAAATGGTCACGAAGGTGTCACCCCAGCAGTCTACAGGTTCAAAAGATAAATTCAATATCTAAATTCATTGAAAGACTCAGTCTGGTGATCCTAGGGGCTTTAAATATTACTCAGACTAAAAGTAAAAAATCTTTCCTCCTCTTAAGAGTGCTCTCTTCACTGTTTCGTCCTTTCACTTTCACGCCCTTTCCCTAATTTCACTATCAGTACCGTCCGTCATGGGCGGGGTGGCAACTGTCACCAGGCCAGCACAATGATAGTGAAACTAGAGGGAAGAGAAACATGAAAAATATTTTTCAACTCCAAAAGATTCGGGCAAGAGTCTCTCTCGGGAAAAAGTTCTTCATTAATCACCTCGGAGGTCCATAGGATATAGGATACTGGAATGATCAAACCAAGGTTGCTCTTACGCTTTCACAACCAGAGGTTGTAATAGGGTAGACAGTGAAGTGTATTGACATACCTCACCTGATTTGAAGGATTATCCGCATCGCCCACGAGAAACAGTAACGGGAAATGCAAAGAACCAAAGATAAAATCCAAAGTAAACCAATATGTCAAAATGAAATCACACACCTGAGGGGAAAAACTGGACTCTACGGCGTAGGGGTTGCAAATTCGGGACTACGCTGAAATTGCGAAAATGCAGGCTAAGAACACAAATGTAAGAGGAAACCACTCGGTAGCTTGAGAAAGGCTCGTACAGACACCGAACAAAATCTCCTCAGTGCACGAATTGCTATACATCCATACATGGACAAAGTACCAGAAAATTTTGAACAGTTTTGAACACAGCAAGGATAGAATGCTTTGAGTAAACACCTCTTCAACATTATCGAGTTTATGTGTTATTAACAAGCAGCCAGGCAAACTCGGGGTAACCTAAGCGGTAGCTCTGTAAGAAGTCCTCCCTCTAACTCCCCACAATCAGAATACGTAAGAACAAGAAAAGGGAAAAACCTATTATTATATCAGCATACAAGATACGCAGAATGCCAGGTAACCACCACTGGCGAGACCTGTCTCATGATTCCTAAATAACCCTCCTCGTCTGACTGTAACCAAAAAACAAACGACAGACCCGAACTGCGACCAATGTAAACCATCAAAGAACGACTTTTACTCGTAGACAGCATCATATGTAACCATGCTAGCGGCGACGTGAATCGTAAATTTCTGTATGAATAACACCTGGCACCCATAATGCAAAGAGTGGTGAAACTCAGACATGTTATAGATCCTACGCCAAAAATGAGTGTTAAAAAAGATGCAAGACTTAACGATTCGCGGTAGGAATGTTGATGCCATGATGCAATCCCATTACCCTATTGCCACGTCCAGGCTCTCAACTGGGTAAACTCGTTTAAACAGTCGTCTAGCCTATAAATAAATAATGTGCTCACAAAAGCAGTTGCATGATTCAAATCGTGGGCATCTTCTCGTCCAGAAGACCAGAGGGCAGATATTAACTGGCAGTCGGAGTCTGAGTCGGTCCTGCGAAATTCTAATTTAGTTTAACCTATGAAGATATACGACAATTTCAAGCACCGAGGTACGTCGACAAATCGAATTTTGACATGGTGAACTACGCTTATAACCGAAATCTTAGGCGTTCGATAAACAACTGAAATATCAACTACAAGGGCTGAACAAGCAAGAGACCGAAGAGTACAGACCCAGGAGGTACAACCGTAGGGGCTCTAGCTATGGCATAAATCGATGCAAACTGACAAGCAATGAAGAACAGAACGGAAGCATGGCGTAGCATACATCTGAAAACACGTGGTGTGTATAGCGTAACTAGACACACCACGTACATTTCATACCTCAACATCAAGTCGTACTCAGCTGGACTGAGAAGCCTACCAACAGCGTCTGTGAATATCTCGGGAAGCAAGGCTCTTCTCAGAGAATCTTCGTTCAGATGTTTACGTCCCTTTTGCCGAAACAAATCTATGTACTTAGTCTTCGGAACATCCTTCAAAGTTAAAGAAACTGGACGCCGCTGGGCGTGGAGGAGAGTTTTAGGATCGCCAAAGTAAGTCATGCCAAAAATGGTCGCCATTTCTCTACACCGCAACACGGTAAAACTTACAGTCAACATTGAGAGCAAAATAAACTGCTAGAAATTTTTTCCATATAACGAGAGCCATCAATGCTTTGCGCGACTTAAGTAAAGGAGTGCAACTCTGATCCAAGTAAAATGCAGAAAAGTAACAAATGTGCAACCAAAGGACAATCAACTGATAGACATAAACGCAAAAAACTGATGTAGACCCCAACATAAAGACCGACTTACCAGAAAAAATTTTACATGGTAAATTCCACAGAGAGTTGAATCCAATAAGTAGAATACACTGAAATCATATCCCTAACTTCTATCCCATTCACTATCTAGAGCATCTGCGTTGCTAGACCATCAGACCCCGTTGAATGATTATAGACAGTATACTACTATATCAAGAGAGGCGTTCGTGGGCTTTGATCAGTCGATGTGGTATAGGGAATAGGAGAAACGCTCGCATTCTGTAATTATGTAACGTACATATCACTAAGCAGTCTGGTTGGTTGCGCTCAATAGCATAACATCACATTGCGGGAAACATCGAAAGAAAGGTCGAGATTCGTTAAAGTTGTCAAAAACTCTTCCATGAAAGGTGATGCATCTCATGAAGAGTATATATTTTCAGGCTTCAATACATATCGCAGCAGAAAAGAAAATGTCCACAGCAGACTGAATAAGGGTAGCAGATGGAGTCAGAAGAACAAGGTTATCAGTACACGTCCAACGATGTATCGAGCGATGACCCGTACACACCGGATCTGTGTAAGATTCACAACAGCTAAACTAACCTGCCAGTAGAACATCAAAAGTTTCAATTCTGACCGCGCAGGTGATCACATTCTCTTTACGTGAAGCCGCCAAAAACCGACCAGACAAAAATCCCTCGCCTTGACATTGCCGCTCAGCTCGCTCTGTGTCTCAAAGTACCATCAGAAAGGAGGAAGATCATTGTGACGCTCATATAGAAACGAATATTTGGAAACTGTCAACTGCCGTGTTAAAAACCTGAAGTTTCCAAATAGCATAGGATGATAAGTGCTGGAATATTCCCCGATTCACACTTACACCACCTCGCCGCGTGAAACTCTTGCTATGTGGCCCGTGGAGACAGAGTATCCAGACCAAAGAGAAGTTGCGCTGATCCTCAGCAGTAATGGCAGCGACCCATCTAGCTGACGGAAAATGTAGTCAACCACAGCAACTAGCGGATAACGATGAGTGAAGAGAACAGAAAGAAACAATACTTTACTTTCAAGCATCAAAAAACCGGACGCTCACTTCATGCAGTTAGCGTCATTTACATCAAACACCTGAGTAGCCTGAAGGCATATTATTCCTCGAAAAAAGCCTCCGGCCGCCTCTTTGCAACCAATTAATACTGACATTTAGATTACACTGACTTTCCTATCGTTCCGGATGCACAGAACAGAACGACCCGTCTGGCACCACAGCTAACATCAAATTCCACGAGCAAAGCGTCTTGCCTCTCACTCTATCCATCTTAAGTCTGAATTTAGTCCCAGATCAATTTTCTTACACTATCGTTTGTCATCTAGATCTACTTACAGATGGTTCTCTGATCTAAAGTGGTGATTCCAGCACCTCCCCATCCCTTGCAAGCCAAATATACCACAGAGAGAAACCCCTGTTGAAATAGATCAGGTCATTTAGTAACCAGAACAAGAAGGTGGCATCCCACCTCCCAGGAGGGAGTACCTCCACTTAGGGTTCCTTCCACCAGAATTCGTAGTTGATGCTAATCTGGTGTATACAACGGAGGGAGTCGACTCCTGCTCTTTTTCTAAAGCACGAAGTTGAAGAACCTCAGAGCGGATACACTTGGACCTCACTCCTTTCAAGTGAGCAGGGTAAACCACTCTCGAAATATAACATGGTCAGCCGGTACCGCCATGTTCGTAATTTCTCTATGCTGCAACCAATTAGAACAAATTGCACTGGGGTGCATCCAACTGGCTGACAAGTTCCACTTTTTTACGCATTCACAGCCGGCGAAAAGCAGCAAAACCATCTCCTATTGGGGTCACGCGTCTTGAGCATGTTCTGTTGGTTATAGAGATCGCCGTCGTTCGAATTGTCACTCGGCTGAGGAATGCGGACGGGACCTCCTGCCTTCCGCTCATTTCTGGCATTGTTGAAAATCACAGTAAAACCGTCCCCCGACCCTGGATCCTGAGCATTCCATGCACCGAACTTCGGCAAAGCCGCTGCACCCTTCTGGGAGCTATCTTCCGGTTTAGAGTTTCCAGTACGAAGACGAGATCTCGTTGGTGTTGACGGAGCAAAAGTCTGCTCCTCGCCCGTCGACTTCCTCCTACTGCTGTCCCAGGCGGGCGAAGCTCCACCAAGCATACCTGTGGCTGTTTTTCTACCCTGATTACCGGTTGGGTGAGAGGGGGACTGATCAGCAGAAAAGCTGGTAGAAGCACTGTCCGTGTTGCGATCGAGTCCAACACTATCTCTACTACCAGGGCGCTTCGTGTGATCAGTCGGCGGTGCTCGGCTTGGCATCTGGTTACTTCGGACCTCGGCAGGTGAGCCTTGTGCTGGTATGGCTGCTACCTGCCTGCGTGCTGGGGGCTCTTGGCCGCTCTTAGGTGGTGCGGCTACAGCTTGCTGCTGCTGCGCCCGTGAATTGCCTGTGTCTCTGTTCCCCGTGCCACGTCTCTCCTGATGCAGATCTGAAGCATCCATTTCCTCGGGATCGTTAGGGTTAAAAATTCGCCTACCAAGGGCAGCACCATTGGTTCTACTTCCCCCGAACATATCAGGATTTTCGCTGGGATCATTAGGATTGACAGGTTTACCTCTACCGGTACGGGCATGGTCAAAAACCGCGGTGTAGGGCATATGATCGTTTGCATCCCAGTTTCCAAACTTCGGCACATGAGTACTCCGAGCCATCTCGTCCAGTCAGTCAGTCTGTTCGTCTAGCGCCCGAATCCTTCACGCACTTGCTGACTAACAGCAGTAGTTGTAGTAGTAGTAGTGGTAGTAGTACTAGTACTAGTAGTTGATGTTGTCGTTCTTGTCGTTGTTGTTGTAGCAGTTGTTGTTGTACTCGGAGGTCAAAACTTTACCCGAAGAGATTTTATGTCTTGAATCCTTGAATCCGTCGTCTATTCGATCTCTTACTCCCATGTACCGACTTTCGACGAAGGCTTGCGTCTGTCTGTCTGTCAGTCCGTCTGTCCCCGCCTGGTCTGCGTTCCTGAACATGCACTGCACTGCACCACAACGAGCAGAGGTCGAACTCAGCACGGAGCCATTGCTAACATGCCTCAGAGCATCCCTCCTCCTCCTCCTCCTCTCCTCCCCTCCCCTCCCTCCTCCTCCTCCTCGGGGGATCCAGTTCAACCAAGGTCCGAGCCGGACCAACGAAGCGGAGGTCCAAATCGAACAGAGCTGTCAATACGGAGAATACTTGTTCCCAGGATTTTTCACTTCCACTTGAAAGCGAACGAGCCTTGGAGAGTCTCGCTTCTGCTGCGCTTGCACACCTGCCTCTCCGTCCCTCCCTCCTCCTCCTCCTGCTCCTCAATCGATGCCCGGTGCCCACTTGCGAAGAGCGAAGATTTGGCAACTGCTACAACTATTAGCGAGGCGTAGCAAGTGTACAAGAGCAAGAAGCAGCAGCGAGGGAGCGCGAGGGAGGGACTCCGAGGGAGACGCTCCAGACGCTCGCTCGTTCACGCCGAAGCGCGGCGAGAACCCGGGACGCCCAACGGGTCATGCAGCGCGTGTCGACCCAGGCCTGGAGGCCAGGCTCGGCGGGCGGCCAGGGAGGGGAGGGCCGGGGGCCAAAGAGAGACCCATTATTATTATGCAGATGAATGTCGAAGCCCGTGGCATGATTCGCAGGATGGCACTGTGGAGATGAGGACTTGCTCGGGCTTGACTTTTTCCGAGTCAGAATCTGACCCCAACCCCGCTCAGAGTTCAGAACTTCAGACCACGCACAGGCTGCTGCTGCACGGGCCCAGGGGCCAGGGGTGTCGGAGTTCCGACTTGTCTGACGCAAAGTTATCTTCCGGAGGCACTGTCCATCGACGCAAGACTCTTCGCCGCCGTACTGCTCGCTCGCTTCTGGAAATCTGCTTAGCGGCCGATGGCATTTACTGCGTCGTTTATAGCCTTGCAGAGCTGTTATTCCCTTGATCGCCCGCCCCTCCACCGGTGACCGGTACACGATGTCAAAAGGCCACCCCCGCGCCCGCAACCGGCTTCGTCGCTGCGTGGCTCCCCTCCCTTCCCTCCCGCTGCTCTGCTCGGACTTTTCGCTTCCAAAGCCAGCGGCCGAGACGAGTCCGGACCCCGCCCTGACCCGAGTCGCCGAACCTACAGCCAGCCAGCCAGCCAGCAAGCGAACAAGCGGGACCATGTCGGCAGAACCTTCTTTATTTACAGACTATTCTTCCTTCCATTTATCGTCGTCGTTCGCTATGGCTCCGCTTTTCTCCTCGGCTACCGTTAGCTCTGTCTACTGGCGACGTCGTTGTTCGCCGCGAGTTCAGCTCGGTCAATAACCGAGTTGGTCTCACGGAAAAAGTCTCAATAACCAAGGCCGACTGGCAGGCAGGCATTCCAAGTCAAACCCTTGCATTCCAAGTAAAACCCTGGGGCAGGAAATCCAAATCAAAAGGTCTACAAACAACAGAGTATCCGAAGAAGCATCACCTCACGTGATTGCTCTCCTATGGATTGCACCAGCTAGTGCTCTCTGTAGCAATGGAAACACGTTGCCTAAAATAGGCTATACAGTAAGCTAAAGAGAGTGATACCCCATGTCGCCTAGTATGGTAAGCTCTCGCGCACTCACTCACAAACATGTCGAAGTCGGTGTCCATAGCTCCATATAACTCCAAAGCTAGAGGAACAAAGAGGTGACCTCTCTGCATACCTCTATACTTGGAGACCTTGGCCGATGCCGCTCCACTCGCCGCCCATCGGGAGGATGGGTGATCACCCCTCCGAAACTATGTCTCTAGTAGGATCGGTAACCACCACATCGCCCACGGTGACTTTGGTCCTCCCGAACCAAGACATGCAGTGTCTGCCCTAACCCTAGTCGATCGCAAGGCATACCAACGCTCTCTCCATGTGAGGTATCCACCCTCCCCGCCATAGCAAACACCACATCCCTAATGGCATCATGGGTAGCTATCCCTCCGCCTCCGAATGAACAACGAAGTCATATGAACACTGCCGCATCTAAAGTGATACCACACTCACATGTGAGTAATGAAGATGTAGATGGATGGACCAAGCCAAGACGGAACCTCATCGTTGTGGAGAAAGTAGTAGGCAGTGCGAGTCGGAAAGCCCCGATGCATGGTCGAGCCAAGATCCACGAGCCCGCACCCTTGCCCGTGTTAAAAAGGCGTGGAGACGAGCTCTAGTAGTACGAGGGATGGCGGATCCACTAAGAGTGAATGTAGAGCCTCTTGAAACCTTTCGGGTCCATCAAGATAGACTGTAGACCCCTAGTCCAATCGGTAGCCAAAGAGGAAAAAGATGGGAACTCATGTCGTACCTCCCGTGGTAAAGCGTCTCTCGTATGTCGTAATAATACCTGTAAGGGAAATGATCCCGTATTGACGTCCCTCGTATATATCTCCAAAATAGGTCTATCTGCGATCACAAATCGAGAAGATAACAAAGGTGCAACAAGTGCCCAAGTCGCCAAGAACGCCGCAGGTGCCGTCTCCTCCATCGATAATAAGCCTACCCCTCCACACGAGATTGGAAAAGATGTCTGCCTCCTTGCCAAATCTCGGTCCACACACTCGAATGTCCCTGGTCCGATGATGTCACCAAAGACGCCCATGATCCTCCTATCAAAGGCTGTCAAACGTGATATGAATGTAGGTGAAGGAGGAACAGTGCGAACCCTAGACCTTTTGACTTGGATAGTTCAGATATCCTAGGTGCTGTAGGACATATTTCCCAGTGTGATACTATTGGGGCCTAGCCCCATGTTACCGGTTTGGTTCCTTCCTTGTACGATTTGATGGGGTCTTCCCATCCCTTTTGATATTTTACTTCGTCTTTCCTATGGGCAGGAAACACGGTATCTCCGAGGTGCCATCGAGTCCTGTTTAAGAACCGATTGTTGATCCCTCGTGCATTGTTCGGATTACATTGCTGAGCTCCCCCCTTGGTGGAAAAGAATAGAAAGTACCAAGTAATATAGCAAAAAGGATGGGAAGACCCATCAAGTCGTACACGGATAAAACCAAAGGGGTAACATGGGGCTAGGCCCCCTGGGTGGAAGCAGCGAAGAACTCTCGGAAGAAGCTTCTTTGAGCGTCCGTTGCTGTTGTCATGGTTTTATATGAAATGGTTTCCACTCGTCTTCTAGCACACATGCGAGCCCTGAGCATCAGCAGCATCAAAACATGAGAAAGAAGTCTTGTATGATGGGAAACCAGTATTTCTCCTAGAGCACGGATTTACGGAAACTTTTGTCTAGGAAAGGCTCTTGTTTTGACTGCGTGCCGAGAGCAGTAGCATCATCCGGACGTGCTGTAACACGATGTAGTTTCGCGTGGCTCGTCTGTGAAAGACTAGTCTGCGTTGCAACTTCCCGTACCTCATCAGCATGAGAGAAGACTCATGATAATTCCGTTAATTTCTTATCAGGTTGGGTGCACTTACTCGAATGTTGATGTCCTTACTCGTTCACATGGGTACGTTTCGCTTCAGATGTTGTCGAACGCGGGAGTGAGGAGACAGATCAACCTTAGCCGACCAAGGCAATTCATGTCTTCTTCATGTCTAGACTGCAAGCGCGGAGTTCCAAAGTGGACGATGCACGATCACAATGGAATGATTGGGGAGGTATCGACAGCTGACGTCCAGAAAGTTGTGGGCAAGGTGGTTCACTAAGCATATAGTTACTGGAAGCATTTTTACAGTCCATTCTTGTTTACACGGCCCAGATCCATGCATATCGACTTGCGGTTGTAGAAGGCCGCTCATAAAGTTGGCGTGGACGGAAGTTTGAATCGAGGATTACTTATTTCAAGTGTAAAACTCGCTGAGACACACTCTGCCCCATCACTCTTTGACATCAAATCAGAGTCTTATGTAAACTCAAATTCTTAAGCACCAAGGTAACTATGAGCATTGATACACTTTGTCAATTTTTAGCTGCACTTCGGCCTTCCAAATTATTGATTTGGATTTTAAGCATTAAAACAGAAAAATTTAAAATTGACCATACTAACTTCAAATTGACTCTACTTCGAGACTGCCATTACAATCTTCACTCCATCAATGCCATGCACACTCTAAAGTAAAAAGATCAAAGCTACCATCAATCAAAACTTACGAGAATACCTTCATTGCTCCAAAAACTCACAATTCTCATCATAGAATCCAATTTAAGTTTTCAAAGTAATATTTTCTATTTTCAAAATATCCAAAATACATTCCGTTCATAACCATAGCATAAAAGAGAGATTACATTTTGGGTGAAATCCACTTTGAGGTTCAAAGATTTTTTTACTTCTTGCATTAGCTACAATGCATCATAGCCACATTCTCAACTTCAAAAATTGCATTCCAAGGAGCCCTAATTCGAACTCTACCCCTTGAGCCCTAGGACTTTTAATGGTATTGTAGGCCCTAACGTTAGGTCCAATGCAAACGGTGCTAAGTGCACTATCGGCTCTAACTTCTATATGTGCTCTACATACGCGAACCTGTCTAATTGGGGATGTCATTACATAAGTCATGATAAGATAAATATTGCCTACATTGAGATTTTTCATATCAAGGGAGCAAGAGAATGAAAGATTGAAGGACCAGATATGCAAGTTGAAATGACACATGAACCATGTGAATGTTGAGCCATGTCTAGGGGCATAACTAGAAAGATTGGTAGAATTTTTTGTTATGTTTTCATAATAAAGTGTTATATTCGGGAAATGAGAAGTGTATTCTTACGAATATGATGAATTAGGAAGTGGATGAATAATGTAGGAAATCACATGAGTGGAAAAAAGAGTTAGGGTTGACAATGCGTTGGACGATTGCAAAGAAGAATTTCGACGGATCGTGTAATCGTGTGCCAAGAATTTGCAGAACCAGAGAATACCTACAGTGTGCAAGATGCCAATGTATAAGATGTATTCCCAAATAATCTACATGTAGAATTGTCACAAAAAAGGTGTGTCAATCACAAGATCTATATAATATCCGATAGCATAACCCCTCCCAAAGTTCTATATTGTTTGACTCTAAACGAGTTGAAGAAATATAAAGCTCAAATGGAGGAGATGTTGAATAATGGATTTATACAACCAATGTTTCACCTTATGGGGCTCTTGTACTATTTGTGAATAAAAAGCATGGGAGTATGAGATTGTGCATTGATTATCATAAGTTTAATCAATAAATCGTGAAAAACAAGTATCCATTGTTTCCAATGGATGATTTGTTTAATCAACTTGGGAGACGAAGAACTCATATGCGGAAATCTATCGGATCAAGAGAGTATTTGTGAAGAAAAATAACGAGAAGCTCAAGACTAAGGTGCGTGAATTAAAATGGCATTTGAATCAAGTTGATGTTGAAAGACCTCCGCGGTTGAAGTTCCTTGTAAGTAGGTGTGTCCAGTACCTCTTCGCCCAATGCGACAAGATGGAGTCACAATGGTTGGAGAAATTGTCCAAGGCGATGAAAAATCCGGATGACTCAAAAGACAAGAGAAATGAAATATACAAAGCCATCAAAAAAGAGTGCAAGGAAGCATTGCAGTTAAATCGGCAAGAGATTGCAGTCGACATCCAAGAGATGCAGCTCAAAATCAATGCATTTACTTGGAAGATTGAGGCGTGATTGGACGATCCACAGATCGACCAAATTTGTAGGAAGGAGCGATTTGTGGGTGATGGTTAGAGTAGTTAGAAGTAGAAGTAGTCTAAAAAGCAAGCTAACATATGATTGAGAATCCCATTCTCAAATTATTTTGGGAAGAACATAATTGTGTACTTATGATATGATAAATTCTCTTGAAGTTGGTGACGAGCACAACATTGCTAGGAGCAATCGGTTATTGATTCCTAAAAAGTTAACTAGAAATTAAGCTTGACGCTATAAAAAATTATCTTTTAATATTACGAAAATATATTTGAGATCCCAAATACATAAAATGCTCACAAGATTTTCAAAATTATCACAAAATAAAAGATAGAAAAATGACTGATTTTCTAAAGCAATTGTTTATAACATGTAGAAATATTTCTCCTATATTGAACATGAAGGCATGAAAATTTATTGATATCATCAATTAAAAAATAACTGCCAAGAACCAATAACAAATAATTTAAAAAAAACTAAATTATAATAAATAATTTTACAATATTTTAATTTTCATATAAATATTACAAGAAAATTTTTGAATATATTATTCAAAGAAATATTTTCATAGTCCATGGAATCTATTATGATTTTTTCGACACTTGTTGCAAGTTTCTTTTCTCTAAAACTTTTTGTTGATGATGAATCTTCATTGATGTATCTCAACCTTAATTTTTTTTTTAACCATTAAAATATTTATTCAGTATAATTTTTAAAGAAATAAATTGAAGCACTTTTTTTTCTTGAAATTCTTTAATATGAAATTTTAATTTATATTAAAAAATAAAATAGAATAACATAAAGTTGAAAATTAATTTTTTAATAATTTTTTATCTATTTGATAAATTTTAAATAGATTTGATGAATTTACAATTAAAATTTAATATGATATATTTTTTAAGTCTTAAAATTCATATAGCTAAAATTTTCAAATTATTCTGCTCTAAAAAATTTGAAAAAAATGATTTAAAACATCCCAACTAATGAATAATTATTTCATTATGTATAACATCCCTTATAGATAGGGCAAAAATATGCATTTTCACACCATAATGAACAATTAAGCCTAAAATAATGCTTTAAAGAATGAACTCTATCACTACTTTGTAGATATAGACAAATATTCATTTTCAATGATGTATTTAATTGTAAAGACATCATTGACTTTAACATAATTTGATGCATTAACTTGATATTTTTTTGAAATTCAAATATCACTTGTTTACTTTAATGTTTCAAAATTTACTTGATTTTAGTCATATATGAATTATATTTATATATAGATAAGTTTTCATTGACACATCATAAATGTTCACATTTTTTCACTTTATGTATATTATCGTGTACATACATATTGCATCACAATATACATCGCTGTCACATCAAACATCACAATACAAAGATCGTCATACACCAACAGAAGAGTACCACAATAAATCTTTTCTACTCTCAAAACGTCCACAAGGACACTCCGCTCATAGCCATAGCATAAAAAAGAGATTGTAGTCGAGCCAAATCCACTTTGTGCTTCAAAGACTTGAGGTTCCCGCACTAGCTAATATCCACCATAGCCACATTCTTAAAGGCTCAACTTCAAAAACTACCCTCCAAGGAGCCCTAATTTGAGCTCTATCCCTTGAGCCTTATGACTAACGGCGTTGTCAGCCCTAACGGAAATTCCAAATCGAACGACGCTTACTCCACAATCATCTCTAATTGCTTTATCTGCTCTTGCATACGTGCACATATCTAACTAGAGTTGCAAAATGAAGATCAATATCCATCTCCTCAGATAGTAGCATAATGCAAAGTATCTCTATGTTGAGCAATAGTCATGTTCTCAAATGCCATGGGCATTACTCTACAGAAGAGTTTTGCCCTTTAAAAACACACTAACCCAAACATAAGGGTTATCCAAGTTCAAAACTTCAGCTAACTCTCAACGAATAAATACAGGTAAGTCTGGATCTCTACCATATAATAAAATGCATGGTGAGAATGACGCTAGAGATGCTTGCCGGCTAAATCGATAATCCATGGCCAACCATGGTAGCTGGATGTCCTAGTCTCCCAGATGATCTTTCTCCAAGCCAAACTTTCTTAGTCCTCAAACTTTTCTTCACCGTCTAAACAACTCTCTCTGCTAGACCATCAGTCTCATGATGATCTCTTGAGGTGGTACAATGATCAACCAAAACTCTATCACACAAAGCCTAAAACTCGTCCAACAATTCAGTACCCTGCTCAGTCAACACTTATGCTGATGCACCAAATCGGCTAAGCATCGCAACTAAGAACGCATAAGTTATTCTGTCACTTGACTTGTCAGGCAAGGCCACCAACTCAATCCACTTGGAGAAATGTTCCACCATGACCAACACATATCGATGATGTCGTATAGTCAATGGCAAAGGTCCTGCAAAATCCAAGCTCCAATGATAACCAAGTCCCATAATCAGTAGAGTAGAGGATGTAATTGTGGTGTAATGGCATTGAATGATGCTCAAATATGATCACATACCATACATCTAGCCACAAACTATTGCACCTCAATTTGCATACCTCTTCACCAATAGTGACTTTGAAGTAAGCTAAATGTCTGCTTTACTCCAAAATGATCTAACTACTAATGAGCATGTCTGACCAACTGTGCTCTCTGAGATGGAAGTGACAAAACACGAACGATGCCATCTTCGCATACTCGAAGAAGGTGTATACCTTCCCATATGAACCGTCGAGCTCTTTGTAAAACTCCATCCCGCCCCTTTGCACTCAAAGTGCCCACCAAAGCACTTATATGAAGACACTCCAACACCATCATGTCGTCATGAATGTCTCGATTTACCATCAAAAAGACAAACTCAAAAAGACAAACTCAAAAAGACAAATGCATGCCAAACCGTCACCATCTCCTCATAAGTATCATCGTGCCATCCAGCCCCGATTTTGTCAACTTGACTTGTATATGGGTTTCGACTTAACCCATCTGCATCACGATTCACCCACCCCATGTCTGTGAACAACCGTGAAATCATACAGGACAAGTAACAAAAGTATTGATGGCTGCAACATACATCAAACCTCCACTTGGTAAAGGCCTAGACCGGTAATGAATCATACATGTAATCGACTCACTCGGCCCTCACCAGATTGCCAACCTAGTCGATAAGAGGATGTCTCCTCCCAATAATCAATGCTAAACTCCATTGGATATAATACTGCCGCACCCACCAATACATCGTAGGACTTTGCAAGTGTAATCACATCACATGCTTGCGTTGTAGAGCTATCCGTGACATGATCTGGTTGCACTTGCATAGTCAACTCCATCCGGATGATGTATGGTGTCGGGGCATCATTAGAACCTCCAAGAGATGTGTGAATCTGAAATGGACATCTCTCACATCGGTCTTTTGCAAACCAAGCCTAAGCAGTGCATCCTTACCCAACATAAGGGGTTATGCATCAGAATCTAACAACACGCAACTCATGTCCCACAACAATGATGTGGGTACACATTCCAAGATATCACCAAGCTCATCTCCGTAACTCTCTGAAATCAAATCAGAATCTTATGTGAACCTCAAAGGTCAAGGTTGGTACCGAACTCCGCTACGGGTGCACCCAATGCTACCCCAAGTAATATCTTCTCCAGAACCTCCAGAGAACTCCATTGTGACACAAATGTATCACCACAAGTTCTCAACTGGAATCAAAAATCGCAACAAAAGGTACTCGAGTCATCACAAGCTGTTAACACAAGGGCAACATGAAACCTACCATCATCACATGCACTCACCCAGTCTACAAGTCCGCAAGTCATGTCTCATATGAGCACTAACACTCCAAACAACAAAGCACCAACACAAATAAACGTGGTGCACAAATAAGAAGCAGAGATGGAGGTATTTCAATCACAAGAAACATAAATAACAAAACTCCATCTCAAAAATATCCATCAAGGGGATCAAACCAATCCAACCTTGACTTCCATAGCCTCAGAAGGGCATTTAAAAACACAAAAATTGAGTTTTGGAGGTCTTTTACCCTCGAGATCGATAATTTGACACTGATAATCCGGCTGTAAAAGGTATTGACTTCAATTTGCTACATAACACAATTTTTTTTCAAAAACAAACACTACTTGAAACTTTTGCGTGACTCTGAAAATCTTCAACTCCAATTTCAGACCCCTAAATGTGTCAATTTCACATTTCTGACGATGTCAACTTTGTGCTTGACATCTCTACTCCCGCGTGAGAACTTCACATCTTTTATCACCCCACCAAATTTCAGATCAAATGGACACTGTATGATAATCCGATAGCTTGCCACTCCTATTTTTGACCCAAAAACTTCAAAACACCAAATCTTGGACTTCGAGCACTTTTGCCTGAAATATTTTTTGGCCAATTTTGATTTATAGCCCCAAGATAACTATGAGCATCGACTCAATTCATCAATTTTTAGCAGCGCTTTCACCCCCAAAAACTCTCAATTCGGATTTACACACTAAAATAGAAAATAAAATTCTAAATCTATCACATCAACTTTGAATCGCCTCTACTTCTAGATCATCACCAGGCCTTCACTCTATCAACGTCCTACACACTCAATAGCCAACAGATCTAAGCTACCATCGATCCAAACTTGCCAAAACACCTTAAGCACTCCAAAAACTCACAGTTCTCACCACATAATCCAATTTCAGTTTTCGAAGTAATCTTTTCTACTCTCAAAACGTCAACAAGTACACTCCGTTCATAACCATAGCATAAAAAAGAGATTAGAGTTGAGCCAAATTCACTTTGTGCTTCAAAGACTCCAAGTTTCCATACAAGCTACTATCTACCATAGCCACACTCTCAAAGTCTCATTCAAAAACTACCTTCCAAGGAGTCCTAATTTGAACTCTACTCCTTGAACCCTATGACGCCTAATGGCGCTGTTGGTTCTAATGGCACTTCCAGTACGAACGGCATTAACTGCACAATCGGCTCTAATTATTGTATCTACTCTTGCATACATGGAGCTATCTAACTATAGATGCTACTACATAAGTCGTAACAACATTCTCACGATTGAGATAGTACCGTGTAGTGATGACTTGAACATTTGTTGTGCATATACGTATAGCATCAAAACATACATCGATGTCACATCAAACATCACAATAAATATGTTTTAAAAACTAATTTTCAAGATTTGTACATCAAGAAATTTACAACATTTATTTCTTTCTACTATTAAAACGTCCACAAGGATACTTCGCTCATAACTATAACATTAAAGAGAGATTAGAGTCAAGTCAAATCCACTTTGAAGTTCAAAGAATCCAGGTTCATGCACTTATTAATGTTCCATCATAGCCATACTTTACAAGGCTCAATTTTGAAAATTATTTGATTTAAACTCTACTCTTTAAGCCTTAGGTCTCCCTATGGCACCATCAGCCCTATATGCACGTAGAAATGATGATAATGTCACTATCATCTCTAATTGTTGTATTTGCTCTTAACTATTATATTTGTTCCTCTCTACGCACGTTGTTGCATGGACATTTCTTTGCTCTGAGAACGCCCGAGCGCCAGGCTGTAGAAGAACCCTCTAGAACCTCGTGTGAGTTGACAATCTCTTCTTCTTCTCCTCAGCACTCCACATTATAGCCGGTAAAACTTCATCGGAAGAAGATAATGATATCTGATGATTCAACAAGTAACTTTCGCTCAAACTTTACAGCAAATTGCTCAACAACCCTTACTATCACTCAAAAAAGTTTCACATGTTTTGCCATTCTAGATCTCTCAAAACAATTGGTGATTTACCCACTGTAACACAAGGCAATATGTAGACCCCTGTGTACAAAACCCATCACACATCCCAATCCTTGACTTCAATTGCTCCCAAATTTTATGAGAAGGTCACTCATCATCAGAACTTGAACTCTGCAAAGTTTTATTGACAGAAATTTCTGATATCAAAAGATATGATCTCGTACTAACCAGTGACAGTTAGTGCAGCCCCGCACTCGATCATTTGTATACACAAATTTCAAGCTATCACTCTGTACTCAAAACTCGTCCAATCGAGTCAAAACTTCAATCAAAACACAAGCATGAGTCAAAAACTATATCTCTCAATTTGGACTCGGATCTCCCAAAACCCTCGTAAGGGTTCTTAAACTCCCCAAATACACTCAAAGGTCTAAATTTCTCACTCTAACTTTGAATCATCACTTCGTGAGTGACAAATCCTTCAAATCCATCCATTCTTGAGCCCACGTCGTAGCTCGTCCCGTCAGCTCTCCAACCCAATCCTCAGATCTCCAAATGTCCCCTTGGAAGGTCTCCAAAACTCCTCAAAACCTCGAAGAAGTTGCCCAAGAGCCCTCATTGGCCCAAACTCCAAGACCAATGAGAATGAAGAGTGTTATTTTGACCTCTAGTGTGGCCAAATTAGCTCCATTTTAACTTAGAGCTTTACAACTATCCTAAACGCACTACTTAGCCATCCTATACACAATACGAGTTGCCACTAATAAAGAGTCAAAATGACAACTCGAAACCGGCTAAGTATGAAGCGAACTACAAACGGAACCGGGGGAGTTTATAACTTGAGAATAATACTCCTCGCCAAAGTTCCTAACAATCAACTCCCTATGGCTTGTTTTCGGTAAGCAATAGTGATGGATTGGAACCCATGTGTTGAAAGCCACCACTACTAGTAAGTTCAAATCCATAGCGCCCAAACTAAATCAAAACGCATTAATCGTTACGCCCCAAATCGCGCCGTAGGAAACAAGCGGAAGAATAATCGGGTGCGGAGAGTTTATCACTTGTTGCGAGAAAGTTATCTCCAAAATGATACACTAACCACGCCCGAAAATGATCACGATGAAGACACCGGATGTTGATCACAAATAGATTAGGCATCGGTAAGAACGGAGGATCATGTTGTCCTCTATCCATGTCCTTGTCGGCTCCACTTCGATCAGATATGCTCCTTAGTCAGCAAAGTGATGTGTCTAGCACTCTTCCATACCCTTTCCATCCTGATTGCGCTTTATATCTGATAAGGTCCAAGATAATATCTCTTGGAGCCTTTTCAACATCCTGACCATACAAAGTAGATCCAACGGTGGGCTCTTAATGTTATTTTTTTAATGCGCCGTCGGTTATCCTAACCTAAACTATCGCCGTCATGACAACAGCTCTGAAGATGACACATGTCATCATCTTCTCATAGTAGCCGCGTCACAACACGACAACGTCTATCTAATTAGACGTTTCGTTACATTATTTTGCACATACATATCGCATCACAACATAGATAGTTGTCACACCAAACATCATAATACATATATTGTCATACACCAACAGAAGTATATCACAATCGCCCACCTAACTAACGGTTAGATCTAAACACCATATAGCCATTTAGTGTATTAACATGATATATCGTTTGTGGGGCTAAGTTCATGAGACCAGATACTACAATACCCCATCGTTAATCACTTGTATGCAATTCATATCATGTAACGATCAAACCAACTTGTATGCTAACTTCATAGAGCACATTTCCATAATCCATTGGATATCGCATTGAGACGAGTTGTCGAACATTACATATGTCATACTTTTAAAGAAGAATCACATATCAACATATTAGCTGCTCCACTAGTTGATCCAAATAACATACATGTTAATCATGTCCGCACAATGGTCATGCTTGGATCCATAGTATCATCGATGTTTGGAACTTGACATGGGGAAAAATACTTCCGAATCACACCATCACAACCCTCACGTACTTGTACAATCAAACAACCAACAGTAAAATCATTTGTGCTCGATGCACTCTACTACAAATAAACATAATCATCAACATGAAATCCACAAACGGAAGGTCAATATCCACTTCCTTGAATGGTAGCATAACGCGAAATATCTCTATGTTGATCAATAAGCAAGATCTCAAACGTCATGGGCATTATTATACAAAAGAGTTTTTCCCTCTGAAAACAAATCCTAATCCAAACATCATGATTATCTAAGTCCAAGACTTTAGCTCTTTTTTAGCAAAAAGTTGCATGTAAGTCTGCATCCCTACCATATAATAGAAATTAGGATGAGATCGACACTATAAATGTTTTCTTTCTAAATTATAGCCCATGGCCAACCATAGCAGCTAGATGTTGTAGTCTCCTAAACTATCTTTGTCCCAAGCCAAACTTTGTTATTTCTCTCTTCATCGTCAAAACAACTCTTTTTGCAAAACCGTCAACCTTAAGATGATATCTTGATGTGATACAATGATCAATCAACGATCGATCACACAAAGCTTGAAACTTGCTTAAAAACTCAGTATCTTAGTCAATCAACATCTCTACTAGTGCATTAAATCGGCTAAGCGTGGAAGCTAAAAAATATAAGATGTTCCCTCATTTGACTTGTTAGTGTAACACTAGGGAAGTGAGGAGAGATCACTAGAATAGCTCAAGAAATACTGAAGTTGAGAGATACCTCAATGGTCTCTCTTTCTCCATATAAAGTCCTCAAAAAGGTATAAACTAGATAAGGTTACACAACCACCATCCACTCAATTCCTCGTGGATCGATGACGTGAAGGACATCCCTATGAGCACAAGGATTGTTGACGTGTACTCCAATTAACACACCAACTAACACACTAACTAACACACAAGAAACACAATCTAAAGAGCACACGGATTGCTGACGTGGTACCTTTAGATATTCCACTAATTGTCAACTCAAGACTATCTATTTCCTACTTGCGTAACCTCTACTTTAGTTCTCACTAACTAAAGATGGTTACAAATCTCTCTACTTTTAAGATGCAACGTCCTCGTTGCTCACATGTTCAAACTCTTGAACGATCAAAGGTGCATTGGCTAAGTTTTTTGTTCCCAAGTTGATTCAAATGATGGATATCCCTTCCATTGAACCAAATACTCCATTTTTGGCTATTTGTGACCCCGAATCCATTTTTTGAGAATCTTGTCAACCTCAAATTCTGAATGATATGCTACCTTAGTAGGTAAAGGAGTAGGGGTTGATGGATTTGTGAACTTGGGACGTGATATATATTTTTGCAATTGTGACACATGAAATACATGATGTATTTTCATATGCAACGGGAGCTCTAA
The DNA here is from genome assembly GCA_014180765.2 of Marchantia paleacea. Classification (NCBI taxonomy): domain Eukaryota; kingdom Viridiplantae; phylum Streptophyta; class Marchantiopsida; order Marchantiales; family Marchantiaceae; genus Marchantia; species Marchantia paleacea. Next base: position 499,523 of record MUAA02000129.1, read on the forward strand.
CATTTCGCCAACACGTTTCAACACCACAAAAGGACCGATGAATCGAGGGTTAAATTTTGGTGTTCCTACAAGTGACAAATTGGTCGTGGATAGCCAAACTTGATCTCCTTCCTGAAAATTCACCTCTGTGCAATGAGCATTTGCATATTGCTTTTGTAAATTTTGAGCAATTACCAACTTCTCCTTTGCTTGATGCAGTCCTTTGTGTATGTGCTCCACAAAATCATTGACTGCTGCAACTTTGGTTGAAAACTCCTGCCCCTTAGGAATTCTCAACAAACTAGAAGGTGTCAAAGGATGAGCACTATACATTAGATAAAATGGAGACACTTTTGTGGATGCATTAACAGAATTGTTATATGCAAATTCCACTAGAGGCAGAAGAGTATCCCACTATTGTTGTTCCTCCAAGATGAATGCTCACAGCATATACTCTATTGTTCCATTGGCCCTCTATGTTTGGCCATCAGTTTGAGGATGATAGGCTGTAGACATTGCTAGCTTTGTTTTGAATAAACCAAACAAGGTTTTCCAAAACAAACTAGTAAAATGAGTTCCTCTATCTGTGATTAAGACTTTGCTTACTCCGTGAATCACAAAAACTGCATCTAGTTACAGATGAGCAAGTTGTGGTGCCGTCATTGTCTTTGTGGTAGGTCGGATGTGTATCATTTTACTCAATTTATCCACAAAGACCACAACAGAATCATGTCCTAAAGAGGTTTTTGGTAACTCACATACTAGATCCATAGTAACATGTTCCCCTCGTTGTTCGGGAATGGGAAGGGGTTGTAGTAAACCTGCTGGTTTTTTATTCCCCGTCTTATTTTGTTGACATGCGACACAGCTTCGAATATATGCCTCCACATCTTCCCGCATCCTTGGCCAATTGTACACTCGTTGTATGCTCTCCAAAGTCTTTTCAGCTCCCACGTGCCCTGCAATGGTTGCATCATGGCCTTCTTACAATACCATTGTGCGTAAATCTGGATCTTGTGGAATCCATAAACGCTGCTCCTGAAATGCTAGACCTCAAACCTTCCATGCCGTCTTTGCCTGAAGTGCTTTCATTATCTCCTCATCCTCCTTTACTGCAGCCATCATTTGAGACCACCAATCAACTTCGATTTTCAACTCTGTGATGTTGTTGATACACGACATCCGCGTGATAGCATCTGCAAGTTGTTTCTTGCCCTTCATGTTGAAATGTTGATGTCATTTTGCCCATCAAATTTGTCGTTTGGAGAGATCTTTCTAAATTTCCAAATACATCAATGGTTTGTGGTCGGTTTCTACCACAAACTCCTTGTCTCCCAAGTAGCGCTTCCAATGTTTCGTGGCCACAACAATGGCTAACTCCTCTCGTTCAGTTGTGTGATAGTTTTGCTCAGCTACCACCAACTTTCAGGAGAAAAAGGCAACCGGATGCCAACCATTCTCCCACTCTTGTTGAAGAATTCCACCCACTGTTGTACCTGATGCATTAGTAGCCAACTTGATTGGTCGATTAGGATCATACCACTTGAGAATATATGCATACAAGGGAGCATTTTTCAATGCTTGAAATGCTAACTCTTGTGCGGTTCCCCATCTCCATTTTTTACCCTTTTCTAGCATAGATGTTAAGGCTTGGGCAAGGCGTACAAAAGCTTGAACAAATCTGCGATAAAATCCTTCAAGACCTAAAAAACTCTTTAATTGAGTTTGATCCTCTAGTGATGTCCATTTCTGTATGGCTTCTATCTTCTCACTCATCACTTGGATTCCCTCCGTTGTGACTCGATGGCCTAAATAATCTACTTTTGATTTGCCAAATTCACATTTTGAAGCTTTGGCATATAACTCATTCTCTCGCAAAACCTATAGTACCTCTCGTAAATGTCGCCTATGATAATATAAGGTTGTACTTTATACCAAAATATCATCCAAAAAGATAAAAACAGATTTGTCTAAATAAGGACGAAAAATATCGTTCATTAATCCCATGAATGTGGCTGGTGCGTTAGTGAGACCAAAAGGCATCACTAGATACTCAAAGTGACCATACCTAGTACGAAAAGCTATCTTCTGAACATGTCATCAGCAATTCGAATCCAGTTGTACCCACTCCTCAAATCCAGTTTGGTGAAGTACTTCGACCCTTGAAGTTGATCAAACAAATCATCTATTCGAGGTAATGGATACTTGTTTTTCACCGTTTGTTGATTCAACCCACGATAGTCAATGCACAATCTCATACTCCCATCCTTCTTCTTCACAAACAGCACATGGGCTCCATAAAGAAATGTTTGGTTGTATGAACCCCTTTCTCAACATCTCCTCCACTTGAGCTTTACATTCCTCCAACTCATTTGGAGCCAAACAATATAGAGCTTTGCACGTTGGAGTGCTTCCGGGTATCACCTCGATCTTGTGATCTACACGCCTCTTAGGTGGCAGTCCTGCAGGTAGATCATCTGGAAAGACATCCTGATACTCCGTAATAATATCGCTCAATGATTCCTGAATGTAAAGATTGTCCTTAGAACCAGCAACATCTCTTATAAGTCCCAAGAAACATACATCAGCTCTAAAAATGGCAATCTTATCAGTCACAAAGAGAGATAAGCTTCTATTATGAGATCTGCTTCTATCTCTGTAAATCTTCCATCCACTACTTTTTACTACTTTTTTTCTCCAATCTACATCCGTATTGTATTGCTCCATCCATGGCATTCCTAGGATGACATCATATCGAGCTAATCGGATTACTCTCCATTCAATCTCTTCCTGGTACCAGCCTATGGCTAGTTGTACACTCCGTACTAATGTCTCAATTGGTTTAGTTTGCCCATTTGGCAATTCCACTTCCTCACTCACATCCTTCATCAAAATCAATCCTAATTTCATTGCAATAGATTGTGAGAAAAAAAATTCTGTTGCTCTAGGATCAATTAGAACTCTCATCTCTTGAAGTCATCTCCTATTTGCCTCTTTGTTGGCAATAGCAATCGCTTGCGGTTGGGATTGAGTCTCTTGTATTGGAGTTTGCATTTCCATCTCACCAATTCTTTCTCTCTCTACCTTCTCACTCTCTAATGCAGAGATCTTGTACTCCATGGCTTGTTGCTTTGTATGTCCATCTACAATATCTTTTCTTAACTCTTTCATTTCTATCATTATTGAGTTCAGAACTTCACTCATAGAAATTGATGCTTCCATGCTTCTCCACCACTCAAACTAATACAATGTAAATATAATAACAATCCAATCTCTCAAAATAGGAATCACAAAAGGCCAAGGTGATCCTATTACAGCTCTGTAGTACTCTTCACCATAATTCCTAACAATAAAGTCCGTCCATACTCTCTTCTGTCGGTAAATTGTTCTAATTTCTACATACGAGTTGAACCAAACCGGTGTGGGTAATTCACGATTCAAATCCATCCAACATTCAGTATAGAATGTAAATGATACAATCCCACGTTTCTCCATAACTGACACTTGGAAGTATCATTGGTACTTGTGATGTTATCACTCGAGCCATAAAATCTGTACCCCAATTTGCCCCAAGGTACACTTTGAAAACATACTTCTCCATGAATCTAATATGGATGTTGAATAGATTGGGAAATGAAATGTTTGGTACATGATTTCTCTCAAGCACATCCATACCTGTAAGCCACAGTTTTCCCTTTTCTCCTTACTCTACATGCAGATCAATGACCTTTGTAAGTCTCTATACAACTTTGAAGAACTTAAAGTTATCATCATGATCTTGCTATTCCAAGAGGGGTAATCTACATTCAAGGAAAGAGCAAGTTCGCTCTGATACCATTGTAACACTAGGGAAGTGAGGAGAGACCACTCGAATAGCTCAAGAAATTCTAAAGTTGAGAGATAGCTCAATGGTCTCTCTTTCTCCATATAAAGTACTCAAAAAGTTAAAACTAGATAAGGTTACACAACCACCATCCACTCAATTCCTCGTGGATCGATGACGTGACGGACATCCCTATGAGCACACGGATTGCAGACATGTACTCCAACTAACACACTAACTAACTCACAAGAAACACAATCTAAAGAGCACACGGATTGCTAACGTGGTACCTTTAGATACTCCATTAATCGTCAACTCAAGACTATCTATCTCTTCCTTTCGTAACCTCTACTTTAGTTCTCACTAACTAAAGATGGTTACAGTTAGGCAATGCCATCAACATAATCCACTTGAAAAAATATTTCATCATGACCGTACAACATATCGATAATGTTGTATGATCAATTACAAAGATATTATAAAATTTAATATTCAACAATAACCAAGTCTTATAATCGGTAGAGTATGTAATTGTGATGTAGAGACATTGAATGATGTCCAAACAAGATCACATATCATACAACTCGGAACAAACTATTGCATATCTCAATCTGAATACCTCTTCAGTAATAATGATTTTTAAGTAAGTTATATCTCAGCTTGATTTCAAAATGACATAACTCCTCATAAGTATGTATGGCCAATTAAGAAGGTTGTCTAATCAAATTGAATTGGATCTTCCAATTCAATTTGATTTGACAACCTTCTTAACTATCAAGGGAAGTTAAAGAGGACGAATGGAGCCAAAGCTATCAAATCAAGAGGTCAACAACTATTGGAGTTGGAGGAGGCTCGAGATGTGACCATGGTACGTGTGGAGCGGGCTCAACAATTGGAGAAGAAGTATCATGATAATCGACTTGGCACAAAGAAGATGAAGACTTTCTAAGAAGGATGCAGACGTGAACAGCAGTAAGCAAAATTGGAACAATAGGCTGCATGTTATCTTGTGGGAGTATCGGACGACTTGGAAGACATCAACAAGGTACTCACCTTTCCATATGGTATATGTTGTCGAGTCAAAACTTCCAATTCAATTTGATTTGACAATCTTTTTAACTATCCAACGGACGATAAAAAAAGGACAAACGGAGGTAAAGCTATCAAATCAAGAGATTAACAACTGCTAGAATTGGAGGAGGCTCGAGATGTGGCCATGGTACGTGTGGATCGGGCTCAATAATTGCAGAAGAAGTATCATGATAATCAACTTAGCACGAAGAAGATAAGGACTTTCAAAGAAGGTGATTCGATAATGTTTTACGACTCCATTAGATATAAGAGAGCAAGAAAGAAATTTCTTCCAAAGTTCTTTGGTCCTTTCATAGTTCACAAAGTGTGGGGAAACTTTACTTACGATTTGAAGGAGTTGGGAGGACGACATTTTGACGGGGTGAATCACGACAAGTTGAAGCCGTTTCATCGACGATTAGATTTTTTCATTCCAAGAACAGAGTGAAACCTTGGTCCGGGGGTAAATGTACATATAGGATGAAATATGAGTATATCTAAATTGTGATTAAGTCTATCTTAGTCATGACTATGTTTAGCTAGTTATGGTTAAGTTGGAGGAAAATATAAAATAGCTCTTGTTGTGGTAGATGGGATCAACTATTTTGTTGTTTAGTAGGAATCAACGAACACATTCCATCACATGGGTATCTTGACTTTCCTTGACTTGGACTAGTTTTCATTGGTTGGATTTGATGAAGACCCTTAAATCTAGGGGTGAGATTTACTTGGTACACTAAAGTCAATTGGAGGGTAGTTGGGCTTCTAGAAGATCCAAGTGGACCAATTGCATGTTGTCATGTACCCTTTTCATTGGGGTTTCTGATCTCTACCTTGTTTAAACTTGGTAAAAAAAGGTTACATGGTGGTTACTTATAGTTACTAGGGTAAGATTCTAAGTAGTATAAATAGAGAGGTTGAGAAGCACCTCTCAAGTTAGTTTTGAGAGAAGTTAGTTTTATGATCTTAGTTTCGAAGAGACTTTGTTTTGGGAAGTTTGCTTTTGAAAAATCATGTTAAGGTTGGAGCCTTGATTCAATGAAGATTTTTGATCCTCAAAGTATCCATTCCTTTTGAGTGATATCTTACTCTTTGTGAAAATTTGCATCATGAAGTTTGGAATTTGAGATTTTGTGTAAGAGTGTGCAATAGAGTCATGATCATCCGGTGAGAACAAGTCCTTTTAGATTCATTATGAGCTTCCAAAAAACCATCGGAGGTAAATTTGAGTGAGAGTCAACCCTGAGGTCACACAGCAAATAGGACCTAGCCATCAACATCGTTTAAGGTAGCATCTAGCGCAATGTTGGGGTCAGCAAAGACTCTTGTTCATTCTCATGTTTTCTCAGCCAATGATTTATTGACGTTGGGGATGTCATCATCCCATGTACTACAATTGGCAGCCACACTTTGCGAAAGCAAAGAGGATGTGCTTGTTACTTCTAGTAGTGATAGCACTAGTAATGTTGATCTTGGGATCATGACAACTACTTGTGGAACTTGGCAAGCTGTTGTGCTCAAATGATGGAGTTACTAGCGAGGCCGGCATACGAGCGTACCAGGTTGTCACCAAGTATGTTGATGTTGGATAACATGAGTGGTGTCTTCTGTTTAGTCGGACCTTCAAGAAAGGTTTATTAACCTCAACACGTGTTATTGGATTTGGTGCACAACCCCTTATGTTGGGTAAGGATGTATTGCTTGGTCTTGATTTTCCAAAGAATGATGTGGAGATATGCCCATGTTAGATATAGACATTTCTTGGAGGTTCTAGTGATGCCCTGACAACATATATCACCCGGATGGAGTTGACTGTGCAAGTGCAACCAGATTACGTCACGGATAGCTCTACAACACGAGCACGTGTCATAGTTACACTTGCAAAGTCCAACGATGTATTGGTGGGTGCGGCAGTGTTATACCTATGGGGTTTAGCTTTGATTATTGGGAGGAGACAGCCTCTTATTGGCCAAGTTGGTAATCTTGTGAGGGCAGAATGAGTCGATTACATGTACGAATCATAAGCGGTTCTAGTCCTTTACCAAGTGGAGATTTGCCATATGTTGTAGACTTTAGTACTTGTGTTACTTGGTCTGGTGATTTGTTGGAGGGCAACATGGATGCACATGATAGTCCTTATCCAGAGGATGTGGCTATCATGCCAAATCTTAGTGAACTAGTGTCATCCACGTTGGATGGATCACTATGTACTTCATGGATGCAGCTACGATAGATGACAGATCAGCTCATACATCAGGTTTGAGATGTAAATGACACAACACGAAAGTTACCATCTCCCCATACACAAAGAAGATGTTTACCTTTCCATCTAAACTTTTGACCTCTTTGAAAAATTCTATCTTGCTTCTTGGCACTAAAAATTTCCACCAAATCATATGATACTCCATCATTACAATGTCATCATGGATGTCTCATTTTATTGTCCAACCGTCCTCAATCTTAGTGTCCAAGGATATCAAATCCACTCTTTGACACAAGAGATATATTACATCGCACTTAAAAGTCAACATACTTAAAAAGATACATGCATGACAATTTTGCATCTCCTCATTAAGTATCATCAACTCATTAAGCCCTATTTAAACATTTCGACTTATATATGGATTTTGACTTAAACCGTTGCATCAATTTCATCACTTTAGGTATGTGTACAATTATGAAATTATACTCTTGTAGGATAATAGCCCATCATGCACCTTTCTATCAATCATTTCAATAATTGATGATCAATGAAGAGAAATGAAAGAGCTTTCAAACCAATAACATATGAAATTTACAAAACATTCTCCTTTCTAAGAACTATATTTTGACTCTATTGTATTGTTGGAGCAAATTATATATGCTACTACAAACTCTTTTCCCTCATCATCATGTTGGCTGAACATTACTCCCAAACACAATATACTTCCATCCTTATATACTTGAAATGTATAACCTTTTCACATGTCTACTTAAAATAAAAGTAGATGTTAACATTGTCTTGAGCTCAACAAAAGTTCTCTTATGTTCATCTTCCCAATGTCATTCTTGATCTAGCTTTGTTAGCTTTTTTAAGGCTTTGGCAATAGTTCTAATACTTTACACATATCGACAATAAAAGTTTGCAACTCCAAGAAATGCTCCCACCCTACTCATAAAACATGTAAGATTTCTTTTCACCTTAGTTTGTTGAACTTCCATATGGTATGACCAAGTATACCAACTTCTACTAAAATAACTTACACTTTTCAAGATGCAACTTGAGACTATGAGCTATCAATCTCTCAAATTACTCCTGAAAATATTTCTCATGCTCCACCATTGTAGCACTATATACCATATTATCATCAATTTAGGTTCAGGCGCAATCAAGTCTAGCTAGGATCCTATCCATCACTATCTGAAATTGAGAAGGTGCATTCTTCAATCCAAATGAAAAGATTTTTCTTTGATATAACTCATCCTTGTCATGCAAATCAATTACTCAAAAGCTTGTCTTGGCCTTATCCTCATCTCAAATTCATAAATTGATGATATCTTGCTCGTAAATCCAATATATTGAAAATCTTTGCATGCCCAACCGCATCAAAGATCTCCTTAGATGTATGCATAGCATATTGATCAGATTTTGTATATTGATTAATAGATTGTTAGTCATCACACATGCATTAATCTATATAATTATATCTCCATATAAGTAAGTATGATGGAAGAGTGATGCAACAACACTTCAAACATACTAAATCCTAAATCAGGTCCCTTCAAACATCCTAAATCCTTCATAATAAAGTCAAAACAGAATTAATACAAAGTAGTTTCTGAAACTCCTCAAAAACCTCACATTCTACATATTTCTCCTCTTGACACCACTTTCAATATTCCAAATTTCCTCTCCATCAACATTAAAGGTAGAAGAAGTAGTATCAATTTCCACTACATGAAAGGCTTTTCATCCACCAATTATCAATTTTGATTTACTCTCCATTTACCAAGGAAGGTTTGATACTTTTTTTATTATCAAGATGAATTGAAAACTTAAATGGCGAAAGAAATATAAAGGTTGTGTTACAAAGGTTTTAGACTGAAGTTTGTCAAACAAGAGACTAAAAAATAATATATATCACGATTAAAACTTAAAAGATTCTAGATGCACTTTTGATAGCTTCTAAGTTTTCTTTTTGTTAGTTGAGAAATTTGTTGGCTTCGTTGAATCTATTATTCTTCCCCTACACTAACAAACATGTGTTGGAATGTTTGCCAAGTCTTCATTTAATGTGGAGAATTTTCCATACGATAAAGCTTATGGTTTGTGAACATGAGTATGTACTAGATATGTTGAAGAGAAACTCTTTTGGAAATCACTGTCTTTTGTATTTATCATTTTTTGATATACCAACAAAGAATTATCTGAAAACGTGTTCATAAAATTTTGGTAGATTATCACAACGTTCCATTTGCTTGGTGATTTTTTAGATTCAAGTTAAATCTTGCTTTCTTATTATGAAATCGCCCGTTATTGTAATCTCAAGGATACAGTATTCGCCACGCAGTTGAAACCAACAAATATGTTATTCGCTCCCTTCCCAAATATATAAAATAATTGTTGGGCGAAACATTTTCGTCCACTGGTAAATGGGGCCCTCCGACTGCCCTCGTGCTTAAAGATCCTTTCTTCTATTCCCTTCTGTCCCATCAGCAAAAGCTTCAGAATACACGCACTCAACCCTCTAATCTGATGATGACATTGGGGTCTGGGACTCTGGGCGGCGGCGGCTACTGCTGATGCCACTGACAGAGAGAGAGAGAGAGAGCCTCACAGAGGCCAATTGCTTCTGCAAAGTGGTAGATATATTCCGCAACCCTCCAAAGTCGATGGTGAAATGCTCCAGAGAAATGGGGGACGGAATGGAATAGATTATCGAACGGATGCGAACAGAGAATGTAAATAGAAGATTCTAGGATTCCGTTGCAACATGACAATACAATCTTTCCCACCTCATCGCTACTCAATTATGCAATCCGATTATCCGAACATCCGCCTGTATGAATACAACTGATCGGGCCTTTTATTCTGATCCTCGACTCCAACAGGGATTCCAGCCTTTCCAGGAATCAATGGTACACCTTTCCAATGGATGCAAAATTTTCCAACGTCATGTCACATACCCACCTATTGCAAATCCACCACCAAATTTTTTGGGCCACTCATATTGTTCAAGTATCGTTCACAACTCACATTGTTTTACATTTTTACTCCTCGAATACTTAAACTTTTTACACGTAACACACTTATTCCCATTCAAAGAGCTATATTTAGAGATAAAGTGAAAATATTGAGAGAAGAGAGAACCAAAAATATACTGATTAGATAACCGTATGAACAATTAGAGGGTAGACCAGGACAAAATCATATGAAACTGTGTGGCATATAGAAGAGTGTAACAGCTTAATCAATGGATCATATCCAATTCCAGTTATTATGAACCTAGAAAAAGAATTCTTAGGTGAGATCTTTTGTGGTGATGTCTTTAGACAATGGATTTGTTCGTAATGAATTTGATTTGTATGTTTGTGTTAAGACAAGTACAGTGAAAACTCTGTATAAAGTACACGCCATATAGAGTACACCTCCGTTTAAGGTACGGAAATTTTTGCGATCAGAAACCCCTGAGTTTTCCTAACAAAAGTGTCTCCAGTAAAAGTACACCTCTGTTTAGTTCAAAAGAACACCATTGGCTGCCCATGGAGTTGTGCGCAGTTCTACATAAGGTACACCTTACTTCCCAAATTCAGCTCTTTAAGTTCATATGACTCGTTGTCCATTCGGAGGGCAGAGGATAGCTACCCATGATGCCATTAGGGATGTGGTGTTTGCTATGGCACGAGAGGGTGGATACCTCACATGGAGAGAGCATTGGTATGCCTTGCAGTCGACTAGGGTTAGGGCAGACTTGTACTTGGTTCGGGAGTACCAGGTCACTGTGGCTGATGTGGTGGTTCTGGCATCCTACTAGAGACACGCCAGAGGAGGGGTGATCTCCCATCCTCCAAGGTATGGGCGGCGAGTGGAGCGGCAAAGAAGTTCTCCAAGTATAGAGGTATGCAGAGAGGTCACCTCTTTGTTCCTCTAGCTTTGGAGTTATATGGAGCTATGGACACCGACTTCGACATGTTCGTGAGGGAGTGTGCGAGAGCCTACCATACTAGGCGACATGGGGTATCACTCTCTTTAGCTTACTGTATAGCCTATTTTAGGCAACGTGTTTCCATTGCTCTACAAAGAGCACTAGGTGGTGCAATCCATAGAAGAACAATCACGTTAGGTGATGCTTCTTCGGATGCTCCTGTTGTTTGTAGACCTTTTGACTTGGATAGTTCAGATATCTTAGGTGTTGTATGACATATTTCCCAGTGTGATACTATTGGAGCCTAGCCCCATGTTAACGGTTTGGTTCCATCCTTGTACGATTTGATGGGATCTTCCCATCCCTTTTGTTATTATACTTTCTCGGGGGATTCGCTAAAAAATTCAGCTCTTTCGTCATATCGAGTATGAAACCTGACAAGAAAAAGTGAAAATTGGTCGATCCGAACCAAAGCTTGCCATTCTCAAGTACCTTGATGATGGTCATAGCATCAGGGCTACCGATGTCGTGTTGTGACGCGGCTACTATGAGAAGATGATGACATGTGTCATCTTTAGAGCTGTTGTCATGACGGCGATACTTTAGGTTAGAATAATCGACGGCGCATTGTAATGTTGTTAAGAGCCCACCGTTGGATCGACTTTGTAGGGCCATGATGTTGAAAAGGCTCCAAGAGATATTATCTTGGACCTTATCAAATATAAATCGCAGTCAAGGTGGAAAGGGTATGGGAGAGATCTAGACACATCACTTTGCTGACTAATGAGCTTATCTAATCGAAGTGGAGCCGACATATGACATGGATAGAGGACAACATGATCCTCCATATGTACCGATGCCCAATCCGTTTGTGATCAACATCCGATATCTTCATCGTGATCACTTTCGGGCGCGCTTAGTATATCACTTTGGAGATAACTTTATGCAACAAGTGATAAACTCTCCAGACCCGATTATTCTTCCAGTTCTTTCCTACGGCGTGATTTGGGACTTAATAGTATACGTTTTGATTTAGTTTGGGCGCTATGGATCTGAAATTAAAAGTAATGGTGGCTTTTAATACATGGGTTCCAATCCATCACTATTGTTTACCGAAAACAAGCCATGTGGAGTTGATTGTTAGGAACTTTGGCGAGGATTATTATTCTCAAGTTATAAACTCCCCAGTTCTGTTTGTAGTTCCGTTCATACTTAGCCGGTTTCGAGTTGTCATTTTGACTCTTTATTAATGTCAACTCATATTGTGTATAGTATGTCTAAGTAGTGTGTTTAGGATAGTTGTAAAACTCTAAGTTAAAATTGAGTTAATTTGGTCACACTAGAGGTCAAAATAACATTCTTCATTCTCATTGGTCTTGGAGTTTGGGCTAATGAAGGCACTTGGGCAACTTCTTCAAGGTTTTGAGGAGTTTTCGAGAACTTCAAGGGGGACATTCGAAGATTTGGGGATAGGGTTGGAGAGCTAATAGGAAGAGCTACGATGTGGGCTCAAGAATGGATGCATTTGAGTGATTTGTCACTGTGATATGGTGATTCAAAGATAAAAAAAATTTAAACCTTTGACTGTATTTGGGATATTTCTGAAAATCATACAAGGGTTTTGAGAAATATGATTAAACTAAGATATAGTTTACGACTCATGCTTGTGTTTGGATTGAAATTTTGACTCAATTGGATGAGTTTTGAGTACGGAGTGATAGGTTGAAATTTGTGTATACAGTCATAGTTGCAAGATTTCACTGACTGTCACAAAGTTAGTACAGCGACCATATCTTTTGCTATCAGAAAGTTTCATGAGTAAAATTTTCCACGATTGAAGTTTGGCTGATAAGTGATATTTTCATGAAATTTGAAAGCAATTGGAATGAAGGATTGGGATGTGTTATGGTTTTAGTACACAAGGGTCTGCATATCGCCTTGTGATACAGTGCGTAACTCGATAATATTCTGAGAGATCTAAAGGAGAGAAACATATGAAACTTTTCTGAGAAAATAACAAGGTTGTAGAGTAATTTTGTGTGGAGTTTAGGCGAGAGTTATGAGTCCAAACATTGGATATCATAATCTTCTTCCTCTAAAGTTTTACCGGTGGTAATGAACTCGAATGTGCAATGCTGAGGAGAAGAAGAAGAGATTGTCAACTCACACGAGGTTCAAGAGGGTTCTTCTACAGCCAGGCGCTCAGGCGTTCTTAGAGCGAAGAAATGTCCATGTGACACCGCTGACAAGTTTAAGTTATCAAAAGGAACAGTTTAAGCTGCCAATCATTACAGAGAGTCGTTGCTAAAAGAAGTAGAGAGCAACCGGTTGTTCTCCAAAGCTCGAATAGTTCGGCAGAGGGACATCAATGTTATTTTATGGAGATGATTTTCGACAGCACGAGCGTGTGGTTACCCGATTAGTGATCCCATTTTTCAGGAAAAAGCTAAACGGATCGCAAGTCAACTTGAAATCGATGTCGGTGAATTTTCTGCCTCAAAAGGCTGGCTCTAGAAGTGGAAGTAGAGAAACAATGTGCGATCTTACAAAATTAGTGGAAAATTAGGAAATATGGATCTTGCCAGTGCTGAACAATGGAAGTTGTCATTGAATGCAATGATTGCAGGTTATGATATCAGAAACGTGTTCAACATTGATGAGACAGGATTTTTCTTTCGAGCATTAACAGATTGGACATTGAATCATGTCGCACGGTCTTGTAAAGGCGGGAAGCAAGGTAAAGATAGAGTAATTGTGGCTCTGACATACTCGTGATGGGTGAGAAGCTCCCTCTGTGGATAATCGGAAAGTCCAAAAATCCTCGTTCTTTTAGTGGCGTCAACATGAGCAAATTCAAGGTGAAGAATGCAAACAATCCAAAGGCGTGGATAACAAATCCACTCTTCAGTATTTATTTGAAAAACTTAGATGAGTATTTTAAGCGAAAAGGGCGCAAAGTCTTACTATTTCTGGACAACGCACCACTCCATATCGTGGATAAGGCCACTAACTTGACTAATGTCCAACTTTGTTATTTTCCGCCTAATCTGAGGTCAATCCTTCACTTGATGGTGGCGTCATCCGAAGTTCTCATATGGTTCTGAGGTTCTTTCGCATCTCGATCTAATGGAAGATTCAGTCCATGCATCATATCTTGCTAAGAAACTGACTGTTCTGGATGCGATCAAGTTCATGCAAAAATCTTGGGACTTAGTTAAAGCAAAAACGATCCAAAAATGCTTTTCCATATGCAGTTTTGTTGTCCCAACAGTTCAAGAGGATGACATGGCAGGAATATTAAAGCAAGAAGAAGAACTCGCGTCCGTAGCTGAAAGGATTGGAGTTGAGAGATCCAAGCTTGTTATTGAATAACATCTGCCGGAATTTGACGTTCAGGAGGAAGGAAATCTTATTGGACAGTTAGTCGGAGAATTTACTCAGGAAAGTCCTGCGGATGAAGTGGAGGAAGTCCCACTTGAAGTTGAAGACGATGAAGCAATCCCTGAACTAAAAGTGATCTCGATTGGCACAAGAAATGATAGCTGATCTAATCACTTTCCCAAAAACAAAATCGCTATTTAGCAAAGAATTTGACTTATTGAGCTTGAAAGCTAACATTAACTCACTGTATAAATCGTCTCTTAGACAGTCTTCTATTGACAAGCACTTCCAATAAAGTAATACACATTGTTGACTTTTTTGAAACTGTGGCTAGTGTTTTGGGTAGTAAGGATAAAGTTACATCACTTCATGAGGTACAAAACGAAAATATTTTGGAGCAAACACGGTGTACCTTACACAGAGATTTCACTGTACTTGGAGAGTAGAAAGTGTGTTACACATGATCCGCTACCCGATGTGACAAGTCTCTTTGACATAAGTTAAAGGTGCAACTCACGCCGGGCTGTCCGGCATTGGGCCCTGGCCCAATCTCCTAGGGTGGTAACCATTACTTCCTATCCTCTATATTCTCCATGAATTACTGACGAAATCTTCGCGTTTTCGGCTTTTATTCACCACTTTATGGTCAATCATAGAAGGCCTGGTCAATATGCTGATTAAAAGGACAGATGATGCACCTTCCGGAAACCAATGGCAACACCAGTCGACGTTTGCGTTGACATTGGTACATACTAGGAGGTAAAACGAGTCACGTTTCCTTGTCAGCCTTTGAGATATTTTTGACATGATTGGCGAATGATGGGTAGAGATAATGTGGAAGCAGAAAACACTGGACGAATGGAAAAATCCTAGGTTCTTCAGGAGCACCAACAACTCCTAACTAAAGCTCGGAGGATGATTCAAGTCTTTGTGGTTGAGATTCAAAGAGATCCTGGGACTAAGAGCAATGCGACAAATGGGACTGAAATGTGCCCTCTACTATTACAAGCTAAGGGCCCGGTTACGTACAAGGGTAATCTACAATCTCAACATCCGCACACTCAGTCCGACTGACTGATGCAATAATTTACAAGGGTGAATCGGAGCTTCCCTTTCACCTCGCTCATCCCCCGCTACAACATTGAGTCCCTCCGTAGGGATGGCATGACTCTAGCCTACTCTAAGCAATTTATACCTGGCCCTTCAGTGCAGAAAGTTCAGAGGGAAAATGTTTGTGGCCAGACTTCACGAAACTGTAAAGGAAGAATTGTTTGCCAGTGGGCAGTGAATATTATCAGCCGACAATCTAAACCCTGACACGGATTAAGTCCCAAGATTTTGCACCTTCTGCTTTAAAAACCGCAGTTGGTTGTCTAATCCTTGCAGCTGACTCTGAAGAGCAAGAACCCGGGCTCTTTCAGCCTCCGCTGCTAGTCTGTATGGTGCTGTAAGTCCTTGAATGTCCGCCCTCAACTGATCCAAATTTTGCTCTAAATCTCTCTCCATGGAATGCTGCAATTGCTTGGTCAAATTATCGGCGACTCTACTTATCTTGTTCTTTATGTCTTGCCTCTTTGCAGGCAGGTTCCAAATACCCACAAATCTGCAGACAATAATAATCAACTGAGTTCTTGTCACATCCAGAACCTTAGACTGGACGCATCATCGTCACTCATCTAAACAACTTGAGATGCATCACGAACTTCCTCTTCATTACAAGCCTTCGATGATAGAAAATCTTGCAATCTAAATATATCTATTAAAGCAAACAGTGTAAGATATGAATCGACATACTTAAAAAACCGATTTCAACAGCTGATTAGACTAGAAATCTGATAGCAGATTGACACAGCAAGTCGGCAAACTCATCACTGTAGAAATATCCAGTCCCTCAATCTTTCCGTATCCTTACCCGCCCGCGGTGCAGATGCCGAGAGCGAGAAGATCTTCTAATGTCGTTGGTAAGACAGACGTCAAAACAGATGCAGTTACACCAGCAGCTCCAACGCCAGAAAACGTACTCAGGACCTGCCGATCAACCATCCGCTTAGGCTAGTCAAATTTCGAGCGATACATCTCGAGCCAATTGAAGTCACTTAAAGCTTTAAAAAAAAATCGAAAATTGCAGGCACAGGAGAGTGTACAAGGTTCGAAAGTTGTACCACTTCTCGAATCTCCTGGTCAAGTAATATCTCTGCTGCTTTTACATCAAAAGCTTCCAGGACTGCGATGCTGTTACTTGAATTCTTCTGTTGCTCCTCCTTGAACTTGTCGTTAAGTTGCAACCCATTAGAAGTTCCAGCTTTCAAATCTGGGATTACCTCAGGCCAGCGACTCTTCACGAGTTCTCCATAGATATCTAGCTGCCTTAGAGCGTTGGACACCATCCAACTACCATGTTCCTCCAAGACTCTCTGCAAATCAAACAGGTAATTTAATCAGAATTTTGGAGGATAACTGTGAAAGGCAACTTCCTAAAGCTGTCAGTCAGCATTGCTAGTTTCTGTCAAATACTCATTGAGGTGAACGTAATCAGCGTTTCCATCTCTAATATTCGTCACAAATCTCATTCTGCTCTTATGCGTACAACTTCGCTCGTATGCCTACAGAGTATCCACGCAATTCAGATGACGAAAAGAAAGTGATACACCTATTGACAACATGATCCCAGAAAAGGTTGAACATCAGGAGTAAACCTTGGTTGAACTTTCATTACCTGAATGTCAGTCGTTGCAGATCCCATGACTTGTCGACCGAATTCGCTGGAAACAGGCAAAGTCTGAACTCCATCGGCTCCCAAGAGATACTTTATGATGGCTTCAATATTGGAAAGCCGTAAAATGGAGTCCACGAGTTTATCAGCACGCCCCTTGGCTCCTGTAATCTGGCAATGTCGGAGTTTCGCAACATTTGGAGTTTGTCAGATCGGAATAAACGACTGACAGCCGAAATTAACAAACTCAATAAAATACTCCGTTCAATTAGGTGTACAGTTCCACGGATATGAGGAGAACGGACGTCTCTTATGAGAAGGAATTGCCAACCACGTCAAAGGCATTGCTAATCATATTCCTAAAGTGCACTCATAGTGCAGATTCAGAAAGTATAGTTCAGCTCTTACCAGCAGCGATGTACGCTGCCGCTGCAGTGCAGCGTCGGCTTGTACAGCATTTTCATATTGATTGAGTTGCTCTTCTATCTGAGCTAAGACTCTGAGATCCATATCTGCTTTCAGAATATCCGCCGCAAGTTGTCGATCACTAGCACCAAGCAAGGCCATTCCTATTCCTAAAGGGGTTTCGAGTTTCAATCTAAGCCTCTCGGCACCAGCATCAGTGGACCCGCCTAAGAAACAGAATATAAAGTCCTCTAACTCTTCAAATCCACTACTTTTCCAAGAGGTGTCCTGCATTAGTAGCTCTCTATCTACGACCCCATCTTCCTTCACGGCTGCCTGCTTCGCCAGAAGCGCTCGACGTGCAGAGACAGGATATACAAATGCCTCGTCCACACTCAGTAAACGTTGAGCATTTTCCTTGACAAATTTTAAAACCTCTTCCAACTGTGAAACACCAAAACTCATCGTCAGAAATATATAAGAGCCTGCCCTTGGGCCTTTCAAAAATATCATCAAAGTTCGAATATCTCATGATAGAAAACCTAAAACCTCAAACAGCGGCATGAGCAGCGGCCAAGATTTCAGAGCCTCACCTGAATAAATCTTCAAGGACTTAAAAAAATTAAAGTCGAAAGCAGAAGAACAAATAACTTGGACATTTGCTTTTAACAAAAGTTTCAGAAGCAAAAGTTTCTTGAATCCTCTTGCATATTACCTCTTTGCGATCCGACAGAACATCAGACTTGTTCAATATGAAAATAATTTTTTTGCCCCACTGACGTATATATCGGAGAAATGTCACCTGTCAAGCAGTTTTACCAATAAACGATTAAGTGACGGAAAAACGTTTCGATGAAGCCAGAATGTTAAAACAGACCATTTCAACAATTTCAAACCTCTGGCAAAGAAGTGTCCTTTCAACCGTTGGAGTTTCAAGTCTGTAAAAAACTGGATCGCGGTCCCTTCGAATCCCAGATATCGTCGAATCATCATCAAATGGAATCGTGAGCAAATTTTGAAAGCTCACCTCGCTCTCTGTCAAAGGCCGATCGACAGATAAAACAAACAAAACTAGATCCGCGCGTGGCACGAATTCCTCAGTGAGCCGTTGTTGGCGTTGAAGAATAACATTTGTCCCTGGCGTGTCAACAAGGTTCATCTGCTCTGACCAACATTTTTCAGACAGGATTAAACACACGATATCTGGATTGTTGCTCGAAATTTGAAGCCTATTTTTCGATAGTCACATCACCCGAATAGATCAAAACAAGAACTTGCTTATAGGTTCGTGGCAGCTTGTAAACATTCGTTCGATACACTTTGTGGCCACAATGGTAACGTGCGGTGGTTACACTAACCTGCTTCAATAGCTCGGCTGGAAGGTAGCGTAAGAAGTGACCGTCTGGATGTTTTTCTGATCGCTCTTCTCCTTCATAGCCTTCCCCGGTATGCCGAAGTACGGTAATCTCGTTCGTCGTTGGAAGCACCCCCTCCTTCAGGAACCTTTTACCCAAAAGGGCATTTATTACAGACGATTTTCCTGAATTAAACTCTCCCTACACATAAAAAGAAAAAAGATTTGACATCGACAATGCCTTGGACCAAGAGGCAACAAAAACGTAGTAACCAGCGCGGACACTAACCTAAACCGAAAACAATGAGCCAACCGACTTTGAATCATGTCAAATACGGACTTTTTACTACATTCTCTCCGTTCAAAGATAAACCATGTCTGTCAGTTCGATCATTCTTGTGATGTAAATCCCTTGAAAATTGATTTGATTTGTCGTAAGTTCTGTATTTCTTTTGAAAGCAAAGAAGAGGAGCACGTATGGTTGAGCTAAGCACCCCATCTGACATAAAAGCAGTTCTAACCACAACTGTAGAAACAATTCTTTTTCAACGACTTTACGTGCACAAAGAAGAGGTGCTCGACCTGGTTCAAGTTGATGATCGGAAAGTATGCATGCTAATCAGCAAAGATAAGAATGGCATGAAGCGAATTTTTATAGCTGTGGAATGGTCTCAAATATAATGTGCTACCAGAAGTGCAAGAACTTAGTCAACGGCTAATATCATTTACAATCCCAACAGGAGCTAGATCAGGAGAGCAACATGCAATCGGGTGACATGGCAGTGAAGTGATTACGGTCCCAAATCACACTCTTGTCCAAGTCAGGGACATACTGAGTGAGAAGGACTTCGTTTCACTTCCATGTCCACTTCCATCCAATTTGGCAAAAAAAACTTTCGAACTATTCTCGGAATCAGGCAGACGGCCCTGAAAATCTCGCATATAAAGCTTAGATCAGTAAAGGCTTTCAGAGCCACACTAAAGTATAACAAAAAATAGATGATGGAAATACGCACCACAATGACCAGCAAGAAGAGCTCATCCAGCTGCTTTACAGCATCCACCAAAAGAGATATTTCTTCCATCTGCAAAACAGAAAGTAGGTAAACATCGCAGAAATTGAAGGATGAAGTTTACATAGAGAATTCTGGAGTGATGTGGTCTGGTATAAATCCAGTAATATGAAAATTCGGCGTGTCCGAATGCAGTTAACTCAAAAAAGTAAAGTAGAATGAAGTGTGCATCTCTTTGAAAGGCCCATGTTCACATAAATGCAACAAGACACCACCGGCGAGTAGTCATAAGGGAACTAAGGACACACATTTCCAAGTCGTGCTTCTGATTCGTGGGACCGTACAAAGATTTTGTAAGTGTCAAAATCCTTAGAAAATTTGTAGTCTAACCCCGTGAACATAGCAACTGGGGAAGGGTTAGGGGAGGGTTAGGGGAAGGGGAGGGCTGAGACAAACTGTACTCATTAGTATTTACCTGTCATAGTCTGGCTAACCGGTGCATGTAACAAAGGAAAATTGAGAAGAAGAATAGAAAACAAGAAGTGGTAGAGGATATAAAGGAGGAGGAACAAGAGAGGACTTTCTATGAGTGGAGCCGTGTTGGAGATCTGACCTCTGGAGATGCAGCTCGAACAAACTCAACCATGGTTGTAAGAAGCTCGCGCTCTTCTTCCACAATCAACTTTGCCAGCTCATCTAGGTCCAGGGCTACCTCCAGACCTCTTCCATTGCCAGGAGACGACCCTTCATCGGTGGTTTCATTGCAGACAACCTGTAAGTAATCTTTTCCACTTTGAGTTTCGTTGGCACTCCTTCTTCGGTTCATTGCTGTGGTCATACACGACGACAGTGCGGTCACGTAGTCACATACGACACCGCCTTCCATCAACTTCGTTCCATCCAGAATAAGTCCACTTGCTCCAGCTTCAAACAACTCCAAAGCTGGACCTACGGTTTCATCTTTCGACCCAGACAATCGGGTAGAGACATCCACAAAGACTGGAATGCTCACTTCATTACAAACGTTTCTAGTGTAGCTCCCCAAATCCTCCACGTCAGGACACTGAAGAAGTAGGAAATCAGCTCCTTCCAAAGCAGTTGCGCTTCTGGCTGACTGCGTTGACGAAACAGTCCTAGCCACAAGGGGCAATACGGCAGAATCTGAAACAGCATTCTGCATCATCCTCCTAGCCACCACCGTAGGTAGCCCTGCAGAAGAGTGACTATCGACGTAAGGCCCTATTTTGAATGATGAATAGATTCGAAACAAAAGGAAGAATGTGCACAAAGACAACTAGACAGATATTCAAATCACACCAATTACTAGGCACAGTATTCAGGTCCTAAAGTAAGACAACCCTGATAACGAAGAGAAACATGAACGTCCTGTCAACGTATGAGCACAAGCCCAAAACAACCTGCACTGAACGATCTACGTAGGGACTGGAATGGCTGGTCACGGGATAAATTACTCAGTCGAAGAATTAAGCGGATCTGTTAAAAATACATTTGTGGAGCTCACAAGCTAAAGATCTAGTATTACAGGATAACATCTAACAAACTGCCACGTGCACTCCAAAAATTACAACTTGGAGGGGCCGAGAGGCGTTTGGTCCGAGAGCTATGGCGACGTGACTGTAGGACATAAGCCTCTTTGGTCAGTGGTCGCAGAGCTGTGGAGTGCCATGAACTACAAGTAATATTTCTTGGCAAGCACGACAGAAGAAATCTTGTCGATTGTGAAATATTCAAGTGTGAACTACATTTCGGTTTCACAATGTCCGACACCACTTTAGAGCGGAGATCAGCTAGTGAGGAAGAAACAACTTGTAGAAACGTAGCACAGAAATGCGAGGTGTATTGCGCATAAAATCTTGACACGTCAAATTAGCCCATTGAACTGATTAGCCCCAATTAGCCCGGTCGTTCACCGGCTGTTTTGTTGTATGACCCTTAGCTTGAACAACTGAAGCCTCAGTACTGAATTCAATGTTCTGAAACGAATTCTTGTCAACTATGACAAACCTTGCCAGCACAAGATTCACTTCAACAACAATAAGCTGAATGAACGAGACAAGCCTGCACTTGGCATAGTGACTAACTAAATACCGACATACCAATTTGCGATCCAACAACACTGGGAGCTCAGGATTGAGCCATGGCGGTAGGGTAAGGGCGTGAACTTTCTGAGGCAGATTCTGCCACTCGTTTGATCGCTCTTGCATTTATAAATCTTTTCTCCTAGCTCTAAGAAAGTTCGGAAGGAGATGCAGAAAAGCACACTGCCTTAATAGAGAAATATATACATGCATTGGTTACTACATAACTTTGAGTACCAATCCACCTCTGCAGTTAACGGCACGTATACAATCTGATGGCGAAAAAGGGGAAAAGGACGCACATATAGAAAGACCACTGAGAGTTTTCCCATGCCTCTTCTCCTCCCAATGTGTCACAAAGAAGCGTACAGCTGACAATGACACAGATTGCCAAGTAGCTAATTTAAGGAGAAACCTGAAAGCAAGATAGACTCTTGGTCATTAAGGAGGCGAAAAGACCTTCATCTGAGAGAACAACACCATCGGCGCCAGCTGCGGCAGCAATATCCACCCTTTCGGCTACCAATAATTCTGCTCTCCCCCTCAAAACCGACTTAAGTAAGCATGCGGCCTCATAGAGTCGCGCTCCTCCTTCACCGTCTACTCCTGATTCGACTATCACCATGGTCAAACCCTCAGCTACAATTGCACTCAAGGCATCGAGAAATCCTTCAAAAGCTTTGCCCTCAAGCACTTCCACGACCTGTAGACGCAAAACTAGTCCTGGTATAAGAACTTCAGCTCGTCTAACACCACCAGGAAAGACTCCACTTGGGCTCTGCTTCGGCTCGGCATCCATCGATACTGGATCACCGCGGTCACTCCCATTTAATTCGTCCACCAAGGAACTCCTTGTCTGGGTTGATCCCTTCGCAATTTCAGACGATGCTTTCAAAAATTGTTGCTGGGCTCTTGCCACCAAACCTGCCCACCTAACATTCCAATATTTGGAAATTACGTCCGAAATTTTTTTTAAATCTGTTCTCCCCACTGCTAATTTTCTGCGCCGCACAAGAGAGGCAGACGATACACCTCTTCTAGGATAAAAAGAATGATTGCTACAAGCACGCACACGGGGTCTACTGGCGCCAGGACATGACGAAATTGCGGACCACCTCAGTTTGGAGTTTGAATATGTACACAACCCGCTGAACGAGGACCCGAACCGGCGAAATGTACTATCAATGACCACCATACTCACAGGACTCGCTGGCTCATGACCATCCTGCGAAAGGTGCGAACGCGTGCCCGCAATCGGTGCTAACAAAGAGCACTTCGTGAGACGCGCAGCAGAGGTCGCACTCGTTTCGAGCATGGCCAACGGTGCCATTCCAGTGCAAAAACTGGAATGCAATCACCCCTTGAGCATCACTCATTCGCTCCTGAGCAGAAGGAGATGCGCAGAATTCCCAGCTTGCACGCTGCTTCGATCCCTTTAAGCTCTTTGTCCTGTCAACTGGAGCCATTCGCTCCAGAGCCAGGAAACCGTGGTGGAGCTGCACAGCCCAATCAGGTGATTCTGTCATATTTTGCTGATCATTTGCTGGGTCGTTGTCACCTTAGATAAGCCCGTGGGCTCCGCATAGGCACGGCAGTCAGTGCTTTTCTCGACTTCCACTTTCTTTCTTTCGTACTGCTGTGCCGAATCTACCGTACTCGCTGATCCAGTAGATTCGAATCATTCGCTGATATTTACCATAACGTATTGTGCCCTCTTCGCTGGATTGAAAAACAAAAAGCCATCTTCCGCCGTCATGACCACCATTAAATACCGGCCTGTCTTACGCCAGTAAATATCCATTCATAGAGTTCTCTCATATACTGTATTCACTATGCCCCCTTCCAAACCTTGAAGCTTTCCTTGATCCTTCGGACCTGATCTAGGTCATGTCGCATGACGCATCTTGGAATTCCTCATTTGGAATATGGTGAGAATATTGAGCCTAGAGCGGCGAGGCTCAATATTTGGTGTAATTACTGACGTAAGACATGCCGGTATTTGGTACAGGTGGGGAGGGACGGCCTGTCAATTGAGCCTCGGGGCTCAACGACGTTAATCGAACACCGGGGGATCCATAAATGAGCTCGGGGCCACACTATTAAGTGTGATGATGTGGTTTCAAGTTAGTATTATCTCGGATGTTTTGGCTTTACCGGTCGATATACGTCCATTCTAGGTGGCCGTTCATTGTGAATAATGGCCTGAGCTGTCGACGTAAAGTGGTTTTGGAAGTAAAATCGTGCCCGTAGACAATCCGGTTACTTCCACTGACACTCAGATCTTCTCAAAAAAGGCAGGTCATCTTCCAAAGGCAGCGGGTTCTGTCCCAAGATGAGGACATTCATCCTCCTTTCAATAATGACTTTTTGTTTGATCTTCACATATTTTCAACAAAACTCCATTATCGTGGATACTATATTTTTCGTGTTGATGCATATATCCAAGCAATTTTTACTATCGAAAAAAGACATCTTAAAAAGTGGAAACTCATCTCCCCTCTTGGATTTTATGCCATGACGCTATAAATTTGGAAAAAACCAAATGAATAGGTTAGTTGTGTAACATAAATAAATAAACAAGAACCAATAAATTTTGTAATTTAAAGAAACTAAATCCATATGTAAAATATCATAAGTCTTTTAGAAAACCGTCTTGTATGGGATGTACAACACAATTTATTAATTTGACCTATTTATCAATTATCACCAAATAATCAGAATTTTGAATAATCTAGTATGTTCTGAGTTTGAAAATTCATAGAAAAAAATATATAATATATGTGTTTTATTTTTATTTTTCATTATTTTTTATAACTAATAAATATAAAAATTCTTGCATTCATTTACATTATAATGAAATTTTACTATTTTTTATACTTAAATTAATATTTGAAAAATAATAAAACAAATTGATTTTACACAACACAATATACAACATGTAAAAATTAAATGTATAATTTTCATAATTATTTTTTTACTATTCAAACAAATATGATATATTATAATATATCAAACTACATGTATGTTTCACGAGATTTTTTTCATATTTTAATTTTTTATAACCAACATTGTGTTAATTTTTAAAACTTGAACAATCAATTTGTAAAAATATTGAAATAATCAATTATTCACAAATCACACATGAGTAAATTAAAATGCAAACAAATATTTTAAAAACAGGTATTGTTGAATGTGAATTTAAGTAATTCTTTAATATTGTAACTCGATGATAATTTTTATATACAAATAAATTTACAAATCTTAATTGTTGTTATAAAATATATATTTTTATTTAAAACTTCAATCATAAGAAAAATAATTAAATTATTCAAACCTCTCAGTCAAATATTTTGTAATGACTCATTTTTCATTTTCCTACCAAGATAATTTTATATTTTTTATACAATAATTTTTGAAAAAAATTCATAATATATAGTAAATATTCCATACACCTATTTTATTTTTTTATCTTGCACAAAAATTATGAAGGATTCCACATAAAATCTTGATATTTGACACATATCAAATATGTTCCAACTATTGTCAAAGAATATATATCAAGATGTTAGATATTAAATAATCTATGCAATTTTAAACATAAGATTCACCAAAAAATAATTTCAGCAACAAAATACATAAAAATATATTTTTAAATTATAATTATATACAGATCAAAATTTCCAATATATTTTCACGTATGTTTAGAATATTATAAATAACATTGAAATAAAATCAAAATTTGTAAAACAAATTGCAAATTTTTATTTAAAATTGTGAATTATTTGAAAAAAAAACAAATAATATAAATTTTTTTGAAAGTAAGTTCACCTAAAATTAAGATCATTGAAGTTCATCAAACAATAATTTATGATTAAAAGTATATGAAAATATATTTGATTTTTGAAATAGTTTCCATTCATATGTTTTTTAAAATGAACAAATTTAAACATATATTATTCAAATCTAATAAAATATATCATATACAAAATTTTCAACATCTAATCTAATGTATAATAGATACCAAAATTTCAATTTCTAAATAAAAGATAAGTTATTCAAAAATAATCTTATTATTATTTTAATAAATATTAAACACACATTTAGCTTAAATATATTGTTTATGATTTTTTTTCATTTTTTATTTTTTTTTATCATTAGATCACAAACTTATATCATAATCACAAATATGAAATCATTTAAAATATAAAAAATGTATTAAAAATATAACTTCAGTCAAATATTTAATATAAATATAAATTTGTTAACATCATCATACATTATGTAAATAACAATGTTTGAATATGTATTAAAACATATGGTGCAGTTTTGAAACTAAAACACACATAAAATACCAAGCTCCATGTTGATAAATAAGAAGTTATGACTCATAAATTAATATTTTTAGTTTAATATTTGTGGTTGCTACAAAATTAAATAGCAAGAGTATTAAGTGTAGTCACCAACAATCAAATGTCTTAACTACTTTGTATCATTCTAGCTAGTTTTTTCATGATGCACATAAACAAAGTAAATTTGTAAGCTATTAATCCTCTTATATCATAAATTAATATATAAATTTAAAAAAAATATTAAAAAATAATCAATTGTAGTAAAAAATCACACATTCAAATCTCTGTTTACATACAAAATTTATAAATATAATGATTGAACCACAAGTTTATTATAGCATTATCATATTTATATCTCAAAATTCGAAAATAATACATATGTAACTAAATGTCAAATAAATGGATGTTAAAACTTGGACATCAAAAATATCAAAAATTTCATTATTTGAATATATGATTTTATAAAAAGTTAAAGTTATAAAACATTTCTTTACCCTTGATGTTAGTTGAAACAAATATCATTTTTTTGTTTTTAATAACTTTTTTTGATTGTCGATTAAGCTTTTTTGGTTCAATTTTTATATGTTTATAAAATACACATATGTATGCATCAGATATGACAAAATTCAAACTAATTGTTTCATGCATATTGTTATTAATACAAATTAGCAAGAGGTACTTGTGAGAAATTTTTTCATTTGCTTCCAAGCTTAATAAGGTTTAAATATGAAGTGTTACATAAAATGCAGCAAAACACATATATTTTTCAAACAATAATTACTCATCATATTGTCATCATGATATTTAAGTACAATCTTATAGAGATGATTGTAATTATAACATATTTTTACATATTTATGAATATTTATGCATTATTATAACAAATTATTCTTCATTATATGATAATCATTAAACTACTTAACATATGGTTTAGAACAAACTCTAATATTATAATAATAAGTAAAAATAATTTTATTATGCTTAAAAAACAACATCTTATTGCATATATCTTGGTTCACTTAAACAATTATGAAAGAGTCTCATAAAAAAATCCTCACAAACACAAGATTGTCATAAATTTTACCAAATTTTCATAAAAATTACTAGATGAAAATTCAGTATAAATTTGAAAATGTTAATTATATAATATTAATTATTAAACACAAAGTGAGTAATTTCAAACACCATCATTATGAATATAGCTAGATAATCGAACTTTAATTGTTATCCTTGTAGAAATATAAATTGTATACATTTTGAAATACTTATAATATTTAAGGATACGAGCATTACAACATGCAAACCACATTTTTTTCTTTTTGAAAAAATAAGACATGTCTTATGTACACAAACAAGTGTTAACAAGATTTGAAACTCTTTCTTCATAGTTTACCATGCATTCATAGTTTTCATTTTTGGATGCATAATCTATCACATGAGCATGAAATATATGGAAGATTTGCACCAAAAAAAAACAAGATGTGTATAGGTCTTAAATTTTAACTTTAGAATTTACCTTATACTCTAAGTTAAGATTTGTTAATACAAAATTCATCATATGAATATGAAAAACATGAAAATCTATCATTTAAGAATGTGTTTTTGAACATAGAAATATTCATTTAGCATGAACTCAAGTTTTAAATTAATTTTTTTTCAAATAATTTTATTCAAAAACTGACATTATATTCCACATGTGAGCTTAATATGAGCCTATCATGATATGAGATTTTGGTCAATAGAATTTAGAATTACATAAATGTCAAGAAAATTAATAACATTTTGTTCTTCTATGATGTCAAAAATGAATATTATGGACAACATAAAATAACAGAATGTTACAAATATAATTATATATATATATATATATATATATATATATATAATCAATTACCAATATAAAACCTTCAGATGTTATACTATTCAAATCATGTCCTATTAAACTTTGGTGTATAGCTTATTCCATGATAAATACAAATAAATAATGTAAGAAATTGTTTTTAGAAAATAAAGGTTACATATTTGTTTATTTGTAGTTTTTAAGTAAAAAATTAAAAAATTAATCAAAATATCAACAAATTAAATTGAATTTATTAATTTTGTGATATATGATATTTCTTATGCTATAATGTATATTATACATTTATTTGTTGATTCAATACTAACATATTTTATCTTATTATGTAGTGAAATTATAAAAAATAAAATCCATAACGTTTGAAATTATTTGACAAATTTACCTAAGCTAATTAATACTTTATGTTTAATTAAGCTTATATTTATTTCATTAGAATTTTGTTGTAGAAATCGACTTAAAATAAAAATATGAATAAAAAAATCAATAATAGAAAATATTTTGAAATTTAAAATTTACAATTATTTGATAAAATGAAAAATTTATTAATTTTTTTAAAATGAGGATAAATAAATTTTAATAATAAAGAATACCAAAAAAATATGTATCTGTGTTATCTTTGAAAATTATTGATAACTTACATATTATTTAGTTGTGTTTAATGTAGTGAATCCAATGGTTATTTGACTTGGTTATTGAGATTTTTGTATCATTCACTCTATAGTTTGATCATAAACATTAAAGATTATGGATAAGTGCTTGTAGATATAAAGTTTAAACTTAATTAATAAGTTTATGAAGAAATAAATAAAAAATATAATTTTATAAATTTCAATTCTTACCGATATATTAAAATTTTAAAAATATATAAATCACAAAGTAAGCATAATGATACATATTATAAATAAATAAATAATTATATACTGTTTATAATATGACTTGAATAAATAAAACTAAGAACAAATATATAATTTTAATTAAAACAACCACGAATTTATAAGTTGATACTAATTACACATATAAAATATTAATCATACGAAATTTAATTAATATTATTTATTGAAATTTATATTGTTTTAACTTTCTTTTAAATAAACAAAAGAGTTTTTACTTTCTTTCGTTTAATTGTAAATAAGTTGTAATATTTAATTGATGTCAAAGTTTATATATTATACAAAATTATTTAATTCATTTTAAAATGATTGAATTCTTCTTACATAAATTTTAAATCTTTAGATAGTAAAAGCTTATATTAAATTCAAATTTTAAGATACAAATATTTGTAAAAATATGATAATTAATGTTATTTTTTAATGTATATTGTCAAATGGGCCACATTATATATGATGTTCATAGGTTTCATGAATGTCATGTCATCAAAAAATGAGAGGCAATTTTTTTAAAAGATTACTCTGTATATTAAATTAGTCTTACTTTGACATGATAATTTAATACACATTAATATTGGAAAATTAATATGATATCAATTTCATGATGAATTGAAGATGAACATAATATATTTATATCATCTTCATATATAATATATATTTAAATGTTCTATAATTTTTTTCTTAATTGTTCATTTTTAAATATATATTATATTATTATTATTTTGTTTATAAAAAATACGAGTTAAAAAACTCAAATTTTATTTTATTAAAATTAAAATATATTTTTCATAAATATTTTCAAATGAAGAAAAAATATTTAATGCATAAAAATTTAATAATCATAGATAATATAATTTTGACAATTAATTAAATAGATAAATCGTTAAAAAATAATGTTGTATATATGTGTTACTTTATATAATAACAAAGATTTATTCATTTTATTAATTAATATAATATTTTTATAATATTTAATATTATTTGTATGTTTATTTTATTTTTTAATACAATAATATTATTTTTTCAATCTTTAAATTATAATTTACTTTTATTGTGATGTTGTTGTAAATTTTCACTATGAGTATTATAGACATAGAAACATTACACACAATTTTGATGATTAATTTATACTAATTTTTTTTACAATTAAAATCATTTTACATATAATAAATATACAAAAATATGAATCATGATTTCATAATCATATGCATTACGTAAGATATATTTAGTAAGTATGGATATTTGATAAATGTCATAAACACTTATAATTTCGATGTATTTCATTATATTGGTGTGTAAGTTGATTTATGTATTACTATATTAAGAATGAATAAATATATAATATAATCTTCAATGAAAATATGTTACCAAAAAATCCTTTTGCTAACTGATTACATATACACTCGTACTTATTTATATTCTTTTATCAAAATCAATTGTACTTAAATGAACTACTTACTGTACTTAAATCAACTATTAAATGAATTAGCAAGTGAAATGCATTTATGTTATTGTCAATGACACCAACAAAAATTACAAAGTTCACAACTATATAAAAATAATATGGAAGTTTGTCTCACAATATGCTATAAAACACATGTGTGGGAGATTTAGAATAAAACATTCAATTCCAACTAACAATTCCATGAATTTAGATCTCACAATTTCTATGTATTCTAAATTTATTTGCTTTCAAGCTCATATTGGTGTTTCAAATTGAGGATTGTGTGGTTTATAATTTATATTTTTATAATAATATATTAAATATATACAAAATTCAATAATTTCAACGAATTTTATTTGCTACATATAAAATATTATATTTTAAAAACAATTATTAAAAAATAAAGTTTAAAAAAAGTTTTGACATTTTTTATGTGATCAATGTATTTTACATCTCTAAATCCAAACAATGAAGTTGCAAATATATGTTTAATATGATAAATATTAAACTTATTTGATTACTTGTGTACACCATTTTTATTTTCAAATGTAATTCCAAGTCAAACTTATGTGAACTAAGAGGATAGTGGACAAATACCATAAGTAGTACATATGCCATAGAGTCCAAATAAATATGACTAAGTATACAAATGTATATATCATGTTCTCATCCTCATAGTCTAGTATGATTGAAAAGTTATAATACAAAGTTAGGATTAGGTTAACGCAAGTGATTGGGAAGAGTAGAGAGCATGTACGGAGAACATGAGTAGTTTTTCAGACATTGTGAGGTTATACCTTGACGTAGGTTTAGAGTAAATAGATAATTCTATTCGTTTTTCAATTTCAGTTCCATTGATATATAAGTTGAACATTTTGGAAAATTATATAAAAAAAATATTAGTGAATATGATTTTTTGGGGTTATGAGTGATTTTTCTCAAATTAGACAGATGGATTAAGATTTTTTTATTCTACTCTATTCTTTTTCATGCATTGGTACTATTGGAACCTAGTTGGAAAATTATGGAGATCAAAATCAGAAGTTATGAGTGTTTTAAAATTTGAGAGTTTTGATAGTTAGCATTTTCTCATATGAGAAGATGATGACATGTGTCATCTTCAGAGCTGTTGTCATGACGGCGATACTTTAGGTTAGGATAACCGACGGCGCATTGTAAGGCTATTAAGAGTCCACCGTTGGATCAACTTTGTAGGGTTAGGATATTGAAAAGGCTCCAAGAGATATTATCCTGGACCTTATCAGATATAAAGCGCATTCATGATGGAAAGGGTATGGGAGAGAGCTAGACACATCACTTTGCTGACTAAGGAGCTTATCTGATCGAAGTGGAGCTGACGTAGGACATGGATAGAGGACAACATGATCCTCCATATGTATCGATGCCCAATCCATTTGTGATCAACATCCGGTGTCTTCATCATGATCACTTTCGGGCGTGGTTAGTGTATCATTTTGGAGATAACTTTCTGCAACAAGTGATAAACTCTCTAGACCCGATTATTCTTCCATTTGTTTCCTACGGTGCGATTTGGGGACGCATAAAGATAATGTTTTTGATTTAGTTTGGGCGCAATGGATCTGAACTTACCAGTAGTGGTGGCTTTCAACACATGGGTTCCAATCCATCACTATTGCTTATCGAAAACAAGCCATATGGAGTTGATTGTTAGGAGCTTTAGCGAGGAGTATTATTCTCAAGTTATAAAGTCACGGGTTCCGTTTGTAGTTCCGTTCATACTTAGCCGGTTTCGAGTAGTCATTTTGACTATTTATTAGTGGCAACTCGTATTGTGTGTATGATGGCTAACTAGTGTGTTTAGGATAGTTTTAAAGCTCTAAGTTAAAATGGAGCTAATTTGGCCACACTAGAGGTCAAAATAACACTCTTCATTCTCATTGGTCTTGGAGTTTGGGCCAATGAGAGCACTTGGGCAACTTCTTTGAGGTTTTGAGGAGTTTTTGGAGACCTTATAGGGGGACATTTGAAGATCTGAGGATTGGACTGAAGAGCTTAAAGGACGTGCTATAACGTGGGCTTCAGAATGGATGGATTTGAAGGATTTGTCACTCTGAAATGGTGATTCAAAGATAAAGTGAGAAATTTAGACCTTTGAGTGTATTTGGGGTGTTTCTGAGAATATTACGAGGGTTTTGCGAGATCTGAGTTGATTGTGATATAGTTTACAATTCGGATTTGCGTTTGGATTGAAATTTTGACTTCAATTGGATGAGTGTTGAGTACGGAGTGATAGCTTAAAGTTTGTGTATACAGTTAGAGTCGCAAGACTGTATTGACTGTCACGAAGTTAGTACGGAGATCATATCTTTTGATATCTGAAAGTTATGTCAACAAAACTTTGCACAATTCAAGTTTTGATGATGGGTGACCTTCTCATGAAATCTGGGAGCAATTGAAGTCAAGGATTGGGATGTGTGATGGGTTTTGTACACATGGATCTGCATATCACCTTGTGATACAATGTGCAAATCAACAATTGTTCTGAGACATCTAGAAAAGAAAAACATTTGAAACTTTTCAGAGAGATTGAAAGGATAGTGGAGAAATTTTTTGTAAAGTTTAAGCGAGAGTTTTTGGTCGAATCATTGGCTATCATAATCTTATTCCGCTGAAGTTTTGCCGGTTTATAATGAACTCGAATGTGGAGTGTTGAGGAGAAGAAGAAGAAATCTTCAACTCACACGAGGTTCTAGAGGGTTCTTCTATAGTTAGGCGGTTGGGCGTTCTCAGAGCAAAGAAATGTCCATGTGGTAGCGTGATACATAATATTCGGTGTATCATCGATTTTTTATCTCACAAGGGGTAAAGACCTTTGTGGGAAAGATGGACAAAGATTATGATCGAATCACTTGGGATGCGCATGTGACTCAAATGATCATATCAACATATGTCATTTCAGGATCACACATAATACGTCGATCCCTTTATTGATCATTTTATATATATTGATAGGGTATTGAGAGTGTTTCGCATCATAATTAGTTTATATTATGAGGCTTTTTGAACACATGTATGTTTTTATTCTATAGACTCCTCGTCATAAAATGCATAAGAATAGATAGATTTTTTGCTTACTGTTCGATATGTTGACACATGATTAGTTGAATGAGTTAGTGTGGTTTATGTTTCTACTACTTTCACAATGATGTATATGTTATACTATACCTCATTGTGAAAATAGGAATGTTTGGGTGGGTGGGGGGGGGGGGGGGTTGATGGACATAGGGAGGTGACCCATAGATTTTAGAGATTTAAATTAGGGGATTGAACTACATTGTAAGAGTAGTCCGTACGAACCACATAATATATGAGTTAGGTTTAACCACAAGTTACTTCATATTCAGTTTGATTGCGATTGTGTACGATATTACGGCAAGTTAGGGAGTATAGCAAAGCTACACTAGCCTTTCATCCTTTATATATGGCAAATCATATTGAGGAGATTATTTTCTCTTTATGCTTCTTACATCCATCCATGGACAAAGGAGTATCATTAGAGTATGAGCAAGAGGAGCCATTATGTATTGATTTATCAATTTTTGCCCATTTTTTATTCACAACCTCACACATATCCTTTAGGGGTTTGTCATGGATGATATATGAGCATCTTAGAGATTTTTTTAAGTAAGATATTCATATAGTGGTTTCATAGAATTGTTCCAAGTTCTAGAAGGTAGATTACATTATTAGTTAGCCAAATGCTACTGATAGTAATCTTCTCCGGATGGATAATGACACAAGTGGTATTCGATTGAAAACATTAGTCAAACTGTTGTCTTTTAGCATTGTTCTTATTTGAACAAAACTTTTGTCCACATTAGTTTAGAGTTCCCACACCATGAGGTTGTGAAATGGTATCATTGGACATTAGAGTACTCATAGATATCCATCCGGATTGGATTGTCTTGCATATGGACATTGATAATGACTTTAATATTGTTTCACATGCATCCATCTTTAGAATGCTTAAAGTGGTTGTTGGACCTTTGGCAAGCCCCATTCCTTTTGTACGATCCTGTTACGGTTCACATTCTTCTCTCTTCTATAAGCATGACTTTTCATATGACGGAATCACTAGTCTATAGTCTACCATGGTACTCAACGTGGAGATCCTTTGGGATGATCCCTATTTGCCATGGCTATTATAGAACTCTTATGTCTATTGCTTTGGCTATGTCAAGTTGTGTGTTCCACTCCTTAGCAAATGATGCACACATTTTGAGTCATGTAGATCACATTATGCATGCCTTTGATTACTTGACTATGGAGCTTCCTCTTGTAGGCCTGAGAGTCAAGGTGTCAAAGTGTAATACATGATATCATTTGGGCATTCTTGTTCATCTTAAGCTTCAAGAGGGATGTATGACATTGACATATGACTTTCGCGTTCTTGGAGTGATAGTAGGATCTGAATACTTTGTCTCATGATGCGTTGACATAACTACCTACTTTGCATGGTTCCTCCTTTACATACATTCACATCATGCTTGACAACCTTTGATTAGAGTATCATGGGCGTCTTTGGTGACATCATCCAACCATGGACCTTTGAGTGTGTGATATGAGATTTGGCATGGAGATAAATATTTTTGCCGATTTTGTGTGGAAGTGTAAGCTTATTATTGATGAAGGAGATGACACGTATAACATTTTTGGCTAGTTGGGCACTCTCATCATTTTGTTATCCTCCCGATTTGTGATTGCAGATAAATCCATCATTGAGATGTATGGGAGGGATGTGGATAGGGGTAATTTCCTTAAAATGCATTTTTACGGTAGATGAGAGATGCTTCGTCCCCAAAGATATGAAAGGAGCTCATGTCACTTTCCTCTTTTACCATAGATTAGACTAGAGATCTACAATATACATAGATAGACTCAGAGTTTCAGCAGGTTCTACACTTCTGTCTTAGTGGATCCGACCATTCCTTGTACTACTAGGGCTCGTATATGCTCTTGCTTTGGCAAGAGTGCATGTTCATAGATCTTGGATGGCTTTGCGACTCGTACGTGCTATTTTTTCTACAATGATGAGATTTTTCATGGCTTGGTCCATCCATCCACATCTTCATTACTCATCTATGAGTGTGGTATCACCTTAGATACAACATGTGTCCATATGACTCATTGCACATTTAGAGTATAGAGAATAACTATCCATGATTCCATTAGGAATATAGTGTTTGCGATGACACGAGAAGGTGGACATTGATATGCCTTACAATCGATTCGGTTCGGGAGGACTAGGTTATTGTTGCAAACGTTGTGGTTACAAATCCTACACTTGACACAATTTTGGAAGGGATGATTATCCATCCTCATGGATGGGTGGCAAGTGGAGTGGCATTAGCCAAGGTCTCGAAGTTTAGAGTAATGCATAAAATTCATCTCTTTTTCATCTAGTCTCCTTGGAGTTATAGGAACTATGGACGTCGATTTCAACACGTTTGTGAGAGAGTGCACAAGAACATAGTATGTAGACGCAAAAATATCACTTTCTTCATCATATTGTGTAGCCTATTTTAGACATAGTGTATCCATTGTTATACAAAGAGCATTGACTGATGCAATACATATGATCATGTTAGATGATACTTCTTTAGTGCTCTAGTAATATATAGACAGTTTGGATATATGAGGTATAATAGTATATATTCCCATTATGATGTTACTAGGGCATAGCCCCATCCTACCCCTTTGGTTTCATCACAATACATTTGATGATGATGTACTCCCATCCTTTTTGCTATAATACTCGGATACCAAGTATTATAGCAATACATAATGTTATAATCCACTAAGCTTGATACACATATGTTCAATATCAAATGCATTGTATCATCTACACGATTGAAATTTTAAATGTTTAAACTTGTCATTACATAACATGTTGGTGAACACATCATACAACAATGTAGGGTACAAAGTAAAATAACAAAAATGATGGAAATACCCCATTAAGTCATTCATGGATGAAATCAACCAGATAACATGGCGTTAGGCTTAATAACATCACAATGATAAATATGAAGTACTGCACCTTAGATATACGAACTATCTAGATCAAACAATTTATAAACTATACGAGCATCCGAAGAAGCATCACCTAACATGATTACTTTCATATGGATTGCACCAACTAGTGCTCTTTGTAGATCGATGGAAAGATGTTGCCTAAAATAGGATATACAATAAACTAAAGAGTGTGATACCCATGCTGCATAGTATGGTAGGCTCTCATGCATTCTCTCACAAACATGTCAAAGTCGGTGCCTATAGCTCCATATAACTCCAAAGCTATAGCAACAAATAGGTTATCTCTATGCATACCCCTGTACTTGGAGACATTGGGTGTTGTTGTTCCACTTGCTGACCATCTAGGAGGATGGGCATTCACCCCTTATGAAACTGTGTCATGTGTAGGATTGGTAACCATCACATATGCAACAGTAACTTGATCCTCCCGAACCAAGTCTAGATCTTCCCTAACCCTAGACGATTGCAAGGCATACCAATGCTACTTCCATGTGAGGTATCCATCCTATTGCACCTAGCAAACACCACATCCCTAATGGCATCATGGGTAGTTATCCTCTGACCGGATGGACAGAGTATATAGACATTTGCTCCATCTCGAAGGTAAATTATCTCTTACATGTCATAATAGTAACTCGAAATCAATGTTATGTTACATGCAACCTATACAACAATGTTATGTTTAGTGTTGGCGCGTTTGAATTCTATATTACATCTCATGGTTGTCTCAAGAATAAAAAAAAGATAGTTATATTGGAAATATTCCAATCCCTTAAGTTTTGAACCCCCTCATAATAGTTTTAATAAAGGAATGGTAAGAAGGTATACAATGGGAGAATTCAACATAAAATAAGTTGGATATTACACAAAATGGAAATCATCAATAGTATGATTTTCCTGCAGTTATTGTAATAAACTGTACCGTAACCCCAAAGGGTAAATGCGTGACAGAAACTCTCTCCGCCCGTAAGGTTGGATGAATAACCTCCACAAACAGGACGTGTACCGTAGATTCTCAAGGGAATGCATACAACCAAAGAACTATTACGGAAGGAACAAAGCAAGGCAGGGGGCCGCGGGGCGACGCTGCAGGCTCTGGGGCCGGAGCGCAAACAATTTCTGACGTGAGCGAGGAAAGAAGACGAGAGTGATAGTAATGTGAGCATGTTGGAAGCAGGCTCGATGATCGAGTCTGGCACCTCCAGGAAGGCGAGGACGAGGAGAATGCCAGTCGAAGAAAGTAAGAATTTGGCTGGATAACGAAACGACCGAAGAACAGGGAGAGCTACTCGAGGAAGGGAGGAGGGAGAGTGGAGGCACTTATGATCAGTCTGAGAACGAAGGGAGGGAAGGGAGGGGAAGGGCCGCGCGGGGTTGCACGAAGGTGGGTGTAGGCAGAGAAGGAACGATGGGGGATGAAAAGGTGCTACTATCCGTTGCGCTGCGAGTCGCGCAGGATGCGTTGGTGAAGGGTCAATATCAGGAAGTCGTCAAGCAGTGCAAAGTGGTTCTCAGACAGGATCGTAATAATTATGACGGGTATGTGCTATTAGGATCCGCGCTTTTGCAGCTGACACAGCATGGGCAGGCGGAGAAGGCCTTTCGCCTTGCAATTGGTGTTAACAGTTCGAAAATGGCTGCTTGGCAGGTACGAGTCTGTTAATTTAGAGATTTGACGCAGTTATTTGAACGGCTTGGACCGAAATGTTTAGAAGAAGGATTTAGGGTGCCACAACTGGGACGAACGATACTCGTTCTGCTGATGATATGTACGAACTGCCTGAGCGGAAGTTTTTTGTTGTTGAACTATTCTTTGTTTCTGGGTTTCTCCATCTCTCTTTCTCTATATGTTTTTACGTAGGAGTCGGGATAATTCTTGATTTCATGCCAATGCAGTTGAGTTTCTGTTGCATTGTCCTTGGTGCTGCAGCCATGGATGTCTGTACCCGGCTCCTGCACTACTTCAGGGAGATTGCTAATTGTGTTCAGCAAATTGGACTCTTGCATGTTCGTTGTGCCCGTCTTTTATTTGAGCAGCGTCTCGTGGAGATGTATGAATCGACAGCGAACATCAGTGAGCTCGTGGAGGCATGCGAGGCCACTAGGGAGCGTGCACAGGTGCTGGGAAAAATGGAGCGTTACGTTGAATATACTCAAAAGCTTGCCAACGCCCATCTAGCAAATTTGAACTTCAAGAAAGCTTGCGTGATCTGGCAGGAATTAATCGATAGTTCTTCTACTCCAGAAACAGTTCGCTTTAGAGCAGTTTGTGGCTTATCGGATGCTAAGTCAGCTCTGCTCGAGAGGGTCATACAAGAGGAGTACAAGAAACGTCTTTCTCAAAGTGACAGAGCCAGTAGTTCCTTAAGAAGCTCTCAGGAGTATCATTCCACGTATTGCATGAATTCATCTTGCGACGAAGACCTGTTACTTTTTGTGGAAGAGGAGTTTATTGACCTTGAGTTGAGCAAGGAATTGGAGGAACTCTTGCGCAGGACTACTTCAGAAGTAGGCCCACACTTGGAGCGCCACCATGAGATGCTTCTACGTCTACTAGTGCGTCACATGCGTGCAGCTCGTCATTCTGCAGGTAGTGCCGCATCTGCTTGATGTGTCTCGGTGATTCAGAAGCTTCGACAATGTACTATTGAATCGTTCATTACTTTGCCTGTGCAGGAAGGGATATTCGGAGAACGGCAAAGTTGCAAACGTTACGCCAGTGTTTGATTATGATATCGTCTTGCATCAATATGACCGCCTTCGAAGTAGCTTGTAAACTTCTGGAGGATGATGATAGTAAAGACCTGTTTGAAGAACTCGGTCTCGTTCAGCAAATTTCTAAGCACAATGCCGAGCCACCTCTCGTATGGCTGGGCAGGTGTTTCGCCCATACTTACCCAGGGCATGGTATCGCTTTGGCTGCTCTTGGCTTTGCGATGCATCGCAACTCCTACAATGGTTCAAGGTACGAGGGGTATGCGTGTTCAAAAGCAATGTTGCTTATCTTCGAAGTGCAAATAATCTATGAAGACGTAGGAATTGGTGGTAAAAACTGTATGTATCCGCATGTTTATTGTTGCTGGTTCACAGCCATCAATGAGATCATATTGAGCCCGTGTAGCGTGAGTTTCAGAACGGGATCTCGTTAGGGACGTCTTCTCATAATGTTAAAAGTTCAGAAGTTTCAAAATGTACCACGAGATGTACGGAACTTAATGAAGGAACTGGAGAATCTAGCTTGAATCCATTTCAATCTTTAAACTGTTTTAAGTCGCGCCTCTAGTTTCACTGTATCTTACGTTCAGAGTGTTCAAAGCTGCGAATTCGTCTTGCATATATACTTATCATGTTTACATGATAAGGCTCGGAATGTTAAGGGTTGAACCCAGAGGTGCTGCTATTTGAAATCAATTTTTTTCCGGCCACTAAACTCTACTGGCTCATAGTATGTTCAAAGCTGCGAATTTGTCTATTACATATATTTGAAGTTCTCACAAGTTGAGGCTCAGAATATTCGAGCTTTTATTCAATGCCCAAAGTTGCTGCTATTTGGAAACAAATCTTTACAGGCCAGCAAACTTCACAGGTGGAGGATGTAGTGAAAGTGTTGTTGAGGTTCGTTTGAGGCATCAAGGAGTCAACGACTCCTTGATGCCTCAAACGAACCTTTTGTGTAGGGAGAATCTGTACCTTATGAGAGATCCTCTTCACTCTTCTGCCTGTCTCTTCTTCCCATCTTTACTTCTTCCTTGCAGTTTGTTACCACTAGCACTGCTCAGCCATGGCGCGGGGTCTATGGACTTCAGGCTACGACAGGCAAATACTAATGAGCACAGCTTTACATATTTGGGCCCCAGTTAAGCGAACTTCATCATTCTGTCTATGGCATATGCGTCCACTGAGAGACGTCTTCTCGAGCATAACCGAGTCTTCAAGTTCAGAGATTGATTGACACGTTAAATGTGAAACAATTAATGGGTTCTTTCAGTGAGATGAATTTATGTTCTCAGTGTGTTGGGTTTGTCACACTTGTGGTACTCAAATTCAGTTACATCTTCTGTTTATAGCTCTCTTCATTGACTCAGTCGTTGTGCGTGCATACAGTTTGGAGCGAAAGAGGATAATCTGTGAGAAGGCATTACGACTTGATGACAATTGTGTAACGGGGTATGTTACAAACATTCACTGCACCGTTGGTAGTGTGCCAGGCTTGTCCTAGATTTTGTCCGTCATATTTCTATTGCTAAATTTCCACTTTGGACCAAATGCGATCACTGGGAGAAGAGTTGACTTGAGAATAATACTCCGATTGCAGGTGGCAGGTTTTGGCAGACGTCCATGTCCAACAGAGTTCTTACTTAAGCGCAGCTGAATGCGTTAGACGTGGACTGCACGCAGTTTGCAGGTCCCGCATGAAATATGGGTTGAGTTTAGTTATTGCGGAGGCAAAGTTTCAAATAACGCTTGGTCAAACACATCTTGCAACTCAAGATTTCAGTGAAGCGGAAAGGGCCTTTCATCATGTGGCCGAGGTAACTTAAATGATTGTCTAGTTATTGTCTACTTTTGAATGTATTTAACGATGTAACATCGAAACTCAACCTGAATTTGATAAATTTTGAAATGTCTTCTTGCAGGAGGTCAAGGAGATAGCTGCCAAAGAAGGTCATTTAATGGTTGCTGCCGCCAACGAGGTGCTTATTCTGCTAGCATTCCGATGACTTTTTTGGTTCGGGTATGGACTGTTCTGAAGGGAGGCATATCTACTTTTCACGTCAGGCAGGCATGTAGTTTGGTTGATCTTTTGTGCAGACGTACTTAGTAGATGTTTTTCTCGATTCTTAATGGTCAAATATTTCTTCTCGATAATAGGGACTTGCCAAAGTGGCACTTGCGCGAAGCGATGTGGAGTTAGCGTGTG
The DNA here is from genome assembly GCA_014180765.2 of Marchantia paleacea. Lineage (NCBI taxonomy): Eukaryota > Viridiplantae > Streptophyta > Marchantiopsida > Marchantiales > Marchantiaceae > Marchantia > Marchantia paleacea. Next base: position 541,023 of record MUAA02000129.1, read on the forward strand.
CAAGGCTGAATGTGGTGCTGGCGTTGAACCCTGACAGCCATTGGGCACTTGCAGAGCAAGGCTGGTTGGCATATCAGCAGGAGAACTGGAAGAAAGCTTTGCTATACTTAGAGCAGGCTGTTGCTCTCCAGCCTAGTATCGCTAGCTATCACTACCGTCTGGTGTGCTCCTACTCTGCCTCATGTGGTGTGGCTGTTTGGCTTGTATCAACGGATGCTCGTGGTTTACAGAGAGTTACTTTCATAAACGCAGAGTCAGCTTATCAAAGTATAGCACTTTAGTTCTAATTGCTTACGACATGCAGGGCCTTTTGTATTGGAAAGCAGGTGGGTTGATACCAGAGTTAAAGGACAAAGTTTTATCACAGCTTTTGCAAGCTGTAAAGTTGGATCCCACTCAATCCGAATTCTTTCGGCAATTGGGTCATTGTTACAACGGGCTTGCTGGAGACACGCAAAGGGCTATCCGTTGTTATCAGAAGGCAGTTAATTTGAATCTCGAAGATGAAGAAGCAGGGGTATAATCTGTACTCAGTTTCATACATTTGTCATAACTATTCTGTAGTGAGTCATCAATTTGGCTCGCTCACTGGCTGTTCTTCCGTTTAGGGACTCAAATGTATGGCTTTTACTGCAGTATATGTTTCCGGATGAAATGATAGACCACAACTCACACTCATCAGACTGCTTCACCTTTTGTAAACGAAGTGTGTTGTCTTCTCGCTTCTTTCCATTCAGTTTGCCGCTGGAATTGTGTTTTTGAGTTCGTTCTCCGTTTGGTTTATTATAGGTGACCTTAGCGTGTAAACACAGGTAAGACAGTTAGTGCTTTGGAAATTACTACAGGTATTAAAAACATAATAGCCTAAAACTATCAGTCATCTGCATAATCATCTGCAGGTGGTCTGATTGGGGTTTCTGAATTGCTCCTCCCGTAATGCAGGAGGCACTATGTGATCTGCTGGATTGTGGGGGTCAGGAAGTGTTGGAAGTAGATATATGTAGAGGAGCTTCACAAAAATCGCGTCGCGCATTTTGGGCATGGCGCCGTCTCGGTCTTTTGCAGGTTTTATTCTAAACATCCTAAGTTCAAGCATATGCGGTGGAAAATGAAATCTCCACTGTATAAGTGAAGAGATGTACACCTGCTTGGTATGACCCACCTGCTGTATGAGTAAGCTACTTACCGTCTGGTTCTTCTTTGGTTTTCCTTCCGCTTGAAATCATTTCTGCGGCTCTTCGCACCATCGGGGTCTTTAGGCACTGTCACTGTGAGCTTTTGCTCTCTGCGTTCGCTATTTGGGTTTATTGTTATTCCAACCAGCTGAAGAGAAGTTACATTTCTTGTTCGTTTTAACGAAGATATGGGGTCTCCATCAGTTGGACCGAAACCCCACAAGACGACTTCCAATTGAAACCTGAGGTCTACACTCTTGCTCATGGACAAGAGGGACTGAGGTTGGCTGATGAGTTATTGGAAACAGCGGGATCAGATTGATTCACGCTCACTTTCTTCGTTGATTACAGTCTCTGGATTCCTATTCTGCATTGACAGTATCTACGCTAGCACTTCCATCCTCGGTGCCCTCTGGCTACTTTCTATTTCCCACTTCAGATCCACTGCCTCCGTTCTACGTTGCGTTATTGGTTTGTCGTCGTGGAAGATTGAGATGTCCCCACCGTTTATGTTGCCTGTTCATCCACTTGGGCTCTGTTGGATCATATCGCTTCCAGTTTCTTTCACACAAGGTTTCGGTTGTCTTTAGCTCGTGGACTTCTTGATTGGATGCTTTTGCTCACTACTTCCTTCATTCACGTGAGTTTCCATCTCTAACTTTCGTCTTGCATTCACTCTAATCATCTTGAGACCTGCAGCTTTCACTACCCCTTCAATATACTATAACCCTTCTAATATGAGTCACAGCACCCCTCAAGGCCCGTACTGAGTACTTGTACTTGGTCTCGCTATATATATTTATATTCGCTCGTTGCGATTATAAGCTTTGTCCTGTGCTGTGTGTTGAACTCATGGATTCTGTCCAGGACTGAGTTTCTACATTCCTTCGTTTGGAACGCCTTTTGCTTTCAAGCAATCAACTACAGGAGCATATCCCAGCTGTAAATAAACATCTCTGTAATTGCAGTTTTCTGGGGTGGAAAGTGTATCTGCTAAAGCAGATTGTAAACCGGGCTCTTTGAACTTTCATATCCTGCGTTTGCGTTTATGAGGATTTGGAAGCCGCTAAGTTTTAGTTCTTTCAGTATAACATCTGGATAACAAGCTGGCATCAAGCAGATTAGGCATCAAATGTAAAGCCTCTCATCCGAAGACAGGGTCGGTGCTTCACTACAGGTATTTCACAAGGAATGGTCAGAGGCTGTTCCAAATTTGCAACATGCTCTTCGAGGCTATGTCACAGATGGCGACTTGTGGGAGGTGAATTACATCTCGGAGCATCTCTTTGATTAGTGCAAACCATTAATAATTCGTCATGCTTTCAGTCTCGTGTTTTCCATATCTTGTTTTATTTTTCGAGTTTTTCCTTCTTGTTTATCTACATCTTGCCTTGATTTTGGTTAGTTAAGTTTGGTTTACAGGAGAGAAACTGTGTAATCATGGCGTCAAAACCACACCCTTGACTTGCCGAGTTTTTGTTCACAATCATATCGACTGTCGATTGATCGATTGTAGGCTCTTGGATTGGCGTATCAACATCTTGGAATGCTCACTGCCGCTTTGAAGGTCTGTTTGGAGATTCAATGTTGAAGAGATATCCTGATCAGCCATAGTTTATCATAAGCTTTTGATTCTTGTGATAGTCTGAACGGTTTTGGATCCCTTAACAAATGTACTTATATTGATTCCAGCCAACTTTTGCTGTTTACTGACGATTGTATAATACTTCGCTAATATTTTCTTCATTCTGTAACTCTTCTTTGAGTAGAATTCGTGGTGCAATACTTCTGTAATGTTTGCAGTTTGTTGCATGCTTTGCTTACTTATACTGTCAGGATTTGAACAAATTTAACAGGCTTATGGACGTGCAACCAGCCTTGGGGATATTCCTTCTCTCTTCGCTTTGTTGCAGAAGGGCAATATACTTCTGTTGCTTGGGTCGTATGAAAAGGTCAGGTGACTTATCATGGGCTTGTATCTCTGATCCAATCGGGCTCTCCAACATATGGAAGCATTACTGTTCCGTCTTTTGCCTAATATTTGAAGGCTCGCAATGTCGATTGTGTGAAGTTGTATGCTGCATACCCTCAATGTTTTCATGTCCCGCAAAAGTTCTTTACTTCCGTTTCGCACAAGTGTAGGACAAGCGTGTACGATGAAGATGGTAGTCTAGCTTTAGCTATGTGGAAAGAAGTACGTGGTGTTAATGGTTCTAATGTTGGCACACTGCAGGCGACTGATATGTTTCGGGAAGCCTTACAACAAGATTCCGTTCACGTAGGTGCTCTTTGTGGCCTTGCGGCAGCGATGTTAGGGCGCGCTCGTCAGTGTATGAGCATCGGTGCCTTCGCCTGGAGCGCTTCGCTAGGGAAGGTGGGCATTGCAAGAGGAAATTGCTGTGAGGACAATACCAAGATTCACCTTACGTCTGTACCACGAAGCACAAATCACTAGGAAATGTCAACTTGTGGACTTAATGGATTACTCTTGGTGTCAAAACAGGATGCTCTTGAACTTCTACGGTTGTCCGTCCCCTGCTGTAGCAATATTGGAGCTTTTTGGAAACTTCTAGGAGATTTGGAGGTAACCCACTGTCTTGTTTGACTGTCAACCTTATTTCTAATCTCTTCTACGTCGCAAGATTTTAAATTTACACTTCAAAACGTTGAATGCTTTTTCCTCTTATAAATATGTTACCGCTTGAGACCGCATTATCAAAATTTGTACAGAAGATTTTCAGTTTTGTAAACCTGAAAGAGTTGCGGTCATTGCTTCGAAATCTCAGTTTTGAGTTCGTTCATAAATCTCGTATACTTCTTTTTTCGCCTAAACTAATTTTCGCTCTTACTATCAGTTTAATTATCATCATCATTAGGGTCATGTTCTTCAGACTATGATAGGCAAGCAATGAGTACAGTTTGTTGTGGGTTACCTTCTCTTAAGGGATCGTACTGAAGAGATGTCAATTTTCCGTCTCTCCGCTGGTCTCTCTGGACACTTTTGGTACATGGAGTCAGAAGCTCAATACCAGACTCTCAATAAGATTTCGTGACCAAGCTACATATCTTTCAAGTAGAATGAGTAGTACGTCGGGGTCAATCTTGAACAATATGTAACGTTACTTCCCAAATTACCTGATTCAGGTAACATATGCTCAAGCATTGCCTTGCGAGGAACTGGATTCAATGAGCGTATCCACGCAAGAGACGTCAATACGCACGACTATACAATCAGCTATCGATTTGTGGTACAAAAAGCGAATAGCCTCTTTGAAAAGAGCAAGGGTTTTTTACCAACGTGCGCTGCACCTGAGTCCCTCACAAAGCAGTCTCTATTCCGACCTAGGCCTGACTCTCGATCTTATCTCATCACTTGAGCATGAAAACTCCAGCAGCAACTCTTCTTGGTTAGTCTTCTTGGACTTGATGCTAAGGAAGACTTAAATCCTGTCTTCTTCATCGCCCATCTAAGTATAGCGTGATGACTGAATATCTGTCTTGCTTAGGTTGCCCGCTGTGACGGCCATATGTGGAGGACTACGTGTGGATGGGGATAACCCAGATCTGTGGGTGACTCTGGGTATGCTGACTAAACATAAGGGACTTCGTCAGCACTCCTTCATCCAAGCGTTACGAATAGACGGAAATCATGCCCTCGCGTGGGGTGGTCTCGGACAGGTATCTTCTAATGAGTTCATGAAACTTTTGGAAACTTATAAAAATAAAAAATGTGTTGTCATTGTGTTCACGATGTCTTAAGGACACAACGCGCAATATTCTGATATCATTTTATCCTATTGTAGCTGTACCTTAGAGAAGGACAAGAAGCATTGGCAAGGGAAGCTTTCGACCGAGCGAGAAGTGCGAATCCTACTCTGCCACTTCCGTGGGCAGGAATGGCATATGTTCATAGTCTTTCTGAAACGTGAGACCCCGAAATTACTACGAGGATTGTTGCTCGATGCTGTATTCTCGTTCCATTGACATCCGTCAGTTTTTGTCATGGCTCCAGTTTTTTTCGGAACACATGAATATTAACTAACATTCCACTTATGGGGTGACTTCGATGACCAAAACAGGCGGATGTGGACATTTTAAAAACAGAATGAGTTTTTATAGCCTAGTATTTTTGTCACACGGATTGCTTCCTTGCAGTGCTCTGTGTTTACTGACTGTTTGTACGCACTTCATGGCAGTCCCAAAGATCTGCAAGAAGCTTATGCTAGCTGCATGTATGCGGTTCAGCTTTCACCGGTGAGCTCTCCTCCCATTGAAGCTGTAAGAATCTTGGAAAGTAAACAGATAGTCAATGCATGTGGCGACAATCCCGCCTACTACGCGTTAGTCTTTCTTCAGGATGTTATATGATGGTATCGAAGCATTTTTGTCTACAACTGTGCGCTCATGAAGAAAAATAGATGCCTGCTGGAAAATGTTTTCGTTGTAATCTTAAGCTCATGAGTTTTTCGTTCGTTTGGGAAACAGACTACTGAGGTTCAGCTAGGTCTCGGAAAACTAGCCGGTCATGCGCAACAACTTCAAGCTGTGGAAGTAAGGCCGCTGGTCCAAGTGCCCTTTCTTTAAATTCGTACAGAGCTTTGGAGAAGCATTTGTATAGTATATGGCAATTGTTGGGCTTAATCTAGGTTTTCTACAACCCTAACTCGTAAGATGTCATGTCTAGGTGTATGCAGCTTTGCAGCAAGCAGTTCATCATGCACCACATAGAGCGGAAGCTCACAATTTGAAAGGACTTTCTTGTGAGTCAAGAGGAGACTACGAAGGTGCGATAAAGGCTTTTCGTCTGGCACGTTGTTTGGTTACTTTCTCAACTGATACTGAGAGCGGTCCATCGTATAAGAACCTGGCAGTTTGTACAAACCTTGCCAGAGCGCTTTGCAAGGTTTGCATTCTCGCATTATTTACTTTTCTTAGTTATCAGACATATAGAAATACTTGTCTTTGAATGCTCTATATGACTGTCTTCTCTAAGCCCTGTGCTGAGTACTTATACCGGGTCTCGCTTTGTATATGTATGACTGTCCTCTGCTGGAGAGGATTCTGCATCAACTTATGAGCTTGTATTCGAAGGGCAATTTAATCAACAAGTTTTCAAGTGCATTTCCACTTATTATTTGTTCTCTTTTTCTCAGGCAGGTGCGTTTGTCGCTGCTATACAGGAGTACGAGGTGCTGGGAGAGCTGGGTAGGTGCACAGCTACGTGATTTGCAGTTAGCCACGTAAATAGAAATTCAACTTTCAATGTACATTCATACTAATGTTCAATCTTTTTCTTTGTTGGCAATTCTTATTTGTATTGAGAATCATTATTGTGTGATAATTAAAAATAAAATAAAATAATTATAAAAAATGTCGCTCTCATTTACTCGATCTTATGTCATACTCGTGAGGATTCCGGATCAACTGCTTTTCTTGTGGACGATCAGTTGGAGCCCTAATACAAGTTACAAGGGGGATATTATTTTACCATGTTATATTGAAACTTCAACAGGGCTCTTAAGAGACGATTCTGGAGCGCTTCGTGGTTATTCTGTCGCCTTGTGGCAAGTTGGCAACAAGGATAAGGCAGTCGCTATGGCCAGGAAGTCGATGGAAGTAGAAATGGATGCAGCAAGTATTATAGGTGGACAAGCTCTTCTTGTGAAGATGATCTACTCAAACTCAGGCTGCTCACCTGCTTTAGTTGAAATGCAAACGGCTCCCGTCGAAATGTTTTCAGACGCGAAGTTCTGCTTAAGTGCTCTTGCCATAGCTGCGGTGTCTGGAAATGAAAAGACGTTATTCAGCCTTATGAGTTCCTGTGAAGATTCTCTTGGACACGAAGGGCTTATACAAGCACATTTGCTCGCTGCCGCTTCTAAGCAGGTCTTGTTTCTTTCCATTCTTATGCGCGCAGTTATCTATCTATGGAGTTTGGGTACAAGACAAAAAGGGATAAAGCCTCTTCATTGTGTTAGAAGGATGCATGATATTACCCCGTTGGAAATCAAAACTTTCACTAGCTGGGTGGTGTGGGATTTGGAAATGTAAGATGGTAGCTTGGGATTGTGTGCTGAAGCGATGAAGCCTCGTGTGCCTGGGATGGAACAATACCTCACGCTAGGGATGCCCATTGACCTTCAAAGAACTTGTGATTTGAGGGGAAAAATTTAACAGGAACTCTTCTCATGAGGTTATACAATATTCCACTAGGACTATTCACGAGAAGGTGACAATTTCGATCAAACACAGCAGGATAATGCTGGGGACGGAAATGGAAGCGATGATGAAAATTTTGCAATGTGTTTTACGAGACGTACTAGCAAATCAGCAATTGCCAGATTTGGAGGGATATCATAGTAGACGGTTAGATTCTGTGGTGTGTTGAAGCTCTTTCCTGGTCTCGTTTTTGGTTAAGTACAGGCAGGACATTATGAACTTATTGTGTTGTTGATATTCATAACCTTGCCACAGATATCAGGCAACCTGGGTTTGATAGCTGCTATACGGGTTCTGCAGAAGGCATTGCACTTGTTTCCTCACAGTGTTTACTTGCGGTAAATTCTTCACCCACATCCAATGTTCCTGATGTATCTGAAATGCTGTTTTATTCAAAATCGAGATGAACAGAATAACTAGCCTTTCAAATATAATTTTCAGGTAGTTCAGGATGCGTGGCCACTCAAATGTTTCCTTTACTGTCATTGATGGAAAATATTTTTGTCTGTCGTCAGGGCTAGGCTGGGGGAGTTGCTACTGGAGAGCAGCCTTGGGAAGAAGGCCGATCTAGTGCCTAGATGCTGCCAGATTTCCTACACGTTTGTTCAGCGGAACGCAAATTATGGAGACCTTTGTAGTGCCCTAGCTGCTGCAGCTTGTGCCTGTGCTCTTTGTGGACAACTGGAGTCCTTCAATTTTTCCGCGTGTAAAGGACAAGTTTCACCTGCGAGCTCTTTGATTCGCCAGCTGCAAAGGTATCGGAGAGAGATGAGTTGGTTACATTGTGCGTTTCTTGAGTTCTGTACTTTCACTAGTAAGTGGTGGAAATGCCCTGCGCTGATGAAGGAGCTTCTTAATCTCAGAAGGTTTTGGGTCGTCCTTTTGAATCGTCTTACCTTCGTCCCAGCTATCTCTCTGATATCCTCTGATCTCATGTACACAGGTCCTGGTTGAAGGTCCTGTGGTTGCGTGGTTGGTATGCTTTGGTCGATCTCTTCTAGGATGTGCAAGCTGCAGCATAATCGTTGTCGCTTGGGCTACTACATCTAAAACATCCACAGTATCGGTTATATCCAAGTTTTTTGTCTCTGGTAAAACTTCTGAAGCTCATTTGTAATTTTGCAGATGGGTTCACAAAGAACCATGGAATGTGGAGGCACATTATCTCTTAGTTCTCAACTTAATGCAGCAAGCAAAGGCTCAAAATTTTCCAGCCAACCTTTGTCAAGCTATACGACGTCTGGCAGCAACAACAGTTTCTTCATTGCCAACGAAAAATGGCGATCTGAGCTTTGAAAGACGTTTGCACGTTGTACTACTCGTGATTATATCTGAATGTGCAATGCATATCGCAGATGACACTTCAGTTAATCAGCTAGAAGAAAATCTCTCTGAGCTCAAACTTTTCTCTAGTGTATCTTTGACAGCCGCACTGCAGCTGGCTCGCGTGTATGGTTTCAAACAAGATTACCGCTGCTTACAATATGAGCTGAACAACGCTCGACGTCTGCTTAGTGCAGATGACATTCCGGGTTGGTTCACGGTTGTCGAGTTGCAACAGCGGTACAAATTCCAGGAAGTAAATTCTTCTATTGTAGCTTGCAAAGAAGCAATTCTGAGGAGGTGCCTTGATGAGCAGAAAGAGTGGATCGGACTTCTGAACCTTGTTCGTGTAAAGGGGATCGTACAAGATGGTGACTTAATGTCCGCCCAAAGGGTAGCAGCGGAAGCATTATCTCTGTCAACAGAGAATTCTGTTCTTCACCTTATACATGGTACAAACAAAGTGCTGGATAACCTTGGTTCTCTTCGGGTTTCGTTGATTATTTACGAAGATGCATGACCAACTCTTAATCTGCCGTCTGCTTCAGGTACATTGTGCGCTATACTGGTGTCCTCGGGAACAAATGTCGAGATGCTATCTTCTGCAGTCAGAAGCTTGACAAAGGCCATGAACTACTCGAGACCCGGTGCTCTACCGTTTGCCTGTACAATGCTATGCCAATCGCAGAATGCGAAAGGTCACTCCAAGAGTAATGACCTCTCAAAGTGGGAACGCAAGTTGTGGTCAGAGTGGGAAGCTTGGCCTGCAGGCAAGTAGATCACCTCAATCGATGGAGCCTCATGCAATTCTGTGGTGCGGAATGTCCTGTTAACTGATGGTTTTTGGTTGTTATTTCTTATTTTTGATGCAGAATCCAGGCCTGCAGAGTTGTACTTTCAGATGGGATTGCTAGCGAGGAAGGCCCAAGTTACCTTATTGGGCCCGGCCGGCGCTACAGAACCGTCGTGGACTGTTCGGGCGTGGATACAAAGGGCTGTACATTTGAAACCGGACTCTCTAGCGTACTGGTCAAATCTAGAACCTCAGTAATGACACGGATTGCTCTTTTTGCAAACCCTTTTTGGAATGTGTACTGGTCACAAGAGACCTCCAGGCAGGTGTTACAGAAATAGTTCATTTAGGTCTTAGCTGCAGAGAAGTCCGTTTGAAAGACTGAAGCTCTTCCGATAGCCCGCCAACGGACTTGTACAATGTCTCGCTTCTTTAGGGTGAAGGGATGAACCAGTGAGTGTCTAGCAACAAAGTCAAGTAGGACTTGAATGTACATAAGACTCAGCATGGGAATGCAACCCGATTCACGAAAGGATCTAGTTGTGAATATTTCAACTTGAGCTCTTTCCACGGCATTTCAAGGTTTTGTCCTTCCCTGGTATTATATGATCTTCTGAATATCTTGTCTTGTCTTGCGCTGTCACCAGAAAAGCATCACTGCCTTGACGACATGTACTTATCTGAGTAACAAGCCAAATCCGAACGTCTGATCTTACCAATTTACCGGAGATCTTGACATATTATTGTTAATATTGTCACAAAGGTCAAGATCAGCCTTTTGTTTCTAGCATGCTCATTTGCAATGTTCAAGATATAGATTCATATGGTTCACATATACCACGCTGCATTGTTGGAGGTCAGATGATGTCATACGACCTCCAATTGGCCGGGCCCGTGGACATTAGGCATGTTCTTTGGAGAGAAAACTGGTATACTCTTGCATCTCGTATCATCATAGCTTGAGCAAGTCTTTACATGTCTCAATAGGATCAGGTTATTGTTGTTGATTTGGTGTTCACCAACCCAACGGTATAACCTTACATCTCGTACCACAGGGTGAGCAAATCTTACATGTATGAGAGGATTGAGTCATCCTGGACGTATACCCAATGGTATATTCTTACATTTAGTTTGAGCATATTATATTACATAACATTGTATCAGGTTATTGTGATTTGGTGGTGTTGCTACCCACTTCATTATGGCTTATAGCGCTTTTGGCTAGTTGGCACTACACCCCTTGTGTAAATCATCTCAATGATGTCCCCAAGGGAGGGCATTTCCTTTACAAGTACTATTATGACATTTGAAAGAGATGATGTGTCTCTTTCAAGAGCTCCCGTCCTGTTACTCTTTGGTTACCAATTGGATTACATGCTTACCGTCTACGTTGATAGACCAACAATTTCAATGTGCTCCACACACTCTCTTAGCCCACCGATTGGATTAGATGCCTATAGTTTACTTTGATGGACCAATAGTTTCAACGTGCTCTACACTCTCTTTTAGTGAATTCAGTAATTCATTGTAATACTAGGGCTCGTCTATGCTCTTGTTCCAACAAGGGTGTAAACTCGTGGATCTTTGCTCGTATATGTATCAAGTTTTCATACTCACACAAGCAACCTTTTCTACAATGATGAGGTTCCCCTTGGCTTGGTCCAACCATATGCATCTTCATTACTCACATGTGAGTGTGGTACTACTTTAGATTTAAACGAATTATATATGATTTCCTTGCCCATTCGAAGTGCATAGTATAGCTACCCTTGACTTCGACATATGCATGAGAGAGTGCATGAGAGCTTAGAATGTAGGCGATGAGATATTACTTTCTTTATCATATTTTGTAACCTATTTTAGTCATAGTGTATCCATTGCTCTACAAAGAGCATTCATAATGCAATCTAGAGAGTAATCACGTTAAATGATGCTTCTTCATATGCTCTAGTAATATGTAAACTATTTGATCTAGATAGTTTGGATATCTTAGGTGTACTAAGACATTTCCCATTGCGATACTATTGGGCCTAGCCCCATCCTACCCCCTTGGTTTCATCCCTTTCCGACTTGATGGGGTCTTTCCATATTTTTTGCTATATTACTAGGTTTTAGTTTCACTTCATTAGGGGTAATTGAAGTGTTGCATAGGTATTAACATGTGCTAGTACACAAGTATGTGAAGATGTGTATCTCACATCCATTGGCATTGGTCGAACCATTGCCAAAAGGATTTTCAGTCCTTTGCTCTAACCACCTGAGCTATCTAAACGAAAAGAAAAAAGGACCTATGTAAAATTCTAATTTGTTGGTTATTCAAAAATTACTGAGTACAAACGCATATATGGGCCATCGGATACCAACTTCTGATTTTCAAGGATATTTATATGGATTTAGAAATGAAATGGCTCATGCGAAAGAACTGGGCGATGAATATGCCCTCAACTCAGCCTTGGTGTAAACCTAGTGTAGCCCCCCGAAGTAGGCAAGTAAGGCGACTCGTTTAATTCGGTTATGGAGCAAGCTGTCCCTTTGAGACCCATATCTAAATTGGATCCTCTGGGGCTAACGGATAAATCGTGGGCGTCGACGGACGATACCCGGTCAAACTATCAAAATAGAATTACCTATTCCACTCCCTTGGTAATTTCTTAAATAGTTCTTATAATTTTGGGCTATATTGTTCAATACTCATATGAAAAGTTTGGGCTTATATGAAGCTATGGGATGGAAGATGGATACCTTTATTTGATAATGTAAGGTTTTATAATGATGGATGCCATGGAGCATAATTATTCATGGTTATTTGCTATTTTAGGTATTTTATATGCATAGCATTACATTGTGCTCTAGACTCTACAGTTGAGAGTAATATTGCTTTGATTGGTGACTGTTACTTTGCACCCATGGTTACCCCACTCACGAGTCTCATGTATGCAACATTAGAATTGCAGTAGACATTAGAATTGGAATATAAAATATAATGGTTTATAGAAAGATTAGCTCCCCATTTATTTTGGCCCTTGGAACTTTTGCTTCTTATTGTTGTAGATTGTTTCCCATGGTGTTCTATATTCCCTGCGTCCCTTCATTCGTCATTCATGCTACGTGGTTTACACAAACCTCACACCGTAAAAGGAACCCTTGAAAGTCGTGGCAGTGTAAAAGAGAGGAGGAATCAATTTTCTTTGGCATGGACCTTATCTCCTTGGAGGAGTTCACTGAAACGGCGTTCCCAACAATGAACACACTAAATGTCAACCACTGGAAGCACGTTAAGGGCAGGCGCCATTGGGCCGGAGTGAGTGCCTGACCTCAACGGTGGATTATGAGCAATATACAGATTGCGCCGTGTAAATTTTTCTGGGTGTTCCAACTTCAAGCGTTGCCGTGGAGACGAGTTCTCCTTCCTAAGTACCGACCATACTCACTGGAGGCATAACAGATTTACGGTTCGCACCAGACTTTTGCGGCGGGATGGCGCCAACTCGCCAAGCGCCGGTCTCATGAAGGCGCCAGCCTCACAGTTGGGACGCATGCTTGTTCAGGTTTTGGAACAAGCGCCCGCGGGCTGCCCAGTCAGGACTCATGATTCATGAGCCAGCGGATGGTTGGGAGTTGTTCGCGGCGCACGCAGTCTTCGGCGTCCGAAGACTCTTGCTGGCCACCACCAGTCTCCAGTTTGTGTGCCTCAGGGTTCAATCCCGAGCCCGATCGGGACGTCTCTGGTGGGAATACGCAAATATGAGACCGCCTAGGCTTCCGACAGTGCATATTATATTTTGATCCTTGCAGAACATTCTTCAAGGATTAAGATTCTTCACTTGTATATTTCAAGAACCAAGTAAATATAGCAAACAGGATGGGAAGACTCCATCAAGTCTTACATGGATGAAACATTATATTATAGAGGGTATATTATAGATTAGTAAGCATTAATCAATCATTTACCCAACTACTTATTTTGAAGAGAACTCTCAATTTATTTCTAATACAAGACTGACAGAGATGCTATGAAATTAATGAATTAATGTTTCCTGGAATTTTTTACAATACACTAATGATTCAAGGTTTATTATAATTTTTGTATGATATAAAAAAATTAATTTTTTTGGAGTATTTTAAAAATGTTGAAATAATACTCAATTATAAAAGATTCAGTTTCAATAAAATAATGCTTGTGAACAATTTGAGTAGCGTTTTCTGTTATGATTTAGTCTTAATAGATTTAAATTCATTAATTTTTTTCCAAAAACTAAAAAAAAGATAAATTTTTTATGATTTTGTTAAATAAAAATAATTGAAACTATAGAATATAATATAACTAATAGTAACCACTTAAAATAAAAGATCTATAAGCATTATGTGTATCTAATAAATAAAAATATACTATAAGGATAATACAATAAACAAAAAAATATTTTTACAATATAAAACTGATGAAGTTACTTATTAAATAAAAAATAATATATTTATATTTAGTTATGAAGATGCTTTAATTGAATAGTTAATTTTTACAAGAAGATAAATTGGATTCATTTAACATTATTGTCTCATGTGAAACTATGAAAGTTCATGCAACGCTATTGAGCATCAAAAATATATTTTGGCTGCCATAGTCTAAACTATGGTCTTGTAACATGCTATGTAACAAGAACACGTTGTCGCAAAGGACAATTCTTCGCTCTGAGAACGCCTGAGCGCCTGTCTGTAGAAGAACCCTCTAGAACCTCGTGTGAGTTGTCAATCTCTTCTTCTTCTCCTTAGCACTCCACATTACAACCGGTAAAACTTCAGCGGATGAAGATCATGATATCCAATGATTCGATCGATAACTTTCGCTCAAACTTTACAGAAAATTGCTTCTCGACCCTTACTATCATTCATAAAAGTTTCAGATGTTTTTGCCATCTAGATCTCTCAAAACAATTGGTGATTTACCCACTGTATTACAAGGTGATATGCAGACCCCTGTGTACAAAACCCATCACACATCTCAATCCTTAACTCCAATTGCTTTCAAATTTCATGAGAAGGTCACTCATTATCCGAACTTCAACTCTGGAAAGTTTTATTGACAGAAATTTCTGATATCAAAAGATATGATTGATGTACTAAGTTTGTGATAGTCAGTGCAATCCTGCAACTCTGACTGCTTGCACAAACTTCAACCTATCACTCCATACTCAAAACTCGTCCAATCGAGTCAAAACCTCGATCAAAACACAAGCCCAAGTCGTGAACTATATTTTAGTAGACTCAGGTATCCCAAAACCCTTGTCAGATTCTCACAAACACTCCAAATACACTCAAAGGTTTAAATTTATCTCTCTAACTTTGAATCACCGTTTCAGAGGGACAAATCCTTCAAATCCATCCATTCTTGAGCCCACGTTGTAGCCCGTCCCGTCAACTTTCTAACGCTATCCTCTGATTTTCGAATCTCTTCCTGGAAGATCTCCAAAATCCCTAAAAACCTCAAAAAGTTGCCCTAGTGCCCTCATTGATCAAAACTCCTAGACCAATGGGAATGGAGAATGTTATTTTGACCTCTCGTGTGGCCAAATTAGCTCCATTGAAACTTAGAGCTTTACAACTATCCTCAACACTCTACTTAGGCATCCTATCCTATACACAATATGAGTTGTCACTAATAAGAGTTAAAATGACAACTTGAAACCAGCTAAGTATACCCAAAAGCGATCATGATGAAGACACTGGATGTTGATCACAAATGGACTCGACAATGGTACATCTTGAGGATCATGTTGTCCCCTATCCACGTCCTACGTCGACTCCACTTCAATCAGATAAGCTCCTTAGTCAGCAAGGTGATGTGTCTAGATTTCCCCAGCTCTTTATAGCCTTGCAATGCCGTCGGTTATCCTAGCCTAAAATATCACAGTCATGACAACAACTCTGAAGATGACACATGTCATCATCTTCTCATAGTAGCCGCGTCACAACACGACAACGTGATATCCCCTATCTAGGCGGTAGGAGATATCACTCTCTTTAGTATGGTAGGCTTTTGCACACTTTCTCACGAACATGTACTCTCATAAACATATCGAAGTCGATGTTCATAGCTCCATATAATTCCAAAGCTAGAGAAACAAAGAGATGTACTCTCTTCATAAATCTATACTTAGAGATCTTGGCTGCTTCCGCTCCACTCACTGTCCATAGAGGAAGATGGATAATCACCCCCTCCAAAACTGTATCATGTGTAGGATATGTAACCATAACGTCTGTAACAGTAATCTGATCCTCTCGAACCAAGTGTAGGTCTTCCCTAACCCAAATCCACTGCAAGACATACCAACGCATGACGTGAGAGGATGGAGGTATCCACCCTCTCACACCATAACAAACTCGTTTGACCCTAATATGGTATGGATTACAGATAGGCGACTAACGATGGGGCATTGTAGCACTCGACCTCATGATCTTAGGCCCATGAAGAGCAAATTATTTTATGGATTAGATGGCTACATGATGTTAGAGGGACCTAACTGCCAATTAGGGGGGCGATTGTGGTACACTTGTGTTAATGTATGACGATCTTTGTAACGTGATATTTGATGTGACATTGATGTATGTTGTGATGTGATATGTATGTGCACGGCAACTATCATGACTTATGTAGCGGCATCCCTAGTTAGTAGGTACCCGCATGCATGAGCAAATACAACAGTTAGATCCGATTGTGCAATTAGCGCCAATCGTACTAGAACTGATGTGAGTAGATCTAGGGCTCAAGGGATAGAGTACAAGTACACTGAAGTCATATTGTGATGAGTATATACATATAGGAAGATCGAGTACAAGTACTAAAATATGAGCGGCAGATTTATGACAAAAATTAAAAAGGTGTGTCAATACAATAAGGTTCCATTCATACTAGCAGGTTAGTAGCAAAAATTTTGCTTCGTATAGAGAATGGACATGCAACCAACATGAATGCAGCATGAAGAAAAATCGGATGCTAATGTCTGTAGATGAGAGCATATGCAAGCAGGTGCAGAGCAAACGACGAGCAATGGGCAGAAGTATTAAATCCCTAAACCCTAAAATCTTCAGCTTTGATAGTAATTGTTGGTCCGAGACGGCAAACAGTGAGTCACACATGCACTAGAGAAATCGACACAAGAGATACGTGGTTCAACTCCTTGATTCTACATCCACGAGAACACACAAATCGCTTTACTAATCTCTAGGCCCATCGACCACACCAAGACTTCACAGTTTAAGCTCTCTCTCTCATTCTCTCAACTTGCTCCGTAAAAATGAGCTCTAGTGTGTCATAGAGAGCTTCCACAAGACTTCTTATATAGTAGTACCAACTAACCCTAGTTAACATCTAAGTAGAATAGCAGCCTAACTAGAATCCAACAAGAACTAAGAGTAAATCCAACAATGTGAAAACAACTTAACTCTAGGCTTATCCTGGTAAACTCGTCATGGACTTTGGTCTAGATATTATGCACAAGATTTTGCTAATTGATCCTATTATATTGAAAAATATAGTTTGCACGATTTGTGATCTACATACAATGTAAGAGTTTGAGTAGAAGTGATAGTTGTTGATCACGTGATGGATACTTATTCCACAGAAGAAATCTTTTCATCACAATAATCACATGCTCATCAGAATGTATAACTAATTTACATCTTTAACCAAGCTCTTCAACTACAACAGATAATAAGACTACAAAAGTATGCAATGATTCCATAGGTTGTGTCCATGATCTTTCAAACCTATGAGAGAAATCAAACTTCTGATATATTTTCAAATCATTGCTTACAATATTTATAATAGACATATACTCAATATCTTATAATTAAGGGGTTTCATAACTTACCCATAACCCTCTTCAAAATCATGCAAAATGGTTTATGGGTAACGAGAGGTGTAGTTACGGGATCCAAAAAAGACACCATGTAAAGTTTATGTGTTATATAGCATTCACTTTAACATTTTTGGTCACTATTGACATTTCAAGAAAAATACTTTTCCTCTCAAATTTGGAGTATATCAAGAAGAAATTTTTGGATTTATCCATAAATTTGATTATGGAATTGTTCAAATCAATTATGGCAACATGGGTTTAACATACATTTTCTTTTGGATTTTTTTTGAATCAAAATGTTTTTTACTATGAGCACAAATGTATTTATATAATTTTACAATCCAACATCCTTGCACCCAAGAAAAATCCATCCCAAATTTTTGAGAGGTTAATAACATATAGTTTGTAAGTGCAAATGTTAGTGTAATTGCAATTTGTGGGTGTTTGTACTTCACAAGTTGTCTATATTGACCTTGAGGGAAAGGAATAAATTGCACCTATGAAAAATTTATAAATTGCACCTTATTGATATATTTTTATTTGGGAGAAGCATATTTGGTTGGAGTTATTTAGAGTAATCTACACATTGAAGTTATAAAAGTTGCATGTAGAAAGTGCATAATTCAAAATCATAAAATTTTCAGTATTTTGCCATAGTTTGTAGAGACAATGACCATAATTTTCAGTATTTTCACTATAACCATTCTCACTAATTGGTTCTAGTGAAAACCATAAAAATTTACCAAACTATCATGAAGCACTCTTTTATCTTGACTTACATAAACATGATTTTTTAAGGTGCAATAAACATCTTTCTTACGCAAAAATCAATTTTGGACACCATGCACAAAATTTAGCGAGGATATCAGATTTAGTACAATTTTGTTTTCGTAAAATTAAGAGAGAGGTCTATACGGGTCTATTAGGGGTTTTAGAAATAGAAATACTGAATTTTTATTGCTTGTAGTCAAAACAATAAGATCGCAGGAGTTGACCATAACCAATAACTTAGTTTGCACTAGAACATTCTAAACTACTTCCACAATGTTTTGGAAACTAAATTTATAGCATAGCTCAAATTATCACTAAATTTGATGCCGGCTATCATGAACTTGGGTTTGCACCAAAAACTATAGCCATAAAACTCCTCCTATATTTGGAGGGCAAAAAAGTATAATTTTAAAGTTTTCTACCGTAAAGATAGTGATCATCAGTGAGTAGAAAATAAATCATAAAATTACAAGTGGTCTCCATAAAAGGTTGTATGTCTCACCGTAAAATTCGACCTGCCTGTGATGACACTCCAATTGCAACCTGAGTTCATTAAGTTCAACTCGTGAATAATTATTGCTTTTTACAAGAAGCAATACAAAATGATTCTTTTTATTCTGAAACGCCCTAATCTGGCCTTAGTTCACTAAACGGTGTAATGGCAGTCTTCCCCAAGTCTCCCGGTATTTGACTTATCTTATACCCTCATCTGGAAAAACTCGTAGCAAATATAGCATCCACGCAGTTTTGGATACTTATTTGTGTTTGAGATCTTATTATCCGCTCTCTTTGGGCGAAAGAGACCACCTTTAGACCTCAGCGACTTGAGGAGGAGGAGGAGTGCTATGCTGCTGGTCAGCAGCACAGTACGAGTTGAATGAAAACATGCCTGTCTGCACGAAGTGGGTCATCCAATGATAATTTTGAGATATACACCAGAAGCGCCTTCAATACCTTTGCATCAATCTTCAATATCTTGTAGTAAGGCTTAAATGCTACTGCTTTGATCACTCTGCCATATGAAAGTGCTCAAACTTATTGCGTTTGGTTGTTTGAACTTGAAATGGCTCGAGGGAAGATTTGTCGGTCACTTTAGTAAGTACGCTGTATATTATGTTGTGAACATGATCATTCTAGGCCACCACCGGTGTGTTAATTAGCCAACTGAAAATGACATCAAATTGCTTGAAATGTGGCAAGTAAGCTGTCAACGGGTTAAATATGAGCATGGATCAGTTAGACATGTAAAAGCATGATCCAAAATGACTCCAGCAGAGCTACATGTTCGTGTGCAAGACGATTAAGCCTTCTTTCACTTCCAAACGGAATCCTCGACCGGAATCACTAAGAAGGCTCCCAGTTGGTGAGACTTGCAACAGCGTCATAACGTCGTCGCGTTGTAAAATTCTTCCTCTCCAACAATTCGATCGAACTTTCCAATACTTCTTTGCTGACATCTCGACGGGTAGCTTGGAACTAAGACTGGTGGACTAAGCGCAACGCCATGTTTGGCATGAACTGATCTGATCTGTGCCCAAACAGCCGGACGCAATTTCCCTTCATGTCATGCTCTCTCCCTTTCATTTAATTCCATCTCGTGGTTTAGCTCGCTTCCTTTATTCCCCTCTCGCTCGTACATCCGTAACTGGTCGTCCGCCCGCGCCAAGGATTTCAAACTCCCGATATTTCGGGATCTGTTGTTGGCGCTGTCCTGGAGTTCTCATGCCCACACCGCTCCTCCACTCCCTCATTCACTCACTATTGTAGTGACTACCGAAACGCCAACTTGAACCAAAGGCGCCGCTGCCGCGCTCGCTGGGCGGCTGGTCTGGTGGGGTCGGTCGTGTCTGGTCTTGGCGCTGGATAGAAACGGACAGTCGTGAGCACAAGTAACCCAAACGTTCACATCAGACGTCGGGGCAGAAGAACTGCAAAACACGGCGCTCCATCACGGACGCCCGGAACCCATTGGAGGCGCAATGTCCTTCACCCTGGACTTGCGCTAACGCCGTGGGAGGAAGTGAAGGGCGAGGCGAGTCGAGCGAGCCAGCTCCAGCGCTTGATGACCAGCCAGCCAGCCAGCCAGCCAGCCACATCTGGACGCAAGTCGAGGTCGAGTGACTGGACTTTTGAAAGGGCTTAGAGCGAGCGAGCGACGGAAGTTGTCCGGTTTGGTCCGGTGGCTGAGCGCAATAGATCGGGAGGGAGCATCGATTGCTGGTGGCTGGTTGGTCAGCCCGCGCTCGTCTCAAAGCGGGGATGGGTTTAGGGCGTGGTTGGGACTGGGCCTGATCAGTAGGTTTGGGGTATGATTCCTTTGGTGCCTTGCCGCCTCGCCATTAACTGGTTCGGTCGACTCAAGGCTGGGAAGTACTTGTGGGGCTCAGGGCCGAATGGATTTGGGTCGTGGCTGGGAGCATTGGTAGGCAAGGGGAGTTTAGAGATAGACAGTTTAGCTCGTTTGCTGCGTCGGAGGTTTGGATTGAGGAGGAGGTGGTACAAGGGTGGTTTAGGTCTTGAGGGCGTTGTTCATTCCAAGCGGGAGTTCAGGCTTTTACTGTCGACGGCAGGTTAAGGGAGGGAATACCAATCGAGGTTTGCATTCTTAACCTTCTTTTGAAGATGTAACGATCGTTGCAGGCGAGAGAAGAAGGAGGTCCATAGGCCGTTCGTTTTCGTCCGAGAAGGTGTGAAGGTTTTGGAAGCTGTAATTCTGCCCTCTGATTAGAGAGGGAAAGCCCAGTTGAGAAAATTTGTCAGTTGGTGCTGGTTCGCGGCAATGTCGAATACTGCAAAAAATGCGGAGTATAGCAGCGACGACGAAGAAGAAGAGTCGGATTCGGAGGAAGGGGAACAGCCGAAAATCCTGAAGGGCAAGGTTGATATAAAAATTCAGGAGCGGAACCAGCAGGAGGAAGAGGAGTCGTCCGAGGAGGAAGATGACTCGGAGACCGACACCGATGCGCA
The DNA here is from genome assembly GCA_014180765.2 of Marchantia paleacea. Classification (NCBI taxonomy): domain Eukaryota; kingdom Viridiplantae; phylum Streptophyta; class Marchantiopsida; order Marchantiales; family Marchantiaceae; genus Marchantia; species Marchantia paleacea. The sequence goes on from MUAA02000129.1 coordinate 562,124, forward strand.
TAGATACCACACCGTGCGAAGAGAAGGGAATCCAGCTGTTGCTGCAAAGACAGCCATCTTAAACAATCCCGTGGGAAAGAGGGGTAGGGAAGGTGAAGGGAAGGACGAAGAGCCTGCATCCAAGAAGAGCAAGGAAGTCAAAGTCGAGAGAGTTCGTGCACCAGCAAAGCCTGCTTCTCCGACGAGGGCAACTAAAGGTGAGCCTGGTTGCAAAGTAAGCAAGGCGGCGGCATCCGCAGCAGCAGCAGCGAAGGGTAAGCAAGAGAAGGCTAAGAAGCTAGAAGAAAGCACGAAAGCTTCAGCCGCTGGTAGGAAGCGCAAAGCTCCCTCGCCTCCTGCCAATGGCGCGGCAAAACAGCAGTCACAGAAATTGGAGGTCGGTGACAAGGGCTCTCCACAAAAGACGAAGACGCCTTTCACGTGGACCAACAACTTAGAAATAGCGCTTTGTAGCATTCTGTATCATGGCAAGGGAAAGGGAAAGCCTGTTCCAGGCACTAAGGGAGATCCTTACTGGACGAAACTGGTCAAGGACTTAAGTTCTGAAGGAGGGAGCTTGACAGAGACTCAGTTGAGTGAAAAGGTTCGTCGGATGAAGAACAGATACAACACTTTAAAAGCCAAAGACGTGGATAGTCCGTGGAGGAACCCGCATGAGGAGAAACTTTACAGGTTTTGGGATGGCATATGGGGGTCTGGAAAATATATAGTCCGTCCATCGAGCTCACAAGGTGTACCCGATGACGGAGACGAGGAAGAAGAATCCTCCGAAGAAGAAGAGGAAGTGGCCACCCCGGCCGTCAAAGCCAGCACAGCGTTAGCACCAGCGAGCAGGAAGGAAGAGTCATCTGAATCGGAGGAGGATTCTGACGACGAAGAAGAGCCTCAAGTTGCTCTTAAGAAAGACGTGACGAGCCTTGCGGGACCTTCGAACGAGGCGGAGCTCTCTGCTTTCGTTCCGAAGCCGCGACTGGAATACACTCCTCTCCTTCCGAAAGACGAGAAGAAAGTCCGAAGAGGTGACGATGGCTCGATTGCTGAGCAAAGTGGCGCAGAATTATCGGCAGACGAGAACGACCGTGAAGGTTTACCACCGACTTCTGTAATGAGTGATCTGATGAGATCTCTGAGGAAAGAGAGCTTTGCCCTTCTTCAAGAAGTTCGGGCTGGCTGCATGGATGCTGTAAATGTCCTCCGCAAGCAGGGCCTTGACGACCTGAGGGGCGGCAACTTTCGGCTTGGAGCTAATGGGCCCGCATCCGGAATGTGGAAGATGGATGGGTCGAGTCTTATATCTCTAGATAGAGGAATTCTTGACGATTTGACTGCTTGGTCTGTAGCGAACGCTCCCGACAGCGCAGCGGCAGGGGAGCTAAAGAGCGATTGGCGCCAGCTCCGAGTCGAGGAGATGGATTTACTAGAGAAGAGAATCCAGCTCGCTCTGAAGCAATTGCAGCACGCAAGAAAGGAGTTCGAGGAACAGGACAACTTAGAACGGTAGTGGAGCCCTTCATATGAGGACGTACCAAACGTCTAGGTCATGCGGTTGATGATTTTGAATCGAAATGTACAGGTCTTTTTTGATGTCAAGGAGACTTTGTGCATATCATCGTCTGTTGAAAGTAAAGCCGGTCCGCGCCGAGTCAGGAGGCTAAGTCTTGAAGTCGAACTTGTTCAAAATGTATTTTCTGATTGCTTTGATTTGAAATGATCCAGAGGTGACACACGACGATTGCGAACAGCATATGTTTTGTTGCTTACATCTCTACTCTGAAGTCATAGGCCAAAATCTAGGCTTTGGACTCTGGACTCCGCGCTCCGCAAGCGCCGAAGAAGAGTCGTAGCCTCTGTCCCTCAATTACATTCGATCCGAAATCGATTCCGAGCTGATTTCTAAAATGTCTGCGCGGGATCATGAAGTCCGATCATGCACTGTTTTCACAAAATCTCAGTATACAGTCCGTCCCTGAGTGATTACTTTTGGAGATGTATGTCGACTTGAAACGTCAGTTTATCGAATGCAAATTTTGAGTCTTGACATTTTACGAGTCTTATGTTAAAGACTCATGCGATTGTAAGGCGTATATCTGCGGAGACCGAGGATCCTGTCCTTCCATTACATGCAATTAGATTTTGATTGTCATGTGAACCTGAATTAGAGTATGCGAAACTGGCTGTATTTCCGATATAATTTAGAGATTACTTGAATCGTATAATGTGAATTGCCCGAGCTCAATAAGCTATGTTCTCCAAGTTATTCCTAGTGGGCAGGTGGTCAGGCCGACACTTTAACAACATGAACATGATTATTTTGATCGATTTGGACTAAATCCATTCGATCTCGCATCTGAACCCCCCATCATTATGTTCGTTCATGTGATCTGTGGGGAATAGCTTGTAGAGCACAACCCCCAACACATGTCGCGTCCGATCTTCATGTCCACGGTTTCTGCATTGGTATTCCTCCTCACCCTGGGCAGCCAGAAATCTTCAGGACGATAGTGCGACGACGGCGTCCTTAACATCCTCCTCCCCAAGAAAGCCGTGGTTCTCGAATGGTATATGGACGGTCGAATCGCCAGACTTACGAGACAGTCCGTCTAATAACGCCGCGTTGGCGCCACGATACGTTCGCGAGTTGCGTTGCGGGCATGAGCTACGAGCCACACAGACGGTCTTGCGGCGCGAAGTGCGAGGATTAAGTCCGGACTACGGACTCACGAGTTCTGAGAGCTCGCTTTGAAATCGTTGTTTGAGGTCACAAAGGGACTTTAGCGCCAGCTAATGCTTCCGTTCATGTTGATTGACTGCTTCTAAGACGCGGCGCAACTGAGGCTGTCTCGAGTTCCCCTCTAGCGCCATATTCCTTTACAACCTACAGTCAGTTAAGCGTTACAGATTCGGCGCAAAGGCGCAAGTTTTGTTTCTTCAATGTCCCTTGAGTAGGATTTTTTAGACTGTTATGTCGCTGTTTCTCTACTGTAGTTGATATGTAAGCAGAACAGGCTAGGCTAGACAACGCTTGGGAGTTTACTTGGATGCGTGCTAGCGGTTGAGAACAGGTTCATCAAGTTTAGTAAACTTGCATCCTCCATGCCATAGGTCCACTACTACATATGGAGAGAGTGTACACAAATACTAAGCCTGGTTCAAACGCTTCCTTGTCAAAACATATATGGTTGTCACATTAAACATCACAATCCATAGATCTTCATTCACCAACACAAGTGTAACACAATAATCTTTTCTATTATCAAAACATTGACAAGTACACTTCTCTCATAACATAAAGAGAGAATATATGTCAAGCCAAACCACTTTGAGCTTCAAATAATCCTTGTTCATGCACTGGATAATGTTCCACCATAGCCACACTCTCAAAGTCTCAACTTCTCGAACTGCTCTCCAAGAAGCCATAATTCGAACTTTACCCCTTAAACCCTAGGTCTCCTAATAGTGCTATCAGCACTTAGGCCATTTGCGCTGGATGTGAGAATGACCCAAGTGCACTATCTACTCTAATTGCTATATCTGCTATGCCTGGGCGCACCAACCTAACTAGGGATGCCACTACATATTGTATTACAACATACATGTTGTCACATCAAACATCAGAATACATAGATCGTCATACACCAACACAAGTGTATTGGATATCTTCTCGAGTGATTTCACCAATCTATGCAATTTCCAATCGACAGAACTCAACTTCACATGTTCCAGTTCTATCCTGATTACATTTGAAGTTCGACAACGAAGTCTCGCAACAGAAGAAGATGATGCTCTCACTAGTGTTACTCTCGCAACAGAAGAAGATGATGCTCTCACTAGTGTTACTCCTATTTATGCAAAAGAATGTCTAATCGCTAAGACTAATTGATTTACACCGAGCTCCGACTCCTCTCGTCTCGGACACCCTTCTCGTCCGTCGATTCAATTCTCCATGCGAAAGCATCCACGCTCACTTGTAATTCATGGAGATTCTATGCAATCTCCCGCCTGTGAATTTGAAGTGACTCTTGGCACTCCCGCCCCATGGCTTTATACATTTCTTTCCTTCCTGTCTTCGAATCGACAGGAGAATTCATAACCGCTGTGATTCTCTCTAGCCGCCGGTGTCGTGTTGTGATGCGACTACTATGAAAAGATGATGACATGTGTCATCTTCAGAGCTGTTGTCATGACGGCAATACTTTAGGTTAGGGTAACAGATGACATTGTAAGGCTGTAAAGAGCTAGGGAGATCTAGACACATCACCTTGCTGACTAAGGAGCTTATCGATTGAAGTGGAGTCGACGTAGGACGTGGATAGGGGACAACATGATCCTCAAGATGTACCATTGTCGAGTCCATTTGTGATCAACATCCGGTGTCTTCATCATGATCGCTTTAGGGTATACTTAGCTGGTTTCAAGTTGTCATTTTAACTCTTATTAATGACAACTCACAATGTGTATAGGGTGTCTAAGTAGTGTGTTTAGGATAGTTGTAAAGCTCTAAGTTAAAATGGAGCTAATTTGGCCACATTAGAGGTCAAAGTAGCATTCTCCATTCCCATTGGTCTAGGAGTTTTGACCAATGAGGACACTAGGGCAACTTTTCGAGGTTTTTAGGGATTTTGGAGACTTTCCAGGGGGACATTCGAAAATCAGAGGATAGTGTTGGAAAGCTGACGGGACGAGCTACAACGTAAGCTCAAGAATGGATGGATTTGAAGGATATGTCACTCTGAAACGGTGATTCAAAGTTAGAGAGAGAAATTTAGACCTTTGAGTGTATTTGGAGTGTTTGTGAAAATTTGACGAGGGTTTTGGGAGATCGAGTCAATCGAGATCTGATTTACAACCCAAAGCTTATGTTTTGATTGAAGTTTTGACTCGATTGGACGAGAGTTGAGTATGGATTGATAGGTTGAAGTTTGTGTAAACAGTCAGAGTTGCAGGATTGCATTGAATATCACAAACTTAGTACATCGATCATTACTTTTGATACCAGAAATTTATGTCAATAAAACTTTTCAGACTTGAAGTTCGGATAATGAGTGACCTTCTCATGAAATTTGAGAGCAATCAGAGTGGTGGATTGAGATGTGTGATGGATTTTGTACACAGGGGTCTGCATATTACCTTGTGATATAGAGGGTAAATCAACAATTTTGTTGAGAGATCTAGAAGAGCAAAACATCTGAAACTTTTTGAGTGATTGAAAGGGTTGTGCGGTAATTTTCTGTAAAGTTTAAGCGAGAGTTATTGGTCTGATCATTGGATATCGTAGTTTTTTCCCGCTAAAGTTTTACCGGTTATAATGAACTCAAATGTGGAGTGTTGAGGAGGGGAAGAAGAGATTGCCAACTCACACAAGGTTCTAGAGGGTTCTTCTACAGCCAGACGCTCGGGCGTTCTCAGAGCGAAGAATTGTCCTCTGCGACACAGGATCTCTTCATCATCACACCGTGCAAGGAGGTAGTCAGAACATTTGCTGACCATCGTTTCTAATCTCCCAGGCCGCTTGACATCCACCTCTCTGAGTTGCCGCTTCGACTTCAACAATTGCCGCTTCAACTCATCAATTTCTATCTCAGCAAATCTGGCGTCTCCTCTTCTGGCTCTACATAGTTCCTCATACGCCAATTTCAGTTGATGATGCTCCTTATCCATGGATAAACCGCTTCACTGACTTCGCCAACTATTGAGTCACCTTCGCATGGTCTTCCTTGCCTTGGACTGCATAGTTCATGGCCTTGATCACGTCCATATATCCGTCCTCCTGGGGATTCCACACTTGGATATAACGGGATCCTAATTCGTTCAGCTCCATGAAGACAGGTATGGCCACTACCTCAATCTTCTGTGTCAATTGGAGTTACGAAGAGATTATCTCCCCTCCTACCTTAGAAGCTTTCATCTTCGGCCGTGAATTCTTCGGAGTGGGAGTCGGCAAATACGTAGCTTGTTTCTATTTCTTCGCCTTTGTGGCTGGCTCCGGAGCTAACTCCAAAGTGGGGCTTCTCTTCCTTCGGGATCCGCCGGTTTCACCGCACTATCTCTCTTACGCTTCTATCCTTTGAAGAACATTCTTCAATTCCCCCGAAGATGCGTCGTCTCCCAGTCGACTTCTCTTCATTTGCGATGTTTCTGACCCCGTGGAACCCCGACTGGGCGTTGACCCACTACTTGTTGCTTCCAAGGGAGCCTTGGTCTTGGATTCCTCTGCTCCCATGTGGTACTTCTATGCTTCTATGAGGTAGAGATAATCTACACGTTTCAAGTAATAACATGAGAATTCAGAATGATTAAAATCTTGTTGGAAAGCTTTTGACCAAACAATTCTAATGAAATCTGAAGCGTAATGAATGCTGATATGAGCAAGGTGCTATCCTTGATGGCACCTCCCGAATCTAAGACATGAGCCTAGAAAGTTTTTAAATGTTGGGTCCAAAAGTAATGTTTGGGCTCGCCTTGGTTGCATCTCAGCTGCATTTGGACCACTTAAGGTTGCATTGGAAAGGTTTTGAAGAGATGCTTCTAAGTCATCAAGATTGGGGCCTTGGGACTTGGAAGTTATGACCAATTTAGTGACTCAAAACTAACTAGTCACAAAATAGGTTAGGATAAAATTTTCAGGCATCAAGGAAGAGGGTGGGTCAAGCAAACCCCATAAGTATATATGAGGGGAGTGATGTCTATCAGCTAATCAAGGAGCTAGAGCGTCCCCTCTCACCCAAGGTTGAACTAGGGCTAACTTTTAGATATCAGAGAATGGTGTTTGGGATCCATTTGGACCCAAGATACTTAGGGGCCCCATGGACCTAAGACTCATGTTTGGATCCAAGTACTAGATCTCGGACCTTAGGATCAAAGGTTGGACCTAAGACATAGTCACTAGACTTAAGAGAAGATCCTAAGGGATCCAAGACTAGAACCAAGATCTAGAATTGAACTGGTTAAAATGTTGTGGCTTCCCCTTTTTTCTATTTGGTATTTGAAGCCCCCATTCGTACTTGAACCTAATTCACCTTATTCGTAGGAAACCACTTCGTATTCCGTCAAATATGACTCTTTACGTTTGAAACCACAAAAAATTCCTACTGTCATGGTATATTATGCCCCTACAGTCACTTAGATGTCCATGGTGTTTGTCTAGATTTGGGTTGGGCTCTAAAGTATGACATATCTTTGGTTCGCGACTATTCGTGAGCAACCGATAGGAAGTTCGACATCGAGATATCAAGAGAACGGCAACCGCCATGACAGGAAGGAAAGCCATTGCAGTGCCACTGGTCAGTAAGATGACTATGGGGAGAATTCGGCCGCTTATTGTAATGGCGGATTGGATGACGGCCGAATTGCTGCGCTTGAAGAACTTGGGGGGTGCTTTCTTATCGTGGAGGTGGGATTTCATCTGTCATAAACTATGGGAGGAAGTACGACGAGGAAGAGCTGTCCACGCCATCGGGTATTGAGCGCAACCGGAGAAGTGGGATGCCAAGATGTGGGCTAATGCTTTGGGACGCTCTTACGAGAAGGAGAAGGATGGAGTGGATTGGGAAGGTTCGGCAGTGCATACGGCCTTCACATTTGACGAATCAAAGTGGTTCAACCCTAGGGAGAGGAAGGGCACGAACGGCTACAAACTCGATTTGATCAGGGACGTGTTCCGTCGAAAGGTGGCTCTCACATTGAACCAACTCTTCTCTCCTCAATGCACTACTTACGTCAATATGCATAAGGTTCGAATTGTGGAAGGCTTTATCGGAGGAACGATCAAGGTAAAATGGGGAGAATCTTTGCACGAAACGTTCAGGCAATGGCTAGTCGACTTCGGCAGGACGACAAATGTGTGGTTTATCTATCGTCGTTCATGGTACATTTATACTCGAAGATGGAGTGGCTCACGCCCAAGGAGCGTAGACTGTACAAGGTGGAGTCAGGGTTGTCTGATCTTGAGGACGAAGATGACAGCAGTGGGTCCACGAGGAGTGTAGGTGTCACTCTCTTGATTGTGGAGGAACCTCAGGAGGTGACCAGCACCCAGCAGAGGACTTCGGCGCATGAGGAGGTGGTTGTTGAGGGTTCGAAGAAGAGGAAGAGACCAGTGCTGGACAGTCCTCCCGGCGTGTGCCTCTGAAGAAGAAGCCAGTTGATCAAGCAATAGAGCCAACATCCCCATCAGTATCGAGACCGAAAGTGAAGGCCTCAAAGGAGATAACGGAGCATGTTGCCTCTGTTTTGCAGCTCTCGCAGAAATGGGAAGCGGTGGTAATTCTTGTCCTAATGGAATTAAACGAGATGGGCTCTGGGTATCTACCAGGATGGGATCCACATGCGGATGGATACATGAATCTTGTGCAGGTGATGCACCGAATAGCAAAGACGAAGATGGATCAAACCCAAGTGGTGAAGTAGTTAACCGAGAATGTGGAGCGGTTGACTTAGTAGAAGACTGAATTGGACTAAGAGGTTGAGAAATCAAAGAATGCTTACGGAGAGATTTGCAAGGTGCATAGTGTGGAGATCCGGTACGTGGAGAGAGAGAATCTTCAACTTCAAAAAACGGTGCGAAGTCTGAAACGATGTCGCATGAACATTTCTTTGCTCTTAGAATGCACGAGCGCCTGGCTGTAGAAGAACCCTCTAGAACCTCGTGTGAGTTGACAATCTATTCTTCTTCTCCTCAGCACTCCACATTATAGCCGGTAAAACTTCAGCGGAAGGAGATTATGATATCTGATGATTCGACCAATAACTTTCGCTCAAACTTTACAGAAAATTGCTCCACAACTCTTACTATCACTCAGAAAAGTTTCAGATGTTTTTCTTTTCTAGATCTCTCAAAACAATTGGTGATTTACCCACTGTAACACAAGGCGATATGCAGACCCCTGTGTACAAAACCCATCACACATCCCAATCCTTGACTTCAATTGCTCCCAGATTTTATGAGAAGGTCAGTCATCATCACAACTTGAACTGTGCAAAGTTTTATTAACAGAAATTTCTGATATCAAAAGATATGATCTCTGTACTAACTTTGTGACAGTCAGTGCAGTCCTGCAATTCTGGCTGTATACACAAACTTCAAGCTATCACTTTGTACTCAAAACTCATCCAATCGAGTCAAAACTTCAATCAAAACACAAGCCTGAGTCAAAAAATATATCTTTGTTGACTCAGATCTCCCAAAACCCTCGTAAGGTTCTCAGAAACTCCCCAAATACACTCAAAGGTCTAAATTTCTCACTCTAACTTTGAATCATCACTTCAGAGTGACACATCCTTCAAATCCATCCATTCTGAAGCCCACGTCGTAGCTCGTCCCGTCAGCTCTCCAACCCTATCCTCAGATCTCCAAATGTCCCCATGGAAGGTCTCCAAACTCCTCAAAACCTTGAAGAAGTTGCCCAAGAGCCCTCATTGGCCCAAACTCCAAGACCAATGAGAATGAAGAGTGTTATTTTGACCTCTAGTGTGGCCAAATTAGCTCCATTTTAACTTAGAGCTTTACAACTATCCTAAACACACTACTTAGCCATCCTATACACAATAAGAGTTGCCACTAATAAAGAGTCAAAATGACAACTCGAAACCGGCTAAGTATGAGCGGAACTACAAGCGGAACTGGGAGTTTATAACTTGAGAATAATACTCGCCAAAATTCCTAACAATCAACTCCATATGGCTTGTTTTCGGTAAGCAATAGTGATGGATTGGAACCCATGTGTTGAAAGCCACCACTACTCTTGGTAAGTTCAAATCCATAGCACCCAAACTAAATCAAAAGCATTACGTTATTCGTCCCCAAATTGCACCGTAGGAAACAACTGGAAGAATAATCGGGTCTGGAGAGTTTATCACTTGTTGTAGAAAGTTATCTCCAAAATGATACACTAACCACGCCCGAAAATGATCACGATGAAGACACCGGATGTTGATCACAAATGGATTAGGCATCGGTACATACGGAGGATCATGTTGTCCTCTATCCATGTCCTCGTCGGCTCCACTTCGATCAGATATGCTCCTTAGTCAACAAAGTGATGTGTCTAGCACTCTCCCATACCCTTTCCATCCTGACTGCGCTTTATATCTGATAAGGTCCAAGATAATATCTCTTGGAGCCTTTTCAACATCCTGATCCTACAAAGTAGATCCAACGGTGGGCTCTTAACAGCCTTACAGTGTGCCGTCGGTTATCCTAACCTAAACTATCGCCGTCATGACAACAGCTCTGAAGATGACACATGTCATCATCTTCTCATAGTAGCCGCGTCACAACACGATAACGACGCCTGAATCGAGTGGACGTTGAGGCATCAGCTCGATTGGAGACCTTGACGAACAAGTGTGCGCAACATCTCTTCGCAAGATGTGATGAAGAAGAGTTGCGGCGATTGGAGCGGTTAGTGGAGGTGATGGAAAATCCAGGGAATTCTAAGGAAAAGCGCAAAGAGATGTATCGAGCGCTAGGGAGGGAATTCCGGGAGGCGATGTGTCTGCATCAAGAGGAGATCACCACCGACATTCAAGAGTTGCAAGTAGAAATCGACGTGTTCACTCGAGAATTAGAGTCGTGATCGGGTGGCGTAGGTCGTGCACGTAGGATTAGGAGAGGTCGATATGTGTAGGCAGCGTTTAGGAGTAGCCACTAGAAATCTGTATAAATAGGCCTAGGAATAAAGAGAAGGGGATCTCCTTTCTTGCAAGTGTTCGTCTGATTGTACCGCAATTGTAGTTTGGGTAGAACGAAAACTCGAGAAGCTGGTGTGTGATGTGTGCAAAAACCGAGAGTGGTGCTGAATACCTGTGAAGTTATCCGGGTATTCGCTCATGAGTTGTAGCCACGATGCACATATCAAAAGCACTTCTTCGAGCCTCTCGCCTCAACTTCAGCTTGTAAGGGAGAGATCTCCCCAACTCAGTAAAATCGTTGGAATGATTCATTGATCATCAATCGATTGAACAACTGTACTTATGGATGGAGTTTGAATTGATCAAAAATGGATTTTTCTGTCACCTATTCGTAGTACTCTTCAGATTGAGTAGTCCAGAGTAAGCTAAAGATGTGTAAACACCTAATATTCGTCATGGTTGGTCTATTTGGGTCCCTCATTCCTTTGGGAACGAACTTAAACACTACATAACTGCTTTATACTACATACCTATGTTATTACAGTGACAAACCCATGTCAAGGACTTAAAACCGTAAGGAAAGTCCATCATAAGTCACCAAATGACTTTTTCATGTTGGGGTCATGAATGAATCACAATGAATGTAGACTAAAAGCTATACCTAAACGGTGCTAAACATAACCAAACGAGACCTAAAGCCTAGCGCTAACCTTCAAAAGGATATTCTTGCAGGTTGACATTGATTCGCTATCTACACTAGAGTGAATTTATATTATAGTGAAAACTCTAGAGGTGTAGGTGCGCACCACACGTGATATCAAAGCTGGAGTATTGATGAGCATAAAGGTTGGTGCAAAAAGCCCATAGCTTTCTCTTTCTCATCAGCGTTTGGTTCCAACAACTGAGAATCCCATACAAGTTTAGGTCCTCCCTCTCTATAGGTAGAGAAGCTAGATAACTCAATAATGTGGGTAATGTAGCTCTTTAATGCCCATAAGATTCACCACTCACATGAGTGACCTACCACCATAGACCATTACATGGGAATGTATTTCCACATCCAAAATACTCTTCATGATGAGATGAGAGGATCTTTGCACTTCATCATATGCTCTCAATAAAACCTCCCTCGGAAGAAGGTTTGTCCATCATAGACGTGGACGATGTGCTTGAGATCCTAATCTCATTGTGTAAGAGCATAGTTAGCTAGTTAAGGCTATATTTTTTTTGTTTTTTGAATAAAGCGAGTGATATTCGGAGGAAAGATGGCTTGACATATACAAATAAGCCTTATAGTCCGAATATGATGGTATGAATGGGTTGTTAGGAAAGACGATGGACGCGATAACTAGAATTAGGGCCGAGAGGAGAAAGAGAGGAAATTGCAACATTATTGACTCGTGACTAGCAATTGCATATTTGGTGAAGTAAATTTGCGTTTCACAATGAAGAAACGGTCGCTTATTTGGTCAGGATTGCAAGAGGCTATTCGATTACCACCTACTCAGAAGATACCAATAGGAATGTATAGCCCATTGGTGCCAAAGCTAGTGCAATACATATGACAACAATCCCATGAGGTGATGCTTCTTGGGATGCTCTTGTAGTACGTAGACATCATGACCTAGATAGTTAGGATATCTTAGGTGTAGAAGGACATATTTCTCTGTGTGATTCCGTTGGGGCCTAGACCATCTTACCCCTTTGGTTTCATCTTATACTACTTGATGGTATCTTCCCATCCTTTTTGCTATATTGCTTATCCCCATACATATAGGTGTATGTAATATAGTAAAACTAGAATGTGAGCTAGACTCTATAAGCATGCAATGAAGAATACAATGGGAGGAAAGATAAATGATGACCGATATGATAGTAACTATGTGATGTGCTCTTTTTAAATTGTAGAGACATTGAAGTGCATCTCCCCATGTAGAGTTGGACACCAACTTCGATATGTTTGTGAAAGAGTGCGCGGGAGCCTACCATACTAGACGGCAGGGGTATCACTCTCTTTAGGTTACTGTATAGCCTATTTTAGACGACGTGTTTCCATTACTCTACATAGATTACTAGTTGGTGCAATCCATAGGAGAGCAATCACATTAGGCGATATTTCTTAGGATGCTCCTATTGTTTGTAGACAGTTTGACCTTGATAGTTAGGATATCTCAGGCGATGTAGGACATATTTCCAAGTATGATGCTATTGGGGCCTAGAATTGTTACCTGTTTGTTTCCATCCTTGTCCGATTTGATGGGGTCTTCCCATCCTTTTGTTATTTTAATGTGTCTCTCGAGTTGGAACGCATAAACGTGGTGTTGGTAGTCCATCGTGAAAATGCCAATTTTGTCCAACTTGAAGAGGCTCATAATCTTGATTCCACCTCAAGCTCTTGATTGTAAGAGCATCCAATTTTCACCGCCATGGCGCCCAAATTCACACTCCTACCTTCAATGTTGGACCCCATTAACATCCGCTATCCTCTTGGACCGACTTCGATTTTCTTCTGACGGGGTAAGGCTCACTGTAAAGCAGGACCGTCCTTTCGCTTTTTCTCTTTTTCTCCTAACTGATCATTGCCCGCGCTGAATAGAAGCAATCACTACTACTCCACATTTTGTTCGATCACTAGATTCTTGTGACATTGCGTAGAGATTTCATTTATTGCACACACGACCAAGGATGTCATCAACGAGTGACGATCGAGAACATGCCACTTGTGTCCTGCGTTGGATCGTTATATTTCTTCCGAAGGACTTCGAACTTGAACACGGAGGGCGGAAAAATCCTTATGTTCATTCAGTTGATTAATGATAGGGTATGCTGAGCAATTGAACGAATGCTCAAGCACGAAGATGTTATTTCTGAAGAGGATCTGGTGTGAAAGACGAAGTAAAACACGAGATTGGCTGGTGAAGAGTCATGCGGGTTTCGCAGAGTCGCAGCCCCTGATGATATCACGTGATCTTGTGAGGAAGAAGAGTGGACATGTTATCTCGTTTCGTTTCCCTCTGACTTGGAATTGTATCCTTGAACGCCATCTCCCTTGCATCTCCTGTGTTTCACCTAAAGAAGTAATTGTTGTTTCACAGGATAACGATGGGTCTGACTGCAAACAGATCGATTTTACATGCAATTTTGAACATCGGATATCGAATGTGGATATCTTAATTCAAATAGGTCTTTTGCCTTTCATACTTGTGAGGGAGTTGCAGTTCGACGTGTTCAGAGTAGTCCGGCATGGGAGAAGGTGATTTTCGAATCGATCGCAAGTTAGTTCAGCAAGTTCATTTGGTCATCAATTTCACGGGTTAAACAGAATAGGAACGCAGTGCCGAGAATGGGATAACTGTTTCTACGTCAACTTTTCTACTTGTTCGCTGTGGCGATTAAATCAGCACGCAAATCTTCCAACGGACTCAAGGGAGCATCTAGGTGTTTGAAGTGGAAAGTATCTGCTGATAAACCTGAAGATGGTCAACTGTGTAGGTGCAAAGGGTTGATTTTCTGGTCACTGTATGTGAATTCATGTATTTCTTTTCTTGCGCTCCTGTAGAAATGTGTATCACGTAAACCTTCGATGGTAAGGCAGAGGTTGCCCGCATCCGTCGGCCATTCCATTGGCGTAAACAACCCTGCGAGTTCGACCCGTGCGGTGTTTTTCAATTTTCAAGCGTTTTCCCGGCGAAGATAATTCTCGAGTCATAAGAACAAATGAAGTCCGAGGGACTGGAATGTTACATAGGACGTGATTAGAATACTTCCCAATCGCAGTGGGCTCGGCTTTCCCGGGGAGATTCGTTGCAAGCATTAGTGTCGGCGGGGCAGAGATTGCGCATAGTTTGTGCTCCGACTGGAAAGTTTCAACGTCTCTGCCAGCTGCCCCGGTTTGACTGGCAATAAGCGAGAAAACTGGGCTTCTTTTCTTCCACCGTATGTGGAAAGCACTGGCCCGTCCGATTGGTTGAAAGAGTTTCCGGTCAGATCGATTTATTACTAATTTGCGGCATTGGCATCAGCGTGGATGTCGGTTATTCCCTGGATGAAGTTTGAAGTCCGATTTTGAATTTGGCCATCTTTCCCGCACCTCTGACCGCGATGTGCCTGCAATCACCTTTTGTCGCACTTCGCAACTAGAGAGGAGTTCAAATCGTGAACGTTACGTGTAGTTGTTGTCTGAGCTCTGGATATGAACAAGTTTGTCTTTAACGAAATACATGCCCACGGCTTAGGCTTAGGCTTAGACCCACGGAGTCCACGTACTCACGGCTTTGCTTTGTCAATGTACGTCTGTCGTAGTTGGAGGGCAGGAAAAGTTAGGGCAGTAGCTCTCTCTCGACGAAGTGGGGCCTGCCGGCATCAGCGGTACGTGGAACGGAGTCTCCCACTGTATGGCTGGACACGAAAGCAGGGACGCTGAGCTAATAAGCTCACATCAAGGAGTTCTCTCGGAACAGATTTCTGGAATAGCCACGTTGAAATTGGATCCGCATACTGAGGGCGTACAGCGGCAATTGGTACCAGGTAAAGAAGGCTGTGCTGCTGGAGCTGAAGCTGGACTGTGGACCGAGCAAACGGATTCAGGTGGGATGTGTGCAGGCAGGATGAAGCAGGAGAGAAAACATAGATACGACGATGGTGGGGGCAAAAGACATCAGACCTCTTGGGTGCCAGGAGCTGCACAGCGATCCTCTCAGGAAAGAAGCGGGTGGGATGAGGAAATTCCGCCCGAACCATCGTCATTGACTCTTAGGAGAACTGAGCCGCCGATAGAATCTGACTATCCAAGCCTTGACCTAGCAGGGGAAGTGGATGCTGGTTATTATGACCAGCAAATGTCAATTTTGGGAACTCCAGTCGTTGTGCGAGTGGCTTACACCGCGAAAGGTGTCGATGATTGGATCGACACATGCCCTTCCAGCGAACGCATCTTTGGATTTGATATAGAATGGCGTCCCAACTTTCAGAAGGGACAAGAGAATTATGCTGCACTATGTCAGCTCTCCACTGCAAATCGCTGTCTGATAGTGCAGCTTTTATACATGGACTTTATTTCTGACAAACTCAAAGCTCTTCTTGTTGATCCAAGGAAGAAGTTGGCTGGTGTGGGAGTGAAAGGGGACGTTAATAAGCTCTATGATGATCACGGATTGAAGTGTCGTGGTGAGGTGGATCTTGGTATCTACGCAGCGAAAATTTGCAACGATCCGAAATTGAAACAGGCTGGCCTAGCAACTCTTTGTGGTTCTTTACTAGGAATCCCTTACAAAAAAAACAGGAAGGTGACTATGAGTAATTGGGCAGTGCAGGGTTTGAGCTACGATCAAATTTCGTATGCCGCCACAGACGCATGGATTGCCTTTTCGTTGCTTACCACTTTGGAGGCCAGGCAACAAGAGCACGCTTGTGAAGGGCAACCAAGGGCAGATACGAGATCTACAGCAGTAGGAGGCAGATTGTGAAAATGATGGTGACAGAGGAAGGTGATGACACCGAAAGCTTTTTTCCTCAACGCAAACCTTCGCAAAGCGTTTCAGCGATGCTGGAGATTTGGTCATGCACAGTCCAGCGTTCATCTTGTTGCCTTCGATCTTATCCATATCATTGAAATTGCTCGGGTGCCTTGAAAGCAAATGGATACAGTCAATCTGTGCTTAGAAGTCTGTGTAGTCAAGCTTGATATACACCAGGACGATTGCAAGCAGAAAGCGCTATTGCTTTTGTTATCTTTTGGTACATGGGCGCCATCAATGTAGATCGAGTGATAAGACGTTGTATATAAAGAATATGTACAGTAATGTACAAACTTTGCATATAAGACTGGAATACAACACTGTTATTGCCGATGAGAACTTGGACCGTGCTCTTAACCAATCTCATCATCTGCGTGAGGAAAGCATATTGCAGTAGAAGGGTTTAGAGCAGAGGCTGAGTTTTGGTTTGTACGCTAAGGCTGAGTGATTTGACAGAACAATAATTTCGCTTGCATTGCAGCTGAGTAACTGGATCTGCAACAAAGACCGAGCATTGCACACCATGGAAGTTCTCTGTAATCGTTCAGAATCTTGAATGCTTGTTCGCGTTCGCAAGGACGGTGCTGGTTTTACCATCTGTCTCAGCCAGGGAAGAAGCTTTGCTTCCGTCAGACGTGTTTTCACATCGGGAAATGGTGTGATATATGTGTTGTAAATCTCCCGGTGGCGATAACTGAACGTTTTTGTGCTCCCTGGTCTCAAAGCTCAACAATTTTCT
The DNA here is from genome assembly GCA_014180765.2 of Marchantia paleacea. Classification (NCBI taxonomy): domain Eukaryota; kingdom Viridiplantae; phylum Streptophyta; class Marchantiopsida; order Marchantiales; family Marchantiaceae; genus Marchantia; species Marchantia paleacea. The sequence goes on from MUAA02000129.1 coordinate 579,008, forward strand.
TCCAGAACAAGCTTTCCACTCCGTTTCAAGCTATTCTACAGGTCTTGTAGTCTGATCTCAAAGTCCTTGAATTAACCCTGAAATGATGATGTGTGGGAGGGTGGTTTTTCATGTGCAGGCAACGCCGAGCAAAAACTGAAGCAAAAGCAAGAAGAAAATGATGCAACGGAGAGCACATTACTGATATTATCTCTTCTGCATCCGGAACTCGAAGTCGAGATAAATGATTGATATATATATATTTTCAGTTCTAAAAATCATAATAGAATGTCAATGTCATTGATACTCTCAGGTACTATCTGAGGTAATCAACCTCCTGTACATTGTACCTGTAGTAAAAAAGACCATTCCGTCACATTATATTAAGTATTCTGAGCTGGAAAACATCCACTTTCAATTCGGAAAAAGGAGTACAATGGGGATACTATTGACTTGACGTAATCTCACGTTTTGCGTGCACATAAGCCACAGACACACGGTCTCCCACCTCCATTCTTGCAAGTCGAGTACAAACCAGTTTTCACTTATAGAGGATTTAAATTTATCCACACAAGCAAACTATATATTCCTTTGTACTTATAAAGCAGCCAATTTATCTTAAGTTCAACTCATATTGTGTATTATTGCATTTTTACCCTTACAGCTGAAATTGAAATAGTTTGATCGTCACCAACGGGCATTCAAACAGGGTTTGCAACTACATATAAGCATATAGTCTGTATGCTATACTATATTTATATAGTGATATAGTTAGTATTCATCTTGATGTACACAATGAGAAGCATATGGAGGTTTTTAATTTTTGTGAATAGCTACTATCAAATCCGGGTATTTGCTATGATATCAAGTTTTTTTTTTAAGTCTTTAATTTTTATTTCAACTCATTCCTGAAACCTTGAAAAATAGTTTCAATGATTATGAACATAAGAGTAAATAATTGAAATTTTATAGAATATGCTTTGGTAGATGAAAGTTCATACTTTTATGGAGTCAATAAATTTGTGTATTAAAATGTAGTATTTTTCCATAAGTTTGTTGAGTCATCAAAACAATATTCATTATAAGAATTAACAATTACATAAACTCACTATGAAAATTTCACCATTAACTTTATTTTTATTTTGATAATATTGATATGATTACATCTCAATGTTGCTGTGAATTTGAAATAAAAAATCTAGGTAATTTCAATCATCTCAATTTGATTTGCTTGATTAAATTTTAAAAATAAAAAGTCATTTCGAATAAAATTTGAGATAAAAAATGATTTTTATTAGAAGATTATTCATTATTAAGTCGCATGAAGAGATTTTTACATATTGCATGAGCAGGAGAAGAATCGTTTGGGAATGAAATTTTTTTATTTTTTTAGAATTAAGCTATTCTGATTTCAAATATGTCATGACTCATGTAGCTGCACCCCAAGTTATTTAAGTACTCACCTTTAGCAGAAGGTACATAAGTTAGAACCAATAGTGCACTTAGGGCGATTTGCATTGGACTGACATCACAATTAGGAAACTTAGAGCTCAATGGTAGAGTACGAAGTAGAGCTTCTTGGAGTGCAGTTTTTGAAGTTGAGCATTTGAGAATGTGGCTATGATGGATAGTAGCTAGTGCCTGAAACTTGAGTCTTTGAAGCTCAAAGTGGATTTGGCTGAATTGTAATCTCTCTTTTATGCTATGGTTATGAGCGGAATGTTCTTGTGAATGTTTTGAGAGTAGAAAAGATTGTGGTACACTTGTGTTGGTGTATGACGATCTATGTATTGTGATGTTTGATATGACAATGATTTATGTTATGATGTGATATGTATGTGGATGACAAATACTTCAAGAGTTCAAAAATTTTACTTTAAAAGATTTTATTTTAAAATAAATGACAATAATTTTATGGAAAAAAGTATAATATATATCAACAAATTTACATATCTTCAAATTGATTACTCCTCAAATTTTTTGGTATAAAAATTAAAAAAAATTTATTTTGAAATAAATGAAGTTTTTTTTTTGAAGAAGAGGATAATGAAAAAATGATCAAAAATCTTATTTTTAGTCCTAAATAATATGCAAAAAATTTTCATCTTTGTTATTAAGAATTGCCATTGATTAGATTATATAATTATTTAAAAATTATATGCATATTTTAATCTATTTTTATTTCAAAAGATTCAAAAATAATCATTTTGAAATGAAGATAAATTATATGGAGGTTTATTGATATAAGATTTTTTTTAAGTAATCTATCATCTAGAAAGATATAACACTTAGTGTTTGATTAATCACATCCATTTTTACTCTCCTTTCCCACTCACCACAAGCATGACTATTTTATCACACGGATTTGAAATAATGCATAGATTACAATTCCATACTTGAAAAAATGTTACAAAAATTGCAATCAAGGGTATATGATTCATAATAACAAAGATCCAAGTCAAATGTTAAAATGAGAATGAACAAATCTAACTCTCCTTGATGTATACTAGTTTACATTATGATTGGAGAGACTACACACCTTTGCACTTTTAATTATTGATCCAAGTCAAATGTTAAAATGAGAATGAACAAATCTAACTCTCCTTGATGTATACTAATTTACATTGTGATTGGAGAGACTACACACCTTTGCACTTTTAATTATTGATTTTTCATGAATGCACATCAAGACCACAATGGCCACAACAAAATTAAGCGGATTAGAAAACATAGAAAAAATTATGGTTTGAGTTTGGAGATTTTTATGGTCGCTCTGACTAGATCTATTATATTTTGACTGATTTGTACAATTTTATGTGTGCACAATGAGTACAAATGATTGAGCTGAGTGAAAAGCAAAAGTGAGATTAGATTTAGGGTTTGGAGAAGATATAGTTGTATTTCTTTTACATTACTTTTATCCTTTCATTCATCCTATGATCTCCGGTTAACTTCAGTTCTTCTTTGGACATGATTACGTCTTCTTTGTAACATAAAATTTGTTAAATTGATCTACTTATAATTTTTTATAACAAGACTTCTTCTCATTAGGGCATGTACACTCCTCTACCCTACCGCATCCATTTTTTGATACAGGCTCTAAGACATAGGTTTGTATCTATAGATTTCTATTGTGATTATGCATGTGATTTTATCTTTGACTAAATTTTATCATTAAGTTTAGCTCAGTCATGATTATATTTAATTAGTTTGAGTTAAATTTGAAAAGTAGATAAGTAAATTTTAAGAAATTAGGCTAGATGATGGAAACAACTATTTTTTTGTTGTGAGAGAAGTAAGGATCATATTACATGACATGGATATCTTGACTTGTATCGATGTTAAAAGCCACAACAAGAAGGCACTATGACAATAAACATTTTATGAATACTTTCACATCTTTGACCCCCTTATCTTTGATCATCTCCATCCTGAGCACGATGAGTTGATTTGATGAGCACTCATCCTTCTTTACAACGCTTAGTATCCATTGTTTACGCTAGGGAGTTCCTAGGGGGACGAGACATGTAACGGCAATTCTGATGATTCAAGTAAAAGGTGTGATGTAAAAGGTTCTATTTATGGGAGATAATCTTTTAGAAAAAAATTTAGCAAGACTTTTAATCCAATGTGTTATGTTGATGATCATTATCGTCATTAGATATTTGAGACTCGACATGGCGAGAGAGACGGTCTCATTTATCTCTTGATGACTTATTATCATTAGCAGATATTTAACAGATATTTAAGACCCTTCATCGTTATTATGCATTGGCTATGCTTTGAAAGTTCTCCTTATACTCTCTCTCTCACATATAACACATGAGATCCATCCATTGTGTCATATGTCCGCATATTCGTTTTTGTTTTTTTCCCTTTTCCTCCCTCCTTCCCTCTGTAGAAAAGGAGAAGTGGTGCAACGAAAATACAACGAGTGACCTCTGGTTGGAAAATTGCTTGTGTGGTTGAGAAAGAAAGAGAAATACGCTCGAAGTTTAATGCACAGAACGTTTACGTACAGGAAATCTTACAGATGGCGCAGCGCCGAGAAGTGGGGGAGAGGCAGTGAGACACTTGTCCAGATAAGACAGGACAGGGCTTTGCTAGCTGGGAAGGATAACTCTACCTGGACTCCAATCCACCAGTGCAAACCAAGAAAAAGAAGTCACTCTTTCTTCTTGAGCAGAAGGGTGAGGAAGGAGACAGTCGTGTGATTCTCTCATCTCTCCTGTTGCTGTCCGATGTACTGGTGAGAATTTGAAATTGCTGATTAGCTCGTCACTCTCAGATTCTCCTTTTCCAGAATTCGGAGGAGATGATGATATCTGTCGGAGTGCCGAAATCTGTGGCCGCGCTCTGCACGGGAGGGATTGCTCGAGGAGCGTTGTCCGAGCAGGCGACGTCTTCCTTTGCTTGGGTTCAGTCAGGAGTTGTCGGGAAGTCGTTCGGATGGATCGTCGGTAAGAAGTTGAAAAGATCCCCAACACACAGAGCGTTTGCAACTCGTTTGCGAGCTGCAGCAAGTAGTGGCGTAAATGGAACTATCGCAGATTTGAAAGACAGTGAGTATGATTATGATCTCGTGACCATCGGAGCGGGCAGCGGAGGAGTGAGGGCTTCACGATTTGCTGCAAACCTTGGTGCTAAGGTAGCAGTTTGTGAGCTTCCATTTTCCACAATCTCGTCTGACTCGGCCGGAGGTGTGGGTGGCACGTAGGTTTTCCTGATTTATCATCCCATCCAACTTGCTGTGAGGGCACGACATTGACAATTATTTTCTTCTGGTGTTTGGTTTTTTTTGTCTTGGAATCTTTGCTTCACAACTAGATGAACTCTGTCATATTTCTAGTGAGTTCGCAAAGTTATCCGCGAGGAGACGCCGCATTGTGGATCGGCTTGTATCGAATTCAGGGACTTTTATGAATTTCTCATGTTGATTAGTCAAGCGCTTTTCACTAAAAAGTTCAACACAGTGAGCCTGTAATAAAGTTAAATTTAATGATATGTTTGACACCACTGAAACCCGATATATGGTAGCTGACATGATCCAATCGAGTCGTTGATGAGGATCAATGCTACAAGTGATAACCTCCCGTGTGCAGCCTTGTGGAGGATGTGACCAGAGAATGTGGCCGTTACATGGTTCAAGCACCCTTACTGCCTATTCTAACACGAGGACTCGCCCTTTGACGTTATTGAATCCCTGGGTGCTCTAGGTCGCCTTCTATAGAAAGAGGCGCGATGGGAGTACCTTTTCAGTTGGATACTACATAATGTTTTATTATATCTCCTTACTTAATGAGTAGAGAAGAAGCATGCGGTTGGAGCAATATTCACGACGCATTCTAGTCAGCTAGTATTTGGTTTTAGCTGAATACTTAACCAAGCGGGCTGTGGGTTCTGTTATTAATATGTGGTTTTTGAACGGATTGTGATAAGTTTAATAGCGTGCCCTCAGTTTACAGCCATTGACCGTCATTGATCTGAAATCTACATTTTGACAGGTGTGTGCTCCGAGGGTGTGTACCGAAGAAGATACTGGTATACGGATCTCAGTTTGCTCATAGTTTTGAAGACAGCAAGGGCTTTGGGTGGTCATACGATTCAAAACCAAAGCATGATTGGAATATGCTGATAGACAATAAGAACAAAGAGCTGAATCGTCTGCTTGGAGTTTACAAAAATATATTGAAGAACGCAAATGTCGCTCTCATCGAGGGACGGGGCAAGGTTCTCTCGCTGTCCATTTGACCTGGTTCTCAATTTATGGTTGTCGTGCTGGCAGTGGATGATCTAGGGGGAACCTCTTGACCTACTGTAGTCTGTATTGATTTATAAGGCTATCTTTCGCAGCAATACTTAATTGTTCTCTACCTTCAGTGACCACTGAAAGGTTTCATCTGCAGATTGTTGATCCTCATACAGTTGACATCAGTGGCAAAAGGATTCGCGCACGGCATATTTTGATCGCTGTAGGGGGAAGACCTTCTGTTCCGGACATTCCAGGAAAAGAGTTTGTGATTACCTCAGACGAAGCTCTCGATTTACCGTCTAGACCAGATAAAATCTGTATCGTTGGAGGTGGATACATTGCCTTGGAGTTCGCTGGTATCTTTAATGGTTTGGGAAGTGAGGTTCATGTCTTCATTCGGCAAGATAAAGTGCTGCGTGGCTTTGATGAAGAGGTAAGAAAAATTTGAAGTGGCTTTAGTCTTTACCGCATCTCTTTTTCTTATCATTGTATGATGATAAATCTGACTGGAATCTTACAGGATGAGAATTGTATCCTCAAGAAAGGGAATCAAACACTTTAATTTTGCTTCTCTAATGTGGTCTTAGTTTGTTCTAAAGGTTCCGCCGGAACTTTTTTGTTGGTGTAACAGAAGTAGCTTTCATGGGTAAAGGCCCCGACTTTCGCTTGAGACAAGCTCGTCGTTTTCTGTTCTGGCCTTTCATTTAGCAGGACCAGGAGATAGAGAGTTGACCCTTAAACAATTATCCTAAGGGGGCCAGGTACGTCGCCCCTCGACCCTGGACAATCACTTTGAACATGCAGGAACCTCTTTTTACCATCAACTTAAATTAGCCAAGACTACAGAGACGGAAGTAGCGCGCTAGATATCGTACGTGTTAGTATCTACAGGGAGGCTAATACAGATCCAAGTTTTAAAGATGAGCTCATTAAAACTTGGATCTGTTGTAGGCAAACTGGAACTCTTCAGGTTTCGTGGGGCGTTGGGTGTACAATTACCTGTAATGGTAGGAACTAAGCTCAGAATTTTTTTGGTACTGGTTTTGAGATTCGGGGATTCTTCAACCGTCCAATCCGAGTACTTTGACAGGGGTACATTGCGCAATCGTGCAGGGTGGCAAAGTTGGATAGCTGTTCACCTACTAGATCACCAACTCCGGCTTGAGTGAAAAACCAAAGCATTAAGCTGCAGGCCCGTGAAAGCATCCCAAGAACGACATTGCTCCTACTAGTTTTACTGAGACCATTTTATGTAAAACACAGATCAAAGCGGACCGGACTAGACACCTGACGGTCAGCTCACAGACATCATCAGGCAATGATATATTCCATTCTAAGACATGAGAATCTCCCGAAGAACCAACCATGTTTACCCTGCAATCTTGCCGTTGGAAAAGCCAACCCGACACACCAGGCCTGCCAGAGCTTGTAGTTTTGTGGATTATCCAAGCAGAGCTCTTTGAACAATGAAATCAATTTAATAACGCCTGAAGATCCTGTACCAGCAATAGTTTGAAAAGGGGCAACAATTTTACAAATAAGGAAAGTAAGCCAAATCGTCTGAATGAGTGGTGCACTAAAAGCTCTATGAGGAAGGGGAGGCATTCAAGATACCAAACATCTACAAAAGCGTTGTGACTTAAAGTTGGAGCCATGCTGTATGTTTTGCAGATTAGGGATTTCGTTGCGGAGCAGATGTTGTTGAAGGGTATAAAGTTTCACTTTGGAGAGTCACCTACGGCAGTAGAAAAAGGTTCTGATGGTAAATTTACTTTGGTGACCACTGAAGGGTCTGAGGTTGCGGACTCGATAATGTTTGCAACCGGTCGGAAGCCAAACACGAAGGTACTCGTTGATAAGCAGCTATTAGAGTGTGTGTTCACTGGCATTATGTACGTCACCACATCCTTGAGGCTTCTTTTAGATTGTAATTGTCATCTGCTCAATGCTGGTGATCATCACACCAAGAAATTCCTTCTCTAAGTAGTCCCACGTCTGCTTCCTCCTACTTCGTCGTCTCTTCTCTACTCTTCAATATTTTCATGGTAGCAACGCGAAGCAAGGAGCGTGGTCTATGGTGTTCAGGCTGTGAGGCATATGAACATGAGTACACATCTACACGCTCTCATTAAAACTGCATACACCCCTACTTTTTGTTCCTTCTACGTGAGCAACGTAAAGTGAAATGCTGTACTTAATTTCGCTGTTAAGTCCAGTTAGCCGTTGAACTCACGGTTGACGAAGTTTACAAACTATTGGGGCAAGTGTTTCTCGAAATGCTCCTCTAGTTTCTGGCCTTCCGCAACTGGTGTTGACATCATCTTTTCTTATTATTTATCCTCGCGTACTAGTTCATCAAGTTGCCTTTGTGGTGCCTGGCGAGCACGTTCCCGTCATCAAGGCTCCACCACTATCTATCGACTTCTTCGATGTCATAAAACATTTTCTTCTTACCTGGCAAGGAAAAAAGTTGGTTGGAAGGGGATATACCCAAGTATCCAGTGAAAAGCTATGTTGCTTTTGAGGTTTACCACAGTAGTGTAGCTGAAAGATGGGAGATATGCATGATCGTTCCAGTCTATAGTGCACCTGGCTGCAACAAGGATCATTGTAGACAATTTTGGACTTCTTAGCCAACGAAAGGTTTCTGGCTTCCGTGTCTGTTCGTTTGGTATCGACGAGTGATATTTCTCTTATTGGCTCGCTACTCCTTAAGGCTGGTTGTAACCAGATTTGTCTGATTTATATTATCTTTTGTTCAGTTACCGTCTGACATAAGAAACTTGCCGTTTCTTGAGGACAGAATTTGGGCTTGGAGGACGTTGGTGTTAATATCAATTCGAAGGGTGCGATTGAGGTACGTTTACTACAAATTCAGTTTTTTTTGGGCGTTCTAACAGGGATGTGGAGTTTCATGGTATCGACTGCACTTAAACTCCAGGATGTAACAGTGATACGCAGAAGGAAAGTGTCGATGGTGCAGATGTTCGCTCTAGGGTTTTAGCTCACTAATCAATATTTATGTTATGGCAGGTCGACGAGTATTCAAGGACAAATGTCGCCTCTATATGGGCAGTAGGAGATGCCACGGACAGGATGAATCTTACTCCAGTAGCCCTCATGGAGGGCATGGCTTTCGCTAAGACCGCATTTGGAGACGAACCGAGTAAACCAGATCATAGGTATGCATTCATTCACGTGTTTGTTCGTGGGCATGAAGTTGTAACAATTGGTTGGCACGCGAAATCTGTCTGGCCGAAATCTTTGGTCAGATTCTGGAATCTGTAAGTGGATGTGATCGGTACTACTATTGCGGAACGCTTCATTTCTGTGACATATATGTGGAGGATGTTGTCCACAGAAGGGATTGCTAGGATCAACTTGTAGAATTGTGGAATAGCCATATAAAGCAAGATGTCGCCTCAACCAACGAGTATATTTACTTGATTTTTCCCTCCTCGTTGGACGTCGCAAATTGCGTTAAAGTGATATGTCTCCTTGTTTGAACTCAGGCCAAGTTGTAGCCTAGAGGTCACGTAGTTACCGCGATCAAGGGCAGTCTGGTTTAGTATAGCACCCTGTCCAAAACAGACAGACTCATTTGAATTGCTGACGAAGAAGTTGATCTTGTGGCTCAACAGATATGTGGCATCTGCGGTTTTCACTCAGCCTCCTATTGGAACAGTTGGGCTCACGGAGGCAGAGGTGGCTCCCATGAACTCATTTGACTCGATTGAAGCTTTACTTCTGCTGTCATTTTTAGTAATGCATGTTCAGAGTTTGGGTAGATTTGGAGATCGTAATTCCTGATTTTGGTAAGTGGCTGCTGCAGGCCCTGGATACATATGGAGACATTGATGTTTATACGTCCAACTTTCGACCTATGAAGGCCACTATATCAGGGCTCGGTAATCGGACCTTTATGAAGATAATCGTTGACGCGGCCAGCAATGTCGTGGTTGGAGTTCACATGTGCGGAGAAGATGCTCCAGAAGTCTTGCAGGTAAAACCCGTTTTCAGAGTTGGGGTTCTAAAGGTTGTTGAAGTGTGGCCTTAAGGACTTTGTCGTCGCTAACCGAGCTACTTCCGAACATGTAGTAAGTACAACAGCGAAATTTATTAGACTTCATTGGGTCATGACACCCTATCGTAAAAAGTAGCGCGTCTACTGGAGCTCTTTTCTAATTTCATACACTAAGAGGCCTCAGAGGTAAAATGTTTCTCGACATGAAGTTAGGTTCTTTAGTTGTCCTCTTTATTTGTTCCTACAGAAGTTGTCTGCCTTTGTTTTAAAAGTATTTGATGTATCGTAGGGATTTGGTGTTGCGGTCAAGGCCGGCTTGACGAAACCTCAGTTTGATGCAACTGTTGGCATCCACCCAACAGCAGCAGAAGAGCTGGTGACAATGAGATCACCAACGCGGAAATTGCGACAAAAGTCTGTTAAGGTATGGTGATACTTTTGAGGAGACTCGAGGGTCATTCTCTCCGATAAAAATGCCCACGTGTGTCGCATAAGAAGCAATCATCCAGGTCATGAGTCCCCTGCATTTTATGTGCCGGTTCTTAACATTGCTGAAAGGTGACGATGTTGAGGGCGGAGGTAAGTTCACTTGGTGTTTACCATGCATACAGCTGTCTAGTCAAAGTTGGCCTTATAACTGTTAAAAGCGACCGACTTGGGCTAGAAAAGAGGATGACCTTCTTGTAAAGAAATGAAACAGATGCTCCTAGTAGAGTTAGCACCCTTATGGTAGGGAAGATATATTCCCAACCCCCCTCCTCCCCCCGGTCATCTTCATATGCCAGTAGAGTGTCTGCCTTAGGTTCAAACGAGGGATGGTGTAAGCATCAGGCAGACTTTTTTTTCCAGTACATCTTGTACTCCATCTAAATTTATTGGTACTTTGGACCAGCTGGGTTTTTATTACCTGGGTCTCACGGTTTATCAGAGATACAATTTCTTCGTCTTCACTCGGTTCGTAGCGTGCCGACCGTAAAGTAGTCCATCCTTGTCGTAACTCTGAGGTGAAACTTCATGGTTCCATGGAACGCATGATCACCCCTAGGAAAGAATTCATCTCAAATAAAGTCATATAATCCATCAGTGTACAGCAGATGCTCTTGATCCAGCAGTAAATGCCATGATCGCCTAAATGGGTTTTGACCTACGCGTTAAAATTTGTTCGCCTGTTTGTGAAAGCACTGCAGCTAATATGTAGTCAATTTGAAACGTGCAGGTGGCGGAGGAAGGAGCCGCACGGGCCGTATAGAGAGTCAGTTTTATTTCTCCAACGTAAAACTGGTTTTGAGTATGGGGAACTTTCTCAGTAATCTATGTTGGGAGGAGGGAAGGTGATAAATACTGACTTACAAAATTCCAAACAACACAAATAGGAAAGAAACTTAGTCCACACGTAGTCGACATTGCTCTATGATCAGGTGAACTGACATAGTACATGTAATTTAACTGACATAGCACATACCACGCCAGTGTACTACATTATTGACCTCCAAAGGGGGTAGCGAAAATCATTCAAATTGCAAAGAGTGGCTAGTCTGGGGCGGAACGTACTCGGTGCTCAAAATTCTGGAGTGGGTCACGATACCTGGACCTTGAAGCACTTGAGGTTTTAACTCTTTCCCTGCGTGCTGAGTTCATGTCCTGACACAAATGATTGCTATCTCCACCAGTGCTCCACCAGGGCTTCAGGATTACCCGTTCGTATTTGGTACTTTTACAGTGATTCGGTCATTTCCTAAAACCAGCCGGACCTTTCCGAGTAGTGAAATAACGAGGGAAAAATGGAAGAGAGAAAAATCTTTAAGAGGAAGATGTGAAGACTAAAAGATTGACAATGAGAATGTCATGTTAAAGCAAGGGAGTAGGAAGGTGAAAGTGGAGGAAAAATGACGATTATTCCCTGTAGTACACACCGAGGAAAATAGGAATTTGTTTGGCTGTACTGCCTAGTTGAGTGATTAGTCAGTAAGTAGTGGAGAAAGCACCACTCCTCACACGTAGTCAGTCTCTAGTTTCTTCCTCCGAATGGCAGAGTCTGCGAAATGGAGATTTATCAATGTCCAGTAGCTTGATTTAAGAGCCAATAATTGCATCTACACGTAGGTTAATAAGAAGAGAGAAGACAATCTAACAAAGCAAATATGTAAGGAATTACATGTAAGTTAATTGAAGGAAGAAAAGACAAGACAATCTTAAAAAGTCATTTTTTGAAAAAATTTCATGTAAGCTATCTGAAGATAGAGAAGACAAGATAATCTAATTAAAACATTTATTAATAAATTGGAATTTGAGAAAGAGAACGATTGTTTTCAACAGTTTCACCTTCGGAAAGTTAGGCCGACTCTCTTTTCACGCTTTTGTGATGTGATGATTATTGATGTGTGCTAGTCTTTGCCCCAGATGAGACGCAAAAAATAATGGAGAATCTTCATAGGAAATTCAACAATTTATCTGTAGGAAATATTTGTTACATACATCATATACATAATTATTGCATAATCCATGTGTATTTTTAATAAAATATATTTCAATTTAAAATTCAAAAAAATATCAAAGAAGGTTAAATTAATACTGTAATTGATTTTTCACATATTATATTTTACAGTCATTATTTTATATAATGATTAAATCAATCACAAATTTGAACACAGACTATGGAACCTCTCTTAACAAAATCATAGAAATAAGAATTAAAAATATAAATTTTAAAATAATTATTAATTAAAAATACATTTGTATCCTCTTCATGTTTGTTTTAATCTCTCTAGCACATTTTGTAATTAACATATATAATAATAATAAAGGCTGCTCCAAATCTAAGTAGATACATCATGTTTAATATATTTTTCAATCATTATTTAAAAAATTATTATTGATCTTTTTATTGATTAACTATCAATTACACATCATGTAAAAAATTTCGTGATTTGATTGGATTTATGATGATTATCAATTTCACAGCTAAAATAATCATTTGTTCCATTAGCTAATTATGCTACAATATGATATCTTGTAAGGTGTTTATGTATTTGCTAACAATCAAATGTCCTAACAGTAAAATCAATATTCATGTTTGTTGTTGATTAAGCAATGCAATATGTTATCCCATAGCTTGCTATCATTATGTATCTTGTGAAAATCTTTTAAATCCAAAGAATAATTTGTTTAATCCATGTAATATCATCTATTTTTAAAATATAACTTTTTTTATTTCAAAATAATATGTAACTAGTTCTTAAAATATGTGTAATAGTATTTAATTTTAATACATGCAATAAAATTATTCCTATATCCATTACATATTAATTATCACATGCATTGTAACATTCAATTTGAAAATGTATTTGAACAATACTTCTTTATATAAAGCATCTTATTAAATGAAATTATTAGCATTGCAGTTAAATATAAAATTTTATATTATTTTAATATTCAATACTATTGAGAATTCATATACTTTATTTCATAGCTTTCAACATTATTGAAAAAATATGATGAATTTAAAATCCATTTATCAATTAAATAGTGCATCTTTTGAGATTTGAGACTAAATATTACATTCTTAAGTACAGTGATATCAACAAATGTAAAATTGATTGATATTTATTTCATGCATGTTATGAAATATTGATTGTTACCTCATGTAAACGTTAATTGAATAGTTTAGATTGTTGATATATGGTTCACTCACTACCTTCATTGTCATATAAAGCTCCTCATGCAATGTATAAATTGGAATTAATACCATGATATAAAATTATAGTTCATGTGTTATCAAAATACATATAAATATAATAAATTGCATCCATGTATAACACACATAATAAATTTTTGATGGCTTATAAACATCAATTACTTATTTCATGTTCTAAAAATTGAATATATTTTTTAATTAACAGTTGTGAAAAAAATACAAATAATCTTTTTAGTGATTAAAATAATAATTTATTAATTAAAAACTTTTTATTTTTTATTTTTTATTTAAATTAATTCAAAATAATTGAAATAAAAAAATTAAAAAAATTTTGAACTAAATTTAAAATCATAAAATATTAATATTCCTAAATTATTTTTTAAAAAATTATGAATATAAATCATTAAATTATTTATTTATTTATTTATTATAGTAAAATATAATATTATGTAAATTTTAATTTTTTTGGAATACAATTTATTTTTTAAAAATAAAAAATATAGATTTTTAACGAGATATATTATATGAAAAAAATACTTTATATATTGTTTATAAAACAAAAATTCAAAATAAACTTGAGGTATAAGAACAAAAAAAGTTAACAATACATATAATAAAAATCTGTATATTAATATTTATTTCAATTTAAAAAAAATTAATTAAAAATTAATTTTCAATTTTCAAAAAACATGTTTTTATTTTTTATTATTAGTTGAAAATTTTAATTATTGATAAAATAAATAATTTGATAAAATAAAAAAAGCATAACACGCAAACCTTGATTTTTGGAATTACACAAAATCATAAGATTATAAAAGTTTGTATATTTTTCTTTCAAAATTACTTCATTATATTTACTTTCAAATATTTAAATGTTTGAAATGTTAAATTTGGATTGATGTGTTTATATTCATTTTCATAAGTCTTTTGATCATGATATTATGTGAAATAATATTCACTTGTTTAAAAATGTTGAATTTAATTTCATCCATAAATGTTGATTTTTATTTCAATCAAAATATAACTTTACTTTCTATTTAACTTTAATCAATGAATTTTCATTCATGCATCTTTATATTTTTTTTAAATAATTTTTATAACATTAAATTTATAAATATTTTTTAATATTTTTTAATTTTTAATTTTTAATTTTTTTATATGTTATATAATATTATATCAAATATCAAAAAATCAATTAAAAAAATTATTTATCTCTAAATTTTAATCTTGTGTTTGAAAAATAATTTGAGTTTTGAGTATGGAGTGATAGTTTGAAGTTTGTGTACACAGTCTTGAGTTGCAAGATTACACTGACGAAGACTATCACGAAGTTAGTTCGACAATTATAACTTTTGCTATTGAGAGAATTGATCAATTAAACTTTAAAAATTGAAGCTTAGATAATAAATGATCTTTTAATAAAATTTGAGAGCAATTTGAGTAAAGAATTGAGATTTGTGATGGTTTTATTACATAGGGGTCTGCATATTATCTTGTAATATAGTGTATAATCCGACAGTTGTGCCGAGTAGAGAAACATATGAAAATTTTCCAAAAATATAAGAAGGTTATAGAGTAATTATCTGTGAAGTTTGGGAAAGAGTTAACGGTCTAATTGTTAAGTATCATAATCTTCTTTTGTTGGAGTTTACCGGTTGTGGAGTGGTGAGGAGGAGAAAGAGAGAGTATCAATTCACACGAGGGCGAGAAGAGTTCTTCTACAGCCAAGCGCTCAGATGTTCATGCGATAACGTATTGTTATTTATGTTTCTTTTGATTGATAAACATCCATCTTTGCTTCATGTTTGTGCACCACATTTTTATGTGTTGATGCTTTGTTGTTTGAAGTGTTAATGTTACTTTATGATGCCGATAGTGAGATTGGATTTACGGACCAGTTAGACTATCCATGTTGCACTGACTCGTGATAGTCAGTGCAATCCTGCAACTATGACTGTATATACAAACTTCAACCTATCACTTTGTACTCAAAACTCGTCCAATTGAGTCGAAATTTTAATCCAAACACAAGCCCGAGTTAAAAACTATATCTCAGTTGACTCATATCTCTCAAACCCCTTGTAAGATTCTCAGAAACATTCCAAATATACTCAAAGATCTAAATTTCTCTCTCTATCTTTGAATCACCATTTCAGAGTGACAAATCCTTCAAATCCATCCATTCCTCAGCCCACGTTGTAGCTCGTCCCATCAGCTCTCCAACCCTATCTTCAGGTCTTCAAATGTCTCCCAAAAGGTCTCCAAAATTTCTAAAAACCTTGAAGAAGTTGCCCTAGTGCCCTCATTGGTCAAAACTCCTAGACCAATGGGAATTGAGAATGTTATTTTGACCTCTAGTGTGGCCAAATTAGCTCCATTTTAACTTAGAGTTTTACAACTATCCTAAACACACTACTTAGACATTCTTTTCATAATATGAGTTGTCACTAATAAAAATTAAAATGACAACTCAAAACCAGCTATGTATATCCGAAAGTGATTCTCCTCCGCACTCCACATTCGAGTTCATTACAACCGGTAAAACTTCAACGGAAGAAGATTATGATATCAAAAGATCCGACATATAACTCTCGCTTAAACTTCACAGAAAATTGTTCCACAATCTTTTCAATCTCTCTGAAAAGTTTCATTTGTTTCTCTTTTCTAGATCTCTCAGAAAAATTGTCGATTTACACACTATATCACAAGGTGACATGCAGACTCCTGTGTACTAAAACTATCACACATCCCAATCCTTGACTCCAATTACTCTCAAATTTCATGAAAATGTCACTTATCATCCGAACTTGAACTATGAAAAGTTTTATTGACAAAAATTTCTGATATCAAAAGAAATGATCGATGTAATAACTCTTCAATTGATTTTAGTGTACCAAGTCAATCTCGCCCCTAGATTTAAGGGTCTTCACCAAGTCCAACCAATGAAAATTAGTCCAAGTCAAGGAAAGTCAAGATACCCATGTTATAGAATCTTTTCTTTGATTCCTACTTAACAACAAAATAATAATCCTCATCTACCACACCAAAAGTTACTCTATATTTTCCTCCAACTTAACCATAACTAGGTAAACATAATCATAACTAAGATAAACTTAGGCACCATTTAGATATACTTACATTTCATCCTATATGTACAACCCTAGGTCTTACATTTAAGGCTCGTGGATCTTGGTTCGATCATGCATCAGGGCTTTCCGACTCGCACCAGCTACTTTCTCTAGAGTGATAAGATTCCGTCTTGGCTTGGTCCATCCATCTACATCTTCATTACTCACATGTGAGTGTGATATCACTTTAGATGCAACAAATGTTCATATGACTCATTGTCCATTTGGAGGTCATAGAATAGCTACCCATGATGGCATTAGGGATGTGATGTTTGATATGGCACGAGAGGATGGATACCTCACATGGAGAGAGCATTAGTATAGCTTGTAGTCATCTAGGATTAGGGCAGACCTGTACTTGGTTCGGGAGGATTATGTCATTGTGACGGATGTGGTGGTTATCAATTCTACTGGAGACACAGTTTTAGAGGGGATGATAACCCATCATCCATGATGGGTGGTGAGTGGAGCGGCGGCAGCCAAGGTCTCCAAGTATATGGGTGTGTAGAGAGGTCACTTCTTTGTTCCTCTAGCTTTGGAGTTATATGGAGCTATGGACACCGACTTCGATATGTTTGTGAGGGAGTGCGCAAGAGCCTACCAAACTAGGCGGCATGGGTTATCACTCTCTTTAGCTTACTATATAGCCTATTTTAGGTAACGTGTTTCCATTGCTCTATAGAGAACACTAGCTGGTGCAATCTATAGGAGAGCAATATCCATAGGTGATGCTTCTTCGGATGCTCTATTGTTTGCAGACCGTTTGACGTAGATAGTTTGGATATCTTAGATGTTGCAGGACATATTTCCACTATCTTAGATGCTATTGGGGCCTAGCCCTCTGTTACCGTTTTCGTTCCATCCTTATTCAGCGTGGCAAGATTGCACTCTTGAGCGGCAATGCTCATATAGTGAAGTCACCATAACAGTCATGCTTCAAACAAGGTTGAAGATCATGTAAGATCGGATTGTTACAGGAAAAGGATTGTGTACGTATTTACCACATCCGTAAAGTGTTGTGTCCATACCTGCAATATATAATCTGTAAAAATGGAAATCACATCCAAAGTCATATGACGTAAGACTCAGTATGGGACCAAGTAATATAGCAAAATCTTCGAAGGTAGCTATATGGACTTCGAATATGGTAATCTAGTAGCTCCGTACAAGAAAAGGATAATTCTTTTTTTCTTGCCCATTCCATCTCGGCTGATGCCTTGTGGGTCAAGAACGTTTGGTGTGGCCGGATTTGTTCACAACGTAAAAATAATGGTTGTTGCTGAATCATTCGTTTCCTCGAGATTCATCTTTCGCGTCCTCGTGGTAGAGAGGTAGCTTCTGATTCTCAATGACAGGTTATCATAGCAGATTCTCAATGAGGTACGATGATGTTGGACTCGAAGGTATACTATTTTTTTATTTTTTTTATTTTTGGAAACCCAGTAATAAAGCGTGGGAAAACCCCACTCAAGGATGGGATGAAACCAAAGGGAGTAGGACTAGTCCCCAATAGTTTCACAATGGGAAATATATATTGCACCTAACATATGAAAACTATCTAGATTCATTGGTCTACATACTATAGTAGCATCCACAAAACATTAACTAAGGTGATTGAGTATGGGAATGTTCTCTATAGAAGAATAAATATAATCCATAAATATAAAATAGGATACCCATGTCGTGTAGTATGGTAGGCTATATTTCTCTTTCGAATGTGTGTGTGTCGAAGTTGGCATAAATAATTCCAAGGCGAATTCTAAAAGAGAAAATATATTAACTCTCTACACGGGAGACCTTGGGTGTTGTCACTCCATCCACTATTCTAAAGATAAATAATCACACATTTTGGGAACTATTCCTGTGTAGAATAGGCAACCACAACCAGATAACATTCCTGATACTCCCAAACCAAGTATAGGAATAGTATAACTTGTCTGTAGCAAAAAATACAATAAGAGATCGATATTTGTTCCATAGCAAACATTACATCTCCAATGGTAACTATCCTGATCACTTACAATGGACAAGGATTCATAGACCCCGCTGTATGTAACTTAATACCACACTCATAGTTGAGTGGACCAATAGACGTCAAGCCATTTCTGGTATTCGGCTATTTGCAAGGGTTAGGATATATTTCTTGGTGTTTTGTATTGATGCATAAGTTTATATCACTTGTGCATTCATTCAGTAAGCGGAGAATACTAACCTAGAAAAGCCAACGTAGTACAAACCATTCGGAAAGGAGAGAGCTAATCTCTCTCTCACGATTGGGAGCGCGTGGAGAGCCGAGTGTTGAGAGGGCGAGAGGGTGCGGGAACTGATTTGTAGTTTCTGTGGCCATACTTTGGCAAACATGGAGAGTGAATAGTTCATTCTCTTCGTCTCTCAATTTGGGTTCCATTGGTACCTAAATTGAAGACTATGGAGAATGATATTGTGAGATATGAGTGTTTTTATTTTTTTAGGGTTTTGAGTGCATTTTGAGTGATTTTTCTTATACTAGACATATGGGTCGGGTTTTTTTTGTTCCCATCTCTTCCTTTTCCTGCATTGGTTCTATTGGAACCTAGTTGGAAAATTATGGAGACCTGAATAAAAAGTTATGAGTATTTTTAGATTTTAGGGTTTCCATAATTAGCATTTTCCAATGTGAGGTGGTGTGTTAGGGGTTGTGGTTCAGGGTGGGAGGAGATACATGATGGAGTCTTTGGGTTTCTTTATCGTTCCCTTTGTGCTAGCTTTAGCTTGACTTTCTCTCATGGGACCGCCAAAAGCAAAGGCGTGATACACCATGTCCGGTGTGTCATTGTCTCTTTTGCCGCAAGGGGTAAAAGACCCACGTGGGAAAGATGCACAAAGATTATGATTGGACCACTTGGGATGCGCATGTGAGGAGGACGGTCACATCGACATCGGTTTTTGTCACCGGGGGAACACGCACATTACATCGACTCCTTCGTTGAGCATTCCGGGTATACCGTCGGGGTCGTGGGAGTGGTTAGCTTCCCATGCAGGTTCGATTCTAGGGCTTTTTGAGACTAGATTTCCATGTCCTTGTTTATTCCATAGGTTTCCTCGGGCATTGCATGACGAGGCTAGATGTGCTTTTCGCTTACCGCTCGATCTGTTGGCGCGCGATCCCATGGACGAGTTAGCATGGTTTTTGTTTTTATTACTTCCACGATGGTGTCTACGTTATACTAGAGGGGGACGTGTTGGACATAGAGAGGTGGCAGCTAGATTTCGGAGATTCCGAGCAGGGGATTGGGCTACATTGCAGGAGGAGTCTGTTCGGGCCACACAGGTTAGGAGTCGAGTTCAGTCACATGATACTTCTGATTCGGCGAGATTGCGACGGTGTAGGATCTTGGGGCAAGCCGGGGAGTATAGCAGGGCTGCACGGGCCCTTCATCCTTTGTCCATGGCTAGTCCTACTGAGGAGACAATTTCCTCTTTACGCCTTCTACATCCACCCATGGGCGAGGAGATACCATTAGAGGTCTTGGAGTATCAGCCATAGGAGCCATTATGTCTTGACATATCATTATTTGCTCATTCTCTATGCACGCCCCCACGTTTATCCTACGGGGGTTTGTAGGGGATGGTATATGAGCATCTTCGAGATTGCTTTCGAGGCGGACGATCCCTCTAGTGGTTTCACGGAGTTGTTCGTGTGGCCGCGATTGCGAGAGAGGGAGATTTCGTTGTCGGTTAGTCGCTGCAGGTCTTTAGTAAACTTTTTGCGATGGAGAACCTTTGGGGGGCATTCGACCGATTGCTATTGGAGAGGTCTTATTGCGATTAGTCGGCACCGTACCATTGTCTTTGCAAAGCACGCTCACACTTCGAGGAGCATCTTTGTCCACATCGGTTTGGAGTCGCCACAGGGAGGCTGTGAGAGGCGTATCGTTGGGCATTAGAGCACTTCTAGATATCCATCCGGATTGGGTTGTCTTGCAGGTAGACGTTGAGAACGCTTTTAACAACGTCTCGCGTGCATCCATTTTTAGAGAGCTTAGAGAGCTGGTGGACCCCTATCAAGCCTCATTCCTTTTGTACGATCTTTCTACGGTTCTCATTCTTCTTTATTTTATCAGCATGGCTTTTCTGAGGAGGGAGTCACCGTTTCTGATCCGGGCCGGCACTCGACAGGGGAGATCCTTTGGGGGGGCCTTATTTGCCATGGCTCATTCTGAGCTCTTTGTGTCTCTTGCTTTAGCCGTGCCGGTTGTGTGTTCCCTCCTTGGCGGATGATACACATTGTGGGCCATGTAGACGACATTAGGCGGCGCCTTTGATTACTTGACTACCGAGCTTCATCTTCTAGGCTTGAGAGTCAAGGTGTCAAAGTGTAGGGCTTGGTCTCCTTTGGACATTCCGCCTCATCTTCGGTTTTCGGAGGGATGTATG